>OY754887.1:2500000-3750000 GCA_963576445.1 Lithosia quadra | reverse complement strand
TTATAATTTTATAGATTACTAGCGACCCGCCCCGGCTTCGCACGGGTGCAATGCTGATACTAAATTAAATGATGCATGTATTATACATATAAACCTTCCTCTTGAATCACTCTATCTATTGGAAAAAACCGCATCAAAATCCGTTGCGTAGTTTTAAAGATTTAAGCGCACATAGGGATATAGGGACAGAAAAGGCGACTTTGTTTATACTATGTAGTGATGATGACTAGCTTACCCGCGCGCGGCTCCGCCCGCGTGGATGTTGGCTTTCACCACCAAGTCTTTTTAAGCCGAGGGGCTGCCCGTACTGACTTTCAATGTCTATTCCTTGGTAAACAGTGGTAGGTAGTAGGTAGTTCTGTCAAACCCTTCAAAGTTCCTTACAGTTCCGTGCATCGCGACAGAAAGTCGTTTTCGTCGTTTTTTGGTGATGTGGGTAAAGGTACGGTCTCTGCACTTTTCCTTTCGCAAAGGAGGTAGAACACGACGGTATCTCCCGTCCGAAATGAGCAGTCCAACTGAGTACCATCCTCCATGCCGGGCCGTGTGCTTGTCTGCCACCTACGTAGTATAAAAAAAAGTTGTGCCAACGGGAATATGCTCTTTCTTTTTTCGAGCGAAAACTCCCTCGAGCTTCACTTCACCGGAGCCAACGTTGAGGTAGGCATGTCGGACTTCAACCGATTAAAATCACAAGGTCTATCGCAATATTGGCCTGTGTGGTCAAGGAATCTGGTGTGTCCTAAGTAGTAAGAATATCCCAGAGACCCCGACCGGTTCCAGCCGCCAGCACTGCCGACACCGACATGTTATTAGAAATCTAAATCTGCTTCAAAGATATTTCATCCATCTACCCTGGGTACTTTGCCAGTGTGTGAATTGGCGATGTGTCCACGGAGCAGCCCCAACAGTGACGCTCGGACGTCAGCTCCTTTCCCATATAGTACAGGAACTCACCAGAACAGCCATGCTCAGCGAGCACCTGCCTCACCTGACAGGAGGGGCTATCGTTTCGCCCCTCCGATAATTTCTTCATAAACGGTCTTACCACCACAATCGTGGCCTGCCCTACGCTTGATTACCCAAGTCGTTCTTTCCATTTCATCTAACGGAATTGGGATCGCTGCACCTCGATTTCTCTTGTGGCAGACCTCAAACCTTTATGCACAGGAAGTATCCTGTAAATAATGTCGAAATATGCTGCCTGAATTTTTAAATTTGCTTGCATTGATTTGATTTTTTCATAGCTTCAAGACGTGCAGACCTAAATATTTCATGCTACTTTCGACTTAATTTCTCCACGCCTATCTACATAATGATATATTTTTGTGTGGTGGCTAACTACATACTCAGGTATTATAGATTTTTTTCTACATTTGTACTATACCTTGCTTTACACCAAATTAGATGATTTTATATCAACGGAAAGTACTCTTTAGATGCATTTAATTCCTTATATAGTATCGTCTTCTAACATAATATATCTTCAGGGTTTGAAGGCTTTAGGGTTTGAATTTTAAAAAACCCTTTCTTAGTACACCCATACGCATCAAAACACAGACATTCTGCTAATTTCAATGTCTCTACGACCAGCGGTTTAGGCTGTGCGTTGTCTCTAGGTCAATCAGACAGTCAGGACTTTGAGTTTTAGGCAATGATATTGGTTTTAGGTATCTATAAAATGTATTGATTATTGTAGGTACCTGATTAATTGACGTGCTGTAGTATAATTATTATGTAAAAGTTACTTACCACAGTTTTAAAGACCGTTGCGTGCCATTCTGATTTTGTTATTGTTTAAATATAGCTATGGTTGTGAAAATATAATAATAAGAATTCATATTTTTCGGTTTGTAACTTTCATAGATGTAAGAAATTACTTATAGTTAGCAAAATAAGTACAAAATAAAGAATTATTAAAAAATATCTATACTTCTGTACTAATATTATAAAGAGGTAAAGTTTGTGTGTTTCTTAAATTGTAAGGGGTAATCTCGGGATCTACTGAACCGATTTTAAAAATTCTTTCACCAATAGAAAGCCACGTCATTCGTGAGTGTCGTTGGCTATATATTTTATTGGAAAACTGGAATTTACACCCAGCGAAGTCGGGTCCCGGGTCGCTAGTATATTATAAAGAGGTAAAGTTTGTGTGTTTGTATATTTGTTAAATTGTAAAGGGATATCTCGGGATCTACTGAACCGATTTTAAAAATTCTTTCACCAATAGAAAGCCACGTCATTCGTGAGTGTCAGAGTCTATATTTTATTGGAAAACTGGAATTTACACCCGAGCGAAGCCGGGTCTCGGGTCTCTAGTAATATAAATTTATAATCTCATTGTATTCCTGCAATTAATCACCAAACTCTTTTTGATATATTGTACAGTAGTTGTAAAATCATAACAAATTAGATACCCACAATTCTCAAATTAAAATGTAAAGTTATTTTTTGTTATTATGAAAATATAAGAAAATATGTATTACTCTGTAAAATATTTCTTCGTGCAATAAATGAGTGTGTCACATACATTAAAAAACATTAATAAATTATCACTGCAATATACACTTATATAAACTTACTCATTATTTATTTTCAAAAATAAACGTGCTGTAAGTACTTAAAACTAAAAGCTCCGAGGTTATATCACGAGGAAAAATAAGCAATAAAAGCGTATGTACACAGAAGATCCATGTTTTGTTTATGCCTAAACAGCAAAAAAGGTGTATGTTTATTTACCAACAGTTACTTAAGAAAAACCCTAATACAATAAATAGGTAATTGTTAATTTTCCCTGTAGTATGAAAATAGTAAATCTATCTTTGATTTCAGTAAATATATATTAAAGAGCTCATTTTGAGGCTTCTTATGATATATGATGCAAAGTACTATCATTATTAGTTCAGGCAATATTCCAGAAACAAACTGTTTTTTGGCTCTCCTGTAAAGTTGGTGTTTTCCAGATACGCCTTTGTTGTACGGGGTGTGCGATTTTGTGATTCCGGCGGTAAGTAGGGTAGCCAGAGCTCACTGTACCCCTCCTCCCCCCGTTCCCTCCTAGCCTCCTCACCCTTTCTTACCCTTTACCTTCAGGGTCAGCAGCGCGCGGCGGGCGCGCTAACGACCTCCGTCCTCCATGAGCGCTGGCCTGGGGGTGACGGGTGGAGCCGCCTGTCACCCTAGCAGAAGCAGGCCGAGGCGGCGGCGCGCGTAAGCGCGCCCCCCCTTTTCCGGGGGCATGACGGGAACCACGCGGTTCCCAAACCCGAGGGGGCCATCTCGAATCCGGAGATGGCCCGGGTCAAGCCGGGGTGCGAGGGAAATGCTCTTTGGGCCACCTTACACCCTGGCGTCAGAAGACCCTAGACGGCGTGCGGTTTTAGTCGGTAAGAGTCCGACATAACCTGCCCCGCTGGCCGCGGGGTGGGTATCCATGAGGATTTCCGCACGGAAAAAAAAA
Source organism: Lithosia quadra (assembly GCA_963576445.1). Taxonomy (NCBI): domain Eukaryota; kingdom Metazoa; phylum Arthropoda; class Insecta; order Lepidoptera; family Erebidae; genus Lithosia; species Lithosia quadra. The sequence goes on along the minus strand of OY754887.1, from coordinate 3,746,540 downwards.
AAAAAAAGGGTCAGCAGCGCGTAGGTAACGCCCTTGGTGTTGCACACGTCCATAGGCCACGGTGACCGCTTCCCATCAGGTTGGCTGTGTGCTTGTCTGCCACCTACCTAGTATAAAAAAACAATACGCAGATATATGATGGCTAGAAAAATTTGGTATCACGAAAGACTCCAACTTTTATTTGTATGTAACTGATGCGGATTTTTTATTCCAAGTACCATTATTTAGAAATTTTATTACAAGTGGGATTAAAATAAGTCTTTTTGTCTTAAAACCCCTTTACTGAAGAGATTATATTTAAAACGGACACTTCCTGGTAAAAAGCCGCGTTATGCCTCGACGAATATTTGAGCAAATTTATTTTCATTTTAACCTAGCCAAATGCTGCTGTGATGTGGTTTATGGACTTAAGTTCAGGTGTCATTCAATCACTCCCACGACTTCTCCTGACATGACCTTTTCACGTTGCAAACACCTAGTAAAAAGGTAAGGTACCAAATCAGTCTATTTATAATATCGAAGCACTTGGATCTTACACGTAAAGTGGCTTAACTATAAACGGCGAAATAGAATATATTTCATCGTTTATATTTAAGCGGAATGATTAATTGATATAATTATATTATTACATTATATTATGCAATCAATTAGCCTGTAGCATTAAATATAATACACAAACACACACACACACACAAGAACCTATCTAATCTATGTACGAGTATATTATTATAAAATTGTAAATTAGCTTCATTAAAATTGTGTGTAGGTATCTACACATTGGAGATATTAAAGAAAACCTGGATTATGTTAAATGAACGATTCTGAACATAAAAATATATTTTTTCAAATTCTTGTGTTCTGATTTGTTTGATTTTAATGACATTTTTTATTAAAAATATATCTTGGTCAGACCTAAAATATGCTGGATGTTTGATTGCAAACGGTTAAGTAGAACCAATGAAAATGATAAATCTTAATATATATAAATCTCGTGTCACAATGTTTGTCCTCAATGGACTCCTAAACCACTTAACCGATTATAATAAAATTAGCACACCATGTGCAGTTCGATCCAACTTGAGAGATAGGATAGTTTTTGAAACGGATTTCGACATCCACGCGGGCGGAGCCGCGGGCAACAGCTAGTTAGGTATATAATTTGACACATTATGAAATAGACGTAGCTGTGTCAACATTAAGAATACAACATCTTTAATATTGGCATGTTACAAATAGTTTTGTACGAACATGTTACAATAAACAAAAATTATAACAATGTCTGAATAGTTTTCAATTTGATTTCTGTAGATGTTATTTTGATAATGTCAACTTAGTACCTACCTACTTATTTGTTGAAACAATGATTTAATTTCCTATGATATTATTGTTTGCAATATATTATTTCCGTTTAATATCATAACGTGTATTATTATTTTAGTGTTTAGTTATTATTATACTGATAAAGGCAAGCACGTCTGTTTTACTGTCACACAGGCTATACTTTGTCTAATGTAGGATGATAATAATGACAGCTCTAAGTAGAGTAGCCCATATAGCATAATCGAAAATGAGACTTTCGATTTTGATTATCGTTCCCGTAGAATATGGAATCGATATTTACAAAAACACAAAAACTTTTATTTTGGATTATTTTAGGTAACTTACTTCAGGATGACAAAAGAGATGTTTTATGGTATAGTATTTATGTTTCGTATCATATTTAGCTAATTAAATCACAAAAATTTTAGTAGCATAAGTACTTAATAATTTCAATAAATTATTTTCAATTCGATTCATTCGATTCATTTGTGTTAGTCAATTGTGCTATATTCTTGCAAGACGCTACACTATGACAAGTGGGCGGGGCATGTCTATGTATTACAATAATTTTAGGGGTACCTATAATTAATTTTGTATAAAAAATACGATACTTCATAGACATGAACTGTCATTTTTATCATCCTACATTAGACAGAGTATAGTAAATGGTAGAACTTAATTCCTATTATGTAGTAATAGCTTGGAGGTTTAATTATGTCTGACAACTGGAGTGTGTTATCTATCGTCCAAAGATGTCAATACTGGGTTTCCGGATCAATGAGTACGGTGATTGATCGTTATCTCCAGGTCTATGTCACTTATAGCAGGAAGCTTTGTCGTTGATGGTATGAACGATACAATAGACAATCTATACAAAAAAATATTATAATAATAGTAGTAACTGTGTATAATGTAAAAATAGCAAGTTTGAATGAGGTAATTTCCGGAACGACTTGTCCGATTTGGATGGAACTTTCTCTGGCAGTTTGGTAATAGAACTATGTGTGTGTAAAATATAAGGCGTAATTTAGGTTACTTAAGTTTCGGGAAAATAATTAACCTTAAAAATAAACGGAGACGAACGTGGGCACATTTAGTGTTTAATATATATTGAGCCCACGAGCACTCCCAGCAGCCATATAGAGGGCCACCTACATCTCGGCAGGAATTAGCGGCAGGCGTCCCCCCTGCGAGTGAGAGGAACTGTTGTCTCAGTTACCTAGGTGCACCGCGGGAAAATTCCAAACCAGAAGCACCCCACACACAAGTTACCCATTATATTTTTGACAGGTGCTATCTAGTCGTGAGGGGTAGTGATGAATTCAGCAACTAATGACTTTAAGTCTTTTTAACTTTTATAAGAATAAAAGTTCAGAAATCAATTTCTACCTCCATTTTGTTTATTTTTCCAATGGAAGTACTACAAATCTAGAGAAATATGTCGATAATGTCCATTAAAAAGATCCACTTACACGCATCGTCAATTTAATTTTCTCCTACCGATCACAATATCATTGAGCCCTATTATATGAAATCCAGACATATTCTTCTGCGAAAAAATTCATTCTTTAGGCTTGTATAACCATTACATAAAGACGGACCGTATAATATGTTTCTAACAAACAGAAATGTTATTAAATAATTGAAAGGTTATTCATTTATTTTGTATTAGCCTAATAGATTGACGACGTACCCGTATGACCTCAAAGTTTGGACCCTTTTACAAAAGTGCCCTTACAACCTCTTTTTGGTACCCGTACGACCAACAAAATAAAAATTAATAAAAAGGGGCCCGTACGACCTCTTTTTTAAAACCCGTTGGACCTCCAAAATTATAACTACTAAATATGACGTATATGTGACGTGGTGGTGGATGGATGGTGCAGAGTGCGAGTGCGTGGGCTGCCGCCGCCGTTTTCTGCGAGCAAGTAATGCTCGAGAAAGAGGCCCGGGAGAAGAACTCTTTCGGCCTGCCGAGCCCGCAACATGCTCGCCGCGCGGCGAAGGCGACTCAGACGCCGGAGGTCGCTCAACGACCTTCGTCCTCTATGAGCGCAGGCCTAGGGGTGGCAGGTAAGACCACCTGTTACCTCAGCAGAAGCAGGCTGGGGAGGCGGGGTGGGGTATCCCTTCCCCCTTTTCTGGACAGGTTATTGACACCGTGGTTCCCACACCCCTGAGGGGGGCTATCTGAAACCGTAGATGGTAGAGGGTCAGTCGGGGTACGAGGGAAATGCCTTGTGGGCCACCTTATACTCCGACGCATAATAGACCCAAGACGGCGTGCGGTTTTAATCGGTAGGAGTCCGACATTCCTAATTACATAATTAATGTTTATTCTAAGCATTTTTTATATGTAAGGGAGGTCTTATTCGTATAAAAATGGTATACCTACCTAATTAAGATTTAATAACAAAACATCATCTACTCATCTACTCAAATCATAGACCACAGACTAATAAGAGTTACAGATAAATGTCATGAATGCTATGAACAGCACAGATAAGGGAACTGTGAACTGGAGTATGATTGGTCGACCTAAACTTTTCGAAACGATACGATTCGATCGAATAGAATAATTTTGCCACTTGGCTACGGGCACTGATCAGTTCCCTTATTTTGTTACATTTTTCCGTTTAATTTTTGTTGATTTTTTTTAATTGCTCTGTACTTTGTAAAACGTGTTGATTTTATAATTTACTCAAATGTGCTGCCAATGCAAAATTTACCAAAATAAATGTACTTTTCTTTCTTTCTTCTTCTTTCTTTCATCTGTCCATTGAACTGAATTTTGTAAAGTTGGCAAAAGCTGGTACACTGCATATTTACACTGCATACTTCCACAGCATTTGTTAGCTAATGCGTGTATATTACACCATAAATCATAAAACAGAAATTATACGAGTATCGGCACATCAGTATCAGTGTGAGCATAATCTTCACCAACTGCTAATTACACCTGTAAACAGCCATATTGATTAATTACCCTTTTGAATATGGTGGTTTATTTTCAATTACGCCCCCAAGTTTCTTATGCCTTTCATTCGTGTTACGTACAAACTTGTTTCATTTGTTACGCTTTTGCGCCTTTATAATTAAGTTGAGAATAACAGAATAACACAATGTATGCATGCAGAAATTATACTTCTCATCAGAAAAATCGAAACACTTTAGTTTTTATGATAATTCTGAAAACAATACACAAATTATTTATTTTATACTTAACATTTGAGATATGTTTGGTTGCATTTGGTTGAGTAGAACCGGAGATATGACCAAAAAACGATAACCTACTTAAAAACGACGCGCAGGCGGAGCCGCGGGTATCAGCTTGTATAAAAAGTAGCCTATATGTTGCTCAGAAGTATGAACTATAATCCTACCAAGTTTCATCAAAATCCCTCCAGTAGTTTTTGATCCATGCGTGCACATACAGACAGACAGACAGACAGACAGACAGACAGACAGACAGACAGACAGACAGACAGACAGAAAGACAAAAAATTTACTGATTGCATTTTTTGCATTAGTATCGATCACCAATCATCCCCCAATAGTTATTTTGTAAATATATTCAATGTACAGAATTGACCTCTCTACAGTTTTATTATAAGTATAGATTTAGAACATTAACATTTGAATTTGAAAATCTTACATTATTCACTATGAAACGACTTATGACATAATTATATTCCTAATACCTACACATTCTTCTGATAATCCTTAGAAAACAGAAACTTGCAAGGTGTTTCGATTTTTCTGATGAGAAGTGTATATATAAATAATTGTAATTTTCTACACATTTTATCAGGGGTTCTTTACCCCTAACGATGTAAAAAAAATTATCTAAATCTTATACTACATATGGTACTTGTAAAAAATATGTTGGTTCCTAAATTAAAAGTCTTCTTCATTTGAAATCAAACTTCTAGTTAAACCATAACGTTCAGTTGTTTTTGCGTGAAAGCGTTACATTCTTTTACATCCATTTATTATTCCAAACTATCATATAACTTTACAGAATTACAATAAAAAAGTCATATTATATTATATTATTGTAATAATCGACGACGGACCCTACGTACATGTCAAAAATGTTTTGTCATATAACTTATTTATTTTACGTAAGGACCGTCGAATATAAGCTAATACGATTTTCAATAAAAAAATAACCGAAGGCATAACATGAAAGATTAAAATCAAATCTTTTCTCGTTATTAGGTTAGCTCTACCTACGAAAATCTATTTTATTTTAATAAAAGATTTGCCCGGCGGGTAGTATTAGGTTTGCCCAGGCTCGCCTCAGTGTTATAAGCACCAATAATAATCCACTCATATTATTAGCCCGACTATTTTTAATGTCAGTTCATGTCGATCCCAAAGTTATGAATCTAAATTTGAAGTTTTTCTATCTTTGTTTATTTTAGAGGGTTTGTTAAAAATAAATAAATAAATATTCTACGACATTCTACACATCGCTATCTAGACCCAAAGTAAGCTTAGTTTAACTAGCTTGTATTATGGGTTTTAGAATGCTGATAAACATACTTATATACTTTTTGTGACTACATACTTATTATACATAGAAACACCTGGGTATTTCTATGTATATTAAGTATTGGTCTGGACCAATGCAAATAGATATATTCATGCATACAAATATTTGTACTGAGCGGGAATTGAACCCGCACCCCCTGCGTAGCAGTCGCGTGTACTACCGCAACAAGAGGCCGTCAAAGGCATAAAATAGTTACATACAAAACAATAAGGCTGCGTCTGAAGGTGCTACGCTCTACGCAGTGTAGAGCGTAGAGCGTTTACTGCAAATGACTGATACTGGCCGATAGTAAAGGAAAAAAGTAATTAAAAAGTTCAGGGTAACGATAATTTCTCAAATAGTCTAAAAATTTCAACACTTATTTTTTTTTTGTAGAATACGGGGTGAGTTTTTTAATTGGGCATGGATTTCCATAACTATGAAACATATCTAAAATCCCGATTGTTCAGTTGTTATGTTTCATCATTTTATTCTTTTCAATTTTTTACGCAGTTGGGTTTTTTTTACTATTTTTTTTTATTCATTGCATCTACTTATCTAGAAAGTAAAAACCAGAATATAAAGTTTACTTCACGTAGAAATGAAGGTAAACCGGTGCATTAAGTAACAGCAAAAGGTTAACACGAAGGTAATCTATATTCGTCAGTGCCCACACGATTTATAGCCCGGAAATGAACAGTAAACTACGTGTTCTTTGTACAGTATAAAAATTAAGTTCAGTGGTCATGTATGTCAGGTTTTTTTAGCACCTACATTAATACGTGCTTTTTAATAAGTTTTTTTTAAACAACTTAGGTAGCAGACAAGTACACAGTCCACCTTCCTCATGGATACCCACCCAGCGAACAGCGGGGGAGATTATGTCGGACTCTTACCGACCGCGGTAGCCTAGTGGTCTGGGTAATGGACTGCTGAGACGAGGTCTCGGGTTCGATTCCAGGCTCACCATGGCACACACCAATGACTTTTCGATGCTTTTCGAAGTTATGTATGTATTTATAAGTGACCGGTTAATGGCAATAGGCTCGCCACCTATTACATTGGGACCTAAACATAAACTGGCGAAATGTGGGTGCTAGCACCTCTGCCTACCCCTTCGGGGATATAGGTGTGAGTTTATGTTATGTTATATGTTATGTCTTACCGACTAAAACTGCACACCGTCTAGGGTCTTCTGACGGTTTAAAGTGGCCCATAGAGCATTACCCTCGCACCCCGGCTTGACCCGGACCATCTCCGGATTCGAGATGGCCCACCTGTTGGGAAGCGGTTACCGTGGCCTATGGACATGTGCAATAGTAGAGGCGTCATACTCGCGCTGCTGTCCCTTGAGGGGGAGGGTTGGGGTGAAATAGGAGAGGGGTGGGTTGAAGGATTTAGAGAGCTTCTGTCCTGACAACGCAGGAGACTTTGGTCTTCTCACTGAGAGAGATTCAGAGAGCTCTGGTTACCCTACCTACCGCTTTACCCTACTTCCTTATTTTTATACCACTTCGGTGACAGACAAGCACACGACCGCCTGATGGGAAGCAGCTACCGTAGCCTAAGGACGTGTGCAACAACGCCGGCTTGTCTGCCACCTAAGTAGTATACTTATATTTAAAAATAAAATACTGTTTCGGCTTAGTTCAGATCAAATAATATTAGTTCGTCAATATCCGTCAAGCTGAGAGCCACCATTGTGGCACTATCGGTGTTTGCAATGGTGACTCCCATTCCAGAGACTTTGCCTCAGCTTACCATCAGGCGAGGTGAAGTCATGTTGACGTGACCGACATGAAAAAAAAAATAGTTCAGATAAATTAAATTCATAGTTGAAACTGAAACTGAAAACCAAATTATGAATTTAAGTATGAATTATTTATGATAATAATAAATTCCTATACAATTACATAATGAAATTTCATGAAGTTTTAATTTTTTACACAAACTTGTTAATAAAAATACATTTTCTAGCTAAAACAACTGGAGCATACTTACTTTGTAACTTTCCAACTTTCATCTAAACAAAGTTGGGTTTTGAATTAAATTAAATGATCAAAGTAACAAAATCATTTTGTATTCCAGGAAGATATCCGTAATTGAGAAACCAAATTCCTTTATGATTTTAGGGACCTTTCACAAGAAGTATATATAAGTAGGTAGGTAATTACTACAATATTCTAAACGTAAAAGTTTGTGAGTATGGATGGATGTATGTATGGATGTTTGTTACTCTTTGGTCTCCACCAAAAGTGTCCCCATATAGCACATAATAATATGTCTGACTGATTTATATGTGATTAGCTGCATCTGCGACATCGTCTGCGTGGTTTTGAATTTTTGAAGTTTGAATTTTTCACGGAACCCTAATTCTTTTTCCAGAATCAAAGTAGCCTAAGTTACTCCGTGTTACATCAGCTATTTGCCAGTGAAAGTCCCGTCAAAATCGGTCCAGCCATTTCAGAGATTAGCTCAGATAAAAGGCAGTGACTCTGTGATACACTTTTACTAGGAGTTCACAAAACACGTCGCATGCGGGCTGCTTGACGTCTGTCGCCTCGACAACCACATTCTGTGATTATTATGATATTATTACGATAATGTACTGTGCTAAAATAAGCCTGGTATAAATAGGTACATTTTTTTAGACCGCCATACCGACGAGTATACAGGGTGAATTTTTCAAAAGGGATTGGATGGCCAAATCCGAAACTATAAGGAATAGCGAAAAATGGTCAAAGGAGTCACGAGCCCGATTTTGATGAAACTTAAAACCTCATCATTAGATTTTTGAAAAACCAATAATCCTAGCCAGGAATCGAACTTGTTGATTTTGAAAAAAAAAATACACCCTTTATTATTACACCATGCGATAGTGTCGCTGTTAAGGAACAAATTCTACGAAGTAATGATATACGGCAAATTTAAGGAAAATTTAGAATTTAATAAAATTCATGTTTCACGTACCTATTTGTTTCGTTCAAAATCCCAAAAAAGATCGTAACTATTCCGTGTTTTAAATTATACTCATAATGATTATAATGATTGTTGTTTTTTTTTAAACAAGATGGAGCTCCAGCCCATAATAGCCGTAAAAGAGATTTTGATTCAGCAGTTTGACGACAATTTTATTGTAAGGCATGGTCCTGTGCCTTGGCCAGCGAGATCCCTGGATCTTACTCCCTTAGATTACTTTCTCTGGGGGTATGTCAAAAACGAAATTTACAAAGACACATATGATACAGAGATACAGTCGATGACTTGAAACTTAACGTTCTTTGGAGAATATTCTAAACGGAATCAACAACATTCTAATATTGAATGCAGTACGATTATGTATTGAAAACAATGGTCTATATTTTGAACAATTAATCAGTTAATGTAAGAAAAATAAAATGTATTTTGTTAAAGATGAGCTCTTTCCTTTAGTTTGCGGTATGTCATTACTTCCCAGAATAAGATCCTTAATAACAACACTATCGCATGGTGTAATAATATAGGGTGTGTTTTTTTTTTCAAAATCAACAGGTTCGATTCCTGGCTAGGATTATTGGTTTTTCAAGAATCGAATGATGAGGTTTTAAGTTTCATCAAAATCGGGCTCGTGACTCCTTTGACCATTTTTCGCTATTCCTTATAGTTTCGGATTTGGCCATCCAATCCCTTTTGAAAAATTCACCCTGTATATTATGTTGATCAAAATTTGAAGATAATGATGTATTATCTACGCTTCTATTACTTAAACTTTTTAATGGTTTTAAAAATTAAAAAACAGGTCGATACAAAGGAAGGAAAAATGTCCAATGAAAATGGCGGTGCTAACAAAATGTAGTTCGGCCATCTTTCAAATTCAACAACAGATGGTTCGAGATTCTTTTTTCGCCCTCACTTTGATAACAGATTCTGATATATTTCAGTGAATAAAATTGTTGCGAAGATTGCTTAGGGTTCTTAAGAAAAAGTTTTGAGAAGGGAAACAATATTATATATGAACATTTTTCAAGAGGATTTTGTATGAGTATATCCTTTCAAACTCATTTGTCTAAGTTAGACGCTTCTTTTTCATACCACATAAGCGTATTTATCGCGTCCAATGAGCGATAGCAGAAATTGAGTTGAAGGAAAGGAAAGTGAGAAAAGGAAGATTTTTTTTATAATGGTGACGTCAATATGACTTCGCCTAACGTGATAGTAAGTCTTAGGAATGCGGGTTATATACGCGTCAATGTTCATGTGTGTGTGTGTGTGTGTGTGTGTGTGTGTGTGTGTGTGTGTGTGTGTGTGTGTGTGTGTGTGTGTGTGTGTGTGTGTGTGCAGGACATAACGGCGGAGCGCGTGGTGGGGTGGGGCATGAGGGGCTATAAACAATGCCACAATGGTGGTTCTCAGCTTAACAGCCTTATCACATGCTTTTGCACGCCACGCTTTAAGGACCTTAGGGAGAAGGAAACACGTGTGCTAATAAAGAATTCCATGTCTTTATGGTGCAGCAAAGGGAAATAAAAACACCACACAGTATTAACGCAGTTACATACTATTACATATTTAGGTGATAGATTTAAACACATACCTAAACAATCATGACGAATAAAATGATACCTCGCATATCAAAATTCGTCAAGCCGTTTAGACTGTAGGCCGTGCCAAAGAAATGGACATACATACATACATACATACATACATAGTCTCGAAAAACATTACCCTCCTTTCTTCGGCAGTCGGGTAAAAAGTACTAATTTGCTTTTCTGCATCTCTCAAAAGTGAACAAACAATAATTCTATTTCTTCCAATTTTCCATTTTTCTTGTCAAATTAGTAAAATGTCATACCGTTATATACCCTAGGCGCACACTTGGCGACAGACGACAGCGATAGCTCGGCGCCTAGACGCGATGACAGGCTGTAGCCGACAATTTTATAGCGTCACTAGACGCGGCGACTCCTCTAGCTTGTCGTCGCGACTCCGCGTCTCTTACGCCAAAGTGTGCGAGCTTAGAACAAAATAATATGAAATTCTCGGCTGCAGCCTGTCGTCGCGTCCAGTCGCCGAGCTGTCGCTATCGCGTGTCGCCCAGTGTGCGCCTAGTGTACTCGTACTTATCATCAGGAGATCCTGTTGTCTAGAGTTTGTTACAGGTCACATTACTGTAGCTAAAATTTGATTTACAAAGAATGAAATTGGTCCGGAAATGTACTACTACATTGCTGGAAAAAGGAAACGTCGCGGGCATCAGCTACTTTTCTCACATAACGCACAGTATTTATAATTTTTTTGATCGGAAAAAGTGATCATCTAGGAAGGGACTTGAACCACCGACCAGTCCCTTACAGGAGTAGTTCGAATGAATTACGGTAGATGGCTCCACTGGCGTCCTGTCTTAAAATATGCCGGAAAAATTCGAGCATCTAGAACGGTTCCAGGTAGCTCCGTTGGTCAGAGTATTCCCCCTGTAAGGGACTGGTCACGGGTTCAAGCCCGAATGATTACTCTTTCCAATCAAAAATCATTTTTCATTGAACACAGTAGGTATTTATATTGCCATATATACTCAAGTTACGTTAGTACTAAAATATTCTGTGCTCAAGTGACTCCAGTGATATTACTTCAATGTACTTTTATTATATCAGCAAAGACGTTTCAGTTTTATACTTCAAGTCGAATGTTGCTATGGAGTTATACCTTCAAGTATTCGTAATACATTTGAAGTATTACAATATATCTGACTTTCCTGAGTTGAGGTAGAAGTTGTTGAATTTTATTATTTTGCTAGCTAGGATGTCTTGGAAAATTTCCATACATTATTGCAAAATTAATAAATTATAAGGATATGAGGAAGGGGACATTATGATGAGGAAATCCGTAGAAGAACCAAAGTTGCTGACATAACCCGTAGGATTAGTAAGCTGAAGTGGCAATGGGCCGGCCATATTGTACGAAGATCGGACGGTCGATAGGGCAAAAAGCTTCTCGAATGGAGACCACGTACCAGCAAGCGCAGTGTGGACCGACGACTTGGTAAAAATTGCTGGGTCTCGTTGGATGCAGGTGGCAATGGACCGGTCGCGCTGGAGATCAATTGGAGAGGCCTATGTTCAGGAGTGGACAGCGATAGGCTGAGATGATGATGATGATGATGAGGACGAAGTATGTCACGGGCAAAGCTGCGGGGATAGCTAGTCCTACTAATATTATAAACGCGAAAGTTTGTAAGAATGTATGTTTGGATATCTGGAAGTATTTTTACTACTCTTTCACGCTAAAACGACTGAATGGATCTGGCTGGCTGTACAGAGATAGATTATAGTCTACAACAACAGCTTTTTATCCCAATAACAGGTTCCCGTGGGTAGCTGGAATGAAATTTCACACTTGCGAAGCCGCGGACAATAGCTAGTAATCTAATAAACCCAATATTCGGAATTCAAACAAAAGCTTTCGTGGTTTCATTCCGAAAGTATTCAGTAATAATCATTCCAATTCTAGAACATTCTTTTAGTTTTCAATAAAGCAACGTCAAATGTCATGAAAAGGCACAGTGATCTAACTTTGTTAATTTAGTGAACCATATCAGTATCTACTGCAAAGCGGGACTAACACAATGTAATGTATAGTCAGCGATGTGTAAAGTAATTTTTCACTTCGTACATTCCAATTTATAAGCTCATTAGTTTAATAACTGTCATAAAATAATTATTGGTATCGATTCTGTTGTGATTTTCACTAAACTTACCTAAAATCTCTAAATTTTACGTTGACTTTAAAGCCAATTTAAAAAAATTGTTTTGTTTTCTAAATTGGCAAAAACAATTAAGTGCGAACCGTTGCCATTGGTTTAAAAGTTCTGAAATAAGTAAATCGAGATAAAATTGAGAGGTTTTAGTTAAATTTAGTGACATTGCAAGCCAGAATCGAAACCAATTATAAAGTATTAGCTGGTGTCTATGATTCTATTCGCGTGGCATTCTGATCCTGCTTCTGCAACCCATGTGTAGTTCCCTTTTTTAATTAATTTCGTGCGAAACCCCGCAGATACCACCCCCGTAGGCCAGCGCGGGTGGTTATTATCGGAATGAAACCACACGCCGCCGTCACGGGTCTCAATTACCGGGGTGTAATGTAAGGTAACATAAAAGGCATTGCCCTCGCACCCCAGCTGACCCCGGGCCATCTACGGTCCCCCAACCGTGCTCGGATGGTGATTTTGCGAAGAGTAAATAATATTGAATCGGTGCTTAATTGGACCACTCTTGAGAAATGCAGCAGTGGTCCAATTTAAGTAATTTACTTTCCACTATTTATAAAAAAATATGGTATATTAGTTTATACCACATACATACATACATACATACAAATCACGCCTTTTTGCCATTGGGGTAGGCAGAGACAACATCTTTCCACTTGCAACGATCTTGGCATACTCCTTTCGCTTCTTCAACTTTCATAATTGTTTTCATACACGCACGCCGGTTGCGGCTACTCTTGACCTGGCCTTTCTCCAAAACGTCCTGGATCTGATTAAAATATGTACGCCTAGGTCGGGCTTTACCGGGTTGTCCATTCACCCTCGCCTCATATATCTGTTTTGTCAATCTTCTTTCATCTATCCTCTCTACATGTCTGAACCATCTAAGCATACCACTTAGGTGACGGAAAAGCGCACGGCCCACCTATGGACATGTGCAACTGCAGAGGTGTCACACTCGTGTTGTCGACCTCGAAGATTCATTAATTTATGTTTTGTCACTCACACAATTAAAATTTAATGTGAAATTCTCAAAAGCCGTATACACAAAACAGTACATTGTAATAAAATGTTGTTTAACATCTGTTGTATAACGCAGATCAGACGCCATTGTCGACAACTTTACGAGAGTTTAACATACGAGTATGTACGGGAATTTAGACATTAAAAGGAGTTGTAATTTTACGATCAAGATTTAGGGAAGTAGGTAGCATTTTGCAAGAAAAGTGTTTTGACAAAGGTTTATTTCAGGAATTGCGTTTATTTTGTTTATTTGTTTATTTCGGTTTCGTTAGTACATCTTACTAATGTTTGAGTACTCCTTTTAAGCAAACATATGCTTGTGTCAGGAGTACCCGCTCTTCTTACAGACATTTATAAACTACTAGCTGTTGCCCGCGGCTCCGCCCGCGTGGATTGCGAATTCTGTTTCAAATGCCTTTTTTCGTGCGGAAGTTCCTTCATATATCATCCCTGTCAACCAGCAGGAGTGGTTAAGTCTCACTCGGACCTGATAAAAACCGCACGCCGCCGTCTCAAGTCTTCAGTTGCCGGGGTATAAGATTACTTAGAGCATATCCCGCGCTACCTAGTTGACCCTGGGATGGGAATTGTTTGATTTATGATGCCTACAGCCACTTTCTATCATCGCACCGCTCGCCACAGTCAGGGAATTCATCCACACACTTTGCATCCGTCTGCAGTGCGTACTGTAAGGTTTGAAAAAAATTTCATTTCGCGCATGCTTAGGCTGTGGAACGATCTCCCTGCAGTGGTTTTCCCTGGCGGCTATAATATGGGGTTCTTCAAGAAGGGCATTAGCAGGATTTTGCAGGGTCGGCAGCGCGAGTGTGACGCCCCTGATGTTGTGCACGTCCATAGGTGCATAGGTCACATAGGTGGGCCGTGTGCTCGTCTGCCACTTAAATGGTATAAAAAAAAGCATGATGTCCCTACCGAACCTCGGAAAAGAGGAAATGGGGTGACAGGGAATACAGAAGACCGCAGCCATAATAGACATTGTGTTGTGTTACCGCCGGTAAGAAGGGTAGCCAGAGCTCACAACCCCCCTCCCTATCTCCCCAATCCCCTCCTCTGACGTCCGATTTCAATAACTCAAACAGTCTTTAAATAATTTTTACACAATTTTATTGAAAGTCTTGATTAAGATATAATTTATTTGGATGGGAATACAAAGATATATCTTTTTTTCCGTGCGGAAATCCTCATGGATACCCACGCCGTGGCCAGCGGGGCAGGCTATGTTGGACTCTTACCGACTAAAACCGCACGGCGTCTAGGGTCTTCAGACGCCAGGGTGTAAGGTGGCCCAAAGAGCATTTCCCTCGCACCCCGGCTTGACCCGGGCCATCTCCGGATTCGAGATGGCCCCCTCGGGTTTGAGAACCAAGTGGTTCCCGTCATGCCCCCGGAATAGGAGGAGGGGGGGGGGACGCGCCTTCGCGCGCCGCCGCCTCGGCCTGCTTCTGCTAGGGTGACGGGCGCGGCTCCACCCGTCACCCCCAGGCCAGCTCTCATGGAGGACGGAGGTCGTCGGACCTCCGACGCGATAGGCGTCCGCGCCCGCCTCCATCCGGGAGAGCTTTGTGCAGCCTCTCCCGAACCTTTTCCGCCGCCTCTTTCTCGAGTATCACTTGCTCGCAGAAGGAGGTGGCGGCCGACCACGCGTCCGCACTCTGCACCATCGCCGCGATCAGCACCGGCAGTGTGAGGACTCCCACCCCGAGGGCTGCCAGGAGGGCCTGTCTCGGCACCTCCCACGCCGGACACTCTGCCAGCGTGTGCAGCCCTGAGTCCTCGCCCGCATCGCAGTGATAATACAAAGATATACATAAGAAAACATAATCTTAGATAGGTATAATTCGCGAGACAAACGACGTCCTGGCGCGAGCGGATTGTTTTGCAATAATCCATGATTGGTAAATTTGACCTCGTACAGTGCTGTAGCACCCGTGCTATCCTCAAAGGCACCCAAGAAAACTGTACTGCGTGTATAGAGCACAATATTTTGAGCACAGTTTAGATACCTACCTACGTACCTATAATGTCCTGAAGTATATTGGTTTGATTTACGTCCGCATTTCAACTTGCATTTATTTCGCCGCGCATTATTTTTCATATTGCGATAACTCTTAAACTATTTATGGTAATTATATAGTGTGAATGGCAATTTTGATCTACATTAAACGTACAACGTATCTAACGTATTTAATTGGATAAGAAATTATACTGTATTGTTAAAATTAGCTTCGAAACTGACACATGAATTTTTTGTAATTTGTAAAGATAAAAATGGTTACTGTGGGCTACCCTTATTAGGTAGACATATGCTATCGCGGACTTTTATGTAGACCTTTTTAAGTTGTACATTTCCACAGTACATTATTTTGTTCTATCTTCAATAGTTTTCGCAGCGCACGCGATGTAAGTAATTTGTTTAGGTCATTTTTTTACACCTTGGGTTACATTATTGAAGTTTTAGTAAGGATCCCTAAATTTCTTTGAGATAAATTATAGCCTATGTTACTCACAGATAATGTAGCTTTCTATTGGTGAAAGAATTATTGAAATCGGTCCAGTAGCTTCGGAGCCTATTCGTTACAAACAAACAAACAAAAAAACAAATCTTTCCTCTTTATTATATTAGTGTAGATGTACAGTTTGTGGGTTTCTTATGAATGGCTTTAAAGGTGAATGATGTCATTTACGACAGTACCATACATATGAGTATTATGTACCCAAAGTAAGCATAGCTTAACTATCTTGTATTATGGGTTTTGGGTAAACATAAATAGATACTTTTTTTGTAAATATATTCATATTATACATAGGACACCCAGACCAATGCAAGTATTCGTATACACACACAAAATATTTACCTACACTGAGCGGGAATCGAACCTTTGTTTTAGCAGTCGAACGCTCTACCACTTTTTTTATACCACTTTGGTGGCAGACAAGCACAGGGCCCACCTGATGGGAAGTGGTCACCGTGGTCTATGGACATGTGTAACACCAAGGGCGTTACCCACGCGCTGCCAACCCTGAAGGGAAAGGACGGGGGTAGGAAAGGGTGGGGAGGCTAGGAAGGGGCGGGGAGGAGGAGGGGTACAGTGAGCTCTGGCTACCCTACTTACCGGCGGGAACACAACACGATGGCTATTATGGCCGCGGTCTTCTGTAGGGCGGAGGTACTTCCCCAGTCGGACAGCTCATTTCGGACGCGAGATACCGTCGTGTCCTGCCTCCATCAATACCGCTACGCCACATATGTCGTCAGAAAGTTTCCTTTGATTAGAATATGCTATCTTCAGTATTTAGAGTACTATTTTCCCTCCTGTTAAGGTCCAAAATACCAACCGGTATAGGGCTGTAAATAGCATTTCAGTTTTATATTCTAAAGAAGTCACCGTGGCCTATGGACGTGTGCAACACTAAAGGTTTCACAGACGCGCTGCCTACCATGAAAGGAAGGGAAGGATAGGATGGGGTGGGGAGTCTAGGAAGGGGTGGGGGGAGGAGGGGTACAGTGAGCTCTGGCTACCCTAATAACCAGCGGGAACACAACACGATGGTTTTTATGGCCGCGGTGTTCTGTAGGGCGGAGGTACTTCCCCAGTCAGACAGCTCATTTCGGACGGGAGATACCGTCGTTCCTTCGTCTAGGTCTAGGCCTATTCTCTCCCGCCATCTAAGTGGTGGTGGTCTCACTTTGTTGTACGTAACGTTTGGTGCAAGTAAGTTGTAAAACCAATATCCATTTAAAAACATCGTCTAAACCATAAAACAGAGAATAAACTATTCGAATCGAATAAGATTTATCTAAAACTGATTTTTGACGTTAACAAATTTCAGATTTACTTAAATTTGTAATACATCTATCAATGTTAGCAAATAAGCTTTATCGTCGCAGACGAAGAAACGTGGACTAATAGCAGGGTAATACCATATGATATATTGTTCTTAAAGGTTTTATTTTGATACTAGCTGTGGCCACGACTTTGTCCGTGTGAATTTTATTTTTTTAAGGTTGTAATTTTTTGCAAAAATTTTGATTTAAGTGATAGTTCCGTCAAAATCGACCAAGCAGGGGAGGGGGCGCACATACACGCGCTGCCGCCTCGGCCTGCTTCTGCTAGAGAGACAGGTGCCTCCACCCATAGTTCAACGACCTCCGACGCCTGAGTCACCTGCGCCTGTTGTGCTTTTGGCCACCCAGGGGAGTTCTCCCGGACCCGTGCCACCGCTTCCATTTCGAGCATTACTTGCTTGCAAAAGGAGACTTTACTAACAATCTATTTCTAGCAATTTCTGGATAAATGTGTATAAAAATATAACGTGGGTTGTATATTGACTAAGCTCAGTGGAAACCAGTAAGTATCTGTGGAATCGTTCTCGCAACAATCTTTCTTCGAATTTGAAGCAATATTTTCCTTAAAGTTCATTGTAATATAAACAATCACTTCTTAAAAATTCTTACAGAGTTTCCATTTCATTAGAATCGCCAAAATAAATAAATGTATTCCAACATTATTTTCACAATTATTGCGGTATTCCCCTTGCGATAACAATTGGTTTAAATACGCGAATACAAAATTATTCTCGTAACATTTCACAATTGTATTCTTACAAGATTGTTTTCACGCAATGTTAAATTTAAATGTTGAGTTATTTTTCTACCATTAATTCAGATTCAGACTGTGATCAAAGTCTTCCAGATTTCCTGGGGAATTCCTTGTTAGGGTACCTATACCCGGGGTACCTGGTGAAAGAATCAGGTAGACGGAATACCATGCGGTTTTAGTCGGTTCGAATCCAATATAAAAAACCCCGATGACCGACGCGATAATCGGTGCGAATACTTGCCACTTGTATTCGCGGGAATTTCCGCACGAAAAAAAAGCGCGTTTCACTGACGGTGCTAACCACCGCCGTGCATCAATTGTACCTATGCGGTTCACATACACACACACATTCCGTAACCCACGGACGGACACCTAATCCCCAAGATAAAAAATGGCATATGGCTGATTATAACTGTCTCTGTGCCAAATTTTATACCGATTGACGCAGCTGTTCTGGCATCGTTGTGTTACAAACGTCATTCCAGACAATTAAGTGATTCAAGAAATTAATTTGTATTCAAATGTGAGCATCAATACCAACATTGTAAATTAATAACCTCCTTTTCAGTTATTGTATATATTAATTTAGTTGTAAACCGTACCCGCAAAACGTTTAAGCAAAAATGGGATGACGTAATCAGAAATTAAATAAAAATATGAAGAGGATGAAGATGAAATAAAAATTGGGATGAGTTAAGAAATTTCAAAATGGGATGAGATTTCGTGGGATGAATACGGCATAACCCAAATTGATCAATCTCTGCAACAGTCTTATTGCGACGGTATAGCAACAATGATGGATCGGTGCGACGTTCCCTACTCTCGTACTTATAATAATAGCACGCGTTCCCTTCTAATCAATTATTCGTTTTTATAATTACTAAGCACTTTTTCCGCTTTATTTGTTTTACTTTTATTGGCGACGTACCCGTAGGACCTCCAATTTGGACCCCATCTGAAAATTGTGCCCGTACGACCCTATTTCAAAAAACGGTGCCCGTACGACCTCATTTTATAAATCTTCTAAAATACAGTCGTGCACAAAAGTGAAATATATTATCATACTATCATTGATCAAAAGTATACTCGGTTTAAAAATATGACGTTATATTTCGTTAATTCATACTTCTATAAAACTAACCACTTTGATCTATACTATTGAACAATAGTAAACCAAGTGTGTCTGTACATTGGAAATATTTTTAAAATAGTGAGGTATCTCACCACCAGGTGAGATAGAGTTCAAACGTAAGCCTGTCTTGTATAATTAAAAAAAAACTAGGATTATGTTTGCGATGGACGCAAAAACTACTGAAAGAAAGAAAGAAAGAAAGAAAAGAAAGAAAATGTTTTTTACTGAACGAATTTTTTGAATTTTACATATTCGATGAACGCAAAAACTACCCAATGGAGGGTTTGATAAGAATTAAAATCTGACCAAAACGATAAACGAAATCCGCGTTGGCGTAGCTGTGGGCAACAGCTAATGTTTAAAAAAAAAAACGATTTTTTGAATAAAAAGGTATTGACTTGACGGTCAACCGCCTTTGTTGTGTAGTAAAAAAAATTAAGCACTAATGTAAAGGTTGAATGCTTGATAGTGCATTACAAAAGAAAGGTCATTCAGTCACATCTCAATAACGACTGCTATTCACATCTAAATAAAGTGATTTTCGAGCAATAAGTCTTTATTTATTTAAATGAGAACATCGAACACTAAAGAGCACTTAAAGATTTTACAAAAGTAAGTACCTAGTGATACTATTTTTTGTGAATAGAATGTAGATATGTTATTGGAATAATTGCATTTGTGATAATATGTAATGAAAATGATTTTAGTACCTCATAACATAACATAACATAAACTCACGCCTATGTCCACGAAGGGGTAGGCAGAGGTGCTAGCACCAACATTTCGCTAGTTTATGTTTAGGTCCCAATGTAATAGGACGGTGGCGAGCCTATTGCCATTAACCGGACACTTATTAACCTGCGATAAATAGGTACACACATAACTTCGAAAAGCATCGAAAAGACATTGGCGTCTGCTATGGTGAACCTGGGATCGAACCCGAGACCTCGTCTCAGCAGTCCATTACCCAGAATACTAGGCTACCGCGGTCTTTTACCAGTATTAAAATCATCTTCATTACAGCATTATTCTAGTTAAAAATATATTTATGCCAGTATCGTTCTATAGTTTCTCTTGAGCCTTTTTAAACGACTTCAAAAAAGGAGGAGGTTATGAATTTGTCTGTTTTTTATGTTTGTTACCTCAGAACTTTCGACTGGGTGAACCGATTTTGATGATTCTTTTCTTATTCAATAGTAAGCGCTTCCTGTGTGGTCCCATTGCAATTTGATTCGTAGAAGTCGGTTTTTTGTAATAATTATTTTTATTCGAAATCAGTTGTGGTCCGTTCTAGTGCGAACAGTAAGCAGGTACTATTACCGCATTCAGTTTTATCCTTTTTTCATACTACGTAGGTGGCAGACAAGCATACGGCCCACCTGATGGAAAGCGGTCACCGTGGCCTATGAACGTGTGCAACACTAAGGGTGTCACACACGCGCTGCCTACCCTAAAGGGAAGGGGGGAGGGCTGGGAAGGGGTGGGGAGGCTAGGAAGGGATGTGAGGAGGAGGGATACAGTGAGCTCTGGCTACCCTAATTACCGGAGGGAACACAACTCGATGGTTATTATGGCCGCGGTGTTCTGTAGGGCGGAGGTACTACCCCAGTCGGACAGCTCATTTCGGACGGGAGATACCGTCGTGTCCTACCTCCTATAAACGTTTCTTACTTGTTTGGAAAATGATTGTAGTTACAGCAGAGTGGTTAGTTTTGATGCGTGCGTGCGTGCGTGCGTGCGTGCATGGATGCATGCGTGTGTGGTGGTTAGATTATCGTCACGATGGTGTTATTATAAGTCATGATGACACAAAATCACAATCAGCGCCGGGTCCCGGGTCTAAGACTTTTCTTTAGTCATCGCCATGTCATCGCTAAGTTATACAGCTCTACAGAGGAGGTAGGACACGACGGTATCTCCCGTCCAAAATGAGCTGTCCGACTGGGGTAGTACCTCCACCCTACTGAAGACCGCGGCCAAAATAACTATCGTGTAGTGTTCCCGCCGCTAAGTAGAGTAGCCAGAACTCACTGTATCCCTCCTCCCTTCACCCTTTCCTAGCCTCCCCACCTCTTCTTAGCCCTCCCCATTTCCTTCAGGGTAGGCAGCGCGTGTGTCATCCTTAGTGTTGCACACGTCCATAGGCAACGGTGACCGCTTTCCATCAGGTGGGCCATGTGTTTGTCTGCCACCTACGTTGTATAAAAAAAGACCCGAAACCTGTTATAAGGCTTCAAAAATTCAATTAGAATAAAAAACGTCTGACTATGATGTCTATTTGCACGTGTCTGCCTATTTGGGTTGTATTGTTTGACACGTGACAGCTTATTATACATTTCCCCTCATTTTTACCCGACTGCCGAAGAAAGGAGGGTAATGTTTTTTACACCCACGTTAACACATTTCACCCTTTACGCAGGGAGATCAATAATGACGTAGGTATTCACCCGACCAACATTTGGTAAACCAGTGGGATATTTACCTTCTTCTTCAACCTAGCGTTAATTCCAGTCGTATCCAAAGCTTTCACCTCGGAGTCTGGGGTCCGCTTTACCAGTCTTAACTGCGGATTTGGCTGGACTTCGATATTTTCCGTGAAGCGACTGCCATCTGACCTTCACAACCCAATGGTGACATTAGGTGATATCGAAGCATTGCAGCTAGACCGTTGTTGTTGGACTTTTTTTAGGGCTAAAACTACCCGTAACGACTGCCTTAGATGTTTGTATGCCAACAGTGGGATGGGTACTTTAGGTAGGCTTAAAATTCAAATCCGTAGTCATAAATTCCACAAATTTAGTTGCTATGCACAAAAATATATTTGTTTTCAAATTTAGTTACGTACCGAAAATACTGTTCTTCAATTTTAAACTAAAAACTACTTTGTAGAATAAAACAAACAAGTTGGCCTTACTATTTTAGCTGTATTGACACAACCAATAGGTCCATCCAAAGGTTATTGCGTTAAGCGATAAGGTTGCCCTTTGTACTACTGTGTTCTCTCTATTTCTGTGCCATGAATTTTGTAATTGGCGTATAATAAAGCATTATAATAAAAAAAAAAGTTTTAAGTGTGAGTTGAAAGCGCCTTTGTTGAAAACAGAAAACGAAATTACTTAGCAAAAAATCTTGTACCTACAGTTTTCTAATACGTTGTAGGGTCTCAATGAAAGTGGAGTTTGGGTGACAAGTGAGGTAGGCAGAAACATGTCTGAGACGACAGTGAAACGTGTTCTGCATACCTGAACTTCAGTGTAAAGGAAGAGGGCAAAGCCTCTTGCAATCCAAGAAAGTTGGTCAAATATTCCTCTGGAATACCTACCGGATTATATAATAATTCTACCGGAATATTTAGTGGTTACAGTCGATTCAAAACTGGTAAATTTGAACCCTAGGATGAAATTGATAAAAAAAAATCGATCATACGGGAGGTCATCATTTTACAATTGACCGTCCAGCTAGTGTAAAATTTCCAGACTTATCAACGACCAGGAGCCTTAGATGAATGTTAAGTAATATTGAAATAATACTGCTTTAAGAGTTAGTGGTGAGGCCCCAGGCTATGTTTCTTGCTCCATTAAACTAAAACGTAACCTAAACCATCTTTTAGCTCGATAAATTCTCAACTCATAAATCATGTTTATGTTTTGTCTGATATGATGAAAATTCCTTTTATTAGTGATAACTGAGAAATTTAACTTTCGAGATAGCAAAAAAATAGGTTCACGGTAGGAGCACTTAAAATAATTACACTAACGTCGAATTGTGTGTTTTTTATTTGTCTTTCATGGCTATGTGTAAAGTTCATTTTACTTTGTAGTGAAGAAGTAAATTAAGGATTGTCTCGTAACAATTTACGATACTATTTAGTGCTACAATAAAGTGTTCAATTATTTTTGCTAACTTTGTCCGTGAGTAGAAAATAATGTCCCTCTTTTAAGCGTTTCGCTGTATTTCTTTTATATATTGAACATTTACAGTAAATTGCACTTCACTTTCTTTTTCGTGCGGAAATCGTCATGTTCACTTCATCTGAGCTTGAGGTGGGTATGTTAGACCCAGTCCCATTGGAAAAATTCGTTGGAGCCTACCACTGAGCTTAAAAATAACCTTAAATTTCCACAATCCACGTGGACGAAGTTGCAGGCATACCTAGTTTCTAATAAATCCATTTGTAATGTCGTACAAAGCTGAGGCATTATTAATAATACCTAGCTTTTACGATATTACACACAATATAGGACAGACTGTTTTAACCCCGTCTCGAAAATGCATAAAAAATATATTCATGAAAAATAATAAACTGTTATTGAAATTCCATTTTTCATCCAATCTTGCTTTTCTAAGTGATTGAAATCGAACATTTTTCAAATTTTCTTGTCATATATAAAATATTAAGAAATGAATATACGTCTCATTAGAAAAATGAAACACTTTAGTTTTTATGAAATCTGAAAACAATACACAAATTATTTATTTATGATATTTGAATTTTATTTAGAACATTAACATTAGAATTTGAAAACCTCATGTTATTCACTTTGACATAATATTCCTAATATACAATTTTATTTTTTCTGATAATTCTTAGAAAACATAAACTTTCAAGGTGTTTCGATGTTTCTGATGAGACTGTAGGTATATTGACATCCAAAAAACACTATAATTTCAGAAAGATGCTATTCTTGGGCCGTTATTTTTTTATATAGGACACGTCAAAATGACGTTACCGCGCCTGATGGTAAGCTAAAGGCAAAGTCTCAGGACTGGGGTCACCATCACAAACACCGGTAGTGCTACAATGGCGGCCCTTAGCTTGACGGTCTCAACAAATACTTTTTTACGCCCCGCTTAAAGGCCCCGGGACTATAGGAGGAAGGAAACATGTCTTTATGGTGCGGCAAATAAAAGAGGCACCGAACCGCTTGGTTCTTGATGGAATTGATTCCACTGTGTGAGGGAGATACCTCAGTCTGGCACGTGTAGTTCTGTGTAGGAAAGGAGAGGGCGGGATTAATGGAAGAGCTCATCGGAACACTCGCCATGGTAGAGCCGGTAAAAAAACTGCCATAGACGCAATATCTTTACGTAGCTGTAGAGGCTCGAGGGTGTTCGTGACTTCTGGACTCCCAATAATGCGGACTGCACGTCGCTGCAACTAGTCGAGAGCATCTAATAAGTACTGTGAACATCACCTAAAGGTGAGGTACCACAGTGCGAACTAAATGAATCCGTGTTACCAAGTTTTCTGATAAGGAAGTTTCGAGAGCGGGGCAAAGTTCGGAAGTGTCATTCAATAGACGATAATAGATCTAACTTCTGTGGCGTCGCGGTAGTGCATTCGGCCGTTTCGTCAAAGAGCACGGATTCGATCCCTTTAACACAAATACTTTGGGCAAAAAGTGTTCGAAATTGTATTTTATTGTACAATATGTATGTATGTTCATCGACTCTTTGAAATCCATATTAGAAGTTATACGTCGGGTCTAGATAATACTGTTTAAAATATTATAGAATATTTTGGTCTAATTGAGTCCAAAAATACATAACTACTGAAGTAGTGTCTAACCCTTCGAGAAAATGTAAGAGTAATAATAATCTATACTATTATAAAATTATAAAGCAGATGTGTCTGTACATTGGGTATATTAAAAAAATAATTGGGTTATGTCTATAAACAATTCATAACATAACATAACATAAACTCACGCCTATATCCCCGAAGGGGTAGGCAGAGATGCTAGCACGCATATTTTGCCAGTTTATGTTTTTAGGTCCCAATGTAATAGGTTCTGAACACAAAAATATTAATTCTGCTTGTCTGTTTGTTTGCAATGGATGCACAAACTACTGAAAGAATTTTGAATCGTTTTTTTTTTGTTTAAAAGGGCTTGGTTAATTCGTGTGTATGTTTGATCATAATCGGTTGAGTAGATCCAAAATCCAAGATCCAAGATCCAAAAATGTACCAAGTCAAAAACTCTAAGCAGATACCCACACGGGCAGAGCTGCGGCATAGGCTAGTATATAATATAAAATATATTATGCTAGCTCAAGTTTTGAGGACGATATATAATCGGCTTATCGTTAAAATCTTGGGTACGCAAAGGCCGTAGGGAAAGGACTTTTGTTGCCGCTGAGAGCGGATTATGTGATAAGTAATTTATTATACATTTTTTATTACACTAACAAGGTTTTACCACATAATTCAAATATTTTCGAATATATATAATCAGGAGTAAATAATAAAGTAAACGTGAAATAATTTGCGAATAATAGCAAGTTTTATTTCGAAGAAATTTTTTTTCAAGTTTAATCCGCATTCTAAAACCTATATTACAAGCTGTATAGTGTACGACATCTAACTTGGCAAGATTTTGGAGTAGTGTGGGCCCCACTACTCCAAAACCTAGCCAAGTTAGATGCTCTAGGTACGCTATACTTGTTACTATGCGACGCATTTTGCCACAAACAAGTATAGTGTACGACGTCTAACTTGGTAAAATTTTGGAGTAGTGTGGGCCCCACTTCTCCAAAACCTTGCCAAGTTAGATGTCGTACACTATACTTAGGCACATTGGACCTAGACAGCGCTGAGCACTTGAATATTTTATTTAATGAATTATGTTATTCTTCGAGGATTTGATTGACAATATTTACACCAACGCAATCTATAGTAGGCAAAAATGAGTTTATAAGATTTTTCATGCCATCGGTTGTCTTGCTTACTCAGAACATTGACGTAAGTATCCTCCCATATCCCTAAAGACTAATTAGTACAATAATCTAACACGTTTCAGAATATTTCTCTTGAGGTAGGTAAGAACAAAAAATAAGACTAGAATCTGTCGGCCTTTTTTCGGACTCGAACCCACTAAACCCGCACGCAGTCTCGGGTATATCCTCCTTCCAACTCCCTCATCCCCCGACTGCCTGTTTACGCACCTAAATTAAACATTTAATAAATTGTTATAAATTTTCAAACCACATGCTTACACAGCAACCATATCACATGCTTGCACAAATTACGGGTACCTATAATACCTAAATTTCATAAAATACATCCGTTATTCATTTTCGCACTTTTAACCTAGACAGCCAACCAACTAAAAATGAGGCGAATTAAACGTCTGGCTGATGTACACGAACAATTTTTTCATACACTCAGACTACTTAGAACTTTGTAAACGATTCTTTGACTTTCACGTTGTACCTACAAGTTCACGATAACTTACAAAGGTATGTCAAAAATTTGTAAAAGGTTTTAGAGTCAGGCCAAAACATGGAGTGTGCTTTGCTTCAAAGTGCGACTTTGAAACAAAGCTTACACAGGAGTTATCGTCACAGTGCCACAGTCTATATCAGGCGATTGCGGACGACGGCCGACCGCGCCGCTACGCTACAAGTTGACGCGAAAAGTATTCGAAATTCAAATAGTTGTTTTCCCTTTTATGCCATAGTTGCTAAGTATTTCTTTTTATTACTTACGTAAAAAATATTAAAATTGATTCTCTAATATTTTTGAGTGTAAATTATAAAATTATTAAGTGTAATTAATTACTATAATTAACAAATTAGCTAACTTTAACATAAATATTATTGAACTAGTTTACATTTAAATAGACATACATATTTATCCAATGAAAAAATTTCAATAACGAGTATTCATAAAAAGTTGTGAACTTTAAATGAATAGTGTGTAAATAAAGTTACATTTGAAATTTTCAAAATCTGTGTCTGTGTTGAAAAGTGTGGGATTAAGAAGTTTCAGCAGCCGCGCCTTTTCTGTAAGTACTCAGAAAGTTATCCCTGTAATGTTAAATATTAAAGAAACTTTAGCATTACAGTTTTTTAAATTAATTAATAAGTTTTATGGATAACATTTAAATAGCTTTTCAGTTGCACTAAATATTTTTCAATTAAAAGTTTTCAGGGCTAAAATTTTATTACAAAACTAAGAGTAATTAGTTTAAATTTTTAAACAGAATCAGATATATACCTAATGCGTTTGTCACTTTATTTAATTCAAATTCATTAGAAACTGATATTTATTTTTAAAATAAAATTGTACAATTCGAAATATAAAATATATTATGATGTTTTTTTTTGGATTTTTATATTTTCATACAATAAAGAATCTAATGTTTACTATTTGTTATTAGAATGGAAAGGACACACTAGTATATATCTCACATAATTGACACAAAATTGCGACTCTTATCAACGTTATCAAATCACTTAATCTAAGCACACATGATTGGTTTTAGTGCGTTCTTATTCCACAATAGACTCGAGGTTAGTGTGGACCATTGGCACACAAAATAATATAGAGATTTTTATATTACGTTTTAGATCACTATATTATCTTAAACAATAAAAAATAATTACTATATTACGTACATATATTTTTATATTAAGTTATATATTTTTCGTTTTTGAAGTTAAATATTTTTCACTAGTGGCCGTGGACAGTAGTTTTTCTAGCTTAGACTAGGTGCACTATGTTTTTTTTATTAAATCGCTTCAGACCCTAAATGAGTGACAGTTTTGTTCAAATAATCCTTAAATTGCTTTTGATGTTCGAGGAAACATCCAGCAATTTTTTTAAAGTTGACACTTTTTTACAAGCTTTTTTTAGTCCCGTTGTCTGTAACCAATTTTGCAAGCCATTTTTCGACCAATTCTGGTTATCCGATTGAGCTGAAATTTGGCATACTTATGTAAGTCCCATGACAATTATTGTAAATAATAAAAGCTTGTTTTTAAAAAGTTTTTTTAAAAACAAGCAATCGTAACATTAGGTACATTACATTGAAATAAATATTGTAATAAGTAGGTACAGTATGTTGAATAAACATGACAGTGGATTAGGATACACCATGTCAAAAAAAGATGGCCATATCACTCGCTTTTGAAGTTTACACACAAAGTGAGAATAAAATATATTTGAATATGAATAACATACAAAATATCTCTACGTTGAAGAAAATACAAACATTTATCTCAATAGAAAGAATAATAATATTCTAGGCATCAATGCAGACGCAAAATAAAAAGTTTAGCTTGTAATGTGGGTTCGGAATTTAAATTAAGTCTAATATTATAAAGAGGTAAAGTTTGTGTGTTTGTATATTTGTTAAATTGTAAGGGGTAATCTCGGGATCTACTGAACCGATTTTAAAAATTCTTTCACCAATAGAAAGCCACGTCATTCGTTAGTGTCATAGGCGAAGCCGGGTCCCGGGTCGCTAGTCAACCAATAAAAATATCCTATCGAAATTCATTGCTGGACATAGGCCTCTCCCAATGTACGTCACACCTCCCGATTCTCTACCTTCCCCATCCAGTCTATCCCAGCTACCTTTTTCAGGTCTTCAGTCCATCTGGCTGGGGGCGTCCTACCTTCCGTTTGACAAATCGCCGTCACCACTTTTAGAATCGTTTGCTCTAACGACAATCGGTCCATCAACAGATGTATGGCCAGTCCATTGCCACTTCAGCTTACTTATTCTGCTAGCTATGTCGGTAACTTTAGTTCTTTTTTGGATGACCTCTTTACAATTTGGTCTTTTAAATAAACTTCAAGCATAGCTCACTCCATAGCCTGTAAGAGCGCTATATGTGAAATAAATAAAAAAATGAAATATATTTAAGCTTGTTTCTAACAAACAAAGGTTTATTCCAAGCATGAGGTACCAGTTATTTCCCAAACGACACGATATATGTAAATAATGAAAACAAGTGATTTAGCTAATGGCTTTTTAAAATGTAGAACAAAACAAAATCAACCATTTGTGTATAAATGGATATTTCGTAAAACAATACCGAGATTTAGAAGTTTACCGTTTGTTATTAAAACAAGATTTACTCATTATCTATCTGGCACAGAATATAGCTGATTTCAAAAGTTTTATAGGTAAATAATCTTAATGCGTAATGGCTAAATATTTCGTTAAATTGACGTAATGTAATATTTACCCTTTACGCAGTACAGGGTGTCAGGCAACGCCTCCGAAAGACAGGACGGGAAAAGTTTTGAGCGATTTCACTTTTCCATTGGTTTAATTATTTTTTATCAATCATGATTTTTAGAAACGTCGACTACATCGTCACTTACCATCAGGTGATATAGTGGTTAAACCGGGCCTATTGATAATTAAAATAGATCCTGTCTTTGTTTATGGCCGTATTTGACTGGCAGCGGTTAATATAATAATTGTAATATAATAAATACTCTATGACATTCTACACAGCGCTCTCTAGACCCAAAGTAAGTATAGTTTAGCTAGCTTGTGTTAAAGGTTCTAAATGCGGATAAACATAATTATATACCTTTTTTTGGTACATATAGGTACATATATTATACATAGAAACACACCCAGACAAATGCAAATAGACATTTTCATGCATGCATATTTGCACTGAGCGGGCATCGAACCCGCGCCTTCTGGCGTAGCAGTAGAATACTAAATATAAAATAGCTACGCCACATATCTATAATATTCATGAACAAATATTAATATTTTTATTGGTAGGTCCTTGCTATAATTGAAGTGGAAGCGTTCTCAGAAGTAATATAATTCAAATAAGACGATTCTCGAATCGAATCATTTATAAGACAGATAATTAAAAAACTTTGTTTGATGTCTAATAATAATCTTATAATCAACCAACTCCAATTTAAATTAGATGTTTACTTATACTTGTTTTGTGGATAAGGCCAGAAGCCTTAAAATCAGTAGATTATTAAAGTAAGTACCTACAAATCTTTTGATATATCTCACTTTTGATACATTTCACCAAGTCAACATCATCTGCAAATACAGCTTTAGGGCAAGCGCAATTTTTTTTTATTAATGGCTTCTATGCGACGCATTTTGCCACAAACAAGTAGGTATTATAATTTGCATATAAATGTATTATGCAGCGTTTTCGTCGTTTAGTCACAATCTAGGTCTTCATAGTTAATAGTCTAGTCAGTCTTCTTTCATAGTCTTACCCCAGTAAAATGCCTCTTTTCTTTGCCGCACCATCAAAACCTGGAATTCTTTACCAGCTTACGTGTTTCCTTCCTCCTACAGTCCCTGGACCTTTAAGCGGGGCGTAAAAAAGCATTTGATGAGGCCGTCGGGCTAAGGGCCACCACTATAGAATCCCATTCCAGAGACTTTACCTTTAGCGTACCATCAGGCAAGGTGAAGTCATATTGACGTGATAAACTTGGGGTAAACAACCCCTTTTTTTTCGTGCGGAAATCCTCATGGATACCCACCCCGCGACCAGCGGGGCAGGTTATGTCGGACTCTTACCGACTAAAACCGCACGCCGTCTAGGGTCTTCTGAAGCCAGGGTGTAAGGTGGCCCAAAGAGCATGTCCCTCGCACCCCAGCTTGACCCGGGCCATCTGCGGATTCGAGATGGCCCCCTCGGAGAGCTCTGTGCAGCCCCTCCCGAACCTTTTCCGCCGCCTCCTTCTCGAGCATCACGGGGTAAACAACCCTAAGAAAGTACAAAACTTCTATGAATACTATGAAATAAAATATTTAAATCTCGTAGCTAACACGATTTACTTCTTATGGCTTTGTCCCACGGGTATCACCTCACAAAACCAAGTAAGTAAATCATTTGGGCTCCGACAGGCTGGGGTGGTTTATCGACCAACATGCGGTAGGTGAAATTCGAATAATATATATTACCAGTTTTGCTCCGTGATTTAATCTACTGTTTATTTTTTAACTAGCTATTGTCTAAGGCTTCGCCTGCGTAGAATTATGTTCCCATTCCCGCTTCCCGTAGGAGGGATAAAAACCTAGCTGTTATTTACTGATCAGCCGTTGGCGTGATTGAATAACAGACAACATATCCACAAACTTTCACATTAAGCAGTGGTATAGGACTAGCAACCCGTTCTAGATTAACTTTTCGTGTTCTATTTTAATTTCGTCCAGTTGAAGTCGTTTTTTTTTGTAAGAATTAATGACTATACTTCAACTATAACACTTACTAAATATTTTTAAGCTATTTTATAGCTTTTATCGCGGGCTTTGAGCGCGGCGACCGAAACAAGAAATTTCGTAACGAAAATAAAAACCTAACACCCCCATTGTGTCGCACAAGTTTCAATCTTATTTCAAGTATAGTAAAAATCATAATTGAGTGACTTTTTGGATGGTTGAACGGAATGTGGCACGTGTCACGTTTCCACAGTTTCGTTCGTCAATGTAGAACAACGCCATCTGTGGTGCTAAGTGGTACTAATGAAGTTAATCTATGCATCTTCTATCTTTTATATATTATAATAAATCTGTAACTGATCGGTGTCTGTACATGGAAAATATATGAGAAAAAAAATTATTAGGGGACTTTATGAATGTAATAGATGCCAAAACAATGATTTTTAGAATTTTTGTCTGTTTGTCTGTTTGTCTGTTAGTCGGTTTGTCGGTTTGTCTGTTTGTCTGTTTGTCCGCAAATCTTTGTGCGCGCTAAAATCATAAACTATCATTGTTGGGAACAAGATATTCCACACATTTGGAGCCGGGTATATTAAAAAATATCATTTTTAGTTATAAAATACTGTTTGTTAACTAACAGTTCAGGTTAGTAACCGAAATAGTTTTTGATCACGTAAATATATAAAAATGTAAATACCATTATGAGATAGCGCATACAAACACGCTTTTCCTAGCCGAAAACCATACGTTTACACGCAAGTATTTTTAGTACGTAGTCATTCATCATACAAACTTTGTTCTTTTCAATACCTGTTATATATAAATCTATAACTATTATAAAATTGTAAAGTAGTTATGTTTGTACATTGGAGTTATTAAAAAAAAATATTTTTGGAATTTTTATTCGCTATGGATGCAAAAACTACCTACTGAACGGATTTTTATGTGGTTTGTTTTGTTTGAAAGGTCTTGGTCAAACTTAAAATCTTAACTATGTTTGATCACAATCGGTTCAGTAGAACCAGAGATAATGGGTAGTCAAAAAATGTGAAAACTGACCTCCACGCGGGCGGAGCCGCTAGTATAGGCTAGTGGTTAATACTTATGTTTTTCTTTCAACTAACGATACATCCATTCGTATATCTGTTGTAAAACTTTTGACTGACGGATTAAGAAAACATTACCGTAAAAATACCTAAGTTTATGTTAAATTTAGCGACACAAGTGTAACACGTGTTATAGTTTTGAGAGTATTACTCAGCGGTCAGGTACTTGAATTTATTTGCGCAAGAAAGTGATGATAAGAAAATAGTAATTCAGACGTTGAGAGTGCTACTTTTAACAGGTGCAACATGACAACGTTTATTACATTTTATAAACTAAGACTAAATGTTTAGTTAGGTACTAAAGAATATTCTTATCGGGTTGTTAACCCTTTACAGCTAAGGAGGCAACATAAAATAATTATTTAGTTGCATTTGTGACGTAAGAGATTGAAAAAAAAGCTTAAATTAACGATTCTGAATATAATTTTTTTTGGTTGCTTGTCTGTTTATTAGCGATAGAAAAACTATTAAACGGATTTGGATGCGGTTTCTATTAAAAAGTTCTTGATCAGACTTAAAATCTGCCGTATTATTGATTACAATTGGTTGAGTAGAGTAGGGGATGCACATTATATCCCTTATTCTACTCAATCAACTGTCAATTCTAGTCAATAGTATGAATAATATAATATTTCCAATTTGTTGTGGTGAAAACTTCCATAACTACAAATATTGGTGAGTACATGGTTACACTTTTATTTTTCGTCGGACGAATGCCACCCAACGGCATAATAAAGTGCAGTTTACATGACAGCGGAGGCGAGTGGGCAAAATTCATTCTTCTCAATAACTACCTACGGCTCTGACAGTTCGAAAATACAATTTACTTTCTTGGGAACTAGCTAGATGTGAGGGTATTTACACACGAGATTTTTGAAGAAGCGGGGAACGCGCGTTGTACGTAATCATGACGCTTATCAAACGTAAGGCAGTCAGCAAGAAGACACAAAGACTATAAATACTAGACAAGCTGTTTAAAATCTAAATTGTGAGATGATTTCGGGGGTAAGGCTAGCATGAGGGAGGGGTACGAGACAAAGACTAGATAAAACGTAGAATTTTGACACCTATGTTTATAGTCATAGCGCAACTTTTTGTAATGTCATCTGTGTAACAGCTACAGAGCCTTATATTGTAGCTGACCGGTACGCAATTACAATATTTTGTTTCACACAGCTAACCTAGTAGGCTAAAGTATTCTAGATAGAAAGTATTTTTTGCACACGATTCTTAGTTTAGATCGCTATATATCGCTGCATATTATGTCGGTACAAACTGTAAGCGCATTCATTTCTAAAGCGTGTTACATTTACGCTTATACCGCAGCTACAAACATATACAACTTACTATACGCGCTGATGACGTCTAAAGAACGATGTGCTCTTCAAAAACGCGCGTCATAAGCTTGTGTAAAAAATCTCGTGTGCAAAGGCCTTTGGCGTTTTAATATTTTCATATTTCAACTGACATTTCATGAAGAGTGTCAATTTGGTTAAATTGTATTTTGAAACTATTATGTATAGATAGTGTTAAAGCAATATGCTTCGTACTGGTTTTCGGCAAAATATTTTTTTTAACATTCACATCTACCCCAAACTGAACTGAAGAAAAGAAAACAGAATAATTTACATAATATATACGCTATAAAGAGAGTCGGTTTGTTTACATCCTATAATACATAGGACGTAAACAATTATATTATAATACAGATATATGTTCCAAATATTCCTGGTTGTTTATCATTCATTATATGGAACCAACGTTGATATTAACTTTTGGTATTCAAGATGAAACAGGAGTTTAAGCTTATTACGCAGGGTCTCCTGAGAGGGAAATTATGAGTTTATTCAAATAGTTAGGTAGTATAAAGCCGCGTACAGACTGCTGTAACGTAGCATAGCCATCCTCTCCTTTCCTATACAGATCTACACGTACTAGGCTGACGTATCACCTTCTCACAGTGTAATAATTCTATCTATCAAGGGGATCGGTGCCTCTTTTCTTTGTCGCGTCACAACCCACTTCGAATTCTTTACCAGCGCATGTTTTCCGGGACCCGAGACTGAGTCCCGGAGCGTGTAGAAACACGGTTCACACGCGCATGGCGTACACACCAATACCATTTATTAATATCAATACTTCTACATTACAGCCAGTATAATGCCATATAGACCAGTGCCGATAATAATTTTTGAGACAAAAAAAGTTATAGTAGGTACTTAGAATGAAACCTGTTGCAAAAGGACGAGAATATAACGAAAATGAAAGAAAAAATAAATTACGGGCGATCTGAAGTCGGGAAGTGGGGGGGGGGGGGGTGAGTTTTACCATTTTCAAAGGTATCGGCACTGGTCTAATAGCAAAAACCTGAGAGAAAATAAGCCCAGTCTTCTTAATCGTCAATCAATTATTTAATTTTAACCCCTTAGTACCTACATTACCAATTTCATTGACACCAAACGGCATAGTAATCTTTTGTACTTAACAAAACCCTTTTATGCTTACACGCAATCGGTAACCTAAGCCCCAAGCTTAGGTTTTCAATGTAGGTTTTTCAAATTGTATATTGCACGAGATCTCACAAAGTCCGTTTCCATTTTAATCCTAAAAGAGACCCTTGTCTTGTCAATAATATTTCAAGTAACATCCACAAAAGAAAAAAGCTCGGCCTTTCAAAAGCTTCAAACAAAAGGTATGCTTAGAAATTCAGTACACCCTTTAGAGTTTGCATAAATATGGACTGTGTTTACTTACTTATGTTAAATTACAAGCTAATGGTTCGCGGTGAAAGGTACGACGAACTTAGTTCTCCGAAAGATTTTTCACCCTTTTAAATAAATAAATAAATATTCTACGACATTCTACACCTCCCTAGACCCAAAGTAAGCTTAGTTAAACTAGCTTGTGTTATGGGTTCTAGAATGCGGATAAACATACTTATATACTTTTTTTTTTGTAAATACATACTTATTATACATAGAGACACCCAGCCCAATGCAAATAGACATATTCATGCATACAAATATTTCGAACCCACGCCCCCTGCGTAGCAGCCGCATGCACTACCGCTACGCCACAGTGGCCGTTTTCACTTGTGAAAACATAGACTGTAAATAATATAAATAGTAATACAAGTAATTGCACTGATAGACTAATATATTGACTGATTGAATTGCACTATATAAATACGCTGATATACTTAAATTATATTATATCGGCAGGACTCGACTCTTTGTTCTAACTTGTTTAGTGATTACTGAAAACCTCTAGTCAGACTTTCTATTACGAAGTAAGAGTGTAGCACGCCAGTAATCTAGGCACGTCTTCATTGAACATCTAAGAATAAGCAATATTAGGTAGGTAGGTGTATAACATTGTCCGCGGTAGCCTAGTGGTCTGGGTAATGGACTGCTGAGACGAGATCTCGGGTTCGATCCCAGGTTCAC
Organism: Lithosia quadra; assembly: GCA_963576445.1. Lineage (NCBI taxonomy): Eukaryota > Metazoa > Arthropoda > Insecta > Lepidoptera > Erebidae > Lithosia > Lithosia quadra. The sequence goes on along the minus strand of OY754887.1, from coordinate 3,710,655 downwards.
CATGGCACACACTAATGACTTTTCGATGGTTTTCGAAGTTATGGGTGTATTTATCACAGGTTTATTATAAGTGCCCGGTTAATGGCAATAGGCTCGCCACCTATTACATTGGGACCTAAACATAAACTGGCGAAATGTGGGTGCTAGCACCTCTGCCTACCCCTTCGGGATATAGGCGTGAGTTTATGTTATGTTATGTTATGTTACTAACATCATCAGAATGGCTTCATAGAACTATATTACCTATCGCGTTTTCACCGAAAATACGCAAGAACATCAAATTTGAGTTCAATGTATAAAAATGGTTCTAACGGGGCTTTCAAGATTTGACCCATATTAATTAACTCACAAAACAACTCTTAAAATAAAACTTATAATATAACAAATCAAAGTTTAATAAATACCCAATTATAAACTTATACAAAATAAAAATAGGATTAAAATTATAACAATTAAAATTAATGATCTTACTTTGTAAAGTATTCTCAAACTCCATATTAACAAGTACAGCAATAAAGTTCGAATTTGTATTTAAATTTTTAATTGTTGACTGCAAAACTTAGAAATGTTACACGTATAAAGTTCAAAATGAACTAACCCACAAAATAAGTTTAGGTCTATTACTATTCATTAGTATTTAATAACCACTATACATGGCTCCTTTATTATTTCATTCCCATTGTATTAAATATCATTTTAGTGGATTGGTACTCATTAGAATTGAATTAGGCTTAGAACTCATTTATCTGGATGAGTTATAATAAATCAAATACTTAATACTTACAACACTTTCCATATTCTTCCAAATATTGTGTAGTGTGAAAATGTTTAGTAATCAACACAAAGTAGGATTGATAAATAAAATATAATATTCAAATTGAATCAATATCATTCTATGATTCTTTCATACTTGTAACACTAACACTTAATTTGAACTTAAAAGAAAGATACTGTGAGCTTTTTCTAAGTAAATAGTAACACCAACAGCATCTAATTTGAGATAACTTTACACTACAAAAGATAAAACAATCGCCAAATTAGTCCCAGTGAAACGCAACCAAAACGTCAATAAATAAAGTACATAATATATTTTTTTTATATTTACTTCACCTCGCCTGATGGTAAGCTAAAGGTTAAGTCTCAGGACTGACATACACCGGTAATGCTACATCAATCTACTATATAAAAATAAGTCGGGTTTTCCTTCCTGACGCTATAACTCCAGAACGCACGAACCGATTTCCACGGTTTTGCATTCGTTGGAAAGGTCTCGGGCTCCGTAAGGTTTATAGTAAAGAAAACTGGAATTTACACCCGGGCGAAGCCGGGTCCCGGGTCGCTAGTTATATATAAAATGAATAAATAACGAAAGTAAATAGTGGTATTTGTTTGTTTCAATTATGTAGTAATTATTCGAGTAATATTTCGACAATTTAATTCCTATTTGTCTAATCGCCTTCTGCTTGTACGGATAATGACATCGTACAGTCAGCAAATCAAGTTCACGTCATTCGTTTTGAGCTAATAGCTTCAGTTCACGTTAAATATTCATACAGTGTAATCATTTATCCACATATATCGAATAAATCATAGTGCCTATAATATATTTTAGAATTCTCATAGCTAGTTATTTATGATAGATAGGTACTGTTAGGTATCATTATATCTATCCATCAATTTATCATTAATACAGCGTTTATCAGTCATTTTGTATCCAAAAATTTGTGTAGTTGATTTCGAGCTTAATGAATACCCTTTTTTTTGCGGCAATCCCCACGGATACCACCCCGTCACCAGCGGAGCAGTTACACACGTCCATAGGCCACGTTGACCGCTCCCATCAGGTGGACCGTGCGTTTGTCTGCCACCTAAGTGGTATAAAAAAAAGTTATGTTGGAATTGAACCGATTAATACCGTACGCCGCCGTCTCGGGTTTGGGAAGCAAGGTGTCCCCGTGATGATTATTTCTCCCATAATTTATTTTATGCTGTCAAATCTTTATTTTCGTTTTTTTAAATACCGTATCTACTACCGGCTTCAACGGACCAAATAGTACCAACCACACGGGAATCCAGACATCAAATAAAAAATGAATCATCAAAATCGGTTCAACTCGAAAGTTGGTAAACATAAAACAATACAGTCGAATTGAGAACCTCCTCTTTATATGAAGTCGGTTAAAAAGGGCTTTATCTCACATCTTATCTATTATTTCTTGTAAATCAGCTAATTATAGACAGTGCGACGTTTCCTGTTTACTAGATTTATTACTGAAACTACTGTGTAATTATCCGTGTATTTCTAAGCGTGCATTTAAATGATTAACGTCATGTAATAAACGTATGCTAAAAGAAATCAATCATTCCCCGTCATTGTTTGTGTAGCAATAAACCTTTCTGTCAGGTTTATATGACTGGTTTCGAATTCTCTGATCCCTTTAAACTTTAGAAAAAACAAACATTATTTGAACGCTACGCTACCAGATTCCGAGCAACTATGACTGAAGAAAAACAGTTGAAAAACAAAGTTGTTGGGTTGAAATATATCGTACCTATTTTATTTGTTATTATTATTAAACGGTTTTATTTAACTTAACCTGTTTGTTTGGGTCAAATCTAGTAATTTAAATTTGACCCCCTTTCAGTTCGTCTGATATTTGGCAGAAGTCTTTTAGTTCTGATAACAATACAATGTAAAACCGTTTAAATTGAAAAAGACTTTTTCACAATTTATTCATAGTAGACATTGATAGACAAATAGTTTTTACTAAAGTGTGACTCTGTGAAATTCCTAATCGCAAATCTGTGCTAATATTAAAAAGCTGAAGAGTTTATTTGTTTGTTTGGTTCAACGCTCTAATCTCAGAAATTACTGGTTCGAATTGAAAAATTCTTTTAGTGTTGGATAGCCTGGTTATCGAGGAAGGTTATTGGGTATACATCATTACGCTACTAGCCAGGAGAACGGAGCAGTACCAATCTACATAAGCCAACGAATCGGACAAATTTCCATACATAATGGTAAATGTAATAAATTACGGGCATGTATGCCGTCGGAACGTATATATATCTCTGGCGAAGCCACGGGGGCCCGCTAATCTCTTATATATGTCAATAATGACGATCGCTGTATCCTCAGGCGAGGATAAATTCATATTTTCCTCTATCATTATAATATATTTGTAGCTTATGGCTATGAAATATGTTATATCTTTTACTCTAAGGGCCTCGAAATACTGAATAGTCGTAGTCTTTGCAACTATCAGAAATATAACAACATGCGGTTTATATCATTACACATAAGAGAGAATAAAGTTGTCAGTATGGAATGCTACATAAACAAACGCTTTAATCTTTTTTTTGTTTTTTTTTCATATCACCCCATCCTAGCCCCTCCCCCTTCCCTTCAGGGTAGGCAGCGCGTGTGTGACACCCCTGGTGTTGCACACGTCTATAGGCCACGGTATCACTTCCCATCAGGTGGGCCGTGTGCCTGTCAGCCACCTACGTAGTATAAAAAAATTTACACATATTTGCACTGAGAGATAACTAAACACGTGACATATGACTTTGCAGTTAAAATCAAAACCTACGACACACACGGACAATAGGTATTATAAGCTGATAAAATTATAATCCTACTACGGGCCACGTTCACACGGCGATTATTTTCCCGTATACCGTATACGAGATTTTAGCGAATAGAGTAGTGACAACAGAATATATATGAAAACTTAAAAATTGTTCACACGGCATTCATACGGGAAAATCCCGTGTTCTAGAAATATATTTTAACGTATACCGTGCGAAGTTGTCACTGGAACGCCGCGTCTCGAAACGATTTTATCGAATACGACACGCAGTGGCGCTTATGTTCATGTTGTCTCGTTCACACGACTCGCCCGAAATCTCGCTTCGAGAATCGGCGAAAATCGAATCGAATGGTTGCCGTGTGAACAACTGCATCGTATACGGTAAAACCGTATACGTGAAAACGTGTGTGCCGTGTGAACGTGGCCTTTAGGGTAAAAATCTTCAAAGAAACGTTTTGTTATTTTTTCTTTTACAGTCAAGGATGTACCGCAGTACCGTTTCCAGCATTATTTATATCTGAAGTGACGTAATACCACGGTTGATTTCCTTCAAAGGGTTTGGGCGTAGTATCTATGTTTGGTATAAATGAATTTTGCCTTTTTATCGACCAGAAATTCATAAAATGTTTCTGCGTTGAATAAGATGAAACACTTTCTGAGCACGTATTGGTACTACGTACAATACATAAGGATGTGGGTTTTGTAACTTTGTGGAATGTTCACACGCTTAAGAGGGTTCCATAAGAGGCTATGATAAACCGTACCATCAAGCGAAGTCAAAATTAGGTACTCAATGCCAGAACTCACCCCATCTCCCCAATTTCTCCTTAAATCCCGCTCAAACTCCTCAACCTACCTCTCTTCCAGGGTCAGCAGCGCGGGTGTCACACCCCTGGTGTTGCGCACATCAATACGCCACGGTGCCCGTTTCTCATCAGGTGGGCCGTGCGCTTGTTTGCCACCTAAGTAGTATAAAAAAAACATATAATATAATTACTGGTCCCGACTGACTGACTGACTTATCAACTTAGAGCCTCAACCACTGGACCTACAAAGGCAGAAGAGTCATTTTAATCTCAAGAGAAAATCCTGCCAGAGCCACCTTGGTCGTCAATTAGAAGAGTTAGACATGTTTGCAGGTGAAGTTAGCTTTTCTTTGGAACCCATATAGGTACCTGAAATGATTAAAACGTATAACAATTATATTCTTGTACGATCGTTGCACTCATGATTTAGATGACCGAAGGTACCTTTTGTCCAGAAAAACAGCTTCCTTTCCTTCAACCTAGCGTTAATCCCAGTCGTTTCCAAAGCTTTCACCTCGGAGTTTACCAGTCTTAACTACGGATTTGGCTGGACCTCAATATTTTCCGTGAAGCAACTGCCATCTGACCTTCACAACCCAATGATGACATTAGGCGATATCGAAGCATTGCAGCTAGACCGTTGTTGTTGGACCTTTTAGGGCTCCAACTTCCCGTAACGTCTGTCATAGATGTTTGTTTGGCAACCGGGACCGACGGCTTAACGTGCTCTCCGAGGCACGACCAGACCAATGCAAATACCCATATTCATGCATACAAATATTTGCACTGAGCGGGGATCCACAAAAACAGCTTCTAAAAAAATCTACATAAACGCGAGTAAAGCCACAGGCAAAAGCTATCTGAAAAGGATTAATATTTCATCGCAAAAGTCTAATAATAGCTCTATTCGGCCCTCTGTTATTAAGTCACAATCCCAAACAGGGCACGGACTTATTAATATGTTATGTATGAACTTCAGATCCTTCGATTTCTCTTTAAAGTACATAAATCTTGCTCTTAAAGCTTTCTACCCATTACACCGTATCATACCATGACCGTGCTAGGAACGTATCAGACACGTAAATCAACGCGATACGTTCTGCCTTGCCCACTGAAATAGATCAATGCGTTCTCTACCCATATAAAACCCGCGTGGTGCCCGTAGCCTAGTGGTCTGCGTAATGGACTGCTGAAACGAGGTCTCGGGTTCGATCCCAGGTTCACCATGGCACACACCAATGACTTTTCGATGCTTTTCGAAGTTATGTGTGTATTTATCGCAGGTTTATAAGTGTCCGGTTAATGGCAATAGGCTCGCCACCTATTACATTGGGACCTAAACATAAACTGGCGAAATGTGGGTGCTAGCACCTCTGCCTACCCCTTCGGGGATATAGGCGTGAGTTTATGTTTATGTTATGTGATGCCCGTATGACACCTACCGACACCGATAGGATAAGATTCCGTTTCAGGCGAAAAATAATACTTTGTGATGTATGAGACCATGCCCACTATGTTACGGTCATGGAGCGGTCATAGTATGGCACGTTGTAGTGGACAAACACCTTTACACGTATGTATATAGGTCCTGTGGTAGAGAATTCATTATTTAAAGATGGGCACATTACGTGGTGGGACAGACGTGCTTTGAAAAGTAATTTTCCCACTCGAATTGTTTTTTTAGAGACGTCTTTGCAGAATATGCTCATAGCTTTTATTCGTAGTATTTTACAAGCTTGCCTATGTGGCGCCTCTGTGGTGTAACAGTAGTGAACGCGGTCGCTGCGCAGGAGGCGCGGGTTCGATCCACGCTCAGTGCAAATACTACTACTATACTATACTGGGATTAACGCTAGGTTGAAGAAGATTTTACAAGCTTATTTCAACTTGCTCGGTTGTTTGTTATTTTGTTAGCGTATTGGGATGTAGTCAGCCTTCTCGAAAAGCGATACCTACGATCGTGCCCACTCCGTAAGTAGCGGTATTGACATGAAACTAATTACTACACCACGATGGCAACATCGCCACGAGAGGTCATATATTTTGGAAGTCCAATTAGAAACACTTCCTGACGTTAGATGGAACTCAAATTTGAAATGCTTGCATATCTCTGGTGGTAATGTGATAATACTCGTAGGTATGTACGGAACTATAAAGCTGGTCTGATGATGGAGTCTGAAGGTTTCCATAGGAAATCCTGAACGAAACGAAGTACGATAAAACAAACTAATTTTGGTTTTGTCACATGATATTCAGGGTCTGAATATGGAAACGGTGAGTGGTCATGGGAACTTCTGAACCAAACAATATAAACCAGTCATATTTGTGCTCATTTGATTTTTCTGCCCATCTGAGTAGAGGCCACTATTCTAGGGCAACCCTTGGAAATGGTGGAACTATTTATGGACTCTACTTTAGCTTACAATCAGGCAGGGTATAATCAATCCGACGGACTAAATGTAAAAAATACCCGAGACAGCATGCAGTTTTAATTGGTTCAAGTCTGACATAATTGTCCCCGCTGGCTGCGGGGGCAGTATCCATGGGGATTTCCGTACGATAGCAAAAAAGTCTACATTATAAAGAACGACACCTTTTTTGGTTTGTTTACCCTCCATTTTCAAGGCAGCAGGGTAACTTAATTCCTCATAGCCTGAAAAAATCTTAAATATATATTAAATGATGCCCGTTATTTCTCCGACAGTACTTGTACTAAGAATGTTTACGTAAAAAATACTAACAGTAAAGAAAATACTGGAAGTAAAAAGCCCTTGATATGATTGAAGGTAAGACAGGTTCCATCTTTCAGTACTGTTTTCACTGCTATAATCCGCGGCTTAACCTCAAAAACTTTCTTGAAAATTTTCCTTATCGTTCCTATTTCATAGCCTCAAGTTATTCGCTTAACAAATTTGTAAGTAGAAATTGAATTATCGCGTCTTGTTATTAGCTAAAGGAATATTGAATTTCAGTAGTCATTGAAACTAAATCGTAGACTGATAATTAATATTTAGGAGTTTATAATAACTAAACTTTTTGTAGAAGGTAGGACTTGACGGACTCCCATCCGAAATGAGCTGTCCGACTGAGGAAGTACCTTCGCCCTCCAGAACACCGCGACCATAATAACCATCGAGTTGTGTTCCCGCCGGTAAGTAGGGTAGCCAGAGCTCACTGTACCCCTCCTCCTCCCATCCCTTCCTAGCCTCCCCACCCCTTCCCAGCTCTCCCCCCTTCCCTTCTGGGTAGGCAGCGCGTGTGTGAAACCCTTAGCGTTGCACACGTTCATAGGCCACGGTGACCGCTTCCCATCAGGTGGGCCGTGTGCTTGTCTGCCACCTAAGTAGTATAAAAAAAAAAACTTTGCCCAAATAATAGGTATATTAGATTAGATTAGTAAAAAACGCAACAACCGACGTCCACCCGGGTGGAGCCGTTGGTATAGGCTAGTATTCAAATAAAGGAGATTCAATACTAAGATTACCAGGACGTTGCTTGCTTCAAGTAAATATTTTGCGATCGCTGATTTGCTAGTTTAGTCGTGCATACTTTGCTGCGGCGATTTCTTATTTGCTTTTTGATCTATATTCCGTTTCATTTGATTCGTGTAGAAGCTACTGCAGCTAAAAGAAAGAAATGGACAGAAAAAAATAACTGCAAGTGTCTCTCTTTGTTACTATTTTCCTCTCAGTTACTCAAAGGTTCGCTGGTAGTACATTATTTCTGTGTTTCTGTATATCTATGTACTGTATAATGTATTGTTTGGTGTACAACAAAGAATTAAGAACTCTTTTTTTACGTGCGGAAATCCTCATGAATACCTCCCCTGCGGCCGGCGGGGGAGGTTAAGTCGGACTCTTACCGACTAAAATTTCCCAAAACGGTTCCGCAATTGCGAATGTACGTTTCATGGTGGGCCGCCGGATTCTTGCGCATAGTTCCAATAAAAGGTAAGCGTTTAGCACCAAATTGGAATTATACGCCATTTTTATTTCAGCCTTAGGCTCTAAAATTGTATAAAGAGAAACAGATTCGCAAATATTTATTCAAGTAAGTGCGATTCATTTACTAGGATAGAGTTGGGAGTACGCGCAGACTGATATCTGTGAACATAATATAAACAAAATAACAGCGGCATGATTAGATATCATTGACAATCTCTCACCATCAGGCGGGTCATAATGCTTGTTTGTATACAATGTGGAAGCAGTTTATCTATATACTATTAGAAATTAGTAAAGCAGATGTGTCTGAAAATTGGAGATATTTGAAACAAATACTTGGGTGATTGCGATAGACGCAAAAAGTACTGAACGGATTTTGATGTAATTTTTTAGACAAGTCCTCAGACCCGATTCAGTAAAATAACGTTTTTAAAACGTGTGATTTCAAAGCTAACGGAACCTTATAGATACATTTAATTTATGCCGTATGTCTGATTACAATAAATTGATTGAATAGAAAATGTGATATGACCAAAAATAGAACCATAAATTAAGCCGGCTTTTGACTTTAGGACATAATATAATATATATTACATCCCAAACTATACATACTTTTTCGAGGGATATTTTGAAGGTTTTACCTCACGTCCCCGGACACCGCGCCTCACCACCGTGATAACACAATGGTGATCGAACCTGAACTGTTCCAAAATATATATCTTACAGTGTGAACAGCAATCGCGGAATGTAATATATAGCTTAAGATGTGATATATATTACATCCCATAGTCAAAAGCCGGCGTTAGTGTGTCAAATTGAGTATTATTCAATTTTCTGATGAAAAGTTTGTTATTAAACTGTTATCAGCTGTTTTTCCATCGTGCGATCTATGGAAGAAAACGCCAAACAACCCAGTTTTACGATCGGCCTCATACCGTGTAATAGATGTTAGTAAAATAATAAGAATTTATAGCTGGAAATCCTTCTTCATCCATCATTCTCACGACCTTGCTTCAGCAAAGTTTCACTTTTTCAAACTTGTTTCTTATCCAAAATTCATACCTATTTCTTTATTGTATACACATAAATATTCTTGTGATACATAATATAATTTTTTAGGAATTTTTTAGGAGCCTAACTCAAAGTTAAGTTTTTTCCTGCAAACCTAACCTTTAACCTTAATGGAGAAGATAAGAAAGAGAAATAGGTAGGTACTATATACTTATAAAACAGTTGCGAACACGAGAGAGTTCATCAATTTTCATGAAGCAGACAGCCGATACATTAAAAACTACGCATCTAATTGTATGTATTATGAAATTGTGATATAAATGACAAAAAAAATAGCTGGATCTGTACATTGGGAATATTTAAAAATAATACTTGGGTTAATCTGATTAAGTATAATACCTACCAATGATTTTGAACACAAAAATATTATTTTTTCGAATTCCTGTATGTGTCTTTCGTGATAGACACAAAAATTACTTACCTATCGGCTTTTGATGAAATTTTTTTGTTAGTAAGGTACCTATTAATTGGTCAGATTTAAAATCTGCCGTATGGTTTGATTGTAAAGTATTACCGGAAAAATGACCAAAAGTGGCTGGTAGATAAAAAACATTTTTGTTAAAATTTAAATCCTTTTTTTTAATCATAATGATACTTTTTCACAAATAATTTCATAGATAAAGACCGTTATATTTCTAAGATCAAAAGCAACCTTTAAATGTACCAAACTCATTATTTCATATGATCAATTAATTATAAGCCTGTAACGAGCCATATAAAAAGTTATAAGGGTTATTGAAGATAGCTTTGTGCTATTATATCTCGTTATTTGTCAAAGAAAATAGGTCTAAAAATCAAACAGCACGTAAATATGGAGGGTTGCTCTTGAAAATATATCTTGAATATCATCATATAAATCACTGGTGTGTATTTGAGGCGACACGACGTCTAAGCCAAATGGGTCGTATATAGCAACTTTTTTACCGAAATGTTTCTAAAATATATCTGAAAAAAATAAAGAAGTACTGAGGCATTTTTTGTATTTATATTTTTTCTAAAAGAGTCATTTGCAGAGATCATACGAGTATTTATATCCTCAGTATATACCTCACATACCACACATGCATAGTAGGTATGTAGTATTTACCAGAGAATAGAACCGGAAATATGAACAAAAACGATACCTAACCTACCTCCTCATGGACGGAGACGCGGGCATCAGTTAGTAGAAAACTATAGCCACGCAGCTATTCCATCATATTTTAGCTTTTTATTTTTATATTAATTCAAATTTAAAAGAGAATATTGTAACGAGAATTGAAAAGGGTATGCTAAGGTAGTTTGGACACGTAGAGCGAATGACACACCAAATATGTAAGGCAGATGTAAGTGGGCAGGCAATCCGGGGTAGGCCTCACAAAGTATACATACACTGATCAAATTAATGATTTATTGCAAAAAGGGCAGGTCAAAAGCACCCGAAACCGGTGAGCTTGCAAGAAGGGTTTAATGACAGTTAGAGGAAGCGCGTGAAGTATGTAAGGACAGTTGATACCCGTGGCTTCGCCCGCGCTTCGTTTTTAGGTCGTTTTTGGTCATATCTCCGGTTCTACTTAACCAATTACAAACAAACATACGGTAAATTTTTAGTCTACGCAAGACCTTTCTAATCAAAAAAATATTCATTACTCAATCACGCTCAAATTTGGTACAGAGATAAATTGTTAACCCCGGATTATGTTCCCATGAGATATGGAAAACGGATCATAATTCCACGCAGTTGGAGCTGCAGGTAAAAGGAAATATATAATATATACCTTTCGAGAACAATCCCTAAAAGGATTACTACAAAATTAAGTATCATTAATGAAATGGGTCCATTTTCGTTAAAATCTCTGGAATATTTGTAATTAGTTATAACCATTTATTGTAATAGGTACGTATAAAACAATGTTAGTATACTTAAATGAGTTAATTGATTCAGGTAATGGTATTCCATTTAATCGACAAGGTATTAATGAATTAATAATCTACTGAAACCACATGTTTCGGTTTCAATGAAAAGGATATAATTTCAACCGAATGAGTTGTTTGATTAATTTCTCGGTATTTTCATTACACGACCCATAAAATGTATTTTAAAAGATGTTTTACATGTTTTCAAAGGATCATTTAGGCATTCCGTGTGCGTCTTATAAACATATCTTTAATAAATAGCATCTATTATGGTCCAGTAATCTATCTATCTATATATTTATACAAATAAATAGAATTGAAGTGTCTATATTAAAATAACAGGTTTTAAATCAATGCATAAATGGGTCTATGTGCAATAAGGATTTTTCTTTGCTCTGTGATGTGCAATTTTCAATATTCTTGTCTGCGTTTCTATCTATTAGAGGTAATCTTTGGAACGGCTGAGCCGATTAGACGGGCCTTTTGATGCCAGATAGATAATATTATAAGACGTAACATAGGCTACTATAATTTTGGAAAAGTAATTAGGTACGCAAAAACCCTTAAAATCTGAGAAATTCGTGAAGTTGCGGGTACAGCTAGTCATAATAATAGCAACCCATTTGTGTCCCACTGCTGGGCACGGGTCTCCTCTCCTCTAACGAGAGAGCTAAGAGGGTAGGGGAGACCAGGTATAAAAGTAACACGGGATAAACGTAACAAATGAATTTTTGCACGAATTATGTTGGATGCACTGATGACTGATTTACTGGTAAGTGCCTTTTGACGCCGCTATTCGCCTCAAATGAGCTCACAGCGCTGTGGTGCTTGTTTCTGGACGTAGCGAGTCGATCCCGCCAAAATATGTCAAAAGTAAGTTTCGATCTTTTTTTTCAAGTGTGTTTGTTTTTACGATGCTGAACTTTAGCTTGCGTGTTAAGTATAAATCGAAAAACATAACTATTCCTCTTTCTATATTAGTATACCAAACGGTGACTTTCTAATGATTTTTGTAGATTATCGAGTATTTAATTGTCAAATTCGGGAAAATTTATACGCAGGGATGAAAGTAACGATTTGTTACTTTCATCCCGATTATGATCGTGGTATCACAAAGCATTTTTTATTGTATTTATTTATTTTTCAGGGAACTAGTAATTTATTTTCTTATTCCAGAATGCCTAACAATCATAAAAGCACCAGCAGAGGTTTAGTTACAGTAGAAATTATGGATTTGGCTGCGGAAGAAGTACTTCTGAGAAAAGTACCGTTTAGAGATGCAACAAATTCTTATCAGCTGTGCCATGTAACTTTAAATCCATATGTGCCAAAGAAAATGCTTGAAGAAGGTTCAACGAGTCTTCTGAGGTTCTTGAGCGAGAATTGTACATCATCAGCCATATAAAATATGGACGAAAGTGGTATAACCACCCTTCGAAAGCTAAATAGAGTTGTAGTAGGGAGAGCCACCATGCAAGTAAGCTCAGTCACATCTGCAGAGCGTAGTGTGCTGGTTACAGTGTAGCCATAACAGTTAATGCAATTGGAAATAGTATTCCTCCAATGTTCATATTTCCTAGAAAAAAGGTGTAAAGATCATTTTATTCGTGATGTCCCCAAAGGGTCAATTGGAAGCACAAATGGAAGTGGTTGGATGCAAGAAGATGACTTCTATATATTTTATATATATAAAATACTGTATATATTTAATATATTTTTAATATATATGTTGATTATTAACATATCTTTGTTGTTATTTACAATGTTACAAGTATCCCCTTGCACAGTTACAACCAACCCTAGGGGTAGGGTTGTTTGTAACAGATTCCACATTCTTTGTGAGTTAATATTGGCCAAAATCTGTAACACCAGTCGCATTGAAACTAGTGTTAGAATAAAGTTGAAAAAACCAATCTATCATATGCACTAACTTTAATTCATAAATTTCAAAAGATCTGAGAGTTTAGGCGAAAAATTTTAAAATTGTTACTTTCATACCTGGTCTCCCCTATAGGCCTGCCTTAATCCACACACGCTGGCCTAATGCGGGTTGGTGGATCGGACATGTCCTTAGAATTTCTTCTCGGACATGTGGGTTTCCTCATAATGTTTTCCTTCACCGTCAGCAGATGGTTAATTATGTGATTAGCACATATAAATTGCACAAAGTAAAATTCACATTGGTGCTGTCCGACCGGATTCGAACTCGATACCTCTGAGTAGAGGCCGCGTCCTTATCCATTCAGCAACCATCGCTTTCATAGCTTTCATAGCATAGCTAGTCTATACTAATATTATAAAGAAGTAAGGTTTGTGTGTTTGTATATTTTGTTAAATTTTAAGGGGAAATCTCGGGATCTACTGAACCGATTCTGAAAATTCTTTCACCACATTATCCGTGAATGTCTTAGGCTGAATGTCATCACGCTACTGCCCAAGGGAGCGGAGCAATTAATCATAAATGTGAACAATTCCGGTAGATTCCCATACATTTTGGGAAAACTGATAAATTATGTGAGTTCAAAAGGGTGCATCGGGGTTCGAAATACACCACGGGCGAAGCCGGGGTGGGTCAGCTAGTCATAAATAAATCAATCAACACAAAGTTTTTCAACTTAAGTATGCCTTTCTTTGTCAAATCCTCTACAACATTATATAGCCGTTTATTGAACATTTTTAAGCCTGAGAGAGAATGCTTCTGTTTGGTCGTTAGGTAATTCTGTATGATTAATGACTGTGATATTTTTAACAATAACGAGGCATATTTTCCGTGAAAAAAACAGTGTCATCAACGAAAATAGCACTGACTTTGACACGGTTACACAGTCATATTGACCTGTAAAAATTTTCGCGGTAATATTTACAATGTATGCAAAAACGCACAGTAAGATGCTCCGATTTTATATTTTGTCTTAACTACTGTTCCAACCGATACCGCACCCTAAACTTGATTTTATACTACGTAGGTTGGCAGACAAGTACACAGCCCACCTGATGGGAAGCGTTCACCATGGCTTATGGACGTGTACAACACTAAGGGTGACACACACGCTCTGCCTACCCTGAAGGGAAGGGATAGGGCTAGGTAGGTAGGGCTAAATACATAAATACACATAAAATCTTAGATGTAGGATTTCCCTAAAATTTTAATCTGAAGTAAGTATTAATTTTTTGACCATTAAATTGGACTTTCCATAATTGTGCCACTCGTTAGAGGGAACGTAGAGGCCAGCGCAACTTGACGTCATGAGTCAAGAGGGGAGTGGGGGGGGGGTTGAGTCAAGGTCCGTGAGGTCTCGTGTGTCATCTCATTTCATCATTTATCAACATTATTAAGGTATTTTGTTATTGTCAGTTTTTAGTACGCGGCCGGTGTGTGGCAAAGTTCATAACAGGTATTTTATTTTTGATTTATTTTGTTTTGTAAAATTCATGAAATTTTGACTCATTAAAATGTTTTAATTATAATAATTCCGAAAATTTAAATTTCTTAATCTGTGACGTCACGTAAGCGTACAGCAGGGGCGTTTTTGGGGTCTCACACTAATCTTCGGGACCCACTGCTGATTAAAGGACGAGGCTCTAACGTAGGTTTGTGTCTTGGGGGTTGGGAGGTCAGATGGCAGTCGCTCCTTGCCAACTTTGAGCCAGATCCACTCAACCGTTCGGGCGTGATTGATCAACAAACATTTAATTCTTTAAAATTTACAATTAAGGATATTTATCGCAATAATTGTATAATAAAGTTGTCATAGTTGACCTATGTCTATTATAAGATATGTACTTATATACTCGTATACCTATAAAAATGGCCTATTTACGGCTTGACGGAAGCATCACATATATACGAACAAACCAACATAAATTTTCGTATATCCTAAGATAATATCATGCAAGCTTCACAAACATGAGGTTATCATTATAAATTCACAATCACACAAGCAACCGCAATGTTAGGAGTAGATAGATATCTATTGCTCTATTTGAAGCTATATCTACCGTGTGCTCCATCCGTATGAGGTACTGGGGTGTCGATTCTGTTATACATTTTCACTAAAATTAACTAAAATCTCTACAACTCATGTTTACTTTAAAGCCAAATCAGCTGTTGTTTTGTTTCCAAAATCGGCAAAAATAATCAGGTGCAAACCGTGGTGATTATATTGTTATACATTTGCATTAAACTTTATCGTTTCTGTGTTATTTCTGAATTTGTATTATTGTGTGTGAGTAAAATGTTAAAAAAGTAAATAAATAAAAGCTTTGGCTCTAAAACATTTGGCTGTTATTCTATTTCCAAAATTGGCATAAATTGTCAGTGGGATGAGCACGAAATTTCTTTTGAATCAAATTTGTAGCTTATGTGACAAAAATTGTATGAGATTTACTCAGCGTTTATCGCGATTTATCGTGCATAAAATGGAAAAATCTCATATTTATGTCGCACACGAACTCGAACCGAAAAAAATTTCGTGCTCGCCGCCACAGCTGCAAATCATAGTACCTAATGGTTTAAAAAAGTTCTGAAATAAGCAGAACCAGATAAAATCTAAATTTAAATTTAGATTTTAGTTAAGTACGACAGAATTAACTCCAGTAACTTTGTTACCCACTGCCTCGAAACTGAAACAGGTCACCCTTTGATGTATTTGTCAATAACTGTACACCTGTATATTGGTAGGTTATGTACAGTAGCTATGTCTTATAAAGACGTTAGGTTAGTCGACTGTGAAGTGAAATGATACATCCTCCTTCCTATTAATATGGCTGGTTTAGAATACAAACGTGCCAAGTACAAAAAAATCACGTTCAAATATGAACCTTAATCTCTATTATATAAAACACAAATACACTTAGTACATAATTTAGCAATTAGTACTTTTGTCTTCTTATCTAGACCAACGACGTTATAAACGCGTAAGTTTGTGAGTATGGATGGATGTATGAACGTTCGTTATCCTTTCATGAAAAGCGATGGTAGCTGAATGGTTATGGACGCGGTCTCTACTCAGAGGTATCGAGTTCGAATCCGGCCAGACAGTACCAATGTGAATTTCACTTTGTGGAATTTATATGTGCTAATTACATGATTTACCATCTGCTGACGGTGAAGAAAAAACATCGTGAGGAAACTCACATGTCCTAGAAGAAACTCTAAAGACATGTTCGATCCATCAACCCGCATTAGGCCCGCGTGTGTGGATTAAGGCCTAAACCCTCTCAGCTCTCTTGTTAGAGGAGAGGAGACCCGTGCCCAGCAGTGGGGTTGCTATTATTTATATTATAAACGAATAGGCCCTCCCCACTTTGTTGAATACACGTGAATAAAGGTTAAACACATTTTTACTAAACAGTAAAAAGAACGAATAGCGAATAACGAAGTGGGGTGCCACCATAATAATTTCGCTAAACATCGTCTCACAAACAATCACTGGTATTTTTAATTCTACTTTTAATGTAAAATCTGTTTTGTTTTTGTTCTCAGATATTCTTTTATGAGCTCGAAATTAAAGAAAGTTTCTGAAACCAGTGCCAGTATACACAAACAAACAAATAAAATTGAAGTATTTTGTTTATAAAATTAATCTTTTTTTATATTGGACACGTTAACATTTCTTTACCGCGCCTGATGGCAAGCTAAGTCTCAGGATTGGGGGTCACCACTATATGTAGACCGATAGTGCTACAGTGGCGGCCCTCAGCTTTACGGCTTCATCAATGCTTTTTCACTCCCCGCTTAAAGGCTCCGGGACTATAGGAGGAAGGAAACACATGCACTGGTAAAGAATTCCAAGTCTTTATGGTGCGGCAAAGATAAGAGGCACTGAACCGCTTGGTTAATGATGGAAATGTTCAAACTGTGTGAGGGTGATACCTCAGCCTGGCACGTGTTCCATAGGATAGGAGAGGGTGGGATTAATTGGTAAAACTCATCGGAACATTCTCCATGGTAGAGGTGGTAAGAAACTGCCAAAGAAGTTATATCTCGACATAATTGTAACGGTTAATGTTAAAGTTTAATGTTAAAGTCTAATGTTAAAGTAAGGCGGTAAAGTTTACGCTTTATAATATTAGATACCTATCTGCCAATGAAAGCCTTGCCAAAATCGGCACCACCATTTCAGAGATTACCTCATGCCAAAGGACAGAAAGACAGACAGACAAAAGTTTTAAAATTGATTTTTTGTTATACCTCATAATATATTATGCATTTATTTAAAATCTATTATTTTAATATCACAAACAGACGCTTTAATCATATTTAATTGTAAAGAGTATTAAGATGACCTCAATAAGAAAATTTGTAACATATTTTCATAGCGTCAAGTTGTAGCAAGAATACTAAATTAATCTTTTTTCGCTCAACAGCTTCAAGTTTCGTGGACCGAAAACGCGCATCAATCATCTCCAGTTAGCTGCCACTGAGCTGCTCTTGTTAAGAGCCACATCTTATCCGCGTCTGGGCATTTACTTGGTATCGCTACACTATCCACTTAGATGACTAAACACTTATAAGATTTTGTGGAAATATTTTTTAACAGAATGTTCCTCTCTACGGAGTTCTACTTTCTACTAATATTATAAATGTGAAATTTTGTGCACGACCCGGGGTCATCTTTGTAACCCCTGATGGTATAGGATGTAGATGTAGATTGATATGCAGTCTGGAACGCACAAAGGCTACTTTGAATTTCTGGAGTAGATTCCCATGATTCGCAGAAACAGGATAAGAATTTCACATAGACGGAGCCGCGAGTAATGTTTGGATCTGGCTGAGGTACTTACCGAGAAAGATTAAAGTTTGGAATAACATATAGGCTACTTTTTGTCCCTGGATAGGTTCTATTTGTTGCGACAAGTTTATCGAAATTCTACGCAGGCAAAGCCGCGGGCATTAACTAGTCACTAAATATTTACATAAAATCATCATTAAGAAGCTCAATTCCACTATCATCAAATCCAAGTCAATTAGTAACTAAATTCAGTTAGAACTCCAACAAACCGCCCAAATTGCTCTTTGCCAACAAACTGTAAGTGATTACTAAGAATATTATTAAAACAAAGAAAGGCAATTTGAATCCCTTTGTTCTCTCCAATGAAACCGAATACAGCAACATTATAGATGTACAAATATAAAGGATGAAAGAGACTAATACAGACAAATAATAAAGATATAACACTGGCTAATATGCAAGGGCACAAAATGCCGCTGAAATAGTGAATAATGTTATTTTTTATTGGTAAAAATAATTTTTATTTTATACTAGTATAATGAACTGCTAAAGTGAAATACTCTTACAACTATTAGTTTTAAAAATATGTTGCGAGGCGGGCATGAATGTTGAATTTTGAATTCGGTACGAAGGCACTCTAGATAAATGGGTTAATAAAATTAAAACATCGAGGACTAGCTGTCGCCCGCGTGGAATTCGGTTCCCGTACCCGTTGTCTATGGGTAATTCTAGCTAGACTATAATCTAACCCTGTATAATGTAGTTTATTTTTTTTTTCAAGGTGTAAGTATTGATTCGTACAAATAAAGAACTGAAAATTAAACACAGATAATAATAAAATAGTAGGATTATAATATTATGAGCTTGCTTTGCCACCGTTTGCAATTGCTCACGCCTAATTTCAACCACCGCAACCTTCCTATCCTCCTCAAAGTAATTGAGCAACTTTAAAAACGATTTTATTAAATGCTAGGCTAGAAGATAAAAATAAATGAAAATATGGTAATTTTAGCAATCTCCAAGACTTACGTTTATGAAAATTTAAATTTCCCCTTACGTAAAGTCTTTCTGAAATGCGGTAATATCCTAACTTTCACTTATATCTTGAAGTCTACTTGTTAAACGGCTATAGGTTTTTTTTCATACTACGTAGGTGGCAGACAAGCACACGGCCCACCTGATGGGAAGCGGTCACCGCGGCCTATGGACGTGTGCAACACTAAAGGTGTCACACACACGCTGCCTTCCCAGAAGGGAAGGGGGAGGGCTAGAAATGGGTGGGGAGGCTAGGAAGGGGTGGGGGGAGAGGAGGGGTACAGTGAGCTCTGGCTACCCTACTTACCAGCGGGAACACAACTCAAGGTTATTATGGCCGCGGTCTTCTGTCGGGTGGAGGTACTACCCCAGTCGGACAGCTCATTTCGGACGGGAGATACCATCGTGTTTTCATTCGCTTCAATCGCTTGCTCTGATTGCACTTATATAAGAGGCGCGATTATGGATGACTCCGATGCTGACGGCCGTACTATAGTATCTTTACTTATCAAAATTAGTTTCTATGAAATGTCTATCTTCTACGGGTTCTTAGCGTTAATCTGATGGTCATAAAAATGACTGTAGAAAAGGGTTCCGTACTCCATTGTTCCAATAGTTCATTAAATATGTCCTCTAATCCAGGTTTGCACAGAACCCCTCAGTGCTCGCGCTTGACTGGTTTTTTATCCGGAATTAGGTTCTTGTAATCGCGGAAACGAGATCAAATTTCACGCGGGTCGACTGTGGGCAACACCTTACAATGTGTATACACCTTTATACACATTTATAAACCTTTAGATATAGTAAAGAACACACCGTTAATATATAGGTATCTAGGTACTATATTTCCTTGGCGGTGGGTACTATACCTAAGTATCCAGTTTATTACATTTTTAAGAGGAGCGCTAAAACTATTGCTGCCACCGGTACTCCAATATAATCTGTGAAGTGGCATTTTAGTATCTTATCTCTTCAGGTTGAACAAGTTGGTAAACATTCACTATAGTTTCCGATAAAAATAATAGCTTCTCTTATTTTAGAAATAGTTTTATCAGTATCTATTGTTATTTATTCTCTTCTATCGCTCCAGTTTTGTCGGCAGAAAAATCTGCTTTGCGCTATTATTATATTTGTATGAGATCCTACCAAGATCTTCGACTCGGCTCTAACGCAGACTATCCTCTCCTTAGTAAAATTTTGAATAGCGGTCGCTCCTGTAAAAGTCAAATTAAGGAAAAGATTAGAAGAATGGATCCTGTATACATACCACCGTACATAAAGCATACAGGTCAAACTCATAATCATCTCTTCTTGACTTCATTGCTGTCGGCTAAAAAAGGGTTATGGTTTAATCCGATCACAGGTATTATCCGTATGATCGCATTGCAAAGCAAAGGTTTCAATTAATTCGGTTGACCCTTCATACCCTCGGCTAAACTTAAGCTGTATCCAGACACGTGTAACGTGTAACCTCAGACCAATAAAAACTACATTTTTATTGGTCTGAGCGCGTAACGATTATGAATAATTTCTCTTTGAACGGTGTGGCGGGCATGAACTCAACGCAAATCTTATTCAGTTGCAAAATTACGAAACTAAAGATCGATTAATAGGTACTGCTGATTTTATTTATTTGAAGCAATATCACTCCCATGATTTTTAAAATAATTTTTAAATACCCAATAATAACAAAATGTATAATTAATTATTTTCAAGCAATTCGTCGTCTACCTACAATACCAACACACTTGGTTTGAAAATTGACAGTCGATAGATCACGGCACGCGCCGCAGTAGCGCGAACGTAAAGGTGGGTTTAAATTGAGTTCAATTTTTAATTGAAATTAAACCTCGTTTGTGGCTTGTAAGTTGGTCCACACTCTAGACGAATTTGTGTTCGGCTCGTACCCGGCTCGCCTAGCGTGGACCCACCTTTATACTCGTACTCGCATACGCAGGATTATTTTTACAAGTTACACTTGTCTGGACCCGGCTTTATGCTTCTAGCTTTTTCATAAGATGCCCAAATTCGTTTCTCGAACGCTTTCGTAGGTGACCTTTGTCCCTCTTTTGATCCCAATCAAATATTATCACGGTAAAGGAATTTTCCGCCTGCTAGGTATGTGCTGGCTGCCTAATTTATTTGTAATTATATTATGTTTTGTGTATTTTTGCTAAGTAAGGCCTCGAAGCTTTTCGAGAGGTAGATCAGTCAGGTATATAATTAATCTTTTTCTCTTAAATTTTTGTTGCTATACATAGTAGTACACTACAGGTGTGTCACTTAGGTTACGTTAGTATTCCAGTGGTAGGTATGTATATCTATAAATCGGTCAAATTGGCGTAAATTATTGTTGAATTAATAAATAACAGACATGTTTGGAATAAATGGGTGTCACGAGGGCGAAGTATGCTACGGCTGAAACCGTGCTAGTAAGTATATAATTAGATTAATCAAATTCAGCCAGATAACAATTTACAATAATAGTATACAAGTAATCATAGACGCTTCATAACTCAATCTAAAATCAACTTATTACAAAATTTCTAAACGTACGAAATTCTCATCATAACATATCCAATCCAGTTACTTCGATAATCTACCATTCACGTTCCCTGATATTTGGTATAATTTTCCGTTTTCTCTGGCACACCGAAGGGTGTAATTTTAAATAAACATCTACCCTCACGAATTTGCTCGCGAAAACGTTGTTTGTCTAATAAGCAAAAGGTCATAGGTGCCTAATTATTTAGTTAAACAGGTGTCGAAATACCATATGAAGGTGTATAGAGGCACGTTATTTCTTGTAATCCCTTAAGAGATGTTTGTTAGTATTAGCCATTTGGTTACCTTTAGTATATTGGTAGAAAGAATCTGTTAAAACCCTAGTAGACTGTTTTTCGTGAATTCGCTAGTATTTTCTTATTTTTTAAAGCTTTTTATTTTAGTATCTTATAAATTATCATGATAATTTATGAGAAATTGCTATGATGATGATGATGATTTTTATGTGTGTAGATAGATGGATAAATAAACAAGTGGCCTATGTCCTTACATATCGAAATTCAAATCAAATCGATGCATGATTAAATTTGTGATCCTAATAATACCTATTATAAATGCAAAAGTTTGTCAGTATGGATGGAGGTATTAAATGTATAGATGTTTGTTAATCTTTCACGCAAAAACGTCTGAACAGAACTGAATGCAATTTAACACAAAGATACATTTTATTATGATCTGGATATATATAGACTACTTTTTAATCCGGGGATAGCTTCCCATGGGACACGGGTATGGGATCAATATTTTACGCGGGTGAAACCGAGGGCAAAAAGCGAGTTATTATCCATACTAATATTATAAATGCGAAAGTAACTCTGTCTGTCTGTCTGTTACGCTTTCACGCCTGAACCGCTGAACCGGTTTTGGTGAAATTTGGTATAGGGGTAGATTAGATTAGACCTCGAGACAGGCTATATTTGGTCGCGATAACTGACATCCACGCGGGCAAAAGCTAGTTACTTCATAAAAATGTTCAAACTGTAGCCGTAGCTGTTTAAAGTACCTACACTTTATATTTCAACGATACCTACACTTTCTTTATAAATACAATAAAAATTGCCTCGTTTCGCGTAGGTACACTGCGAGTAAAGGACTTAATTAATATTTCACCGCGATACAGCCTGTGCAGCTCAGTGAATTGGTAATTGGATTACAAGCAAACTGATGTTAATAAAATCATTTAAATTAAATTAAGTGTTGGAGCAAGTTTATTAAGTCTATTGATATTCTGGTAGAATATAGTTAAATAATTTAAAAAAATTGTCGTTAAAGTCGAGGCTTGTATGATTTTTTGCTTTGCTTTTTGCTACAAGGTTTAGAATTTTAATCAAAATCTATTTGAAATAAAATGAAACAGGCCCCATACTAGCTACTAGCATACTAGCTTTAATGGCAATTCAAGAGTGGAATTCCTTGCCGGAGTCTATGTTTCCGGGAGTATTCAGTCACGAGTGAATAGGTTCCTTCTAGGCAAGCGTGATTTATCGTAGATCGTCAAGGTGGGATTGAGGTACCATCAGGTGGGATTGAGGTCAAAAGTAAGCCTATCACGATTAAAAAAAAAATTCACTTTGTATGTAGCAGTTGGTCAAGATCTATAGAAGAAGATGCACTTAGCTCCGTTTGTTATAGAGTTGACACAGTTGTTCACACTTGGACTGCGACGTGTAACTAGTTCAGAAATCGACAGATAACAGTCTAAAAGTTCAGAAGACTCATTCAAAATTTAACTTTGTTATACTATCTAGTAGAGTGCTCCTAGAACACCAGCCTTTATTGAATGTCGTAAAGTGCAGGTTCCTAGAAAAATGGAATGAATAGAAAAACCTTTTTGCTAAAAGTTTTACTATTAATTTTGACGTTTTGTAAGTGCCGTTTAATGGTCTTAGAATAAATGTTTTTTGTCTTTCGACTTTTGACTTTTGGGACCTTACCACGACGTTCTTATGGCAATTCAGTTCAGCGCGGAGAGAGAGAGAGAGAGATGGAGCTATACACTATGAACAGCTCTACCTCTCCTACGGCTCTAATACCAAAACTGAATTTTTATTAGCGTGTCCCACTAAACGTGGATTCCGCCTGCATCCAAGACTGTCACCATAAAGCCCGGAGTCCACTTGCCAGCATTTTAACCAACACTTCGCCCGGCCATCGACATCCGATGATCAAACATCTTTTACGACGATACGATAGCATTTGTTTGGTTTTACCCCTCCTAGGACCGAGTTGAAGAAACATTGCCAGACATTTTGTTACCCTCATAGCCAAATGGTTGCCACAAAACGTGATCACATCAGAAGCGGTGTGATTCTCCTGTAGTCAATCTGCGACATCACGGACAGGAAGGCCTATATTATTTCTGATGATTCCAAAATCAAACCAAATAATTTTGAAGGAGGTAGGACACGATGGTATCTC
The DNA here is from genome assembly GCA_963576445.1 of Lithosia quadra. Classification (NCBI taxonomy): domain Eukaryota; kingdom Metazoa; phylum Arthropoda; class Insecta; order Lepidoptera; family Erebidae; genus Lithosia; species Lithosia quadra. The sequence goes on along the minus strand of OY754887.1, from coordinate 3,686,593 downwards.
CCGTCCGAAATTAGCTGTCCGACTGTAAGTACCTCCGCTCTACAGAAGACCGCGGCCATAATAACCATCGTGTTGTGTTCCCGCCGGTAATTAGGATAGCCAGAGCTTCACTGTACTCATCTGCACCATTGATGGTGCAGGTCAATGGTGCATACGGTACAACGGGACCCCTCCTCCCCCCACCTCTTCCAGGATTCCCCACCCCATCCTAGCCCTCCCCCTTCCCTTCAGGGTAGGCAGTGTGACACCTTTGGTGTTGCACACGTCCATAGGCCACGCCCAAGCAGCAACTAAGCGTAATGAACACCTAAAAAGCAGCCAATATAGCACTTAACGCTGTTTTACAGCTTTATAAGAGCGTTGAAAAGATATCTTAGTGTTATAATGTCGGTTTAGGAGTAATTATTCAGCTCTAACTGTATTAAGTCTGTATTAAGACTCAAAGTACGCTTAAAGTTCTAAATCAGTGTATGATAACTGTCATGTAAAGCTTTAAGTTTCCTGTAACGCTTTAATCTCATTTTAGTATTAAAGCTGTACAATAGCTGCATTTTGCACACCGTCACTTACTTAATACAGCTTAGAGCTGTATTATGGTGGTCCTCAAATCTTATTTCTGTATTATGAAGTAGGCAAACTCTCTTCTACAGCTTCTTTTTATGGTGTAATTGTACACCCTTTTACAGACTATAGCTGTCTTATTTCTGTCCTTGAGAGTAATAAACAGCAATAAAAATAAATGACGCCTATAATAGTACAGCCTTAATCTGTATATGTGACAGAGCTGAATAATTACTCCTAAACCGACATTAAAACACTATGATATCTTTTCAACGCTCTTATAAAGCTGTAAAACAGCGTTAAGTGCTATATTGGCTGCTTTTTAGGTGTTCATTACGTCCCCATTTTATCAATTACAAATCGAAAATTACGAACATAAGTACATAAAAATTAGACTTATGTTTTTATGTTTATCAATATTTTCAGTTTGTCCAATAACCTACAATGCACCAATGAGGCTCTACGTCCATTAATTAAAAAAAATTTAAATTCTAACCTATAAAAACCATATTTATTTACCTTATTTAATATCTCTTCCTTGGTTATTTTGCTGGCGCGTTTATTTTTTATCACAAAACATATATATGTCCACAATAAATTTATTTTTGCACGATAACACACTGTATCCTGTGCCTAATATCGAATCTCCAAATCTTAAACACAAAGCGTTTATAATAAATGTCACTTTGATCAATATCTGATTAAATAAACGCCATCATTAATATTATATCTCTGTTTCGTTTTAATTCTATTGTAACTCTGTTCAACAGACTTTTTACAGCGTAAAGCATTACAATTGAGTTATAATGTAGTAATTGCAGAGTATGGTTTCCTCGTACACCATAGTACAGCCACAATACAGCTATTATGCAGCCTATTTTATGCTTATACAGCTACTGTACAGCTGATATAACGACAAACGCTGTATAATTTGTGCCAATTTAAGGGGTATAAGGGCTGTATAACCGGTTATACAGCCTTTATGCAGCCAAGAAATACAGCATTAAGAGTATAAACGAACTTTAATACAGCTGTTATACAGCGTGTGATGCTGCTTGGGCGTTGACCGCTTCCCATCAGGTGGGCCGTGTGCTTGTCTGCCACCTACGTGGTATAAAAAAAATTGCTCATACAGCTGTTAAGCCCATCGAATGTGTTACAGCTCCCGTAGTTACGGGCCATAAAACTTTCTGACACATAAAGCTGTTGTCACCGCTCCAGCCTTTTAATAAAAGTGTCCATTACATTTATTTTCGGACGATTTAGTTTCACTATAAAAGAGCATTATAATAATGTTGAGGCTTCAAAAAGAATGAGTTCAAAGAAATAAAAAAATAACTGGCCAAGAGATAATATCATAATTTGGAGTTGCAATTAGGAGATTACGGTTAACCTCACTCTGTATACCGCCGACGTGAACCCACTTCCAACACGAGTAATTTAACTTCACTGAAATGAATAGCGAGAATACTGGCAATGTAGCCAACCAGATATTGCCTGTGGTTTTACTTGCGTGAAATATTGATTTGAAGCCCATCGAAAAAAAGCTCATACGATATTATACCTACCTAATATACAGCAGTCTATGCTATTCCAGACTACTGATACGACGACAATTTTTTTCTAGATCTGTTCAGCCATTCCAGCCTTTCATCCAATTTTGACATTTATTTGTAGTAACTAGGTAACTAATGTAGTAGGTAGCTATACCACGATTTTTAATTCTAGGCAAGAAAATGACAACTGCAACTGTCACTGATACAAAAAAGGGTGACCCGCTACAATAGTGATGTTCGGCAATCAATAGACTAGACACTTTAGTCATTCTGTATTTTTATCAGTGCATGAACCTCTTTGCTATTTATTCTCGCCTAGTACGTTACACGACGGAAATATTTTTTATAGAATTTTATCAGTTAAAGAACCTCAACGCAGTTTTATTTATCTTGCAATTTTTCCATATTTTCTCACCGTATAATTCTTCTCTGGACTTCTACGAATATTTCAAGACTAAAATTAGTCAAATCGGGTCAGCTGTTTTCTAGTTTAAGCGGGCTAACGAACAGCAATTGATTTTTATATAATATATATAGATTTAATTATTTACCGTGTATGTTTTCTGTTTAATTACCGTAAATTACATATTTTTATTTATATACACGCAGTTTGATATTTAATAATAAGAATTATAATCTCGACTCACGACTAACTTATAATTGTAAAACTCGATTCAACCACATCACTATTTATTTGATACAAAAAACCTGCAACACTGGAAATGTCATTTTCTTGCCTAGAATTAAAAATCGTGGTATAGTGTAATTTTCAGTCGCTACAATATCTGCGCTTTGTCACGCAGTGCTGTGACGACAATCACCTCTTTTTTTATGAGGCCGTCAAGTTGAGGGCCACCATTATGTCACTGAGGTATGTAATGGGGACCCCATTCCTGAGACTTTACCTTTAGCTTACCATCAGGCGAGGTGAAGTCATATTGACGTGACCGATATATACATGGATAAAAAAATATAAAATAAATATACACCGAAGTGATGGATTCAATTATAGTAGGAGATAAAATTAATATACCTATAATTTGTTATCAATTAGATTTTTAAATAGAATTTTCGTAAGATGAAATGACACGTTTTAAGAAACGAATGTTACTGAATTGGGCCCATGATATGAAGTGGTTACCCACCTGAATATATAGGTGTGCTAAAGCAGTACAAAGTACGTAGGTAGTCAACGTTAAAATACACACTCACACAGACGCACGAATCTACATAAACCTCACCGGCTCTCACTGTGTTGTCAGCCGCGGTTGGCGTGGTCATGTTTTTTATATCGCCCGTATATTTCGCCACTCGTATTTATAAATTAAGTTGTCAACCCTTTACGCTTCAAATAGAGCGCGTATGTTATTTTTTGGCCTAGTTTGCCGTAGTGTTATTATAACCTGAAGAAGAAAAATATGTGTATTTGTGCACGTGTAATAACTCATTTTGAATTGCAAATGTTATATGAGTATCCAGGATCGAGACCGCATACTAATAGGTCTTGTTATCTTACATTTCGATCGAGGCAATGAGGAAAAGTAATTTTATCTTTGAGAGCCAAAATTAGGATATAGATTTAAATAATATTAATATTCTAGGACATTCATAACTCTATTTAGACCCGAAAGATACGTTTGTATTTTCAAATTCTTTATTATTGTAAGTACCTAATGCCACTATGTTACTAAGTAATGCCCATGGCTCCGTCTGCATAGAGGTTGGTTATCGTTTTTTGAATATATAATATATATCCGGTTCTACTTGACCAATTGCAATTTATTAGACAGTAGATTTTAAGTCTGACTAAGACCCTTCTCATATAAAACCGCATCCAAATCCATTCGATAGGTTTTGCGCCCATCAGGAACGAACAGACTCTGAGATAATAATGATGCATAAATAATTTACACTGAACGGGAACCAAACCAGTGATCCATAGGTAGATAGATCGTCGGTTGGATTCCCGATTCGTTAATATACGAAGTAATCTTCAGCAAAGCATTTTAAACTCTCATTGAATCACGAATCACCCATGAAATAAAAAAATAAAAAATAAAAAAACTCGATTGCGTAAAAACCTAAAAAGAAAAAAACAAGCACTTAGATGTCCTGTGGTCTAGAAACATAACAACTTAACAGTCGGGATCCATTGGTAAATTTAGATTGGCTGTCGAATAATGGATCCCGATTGTTCTGCAGTTGTTATGTGAAAAAGAAACCCGTCTTGGCAGTCGGGTAAAAAACAGACAAAATCACAAATCAAAAGAAAATCAAGAGATAAAGGAAAACTTTTGATGAAGGTCACAATGGTAACCGGTCAGTAAGGGGGTGAAAGGGTGAGCGGGTGAAAGGGTGAGAGGGTGGTTACTAATGACATTTATCAAAGGGTGTCAATTACATAGAGATCCTCCTTTTATTCAATTACGTCACAACGTGCCTGCTCAGTTTTCCCTGCCCACTAACAAATTGAGCTGTGAATCAAGTTTGATTAATTTCAAGATTAGTAGGCGCTTCTTGATGGCGGTGTTTTGATTAAAAATGGCTATTGAAATTAATAATACAGGATATCCCACGGTAATGCGACATAGACGGGAAGTACCTTATAATGAACATAGATAGATAATTTTACTGAAAAGTAGACTTCATTTTGATTTTAAGAACAAGAAGTAAACTGCATTCAAAGATTTCACCAAGTCTCTTTTAAACTTGAAAATGCGTTCTCTGTCTGTTTTTTGCTAAGCCTACAAAAATATCATTTCATTGATCCGCATTCTACGCAGTTCCCTTTATATTGACAACAAGGAGCAACAATTATCATTTCTCACGATTACAGAGGGTAGGCAGTGACTATAAAGCCCCACTTTATACGATCCTAAACATTTTTATAGATTGCCTTTATGTATTTATTTTTACTGCCCACCCTGAGTTTTCAGACGACGTCACTTATTTGATCCGAAAACCTTCTATGGCTCCAAATCGTCACACATCTATACTATTATAAAATTATTGTAAAGTAGTTGTGTTTATACATTAGATATCTATATTAAAATACCTTAGGTAATGTTATGAGCGATGCTGAACACAAAAAAAAATTTTTCGGAATTCTTCTCTGTCTTGTCGATCGTGATGAACGCAATAACTACTAAAGGTAAAAAAAATATCAAATACCTAACACTTTTATTAAATCTTGAGGTTGATAAAGCGATTTCAATTTTTGGTAAGACTATCGCAACGGGGTAAACATTATTAGTATTCGCCATGAGTGCTTTTCAATTTTTCAATATTAGATTATTAAAAAATTCTTTGTGGAGTTTCGATATATGGCGTTGTACTAATTTGCTGAATCACAATACATATATTATTATCCTGCTTTATTTTTAAATCTTAGTGTTTGAAAAGGGGTAAGCCATTGGGCGTCGATTTATCCTCATATGCTGTTGATTCTGATGTACAGGATTCACAGCAGTGGGAATGTGGGTGGGTTAGTCATGTAAAAAAATCACCCGATTATCCGCTTTGAGTGTCCAGTCTATCTCAGCCCTTTTTGCTACTTGAATATTCTGAGTGACTTTAAATTGACTTCAAAGAGATTTAAATTGACGTCGAAGAGCTATCACAAGCTCTGTACAATAACATGCCTAACCCTTTACGGTTGTATTAACTTTGAGAGCAATTTAGGTCGACGGGTTAGGTCTAATAAAAAGTATCCTTTCGACCAATGAAAACGAAACCACATCACATTACAAGCTTCATTCCAAACACGTACTCTTGAAAGGATTCTTTATATGAATATAAAATGTCCATTTGGTTTAAAATGCAAATACACAAATGGTATGGCCAAGTGTTAACTACAGTTTTGCTTCGTAAGGAAATGTTTAAGAGATTGTAAAATCCTTTCCAGCCAGGCTCACATGTTTCCTTCCTCTTATAGTCCCGGGTCCGTTAAGTGGGGCGTGAAAAAGCATTTGATGAGGCCGTCAGGCTGAGGGCTACCATTATAGCATTATTGATATTTGTAATGGTGACCTCCATTCCTGAGACTTTACCTTTAACTTACCATCGGGCGAGGTGAAGTCATATTGACGTGGCCTATGTAAAAATGCACACCTTCACTAAGGTACTCTTCCCTCAATAAAACGCAGTAAAGACTTCCATTACCGAAACATATATGCATTGTGCTTCCATCGGGATGTATTTAGTCAAGCACACTTTTTTAATACCACTGACGTGGCAGACACGCACACGACCTTAGTGATACCCTTAGTGTTGCACACGTCCATAGGCCACGGTGACCGCTTCCTATCAGGTGGGCCGTGTGCTTGTCTGCCACCTACGTAGTATAAAAAACATAGATATCAAAATATGTGGTTAAAAACACAAAGCATTCTATGTAGAAGGTATCTGCTGAGCAAAATATTTCCAAATTAAATGAATTTATTATAATCATATTGTATCCACACAATATTGTCTTAATAAAAATATTTTGTTGAGTCAGTTTAACCTTATGAAGAAATTTATTGGAAAAAAATATGAAATCTGTGCTACACAAATTGCTTTTTTGCTCACCCTTAAGCGGTGCGGAGCGAGTACAAAACATTTCAAATGCAATACGCCGTTTCTCTATGACAGTTTATGTCAGCTAGGGCTTCTGTGGACCGCTGCCGCCCTAATTAGCGTACTCTATGACGTCATCTAGCTCGTAGTCTCTAGTAAAACAGTAAAACTTTGTCTAGGGAGCTTAAAAAACTGCAGACTATGAAAGCAGGAAATCATTAAAATTCGTTGGTGAATTAGTAAACTAATTCACCAACAAACTGTCGTAATGGATTATGACTAATCGTATCAAATAAGAAAGAGACGTGCCCCCGTAGACAAGTGTCACAACGTAAATTGCTAAGGAATCGAATAGATTAGGTTGACCAATCATTCCGAGCTGACATAGTGACACTTGTCTACGGGCCCTGATGATAAATCCCACTGGTTGTAACTACTGGCAATCAAAGGGTTTTTGGAGCCCATTACTGTCTTCAGGTTAAACCCAACCTCTTCTGCAAGCTGGTACAGCTACGAATGAAGTTCTGGCACCGGTTTTCCATTCTGTTCGACCATCAGAAGAAAGGTCGCTTCTGTCAAAAAGACATCAACCCACACGTTCAGAAACGTCAGAATAGATTAAAAATCTCACAAATGCAACCGACGATGTGACGACGTTCGAAAACACGACGTTACAATAGTAAGACAGCAACCATTCTCTTAAAAGTTTGCAGTATCGTCACAAAAAAGCCAAATCAAGAAAAGACTAAGAGAACGACCCTTTTTTTTTCGTGCGAGAATCCCTACGGATACTACCCCCATCAGCAAACGGGACTAGGTGTAATGTTGATGATGATTCCTCAAGTACACTATTTTTTCCACAGGTAGGCGTTAAGCAGACGGAGGCGCGGGACGGTCAAAATGCCCGCGACGCACTCTTATTATTAAGCCTCATTTATATTCAGCTCCTACCGCTGCTCCTCGCGCTGCCGGAAATAATTCCATAAATACTGCTGCGGCAGCATCGAGGGAAATGTGTGTTTACATACTGCCCTTCCCATCACTTCGCTTTCGACTTTCGGCAATGGCAGACGTTGAAATTATTGCGCTCGCGCTGCCGGTCCTTTGAAGTCCGCAAAAAACCGCTCTTTTGGGGAGCGCTGGGCAGCGCGAGTGACATTAGCAGTGTCATGAGAAGTATGATGTTTACATACTCGTCCTGCCCACTTCCCTGCTCACTACGGCTGAATATAAACGGGGCATTACTGTCATTAGATCGCAGTCAACCCGCGTATGTCTGACAAGCGACATGAGCTATTGCGCGAAAAAATGCAACCTTAAAATCGTATAAATAAGAGTGCATCGCGGTCATTTTGACCGCCCCTCTCCGCCGTCTGCTTAAGGGGTTAACATTTTGATCTCAATAGCAATTAAACATAAGCGCAAACTTATGTCAAGTAAGATTAGATTCTAACCATAGTTGTTCAGTAAGTAAGTAGCCTCATTAATTTAATCCTAACACAATTAGTTGCTCTAAGTAACTGTGCGTAAATGGTAGTACTAGTACGAGTACTAACTATATTAAGTGTCCATTAGTTAGCCTAAAGTAGGTAAGTTATTTACGTAAGAAGAATAATGTGATGTGTGACTTATACAAATTTAGTAAGAATTTCGTGAGCTTTTGTGTATATGGAAATTAATCTCAGGAAACACGGTGCTCACGAATCCTATCCTATTAACACAACAAAACAAACAACAAACAACAAAAGTTTGTTAAGATCTTTGTATGTCCGCTTCCCATCAGGTGGGCCGTGTGCTTGTCTGCTAACTACGTGGTATAAAAAAATGTTTATTACTCATTCACGCTCTTACGGCTTAACAGATCTGGCTGAAATTTAGTACATGGATAGCTTATAGTCTGGAAAAACATATTGGCTTTTTATTACTCGAATAGATTCACCAGATAGTGTATGACTGTATGTGGTAGTGACCCCAGTCCTGAGACTTTGCCTTTCGCTTACCATCAGGCGAGGTGGAGTCATTTTGACGTGTCCTATATAAAAAAAAAACATGGTTCGGAACGGCGACAGCTAGTTTCAAATACTTTTACAACATTTTAAGGGTGTAAGAAAAGACTTTATTGTAGTCTTTTCTTACACTTTGAGAGTACGCGTGAAGTATTCTTGATCAGTTATAGTAATAGTTTCAGCCCAGACCTTTCAACCCCGAGAGGAATGTTAGCGCCAAAGCCTACGTTCCTTAGCACCGACCAGCGTCCTATGTTATTTTGACCTCTAAATATATTATTTGAACTCCTATACATTATTTGATATCCGAATTTTTCTATTTTCTCTCAGTTTATCATTGGCAGTGACCTTGTTTTAACCATTAGTGTAATAGAACTTGTTAAGAGAATTAGGCCAATTAGGGAAATGCAATAATGCAACAAATGAAACTAGACTTTATTTCTATTACCCATACGGACAAAATTGCAGAGCATTATAAGTTAACCGTTTTGATAGATCATTTTCGGTTATTATCTTGTATGATGAAGGAACATTAATCCACGTGGTATGCGATGTTACACCTTTTATTTTTCCGTCCGGAAATCCACATGGTCGGGGGTGGTTTTTCGGGCTCTCTGGTAAATAAATAAATAAATAAATTCTTTATTGCACAACAAATTACATTGACAAAGATTCTCTGAATCCCATACTAGGATTTCTGTGTCGTGGGGTTCAGTCTAGACATAGGCAAGCGTGATTCATCGTAGACCACATCGTCACTTACCATCAGGTGAGATTGAGGTCAAACGTAAGCCTATCATGAAAAAAAAAGTCTCTTCCCAAGTTATTCAGATATACAATTTTCAGAATAATGTTTCCAGACCACCGGGTGTAAGATGGCCCTTAACCCAATTTTCTCACACCCCGACTGACCATTAGATCAGTTTTGAGAGGACCCCCTCGGGTTTGGGAACCACTATGTCCTCGTCTTCCGGATCAGCAGGGGTGCGAGAGAAATGCTTTTTAGGTCACTTGCTTGTACCCTTGTGCCTGAAGACCCGAGACGGTGGCGTACCTATGGTTTTAGATGTTTCAAGTTCAACATAACCGCCCCCGCTAGCCACAGGGGTGCTATCCGTGGGGATTGCCGCACGAAAAGCAAAACGGCAGTCGCTCCAGGAAAAACCTAAAAATATATCATCTAAATATAATGTATGATAAACATAATTTAAATGTATCTAAGTATGTATATCCGCATTCCAGAACCCATAACACGAGCTAGTTTACCTACCTACCTACTCCCTCCCCTTCCCTTCAGGGTCGGCAGCGCGTGGTTGGCGCCCTTGGTGTTTCACACGTCCATAGGCCACGGTGACCAATTCCCATTCGTGGGTTGTGTGCTTGTCTGCCACCTACGTGGTTTTATAAAAAAAATTGTTAAGCTATTGATTACGTTGTCTGGATGGCGATAAAAATAGAATTTGGTAAAAAAATTCTCATTCAAGCTTAGCAGTATTTAAGATAAACTCGAATATACAGAATCACGTATAAATACCCCTCACAAGACTTATCAGCCCACGTAGACAAGTGTCACAGCGTAAATCGCTAAGGAAACGAATTGATTTAGGTCGACCAATCACATCCAAGCTCGTCGCCGGCGTATGATGCGCTCGTCGCGGCGGCATCACGACCTGGAGTGTGATGGGTCGATCTAATCTTTTCTATTCCTTAGCGATTTAGACTTGTGACACTTGTCTACGGGCCCTGTACTCCCATTTTTCTCATAACAATAGCACAAAGGAACTTCTTAATACACATCATGTAACATCCTGTATTTATCGATTTGTCTTTTATATGAATAGGTCATGTAGGTCAGATTCATTTAAATTTATTGCTTCAGAATCGGTGTTGTAATGGCTTTATGAATATGGAACGTGGGTCTCTTCTGTGGGCTCTCAATTCGAAGCATAGACGTATAAATGCGACAAAGACGAGATACAATAATGGCGGCAGTCAACCATTTGTGAGTGAATTTTGGGTTGCAACGTGTTACCCAAATTTGATTGAATTGTGATTCCTGGATTTCCATCTTGCTGCCACTTAGGTTTTTATATCATTTCACTACACAAGACATACTGTATTTTTATTTTAAATAAACTGACGCAACGTAAACTGACGTTTGCCGCGTAGTGGCTGACTAATGTATGCGTACCGACTTCTTCGTATATGCAAGTTCGCCAACTCTAGCGTCGCCAGTTGTTTTCTTCGACACGTCCCGTCCGTTTCCGTTTTATATGTCTATGAAGTACGTTTTACGTTCTGAAGTTAAAAATGTTCAATCGATTTAAAATAATACGAGAAATGTTTAACCTGAGTTGGGTACATCGAAAATCAGCTGTTTTTACCTTTGCTTTGATTGTGCCTTACGCCTAAAACGAACGAAATACCAAAAGTATTTTTTATAAATTACGTTTTAATTGAATTGAAATCACGTATTGAAAACGTTAATGAATCAGTCCCTGATTACGAAATGCGATACAGTAAGGGCCCAAGTTGATAAGTGATTAAGTAGGGCGCATATTGCGGAAAATCCATCTTCAATAATGAGTTGATGAACTCGTAAACTTTATCTATAGCGACTTATCTTATAACGAAATACATGGCGGGATGATTGAGGGTACCAACTCATTATACCTACCCATTCCATTAACCTTCATGGCAACTCTTCAACCTAGCGTTAATCCAAGTCGTAGACAAAGCTTTCACCTCGGAGACTGGGGTCCGCTTTACCAGTCTTAACTGCGGATTTGAATGAACCTCGATATTTTTCATGAAGCGACTGCCATCTGACCTTCACAACCCAATGGTGACATTAGGTGATATCGAAGCATTGCAGCTAGACCGTTGTTGTTGGACTTTTTAGGGCTCCAACTACCCGTAACGACTGCCATAGACGTTTGTATGGCAACCGGGACCGACGGCTTACCGTGGCACGACCAGACCAATGCAAATACCCATATTCATGCATACAAATATTTACACTGAACGGGAATCGAACCCGCGCCTCCTGCGGAGCGGCCGCGTTCACTACCGCCACGCCACAGAGGCGTCTCCTCCTTCATGCAACCTTCATGGCTACTAAACGATGAGAATATATTATCGTCTTTGAGGTATAGTTGGTGAAGATGCTGTAATTGAAATTGTCGAACGTCTATTCAAGCTTTGTGCTATAGAAATTACTGATTGGTAGATTAGGTATTGTAGTCCTTAGAACATGCTGAATAGTAATAATTTTACAAAGGTTCTTTGTATCAAGTCTAATATTATAATGCCGAGGAGTTTGTATGTTAGCTAAATTGTTTGTGTTATTATGAGTGGATTGACATTCGTAGTATAGGGACCAGGGCTTCGATTCTGTTAAAGTCAAACTGTCATTCCTCTGACACTGAAAAATGCTATTCAATTGTAGACTTAGTCGTTGTACAGTTAAAGTCTAAAATCAAATGAACAGAATTCAATAAACTTTTTCATTAGCTCTATAAAATATCATTTAATTTTAGACTTTAACGTACTAACAATAAAGTGCAAAATAAAATATCATTTTTCCGTAGTGTCAGTGGCATGACAGTACAGCAGAATCAGGCCCAGGCTTCGAACTGGAGACCTCTCGATCTTTACATACAAACAAACTCTTCAACTTTATAATATAATCTCATGAGCCACAGGTTCGAATTGAAGAATTATTTTTATTGGATAATCCATTTATTGAGAAAGGCAAGCTATACACCATCACGCTACTATACAGGAGAGCGGAGCAGTAATCATAATTTATGTTAACAAATCGGGCAAATTTCCATATATTATTGCAAAACTAATACATAACGGACATTTAGAGCATAAAGCAAAAGCGAATTATGATACAGGCGAAGCCGCAGGAGACAGCTAGTCAATAAATAAATATTTTGTATAACCTTCAAAGGGTAAATTTAGCAGTTTGTTTATTATTTTCTGTTAAGTTATGAAGCTAAAGTGGTTGGTAACTTTCAATGAGTTTTTTAAGCTATACAGATTGGCGGCTCCTGGCCCCTTATTCTGTTTGACAAATAGGTAGTACCGTAACCACCCACATTCTTATTAGCCGACACATTTAAGTTGATTTAGTTTTCACCGGTTCTTTCCTCCATGTTAAGCTATTGAAATCGACCGACTTCTCACGTTTCGACTGTGATTAGAACACTCGATATCAAACAGAATAATGTCCTTGGTCTGAACCAACCTTATTTACAAACCGGTACGAAGTAAAAGCAAAAGAAGTAAAAACCTTATCACGCAAACGTCACAAGATCTTTTCCAAAACTAAATTTTCAGTGTCAAACTAAGTTTTTAACCCCAAATGTTTACGTTCACAAAGGATTCCAATTTCAAAGTTTTCTTAGATTTGTGGATTTGAGGTCTAAACTTTTCCCAGAAACTTTAGGTATACGAATTGACGATGTTAACCGCAGTGAGATTTTATTAGAGGATTAAAAGTTGTGTTATCGTTACAATGGTGATAGAATAATTACATAGTATTCAAACATTAGCGTAATTCGTAAGCGATTTAGTGCTTTTCGGGTGTAAGTACCTACTCGCGATCCTCCTTTGAGAGGTTAATTAGGTTACTCAGAAACGTCGAACCTATTCACTGTTTCACCTTTCTCTATAAACGTGCCTCAAAGAGCCAAATAGTCCCAGTTACCATAGAAACATCTATGGCAATCATTAGGTAGGGGTTAGTCGGAGCCCTAAAAAGTTCAACAACTGGCTCAATTACAGAAGTCCGATATTTCAGCTATCGAATTACGCCCTCGTATTTAGACTGAATAGCTGACTCGAATTGATATAGGTTAGAAGGGTTTGGCGGAGGTCTCTGCGAGACTTTTATAAATATATATTCAAAACTATATCTTGCTTTCGATCCTAATTAATTTTTCTAGTGGTAGTTGTAAATACAGCTCGATATGAAAACTAGTTTTACCTGAAAACCAAATATATCAGAGGTAAATTTTAGTTTTAATGGGTATTTCTAGTTTTATCAAAGGCATTCTAGTTTTAACTAGGGAAAAATAGTTCTATAGAAAAACGGGTTATAACGGTAACATTATATACCTACCTAAGTAGGTACATTGATTTAAAACCTGTTATTTTAATATCACAAACAGACTTGAATTTTATTCATTTGTATAGGTATAGAAGGATAGTGTTAAGCGATATGATTTGGGAAAATACCAGAGTTCTTACCTTTAGTGGAGGTCTATAAAGGAACTCAACGTCTTGTAAAACGCATCGTAAAATGAGATTTACTGTTAGTGGTTTGTAACGAGAGGGAAGCAATTGAGTTTCACTCAAGATTAAAACATATATCACACCGCCCTTGTTAGTAGGCACTGAATGAATATACCAACAACATCAAAAACCTACTTAATGAACTTTTTGGTTTAATTTACGATGCTTAAGTCAAAGCTTGTTGCGGGTTCATTTCCTGCTCATTGCAAACTTTTATATGCATAATGTCTATTTGCATAAGTCTGTTTCTATATTAAAATGTTTTTATGCACAAAAAATACTACTTATGTTTATCCACATTCTAGAGGCCATAATACACGCTATGTTTAAACTGGGTTATAACAGGTGATGCAAAGACTATATCATTAAAATATTACATTAAATTATGTTGGTTGAGATACAGTCAACAATTTTTTTAAATTATAATGTTGGCAAAAAAACAAACCACTGTCATGCCACTGACGCTTCAAAAAAACCATTTAATTTTGGACTTTACTGTTATCAGGATAAAGTCTGAAATTAAATGAAATTTTATAGAGCAAATGAATAAGTTTAATGAATTCTTTTCATTTAATTTTAAACTTTAAATGTATAAAGGTAAAGTCTACAATGAAATAGCATTTTTAGAGTGTCAGTGACATGACAGTGGATTGCCTTTAGCAGAATCGAGGCCCTGATCCTGAACTCTGGTGGTCTGATGCAAAGGTAACTCTCGATTGACTTGTCGTAAAAAAGAAGGATTACAGACTGATATAAAGTGTTTTTCGTTTTTTTTTTAAATCGGTTGTACGTTTTTTGTATTTTCGTTTTTCGTTTTTCGGGCTAATTAACTTCAATACAATAAATACGTCACAAACCAACTTTATGGCTCCGTGTAATTACAGAAGCTTACGGATTTGAGGGTAATTCAAGGCCAACCGTTACGCGCTATTTCAATCGAACCCAAGCACTGTTTGTTGAGCTCATTATACGTTAATGAATCAGCTACCAACGTAGCTACCACAGACTTAAAATAAGCTAGATACCGTATTAATAGAATCAAAACCAAGCGTATCATTTTGATGACGTCATTTCAGAAGATCACTTCAGGCTGAATTACAATAGC
This sequence comes from Lithosia quadra, assembly GCA_963576445.1. Taxonomy (NCBI): domain Eukaryota; kingdom Metazoa; phylum Arthropoda; class Insecta; order Lepidoptera; family Erebidae; genus Lithosia; species Lithosia quadra. The sequence continues at coordinate 3,671,504 of OY754887.1, read as the reverse complement.
TTGCCTACCATCGTTGGTGATCGAGCTGGAACACGAAGCACCGAAAACACTTTATTCTTTTTTTAACCGACTTCAAAAAAGGAGAAGGTTCTCAATTCGTACACTAGTTTTTTTTATATGTATGTTACGTGATAGCGGCGCCAATTATTATGGATGGATTTTGAAATTTTTTTTTTGTTTGAAAGAGGCCACTTCTCATGTGGTCCCATATCCAGGGTATCAGGATTTGATGCTGGGATCTTGGAAAAATCGAGCGTAAATCATCAAATTTACGGCAAAAATTCTGTTTTCGATGCCTTTGTACATAATAAACCTCATAAATAGGTACTTTTCCATTTCTGTACACTAAAAAGTAAAAAATATTAGTTTGTGAAGTCGGTTTTTTAAACATACTTTTTATAATTATCCTATGTAGGCCATCGGGAGTGGTAGGTATCCGTGGGAATTTAAGAGGCATTTATTTCATAAGCTGGCTGATCCAGGACCAACCTCGAGATGGCCTCCTCGGGTTTGGGAACCACGGCATCCCTGTTTTGCCCCCGGAAATGTATGGCACAGGAAAGCGCTAGAACTCTCCCGGTCATTTTCATAATAGTATCTAGCCTACTCTAAATCTGTGGTTGCTATCAATCTTGTCGTGTTACCACGTAATTAATGACGAACGACTTTTTATATGATTTTGGTACTAACTACAATGTTTTGTGTTGATAAAATCGACAAAAAAAGTAAAAGGTTATTTGTCAAGTAGGTACACACTTAATTTAATAGCATTGCTGCTTTACATGTTTTATTAATTCCTCTATTAATAGAACTTGTGAACTTAATATTGTAGTTATAAATGACATCAAAGTATAGTACCGAATTTAGATTTGTTAAGTTGCGAATGAGAATCCGGTTAAGATCGCCTTGCTTCGATTTTGCGCAGTGGCGTGATTCTCGCCCCCTCTTATTCTGGGGGCAAAACGGGGACACCTTGATTCCCAAACTCGAGGAGTTCATCTCAAAGTCGGTGATTGGCCCTCGGTCAGCCCGGGTACGAGGGAAATGCTTCCTGGGTCGACACGGCGTTATTCGGTCCGAGTCTGACATAACTACCCCCGATAGCCAACGGGGGTGGTATCCATGGAGATTTCCGCACGAAAACAATGAAAAAGTAGCCATCTCGAAGCCAGAGTGGCCCTTGGCCAGTGGAGGTGTGAGGGAAATGCATTTTTGGCCACCTTATACCCTGGCTTCTAAAATCCATGACGGTTTTAGTTCTTCCGAGTCCAACATAACCACTCCCGTTGTCCCCGATGGTAACTAGGGAGATTTCCGACATAAGTAAAAACTACTATCAGAGAAACCTTACGTTAAATCATGGGGCACTTTTTGTGTCATTATGTACAACATAAATTTAAGTTTTCATCAAACTTTTAAACTTAATTTATATTACAGTAAGGTACCTAAAAGTACACCAAGTCGCGTGCTTAATCGTCGTACATCCATTATAAATTCTCGCCTAATAGCTCCTTTCACAAAATACTTCACAAATATTATTCTATATAAATGAAACCTTGGTATTTCGCTTTTAAAAAATATTCTTTTTTATTTTCAGAAACAGAGTTGAAGTACATCAAACTGGCAGTTAATAATTCCACGTGTTTTAATGTAAGTAATATTTTATTGTTAGAGAAGATTTTGTCGTTGCCAAAACAGTGAAATATTTTTTTTAAATAAACATAACATAGATTGTTGAAAGGAACACACGTATCGATGATATTCGAGCCGGTGAACATTATGAAAGCAAGTAGGAAAGTTTACACATCGACGCGACGGTCCCTACGGACATGTTCAAAATGGCATTTTATTTTATTAAATTACTAGCGTACCCGCGCGCGGCTCCGCCCGCGTGAATGTTGGCTATCGCCACCAAGTATTTTTTAAGCTGAGGGACTGCCCGTACTAACTTTCTCGGTCTTATTACAAAACACGGACTAACTTTAAACCCAGGTTTAAAACGTCTTTAGACCATGGTTTAACGAAAATGTTATTACAAAACGCGTTTTAGTACTAAACCTGGGACTATCTCTGGTCTAAAGATAAACCTGCGTGACACCTAGTTTAACGTTGGTCTAAGTGTCTAAACCACGAAAATAAAACGTCAAACTTGTCATTTTGATTTGATTTGTGGAAAATACCAAAATACATCATATTTTGGCTTACTTTTTCCTCGGCAGTCCAATTTTCGCCCCTCTTTTTCTTTTCTCCTTCCATTATTTAATTCAAATTTAGAAGTTTAAACCACTGGAAACGTAAAAGTTAGTACGGGTATTGAAATGATTCAAAAGTGGGTATAAAAATTTAATAAAAAATTGAACAACGCGCGGGCTCCGAAAAACTACGCTTCATTTAACGTTCATCATAGATCTTCCAATATTATAACAATGATTGCTAAATAAAGGCATGATAATGATATTTTACTATAAAATAAAGTCCAACTATCGTTCATGACTTTAAATTTAATAATTATAATGTTGTAAATATTTTTTTCACCATTTTTTAGTAAATAATATTTATTACCGATTTCAGAAAATTTTTGCTTTCTGAGAAAACGGAACGTTGCGACCGAATGATATCACAATGAACGAACAAAAGTTTAGAGTAATCTGTGGTTGTTATTAGGCCACGATTTAAACCATGGCCTAAGTAGTCCACGGATTATTCTGTTTTTGTAATAAGAAGAAGTTTAAACCTTGGTCTTAAAATTAAGCCTGGACTTCATAGTCTGGGTTTAAACCTGACTTTAGTCCGTGTTTTGTAATAAGACCGTCTATGTCTATTCCTTCGCAATCGTAAATCTAATATCTGTAAAGAGGACAGACAGACAGACAGACAACGAAGAGATTCTATAAGGGTTTTATTTTTCATAATCCGACATAGAACCCTAAAAATTAATATATTCTATTTACTTTTGAGCAAAAAGAAGCAAAGGATATTACTCTATGAAAATTTAGGTAAAGTCACTTTTAGTTCCTGTTGCCACTTTTAGTTCCTGCCATGACAACTATTATAGATGGCGTTAAAAACGTCTGCAACATCTAATTTTCTTTTAATTACTAAATTTCCTTGAATCATATATTTTTAATTATGTTACATGCTATTCGAGGCGGAGACAAATCTAAAAAATCATAGATCATGAAAATCTGTTACGCCGTTCTTGAGTTCTGGCAAAAGCACGTTTTTAGCCCTCTTTAGGGCTTTAGGGTTTGAATTTAAAAAAATCCGTTCTTAATACACCTCTACGCATCAAAACAAACACTTCCTACAAATTTCAAGTCTCTACGACCAGCGGTTTAGGCTGTGCGTTGTAACCAGTCAGTCAGTCAATCAGTCAATCAGCCTGTCAGGACTTTGAATTATATAGTATAAGATTTATCGCACAAAGGGATGTGAAAATTAACTGTCTCGTACATAAACCCGGCAAATTACAACGTTTTCTGGTCTCAGTTCATTAAAGTGAAATTAATTAAAACTACTGCGTAATTATTCCGACCGACCGAATGAAATTAACTGTTTGCGACTGCTGCCGGATATGTAACCGCTCCTTTATGAAACGTTTTTCAAAGGATGACACTACAAAGGTAATTTTATCACAATACATTATTAGGTAATTTAGACTAATATATTTTTGTACGTTTGTATCACGTTTTACCCAGAAAAGCAGAGCCGTGAGCATATTTATGTCAATAAATCGGGAAAGTCTCCAGATATCATTACACCTAAAAGCCGGCTACTCACACACCTACGCAGAGGCAATTTGGGTAAAAGAGTGGGGATGACCCTTAATTGCCACCTTAATTTAATTGTGACGTGTGAAGACAAGCAGGGACAATTTTCTACATCTTTTTTTTTATACTACATAGGTGGCAGACAAGCACACGGCCCACCTGAAAGGAAGCGGTCACCGTGGCCTATGAACACTAAGGGTGTAAGGGTAACACACGCGCTGCCTACCTTGAAAGGAAGGGGTGGGGGGAGGAGGGGTACAGTGAGCTCTGGCTACCCTACTTACCGGCGCGGCGGGAACACAACACGATGGTTATTATGGCCGCGGTGTTCTGTAGGGCGGAGGTACTACCCCAGTCGGACAGCTCATTTCGGATGGGAGATACCGTCGTGTCCTACCTTCTTACCTATACCACAATAAAATTAAGGTGGCAATTAAGGATCATCCCCCTCTTACTCTCTAGATTGCCCCTATGGCAGGTGTGTGAGTAGTCGATCTAACAAATTACGGGTAAATAAACTATTGGTGCTACTTAAGTGGCAGACAAGCACAGCGGCGCCAGTGGTGGGAAGCGGTCGCCTTGGCCTATGCATGTGTGCAACTAGGGGCGTCACACTCGCGCTGCCGACCCTGTATAAACCTTCTAATGCCCTTCTTGAAGAACCCCATATTGTAGCTAGTAATGTTATGTATGACGTACATTTGCATTTTTTATAGTTCCTGCGTATTGCAATATCGCTTTTATGCTTTGAAAAGTTTACTGTGCCATAAATAAACAAGACATGGCAAGATAAAGCGCACGCCGAGTTTCTTTATTAGTATCAGAAAAGTGGGTTAATATCACTGTAGTTATTACACGTCAAGTGTTTATACCGATATACGAGTAAAATAAGTCTGAATTTCATTTTTATATTTTGCTCAGTAATATCTCCAATAGTTAATCCATTTTATTGATTAACTATATTTTCAATGATTTTCTGATCGGAAAAATGATCATCCAGGACGGGACTTGAACCCGCGACCAGTCCCTTACAGGGGGAATACTCTGACCAACTGATCATTTTTCCGATCAGAAAATCATTGTAAATAGTTAGCATGCAATTGCTTAAAATTTCATTCAATTAACTATATTTTATTAACTATACTATGAGGAAGAGAGAAGAGAGAACCTAAGATGATTCTTAGCAGACCAATCAATAAAAGTCATGTCTTAAACTCAGTGGAAGTCTTGCAAATATGTTACGGACAATATCGTTCTTGGGAATAACTTTTTTCAGGATAAATTGAATTATACCAAACTAGCGACCCGGGACCCGGCTTCACCCGGGTGTAAATTCCAGTTTTCCAATAAAATATATAGCCTATGACACTCACGAATGACGTGGCTTTCTAATGGTGAAAGAATTTTTAAAATCGGTTCAGTAGATCCCGAGATTACCCCTTACAATTTAACAAACACACAAACTTTACCTCTTTATAATATTAGTATAGCTGAACTGTGTCTAATTTTATCCAAAATACTACATCAATCAAATACGCAACATAGACACTTTTATTATATTAACATACGTGTATTAATAGGTACCGGATGATCGAACTGACCGGTCAAAGAATTTCACACCTCTGTCATATAATTATACGTTTTTATTCGAACCCAAAACAGGTAGATGACTTGTAACTTTGTTTATTGGGTAATTGAATAATGTAATTACCTAGTATTAATATTTTGCTTCGGTAGGTACATCGGCGCGGGCCGGTCTTTTTGACAGCGAAATAATAAAGACTGCGTCTGCCCATCGATGCCCGCGACTGCCCTAACCCGAATATAAAGCGCCGCCAGTGCCAAACGGGCACCTACGGCGCGGTCTTTTTGCCCTTCATGTGCGTTAGTAGTATAGGATTCCTTTTGCGCTATCGTTCGTCTTGAAATTGACCGGCTCTGCCCGCCCTGCCCTCTGCATAACGCCTTAATGACTGCTTGCTTCTGGTGTGTAGAGCGCTGTCTCTAAAATATGAGATTAATTAAATAATTAACTTTGCCATTGAAATCTATACTAGGTACCTATTATAAAATTGTTAAGTAGCTATGTCTGTATATTGGAGATATTAAAAAAAATACTTGGGTTACTATGTTTAATGATTGAAAAAAAAAAAAAATATATATATATATAAAATAAATTATAATAAATTCTCACATCATAGGGATGTTAATAGATGATATTTGAAAGAAAAATATATCCATCTAATAGATAAGTCAAACAATATAAAGAGAGGAAAATATTAAAATATTTCTAGTTACCGATTAACATAATTTCAACAGATTAAATCTTCAAACAATTTTAATGAAATATCTTGAAGTAGTACTTGACCTAACAATGCGGTCGCTGAAAAGAAAGTACTTTCGTTAAGCCTCGCGATGAATAATATTACGTCATAATGAGAAAAAAAAGTAGCTTTGAAGAGGGGATAAAAATAAACTAAAGTAAGAGGTACAAAAATAAATTTTCTTTATAAATGAAATTTTAAAGTAATTGGTACTTAACTTTTTCAATAAGACTTAATTAGGGATAAGCGAAGATCCAAGACGGGACTTAAGTCTGTGGTCAGTCTTACCCGTGTACCTACTATAGTCCTACCCGTTACCAGTTTTACCCGTGCGTCATCCAGTTTCTCTATATGTGTGAAGCAGAGGGACTATAATATATATGCTATGGTTCCTTGCTTCAACACCATCTATTCTATTATAAAATTGTAAATAAACATTGGAGATATCTAAAAAAAAACTTAGGTTTTGTTAAATAAACGAATCTGAACACATTTACTTTTTGGAATTCTTGTCTATTTATTCAATTGGACGTAAAACAATTGAATAGATTTTGATGCGGTTTATTAGAAAGGTCTTGGTTTGACTAAAAATTTACCGTATGTTTGATAACAATTATTTAAGTATAACCAAAGATATGCCCAAAAAACTATAACCGCTCCCTCGCGGGCGGGAATACAACTGGGAATCTCTCACAAAATATTAAGTAGAAACATGATTTTCTATCACCCTTATTTTATTATAACCAAAAAATTTTTACTCAAATCTTCTCTCATTACCTTATCAAGTGTAACTAACGTAAAATTAACGCTAAAACACGTCGTTCATAACCAAAAATGTTTGTCGCTAAATCGAGCAAAGATAAGAGATGCTCCAAAAAGATTATGAAGCCACTTGCAAAACGTTAAGCCTTTTTCAGAGTTCATTAGGTAGGTACTTAGTCAATTTATTTTATAAAGGCATCAAGTATTAAGAGCAACAAGGTGTTAAGTGCGTATCATTACCGAAAAATAAGTGTATTGTTATTGAGACACGTCATTTGCTTGTTGTACAGTAAAATTAGTTTGATTAGTGGCTTGCAAGCTGACCTGCAAACAATTACACCTGCATTATTGACAGACACTTCTCATGACCCGGATGACTGGTAAGTCAGAGGTTGCGGATTCGATTCCCGCTCACTGTAAAAATTTGTATGCATGAATATGGATATTTGAATTGGCCAGGGTGTTTATACGTATAATATGTATTTATTTAAAAAAAAGCACGTGTATCCGGATTCTAGAACCCTGAACACAAGCTAGTTAAACTATGCTTACTTTGGGTCTAGATGGCGCTTTGAACAATGTCGTATATGCAATGAAATGATTCTTATAACTCAATGTTCGCCAGTGTTAACTGTTTAAACAAAGTGAGTAAAATGTCCTTTTCAAGTTTGCTTTATAATTTAAATACCCTGAAATAACCCAACTTAATTAAAGCACAACTAAAAATGCTATTCACATTCCGTTTCACGCAAAGGATGGTTTTAGATTTACATAAAAAGCTTCAAGTGACTTACGTAAAACAAAAGCTTTATCTAATGCTCTGTATGTAAAGCTGGCAAAGTAGACATGGCGATGCAAATTTAATGCAAATTATCTAGTGTTTTAGTAGAAACACTAGCTGTTGCCGTTGTTTAGGTCGTAACGTACGTACGTAAAAAATACAGAACGGATTTTGATGCGGTCTTTTTTTATTAGAAAGGTCTTGCTTAGACTAAAAATTTACCGTACGTTTGGTTGTAATTGGTTAAGTAGAACCGGAGCATATCTCCGGTATATACCAAAAACGACCTAAAAACGAAGCGTGGGCGAAGCCGCGGGTATCAGCTTGTATAAAAAGTAGCCTATATGTTGCCCAGCACTATGAACTATAATCGTACCAAGTTTGATCAAAATCCCTCCAGTAGTTTTTGATTTTAGCGCGCACAAAGATTTGCGGACAAACAGACAAACCGACAAACAGACAAACAGACAAACAGACAAACAGACAAACAGACAAACAGACAAACAGACAAACAGACAAACAGACAAACAGACAAACAGACAAACAGACAAACAGACAAACAGACAAACAGACAAACAGACAAACAGACAAACAGACAAACAGACAAACAGACAAACAGACAAACAGACAAACAGACAAACAGACAAACAGACAAACAGACAAACAGACAAACAGACAAACAGACAAACAGACAAACAGACAAACAGACAAACAGACAAACAGACAAACAGACAAACAGACAAACAGACAAACAGACAAACAGACAAACAGACAAACAGACAAACAGACAAACAGACAAACAGACAAACAGACAAACAGACAAACAGACAAACAGACAAACAGACAAACAGACAAACAGACAAACAGACAAACAGACAAACAGACAAACAGACAAACAGACAAACAGACAAACAGACAAACAGACAAACAGACAAACAGACAAACAGACAAACAGACAAACAGACAAACAGACAAACAGACAAACAGACAAACAGACAAACAGACAAACAGACAAACAGACAAACAGACAAACAGACAAACAGACAAACAGACAAACAGACAAACAGACAAACAGACAAACAGACAAACAGACAAACAGACAAACAGACAAACAGACAAACAGACAAACAGACAAACAGACAAACAGACAAACAGACAAACAGACAAACAAACAAACAGACAAAAGTTCTAAAAATCATTGTTTTGACATCTATTACATTCATAAAGTCCCCTAATAATTTTTTTTCTCATATATCTTCCATGTACAGACACCGATTTATTATATGTATATATTATCTTTGTTAGGCTTACATAAAGTTCATCTAGAATCAAATATGAATTCTATTGATATTTGTATATAGCAAATAATATATCATTAGCATCTAGCTTTGAATCATTTTAGGTGAATTCCTGGTATCATATTATAATACCTATAATATAATAATAGTTAAGGGGATATTTACCGTGTTTGTTGGCAGGTTTTCGTGCTGTACGTAACACTTGATTAATTGTTTAATTAAATTAACCTGCCAAGTTCAAGTTTAGAAGAAATTTAGATGATTATGATCGATTTTAAAGTGATCGATTTCAATCCTTTTTTAGGCGAACCTTTAGGTGATAAGAACTTGGCCTCCTTTTTAACAGGTATGTTTTTGGTGGGATACTCATTACAAGCTCAAGTTTAACAGCAGGCCAATAATAGATTCTATTGAATTACTTAGTCTGATTTAGTTCATTCGTATGGACATGATATGGACCGTTTGGTAAAAGATGGTTATGTATGGTATATACGAACGTTAATGTTTGGGACTAAACACATTTATGTAAGGATCTTCTTGACGTCTTGTACAGCTTAATTGCCTGGATGCTGCTCACAAATAAGGGTTATTATAAGTATGTAAACTAAAAGGAAAATAACAGAAAAATTATAGTAAATAACGATAGACTGATTACATTAATAATAGAATCAAGTGTATAATTTATTTCGGTTATCTTAGATTTAAGAAATTAGATTATCATCGTGATCATTATCAATTTTGTAAGCCAAAACACAAGCGAGAAAAAGCCCAAATTTTAGTTAAATTTAAACGGAAGAAAATGAATCTTAAAGTTAGAAGATAAAGTCACTTTTAGTTTAATAACCAGTGACAAAGCAAGGAGTACTTCAAGGAAGTTTAGAGTATGTCTGTTCTAGTACTTCAAGTAATTAGTACTTATCACTGGATTGGAAAGTTTACCATAAACTTTTGAAGTTCTCTGGCTGAGATGGAACCTGGTTCTAATTTTAGTTGAAGTCTTGGCCTGGCGTTTGTTTTCATATAAATATTTGACCACTATCTCACCTGATGGTAAGTGACGATGTGGTCGACGATGGAGCACGCTTGCCTAGAAGCAACCTGTTCACTCTAGACTTAAGACTCTCAGGTTATAGCCTTCCGGAAACAGACTCAGGCAGGGCATTCCACTCCTTAATGTATGCATAATGAACGTATTGCTGAACCAATCCGTGCGTATTAACGGAATGTCCACCATGGCGCATCGCCGTACGTCTCGTCATTCGGTGATGAAAAGGGTTTGGAGGAATCAGGACCTGATTTCCCCGAAGTACAACCGATAAAAAATCGAAAGGCTAGCAACTTTGCATCGATTTATTTGCCTGGTGATAGGATATTCTTTTTTTTATATTGTTCACGTCAATATGACTTCTTTTCAACTGATGGTTAAAGGTAAAGTCTCAGGAACGGATTCAACATTACAGACACCAATAATGCTACAATGGGCCACCATTGATACTCTCATCAAATACTTTTTCATGCCCTGCTTAAAGGACCCGGTACTCATCATCATTCTCTGAACCTTTTTCCCAACTCAGTTGAGGTCGGCTTTCCAGTCTAACTGTGATGCGGCTGAACTTCGATATTTTCCATGGAGCGACTGCCATCTGACCTCCACAACCAATGGTAATTATGACCAATGGCGATATCGAAGTTCCAAGTTAGACTGGTTGGATTTTTGTGGGCTTCAACTACCCGTAACGACTGCCATAGATTTTTGTATGGCAACCGGGACCGACGGCTTAACGTGCTCTCCGAAGCACTAATAAACCTACGATAAATACACACATAACTTCGAAAAGTATCGAAGTCATTGGTGTGTGCCATGGTGAACCTGGGATCGAACCCGAGACCTCGTCTCAGCAGTCCATTACCCACACCACTAGGCTACCGCGGTTGTTTAAAGGACCCGGTATTGCAGGGGGGAAAGAGTTAGGTATGCTGGTATAGAATAATATAGGAGACTAAGCTTCAAAGCTTGGAACATCGGCGCAGAATAGCTAGCCTTTCTGTCTTCTATCGGTTGCACTTCGGGGAATGTGCGCTGGAATTGCATAACTTAATTCCTCCAAGCCCTTTTCATCACCGAACGACCAGACGTACGCTAACGCGCCACCGGTACATGGTGGATATCCCACTCATACGCACAAAACGTTTTGGGAGTACGTTCATCGTGCGTACTGCTAAAGAGTGGAATGCCCTGCCTGAGTCTGTATTTCCGGAAAGCTACAACCTGGGAGTCTTCAAGTCTAGAGTGAATAGGTTTCTTCTAGGCAAGCGTGCTCCACCGTCGACCACATCATCATTTACCAACAGGTGAGATCGTGGTCAAACGCGAGCCTATTACCAATAAAAAAAAAAAAAAAAGAATTCCAAATATTTATGGTACCTATATTAGGCATAGTTAGGCAATACGAGTATTTATGATTGCAAAATATACTTAAAGAGGTTAATCAATGTAACGATTTGGCTGTTTATACATATTATATGTCATTTTAGGCGCGAAATTTGATAATTTGCTAACTCGCCTGTAATTATCCAATCTAATTGCAAGTGTGTAGTTGCGAATAGAAGGAATAATTAATAGTTACAACGGAGCTTATGTCCCTGCACTTAGATACGTCAATTTACTTTACCCTTGCAATAAAGGAACGGCAATTGAGTTTACCCTTGCAATATATGAGCGGCAATTGAGTTTACCCTTGCAATATAGAATCAATGGTAATTTCTGATCTGGACAATATAAATAATACATAATACCCTCATTAATAACTTGGTCCGTAACATGAACATTTATAATATTATAAGTACTCGTAAAAACTTTCGACCCTAATTTGCAAGGAGCTCTTATGAGCCTGCTCACCCGCGCATACTCGTAGATATAGATCTATGTGCGGGCGAGTTTTGCAAACAAACTTTTGATATCGTGAAAAAAAATCCATCAAGAAACAAGCGTTTCGGTGCCTCTTTTCTTTGCTGCACCATAAAGACCTGGAATTCTTTTCCAGTTCACGTGTTTCCTTCCTTCTACTGTCCCGGGTCTAAGGGACCAGTGGGATGTGAAAAGCATTTGATGAGACTGTCAAGATGAGGGCCACCATTATGGCACCATCGGTGTATGTAATGGTGACTCCTATTTCAAAATCCTCATGAATAGTCACCGTGTCGGCCATCAGGGGTTGTTATGTCAGACTCGAACCGACGAATGCCGTATAGGGTCTTAATACCCGGGTTGTAAGGTTACCAATAAGCGTGACTATTTATAACAAAAGTGTTACCTCTTTTTATAAAACATGTAGTTTCAATTCGATTACAAGAAAAATGAAAAATAGCCATCCACACTCTCGTGAGGTTATCAAACTTTTAAAATCACTTAAAGTTTGATTAATTTTCAACTAGTTTCTGAAAAAATATATTTATAAGTTTTCATAAGTATCGAAATTACATGTTTTAAAACTATAATATTACTGAATTAGGCCACAGCTTAGGCGGGTCAGTCAGATGGCAATCGCCATACGGAAAACCGACGAATCAATCAAAAAATAATAAGCAAACCTTGGGGTCCAAAGTGCAAAAACTATTTACGCAACTGAGAATAAAATATTTGAAATGAAATCGCTAAAAAATTTAAGGGACTTGTTTTTTGAGGTAACGAACACGGAACTCTTCATGCGCAATTCCGATTTACACTTGACCGGTTTTATTCTACCTCACCATCGAGATATTTACTTTTTGACAGCTCTACCAGTATATTGAATTATTATCTTTTTGAACAGTCACTTGTAAATTATCCTTAAGCATCTAAAATGTCCATTCCATACCGTTTAACGGTACGATAGGAACTTATTTTCTCTGTTCATTTTCACAAACAATTTCACGGCTCATTTGCCACAAGAGCGGCTTGAAAATGACTCGAGAAAAGTGAATAATATATTGAAGTATCACTACTTGTTAAGAAAAGATTGTATCTAATATTTTTAATACGCAAACTATTCTCTAACAAACTTTTTACCTCATTTTCCATCACATTGAGATTTTGCGATCGTTTCGTTAAATATATTTCGGTTTATAATCATTTATTATGTAAGTAATCAATGGGTGCTTCAATAGTGAAGGGGTTTTTAAATAGGTATATTTTTTACCTATATTGGGTGTGTGTACAAAGTGTTTTAAAGTAGCAAAATAGAAATAAAAAAAGTAAGAAAAGAAAGAAGAAAGTAAGAAAGAAAAATAAACAAAATAAACTACACTTGGGTGAGTCAGTGAGTCGTTTTTTTTACTCTCGAGTGTAGTTTAGTACATAATATTTATTAAACCACACACATAGCAAATTACAACCACTATCCAGACTTTTTCATAATGATTTTGACTAGGATGATGAAAGAAGTGAAGTTATAACCTTACTTCTAGTCAATACCTCTGCCTACCCCTTCGGCCCATATAGGTACAGTAGTAAGCACAAAAATGATGAAAAGCTATCCCTGGTTTCGTGACAACATAATTATTATCTAATTCACTATTATAAAATTGTAAAGTAGCTATGTCTGTACATTGAATATATTAAAAAATATACCTACTAGGGTTATGGTAGGTATATGAACGATTCTGAACGCGAAAATATATTTTTTTAATTCTTGTGTGTTTGTCTGTTTGTGCACGATAGACACAAAACCTACCGAACGGATTTTGATGCGGTTTTTTTTTTCATTTGAAAGGTCTTGTTCAAAATTAGAATCTTACGAATGTTTGATCACAGTCGGTTGAGTGGAATATTACGTAGGTACAAATTTATCTCTGTGCTTTCAACAGGCACTGAGCTACAAGGGGGTCAAAAGTGGGTCAAAACGGTTTGACTAGGTATAGTCAAAAATCATGAAAACAGACGTCCATGCTGGCGGAGCCGTGGGCATAGGCTAGTCTAGTTATATAAAGCCGACATTCGCAACACTTATACGTCTCTCAACTGTACTCAGCCAGCTGGTGGAAACCGGAAAACTCCCCAGTGTATTTGTGTAGTGGCCAGGCGTCAAAGATACGTATCAATTTAGGGCAACGATATCGGTTGGGTCAAGAGTTGATATTGTTGTATTTCAGTATCTAAGTGTTTTGAGGGTCAAAATAATACCTTTTTTGACATTTAAAAACTAACAAGATATTGAGACACACTGAATTTTGAATAAGTATATCTTTACTAAAAGAATTGACCCTCTGATATTGATGAAAATTTTAGACTTTAGGAAGGAATTTTCGGCCAACTGGAACCGTTCGAAATGAACCCGCGGGATTACTCCTCTTCTAGTCTCCTGAATTTTCAGCACAGAAACCCCCTCAATGCCTTCCTAATTCCCCCTCCCCAATCAACCCTAACCCCCGCCCTCCAGAAGCAGCAGCGCGAGTGTGACGCCCCTGGTGTTGTATACGTCCATAAGCTTCGGTGACCGCTTCCCATCAGATGGGCCGAGTGCTTGTCTACCACCTAAGTGGTACAAAAAAAAAGAAAAAGAGAAAATAAGAACTCCCTTCCTATTTGGGGTACCTAATTACCCATGTGACGACTAGCTTTACAATATAGGTATGCCTAACAGGTCGAGAGTAATTATTTTGATTTTGAGAAACAATTTTGTGATGATTTACGCTTTTGCCATGCAATACCGTCATAGATTAAAAATGTAATAAGCGCCTGAAGTGTCATTTTATTTATTAACGTAAGTACTTATATCCGGGAAGAGGTTTTAACTATATTACATCCATATTTTCAGCAAATATATTCAGAATCCCTCGCAATATAACAAATATTAATTTCCTTATGATTGTGTAAACTATATTGCGCCTTATATATTATACGGCTGCAAAAGGCGTTTTCCTATAAATATTGTGCCGAGTGAGAATAATATATATAATATCACATATAACATAACATAATTATAATGTACCTATGTAATATTACATGGAATTAATTTCTTATAGTAGGAGTGCACACTTCAACATAAGAGATTAAATATCGCCTGTCACATTACAAAACCCAGTAAGAGACATTTAGTTAAACCCTCCACAATTCGTCATAGAAGAGTGACTAAGGCAAATATTCGTGCAAATATACACGAATAAGCCCTCCCCACTTTGATTTATACACGTGAATAAAAGCAAATAACGAATAGCAAATAGCGAAGTGTGGATCCGCCATAACATTATCTTCCCACAACACAAGTGAATATATTTAAGAATATTCTGAGCTTTAGTCTATAAATCTTCGCGTAAGCCGTCCGTAGGTGTAACGTCGGCGAATCCTACGTTCCTACGGTCTATGGAATACGAAATGTCACTGGTCCTAAGTTAGTAATGTGAGCACGCATAAACAACCATTAAAGAGAGGCGTCGTGGACCATGCGAATATCCTGCGTTCGAAGCTATGTGGGTCTTGGCGATTGTAGCGAGTCCACGCAGTGAGATATAAAATTGTATGGGAAATTCGTGAGGCTTCCATACATATTTTTTTATACCACTTAGGTTGCAGACAAGCGCACGAACCACCTGATGGGGAGCGGTCACCGTGGCCTATGGACGTGTGCAACACACCAAACAATACGTAGATGTTACGAGAAAAAAACTTGCCCATAATTATATAAGATGTGTCGATCTTCTGGCATAATTCTGTACTATTCAATAACAAAAATACAAACTTTTACATTTGTAATCTTGGTAAGGTAGTAAAAATATAGATTAAGTACCTAGCTAGTTGATATAGATTATGCGAATGAGAAGTAATCAGGGCCTCGATTCTGTTAAAACAAGCCATTGTCATGCCACTGACACTTTTTTTGGACTTTATTGTTATCAGTTTAAAGTCTAAAATTAAATGATATTTTGTAGAGCGAACGAAAAAGTGTAATGAATTCTATTCATTTGATATTAGACTTTAACTGTACGACGGTAAAGTGTACAATTAAATAGCATTTTTCAGAGTGTCAGTGGCATGACACTGGTTTCCCTTTAGCAGAATCGAGGCCCAGTAGGTTAACTGTCTTCAGTTTTCCGTAACGTAACGAACACTATAATGCTTACTTGATGTAATTTCGTGCTTGCCCTACAGCTGCTATGTTGTGCATTGGGATCCACACTTGGACTACAATAGACTATTTAATTGATTAAAGTATTGAAGGTGTTATTACCGAGACAAATATCTTGTTTATGGTAAGGCGCTGCGCAAACGTGTTGCCGACACGGCACACCGCCACAGGAAACCGTAGTTGCTGTGTCCCGTATCGACAACCGGACACAGTTGCCGGTTCCCTGTCACCGACACGGCACACCACAAGAAACTGTAGCTGTAGTTGCTGTATCTGCTTGTTTTCCGTAGTCTCATGATGGACGTTTGTGAATGTTGCTTGTGTCTTCAACTGACGACTTTTAGTTTCCAGTTACCGAAACCGAACACTTTTTGATCGTCCTGAATATAGTGTTCAGTGAAAGCAACTGGACTCACGTATGCGCAGGGAGTTGAATGATTTCATACTTGTTCTATAGAATTGAATGAAATTTTAAGCAATTGCATGCTAACTATTTGCAATGATTTTCTATATTATATATTCAATGTTCTATAGAATTCAAATATTCATCGGTAGCTTGTGTCGGACACAAGAAACAAAAGTGTCTACGTTTGCGCAGCGCCTAATAACGTAACTTCAATTAAGGCACAATATTGACATTACACCTATATTTCGCGGCAGTGTTATGTTGGTTCATAACACTTCGAGTGTATGATATTTAATTAAATCTTAGTGTATCTGAATAGGGTTATATCCACAGAAATAATAATAGGTTTGGAAGTGCGATACGTGTTAAATGTTTGAAGTACCCTTGCCTCTAAGTCGACGTTAGTTCAATTTCAAGTCTAATTTAAACATCCATTTATGGGTGGTACTAGATCCCGTACATTTTACTACACAAAATTTGCATATTATGCGCCGCTGAAATTAGGCATTAATGAAGTTTTTTTTCTTTTTTTTATATTATAGCCGGCGACCCGGTACCCGGCTTCGCCCGGGTGTAAATTCCAGTTTTCCAATAAAATACATAGCCTATGACACTCACGAATGACGTAGCTTCCTATTGGTGAAAGAATTTTTAAAATCGGTTCAGTAGATCCCAAGATTACCCCTTACAATTTAACAAACACACAAACTTTACCTCTTTATAATATTAAGTATAGATAAGACACGTCATCGTTAAAAAGTTAAGTATTGTATGAGTTTTGTTGCAGTTGCAAGAAAATGGTGACATCGTATGTAGTAGAAAATGCTAGTGTTAACACTTCTATTCTATTAGTAATTTTTCCCTGATCAGAATACCTATTTTTTCACCAAATTATATCCAAATCTCATTCTGACGCGAAATAAAAAATAGTGCGTCCATCCTTAGTGTACCTGCGGGTCACCAGCGTGGTACCTCACCTCACTACCATTCTCTCACCTATCTTCACTCGCATCATGAAAAGGAACAAAAAGAGTTTAGTTGAACAGCGGCTGCACTCCCTCTCACTCAAAGTGCACCTCACCAATATCCGAGGTCTGCACTCCAATCTCGTTGCAGTCCATCACCACCTCGAGACTGAGAAGCCAGCACTCTTGTTCCTTTCGGAGACGAAGATCAGATGTCCGTCAGACGCCTCGTATCTTCAATACCCAGGGTTTACCCTGGAGCACAACTTCAAACCACAAGCGGGCGTGTGTGTATACGCACGGGATGACATCTGTTATCAGCGTCTCCGAAATCTTGATGATCCCAGGTTCTCTGCAATTTGGGTGATGGTGGATACAGGTATCGACAAAATCGTCTATGCCTGTGTCTATCGCTCTCATGGTGGAGACCAGGAGACGACTGGGCTCATGCAATACCTCAGTGAGGCAGCAGATACAGCTCAGCACCGGTACCCTTCTGCCCAATTGGTATTGCTGGGGGATTTCAATGCCCACCACAAGAAGTGGCTTTTCCCATACCAGCGAACCGACCACGCTGGGATAGAGACTCGTAAGCTATCATTAGCGTTAGATCTCACCCAGCTGGTCCAGGGAGCAACTAGGGTACCGGATGTCGATACGCACACAGCCAATTGCCTTGACCTTCTGCTGACAACTGATCCAGACCGCTACTCGGTGACAATTTCTTCACCTTTGGGTAGTTCTGATCACTGTCTGGTGAAGTCTGTATCCGTCTACTCCCCGACCGATACCAGTCCCAGGGGCTCCCGTCGGGTATGGCGGTACAGGTCAGCAGATTGGGATGAGATGCGTTCCTTCTTTGCATCTTATCCCTGGCAGCCTACATGTTTCTCTTCTGCTGATCCATCCGTCTGTGCGGACGCCGTGGTAGAAGTCTTGCGACAGGGAATGGAGTACTACATTCCATTCTCTGACGTAGACATGTCTGGCGTGGCTCGACCTTGGTTTAGCGCTGAATGTGGCCGCGCTGAAGCCCTTAAGCACGCGGCTTACCTGGCCTGGGTCGATGCCCGTAACCGTAAGACGGGGGACGTAACTCGGAAGAAGAGAGCCTTTAACAGGGCTGCCAAGTCCTGCAAGAAGACTTTGCGAAAGGCCCGCTTCGATCATATTGGCCGTATTGGGAGCAAACTTGCTTCATACCCAGCGGGCAGTAAAGCGTTTTGGGCCCTAGCAAAGTCGGTTGAGTCCAACTTCTGCTGCCCCTCACTGCCTCCACTGCAGAAGCCTGACGGGACGCTGGCCCACTCCGCGGAGGAGAAGGCAAATTTATTTGCTTCGCTTTTTGCGGAGTCTTCGCGTCTGGATGCTGGTACCTCCAAGCCTCCTGCTCCTCCTGCCGGTTGCGAGGCGCGCATGGCAGATATCAGCATCCGTCAGCGGGATGTACGTGGGGTACTACGTAATCTGGACGTGAACAAGGCCAGTGGACCTGACGGGATTCCTGCAATTGTACTGAGGACCTGCGCACCTGAGCTGTCTCCTGTATTGACGCGCCTGTTTCGTCTCTCGTATGAGGCTGGTAGAGTGCCGAGGGCTTGGAAGCAAGCTAACGTGCAACCTGTGCCCAAAAAGGGCAGCCGGGCAGACCCTGTCAACTATAGACCAATTTCGGTAACGTCCATACTTTGTAAAAGTATGGAGCGTGTGCTGAACAAAAAGCTCCTGGCATACCTCGAAATGAATGATCTCCTCAGTGACCGGCAATATGGCTTCCGTCAGAACCGTTCCACTGGGGACCTTCTTGTGTATGCCACCCACATATGGAGCGAAGCTATCGAGAAACATGGAGAAGCACTTGCCGTCTCTCTCGATATCTCGAAGGCATTTGACAGGGTCTGGCACGATAGCCTAAATGGCAAGCTCCCGTCCTACGGCTTGCCCGCTGGCTTATGTATCTGGATTGCCGACTTCCTGAGGAATCGGTCCATACGTGTGGTCATTGATGGCTGCGCATCCGACCAGCTTGAGATCAATGCTGGGGTTCCTCAGGGGTCGGTACTCTCGGCTACACTATTCCTGCTGCACATAAATGACCTGCTCAAACCCGGTACTTTTGGGTACGCAGATGACAGCACAGTGGTCGAGAGGTATGAGTCTAATTCTAGAGCTAGCGCGGCGCAGATCCGATCTCTCCGAGAGGCGATGGTTGGGCGCTTGAACTTTTCCTTGAAAGCGGTCCCGACTGGGGTGATGCTAACCTGGTTAAGTTCAATGCTGCTAAGACTCAGGCGTGTCTTTTTTCTGCCAAGCGAAGTCAATTTCAGCCAAATCCCTCCTTCCGAGATGTACCCGTGCCGATAACTGACCGCCTCGAGCTTCTTGGCGTAACTCTCACATCCACCCTCAACTTTGGGACTTACATTGAGGCTAAAGCTCAAATGGCCGCAAGAAAGCTGGGCATTCTGTCAAAAGTGCGACAGTACTTCACACCGGAGCAACTGCTCAACTTGTATCAAGCGCAGGTCCGATCCTGTATGGAGTACTGCTCGTATCTGTGTGATGGCTCAGCTAAATACCAACTTGACACGCTGGAGACGATCGAGAGACGAGCCAAGAGGCTCATCAACAACGATGCACTAGTCGAGAAAAGGCTTCAAAGCCTTGCCCATCGACGCAAAGTTGCAGGTCTCTCGGTGTTCTATCGGATACATTTCGGGGAGTGCGCTCTGGAATTGCACAACCTGATACCTCCAAGTCCTTTCCATCAACGAACGACCAGACGAACAGCGTCACGCCACCGCTATATGGTCGATATTCCACTCATACGCACAAAGCGCTTTGCTGACACGTTTATCGTGCGTACAGCTAAGGAGTGGAATTCCTTGCCTGAGTCTGTGTTTCCGGAAAGCTATAACCTGGGAGTATTCAAGTCACGAGTGAATAGGTTCCTTCTAGGCAAGCGTGATTCATCGTAGACCACATCGTCACTTACCATCAGGTGAGATTGAGGTCAAACGTAAGCCTATCATGAATAAAAAAAAAAAACCCATCCAACCGTCCATCCCAATTTTCGCATTTATAGTAATTAGAGCGAAAAGTGAATACAAGTATTATTTATATTTCTAATTGTTACCTATGTTATACTTTG
Source organism: Lithosia quadra (assembly GCA_963576445.1). NCBI lineage: Eukaryota > Metazoa > Arthropoda > Insecta > Lepidoptera > Erebidae > Lithosia > Lithosia quadra. Next base: position 3,650,944 of record OY754887.1, on the reverse strand, counting down.
GATAAGTACAACAATTTATTAACATGGTGTTAAGTGTTAACACAAGTTTAAAACAAACCTTGTTTCTTCACAATCACTTGCTTGATTTCATCTGTATGTAAATGAAGCCGGGTGCTTTAAATCATTTAAGGGGTTCTGCGGATGGCGTATGGTCGATACCAGATTTGTTTACATAATTTTAGCCAACTTCAAGTTTTCAACAAGCCTAGTTCATTTTCTTGTTTAAGTTACGCCTTACAAAGAATATCAAGTTGTAGTCTTTTGAGATATTTATTTAAATTAAATCCATTCTCAACTGGATCAGAGAGACTAGCTTTCAGATTGAAAAATCATCAAAATCGGTTCTCCCAGTCGAAAGTTCGGAGCTAACATACATACATACAAATCACGACTTTTTCCCATTGGGGTAGGCAGAGACAACATCTTTCTACTTGCTGCGATCTTGCCATACTCCTTTCGCTTCTTCAACTTTTTTTTATACACGCACAATTGACCTGGCCTTTCTCAAAAACGTCCTGGATTTGATTAGAATTTATATGTACGCCTTGGTCGGAACCCAAATTGGATCCTCTATGAAGCGTTGAGATAAATTATTTTACTTAAAACGTTCATTTAAGGTGCTTAATAGTTTCTTAGTGAAGAGTGATTGAAATTCGAGAAGAAAATTTTCATAAGAACAAGTTTTGGAGTATAATATTCTGCAGTATTATGGCGGCTTTGTTCAGTCGCAACAATAGAGAAAGGATCATTTAACCATCAATAGAAGATCCAAAACTAAACTTAACTGGCTGAAGACACGTAAACAATGCACAATCTGATCTAAGATGATAATTACAGGAATACAATACTGCCCAAGTGACGGCTTGGTAGTTGGTTCGCACCGAAATGTTCGCACTTCTCGGGCGAATCGACCCTTTATACCCGACTGCGCTAGCGAGGGTAATGTGTTTCGCGCGTATGCATGTAGGTATGTATGTATGTGGTTTTTTTTGTTCTCCTCTATAGGCCTAACAGCTGGACAGATTTTGATGAATGAGGTCTCAAATGAAAGGTATGCATCTCTGCCGAGTGCCAACATAAAATGTGAACAAAAACCATAGTTTTGATTTCTGGTGCTAAAATGTATGTTGTGAAAAAAAGAATACTCAAACTTATCGAGTGGGGTATCAAAATGAAGGAAATTAAAAGCAGATTCTAAAAATACAATGGTTATATCGTAACTACAAAGTATAAAATAAAATAAACGATTAGAAAATCAAAAATGAATAGGTACCGCCTGCTATAAAACATGATTCAGTTTTTTCAAGAGCAGTCGGGTTTTTTTTATTTTATAAGCATTTTTTTAGTAGTCGATTCGCACGCACTGATTTTATAAGCGTGCGAATCGACACCTCTAGGAAAATGTTCCCGATTAAATGGTAGAGCGGGCTGGCTCTTTAAGTGCAGCAGTGGCTATTATAATATCGTAGGTGGCCCAAGATCAGCCGTGGTGAAGAGAAATGCCATAACCGTGTTCGAGTCCGCCATTACCACATGATGGCCGACGGGGTTGGTAATGTTCTTATACTTATTAGAGGAAAAAAAAATGTTTTACTCCTCCACTTCCCATGGTCTTGGGTATCCATGGTAATGAGATCATTGAGACAAATTTCACTTTTATTGCAAAACTTCAGCCAAAACCATTCAGTCCTTTATTTTATATTTAATCGCGCAATTAAGCAACAAATGAATAAACTCACTGTTGGATTTATAATATTACTTAGTAATCACATTGTATTTGATCATGATAATTACCCAACTTGAGCTAACAATAAACTCGTGTTAATTAAAACAGAGAGATGATGTGACATTCTCAATAAGAAATTCTAAATTAGTATCTTCAAAGATGAACAGAGTAATTTCTGGTTTTAAAATTAGCTTCTTTGACAATAAAGATTCAAGTAAGTAATTGTACGCTGGACATTTTATCCAAATGAAAGAAACTATGTCTTAATTTTAAAAAAACTCGCTATTTATTTAGGGCTTGTATAACACAAGTGGTATTGTAGGTGGGGTTTGCTAAAAATAAAATAAATTTGCCAATGTCCCCTTTTTGGAAGTCAGTTAAAATAAAATTCGCTAGTCGAATAAAAATTGTATTGTCGGGTATAAATAACTTCTACCGATACAACACCTTCTATAAATAGAATCGATGTAATCGAATTAATAAATTAACGCGAACAAGAAATTAAATGAGTGCGAGAGGGTTGAATCGTTGTTTCAATCAACTCGATTTATAATTTCAGAAACATTGCTTGTTTAATCGATTCATCAATTTTGCTTTATGTTGTCTGTGCCGTAGGATACAATAAATTATCTTCTTTTGTTTACTTTGGATTCTACAAACGATTTAATCTGACATCAAAACACTTTAACTTGATAAGCATTATTGTGGAGTATCTGAATTTCTTAAGTCTTGAGATAATATTACAAAGTGGAGACACCTAATATGGATAATAGTGGTGCGTTAAAGAACTTAAATGTTTTACCCACAAATGTGTTTCGTGCTACCTACAATCCTCGGTTTCTAAATGAGGCGTGAAAATGAACGAGGCTATCAAGGTACTACTCGTGCGCTATAAGTTGAGACCTGACCGCTATGAAGCGTCATAGCGGTCAGGTCTCAACTTATAGCGCACGTGTAGTAGGTACTACCATTTTCAGTAGGGGTGCGAGGGAAATTCCTCACACCCCAGCGTAGGCCCAAGATGACGTGCGATTTTAGTCGGTTAGGTGCAATCAATTGATGCACTGAATATTTAAAAAAAAAACCTAAGGGTACCAGTATAACAGTATTCAGGTCATTTCTCTACGGACGCTGTCAAATTCCTGCACAGATCACACATCAGATGGACTGATCACAAATCAGACCCTAAAAATATTGTTATTTTGTCATCAACTGCTTACTCCAACTAATTAAAGTACCAGTCAAGGACGGACGTATAAATTGACACATTGTCTCAATGATGTAAATATTGTTGTGCAAACATGCTTACATTTAGCGTCAATTAGGTACATCGCACTTGATTGTGTGGATACTACGACAATATGTAAGTAAATGCGTGCTTGAACAACAAAACCACTAATTGGATATTATATTAAACTTAGCAATGTTAGCAAAGCCCTTAGACTGTGAAGACATAACTCAGTGGAGCAAACAGATCACCTTAAACTTTGAGAAATATTGTTCTGACGTTAGGTACTTTTACTAAAGGTTACACCTGATTGGATGTAACCTTCCTACTGGTTGGTAGGTTACACCTGACTGGGTGTAACCTACCCACTGGTGGAAATGCTTGGTAGTAAGGTTGGTCCGAGAGGCTCAATTTGTTAAGCTTTAGAACCAGCAGCAGATTTATGAACGTAATATAACGTATTTGCCCTCATTATTAGGTCGAGCGGAGAAAAAATCGCATCATTTCGTATTACCTTCAACTTCTAACACATACATACAAATCACGCCTTTTCCCATTGGGATACTTCTAATAATTTCTTTGAATATTTTTTGCATTGTCAATTTCAAAAACATGATTTATTGTGTCCTGTATTTCAACACGTAAATAAAATTTACAACAAATCTAGGTTTGGAATCCAGTTCCAATGTTGAAAATGACCTCACTAGTCAAGTCAACTTAGCTACACGGAGCAAAATTTGGTATAGTTACTGCTTTCTTGATCCAATCAATGTGATGTTAAATAGGTACATTCTGCTGCTTACAGGAAAGCTTCTATTCTGAGTAGTTTCTTTGGTTAGGCGTAAAGCAAATAAAGGTTTTAAAAACATCCAGACACAAAGAGTCTACACAAAACATTTTATGGCAGTAAAAAGACCGCGGTCACCACAAATAAACTTACAAATTCGAAATCCGTCTATCCAATTTTGTAACACCTGGTATCGTATTCGCAAAAGGGCACTTAATACTCTCAATAAACTATCTGAGCACAAAAGAAGATTCTTGCGAATCTTGTGGTCTCAATAATTTTAAATTAAAGCAAAATAAATACCTATATATTATCACATACACAACTGTCTAGGTATTATCGTAATGCGTGATCAGTGATCAAAGAACATTCTCTTTGAGTAAAATAGTCTTTGTTTGTATCTTGTGAACTTAATAGGACACGATTGAAATCCTTAGACCGTAAAATTGCGAATAAGAAATGGGTACTGCGTACTACTACTAATAATGAACGGTATTGGCCAATAAAGTGGCCAAGACTCCGAGGAGAGAGTCTCGGATAGACCTGGATTAACGCTTGGAATTCTTTACCAGCGCATGTGTTTCCTTCCTCCTATAGTCCCGGGGCCTTTAAGCGGGGCGTGAAAAAGCATTTGATGAGGCCGTCAAGCTGAGGGCCGCTACTGTAGCACTACCAGTGTATGTAGTGGTGACCCCAGTCCTGAGACTTTGCCTTTAGCTTACCATCAGGCGAGGTAAAGTCATTTTGACCTGTCCTATATAAAAATGATGTCGATGCATGATAATTTTAGACTTTCAAGCACATCGCAATTTTTATTTCGTTAATCCGATTCTAGATTGCAGCTCAAAATCCAATAGATAAATTCTCTAGATTTCGATCCAGACGTTAAGAAATGCGAAGCCTAGGAATTTCTTTAGCTATACATCTTAGTATTCTAGAACTGTGATCTCGTGGTCTATTCAAATGGAATCGATATGGAATGAGACATAATAAGTGAAATTCCACGAGCCTGCTATTGTGTTGTCCTAATCAAATGTAACCTTGGTTCAAGTAATGAGATTCGGGTTATTTTGATTGAAAGCTTTAAAATCGCAGACGAAGTTATTACTCCCTAGCTATTGCCCGCGGCTCCGCTCGCGTGAAGTTTTTCCCGTTAATGCACCCCACGGGAAACTGTTCCCGGGATTATATGCTTAGGATGATGCATAAGAATAATGTGACTTCTAATTGTAAAAGAATTTTTAAAATCAGTTTAGTGGATCCAAAGATTACCTACAACCTACCTACAAACTCATCATTTTACAAACTTTACCTCTTTGTAAAATTAGTATAGATATGAATAACATTTTGATATCAAGATTTTTATGACGTGTGTTTATTGAGTATCAAATAAATGAAGAAGTAAGAAGTATTGAAGCTAAGTATCTAAAAGTTTTTCGTAGATTTTTACATTTGATATTACTTATAAGATATTTGAATATCATACCTGCTTCAAATTCACTCTGAATTTGACATACGCATGTTACTCATACATCGATAATCTTCGTTAACTTTCAAACCACAAAAATGTATGAAAACTCAGTCACACTAAATACTATTACTCACCTTCGGAGTCAGGGACTCATTACATACAACCTTCATGAAGGCAAGTGCGACATTAAACTTTCAATAATGAAATAATTTATTTGATGTCTAACAAACTAGCAAACTCCCCTCGCTTCGCATCGGTTGAAATGACTATCGGGGGCATATGTCCATTGCGAATAATGTACCTTTCAAATGGTGAAAGACTTTTTCCAATAAGTGCACTGGTTCCGAAGATTATCGCAAAAATAAACGGACGCACAGAATATTAGCATAGACTAGCAGAGTTCGTAAAAGTAATCCGGTCTGAACGAAATTAATGTAAAAGTATGGTTTTCGAACTTACGAATAAAGATTATATTTTTCAAAATCTAATTACATGATTGTTACGCGGTGATTGCTAATGTGAGTTTTATAACCTCATGAAAACATAGGTTTTGTGTTAACTTGGTGTTGACAGATCATACTGAATACAAAATCTTTATTAGGTTTTTTTTTAATCGAATTGAAATCACGTCATTTGAAAACGCTTCGTTACTAAATCAAATCCCTGGTTCCTCGGCTTCAATGGATGACGTGATGAATAACCATGCGGTTTTAGTCGGTTCGAGTCCAATATACCCATTGTTCACTTAGGTAACATTTAGACCCGAGGAGATATCTACACACTAGAAAAAGTTATCCCTTTTTCTAAAATTGCACAGCCGAGGTATTGTTATTTTTGACTTCTCTATATTGTTGCATAGTTATGCCCTCCAAAGCAGGCAGAGACAATAGCCCTCCTTTTGCTATTGTCCTTGTACACATCGTGAACGTCATTAACCCTTTCATACTGTCAGTTTTGGGTACTTCTGACCCTACTATGTATGTTACGAGTGGGATGATGTCTATTGTTTACTGAGCAGGGTTGAAAACTGCTACCTCGGTTGGAACAAATGAATCTATTCAAACCGAATATATTTAATTTATCTACGTCGCAAAGTAGAAGATACCGGAATGGGACTTGCACTTTTTTTTTTAATTTATTTATTTACAAAAATAATAAAACAATATAAATTAGCACTCCCAAAAACCACGAAGGGTTTGTGCGGGGTGCCAGACATGCTGCATATACAAATAGATTATTACTTACGGCCAGTCCTTTACAGGAGAGAATACTCTGAGCAGCTGAGTTACTTGCACCCGTCCTAGATATTCTAAATTCTCCGATACATTTAACGTCTTGGCGCGCAGTTGGAGCCACCTACCGTAATGCTTGCGAATTACGAAAAAAAAGTAATGATATGACAGTCACCCTCCTGACGCGTCCTAATAAATACTTTCATAGGTCACAAAGTAACACTTATTATGGACGGAAAATAAATAATCATATGTTTTAGCCTGACTTGCAAGGCATAGGTGAAGCATGTCAAAGAATTGACAACAAAAACAGCTAATCGCTTCCGCTTTTAACATGTTCCACAAGCCCCTATTATATGTGCTGATTACAGACGGAAATACTGCAGACCTAATGTTTTACTTCCGGTTCATTATCGACATCCAGGGCCAGGCATGTGCCAGGAAAGATTTTGCGTCGATATCCGAGCGAACGCACATTAGAATAGATTTCACAGCTTTTGTCTTACGCAGAAGTTTAGAGTTTTTTTTTATACTACGTAGGTGACAGACAAGCACACGGCCCACCTGATGGGAAGCGGTCACCGTGGCCTATGAACGCGTGCAACACTAAGGGTGTCACACACACGCTGCCTACCCTGAAGCGAAAGGAGGAGAGCTGGGAAGGGGTGGGGAGGCTAGGAAGGGAAGGGGGAGGAGGGGTACAGTGAGCTCTGGCTACCCTACTTACCGGCGGGAACACAACACGATGGTTATTATAGCCGCGGTCTTCTGTAGGGCGGAGGTACTTCCCCACTCGGACAGCTCGGACGGGAGATACCGTCGTGTTTTACCTCCTTCCTTAGATATAGGAACGCGGATATCATTCCATTGGGCTGGCCACATCTGTCGAAGGACAGGCGTCCTAGAGTGGAGACCGCGAGTCGGCAAACGGAGAGTGAATATTCGCCTTAGTCACTCTTCTATGACGAATTGTGGAGGTTTTAATCATCTATAAGAATTTCCTCGAATACCGCCTATATTAGGCGAATAGCCAATAGCGAAGTTTGCTAATGTCACCTTGGGTTGTGAAGGTCAGATGGCAGTCGCTTCACGGAAAATATCGAGGTCCAGCCAAATCCGCAGTTAAGACTGGTAAAGCGGACCCAGACTCCGAGAGGAAGCTTTGGATACGACTGGGATTAACGCTAGGTTGAAGAAGATTCCTACCACGAAGCACCATGCGGTAACCGCCCCTAGCTGGCAAGCTCACGATGAAAAAAAAATTACCGTAATGTTTTTTCTGTATGTGGAGGGTTTAATCATCTATAAGATTTTCCTCGAGTACCGCCTATATTTAGGCGAATAGCGAAGTTTGGTTCAACCATAACAGTTACAGCGTACATAACCTTTCCTAACACCTTCAGTTTATATAATACTCCTAACTACCGCGTAGTGTCGTTTGGTTCCGTATATAAATTTAGAAAAGGTACAATATACGATAAATATAGTTAGTTTGAGTCTCGAGACTCATTTCAAGTGAAACTTCTTCGTCACTTATTATACAAGTTGTTCACCTGACCTTCGTTACGGTGGCTACAAGTTTGGCTTGATAACTAACTTAGGAATAAGTATATTATACTGGAAACTTCATCATCAACCAACAATATTATAGTCAACTAGAGATAAGATAACATTATTATTGAAAGTACTAAGAACAATATCATCTTACCTTGCTAACTTGAAATTGAATACTTACCACTTTAGGACAATTACTATTACTTACATACATACATCTGGGTGTGTCTATGTATAATAAGTATGTATTTTTTACATAAAAAGTATATAAGTACCTATGTTTATCAGCATTCTAGAACCCATAACACAAGCTAGTTAAACTAAGCTTACTTTGGGTCTAGGGAGCGATGTGTAGAATGTTGTTGAATATTATTACTATAATACAAATCACGCATTTTTCTCATTAGGGTAGGTAGAGACAACATTTTTCCACTTGCTACGATCTTGGCATACTCCTTTCGCTTCTTCGACTTTCATAATTTTTTTGTTTTATATATAAACACCGGTTGTGGGTACACTTGACCTGGCCTTTCTTCAAAACGTCCTGGATCTGATAAGAATATGTACGCCTACATATTCTTGGTAAATATCCCGTCGACTGTATAGTCGACGGGATACGGGACTGTTATACTCGTATGAGTATAACAGTGATTTAAATGACCATGTCGTTCTAAAATCTTATACATAAATAAGGATTAGTTTAATTTTGATCATAAATTTTCATTGTGTGAAATATACATACATATTTTTTTATTTATTTATTTAGGTATTCATTGAACGAAATACATTCGTCTGTTAATTTTTTTCTCGCCAAACTGTTAAGTTTGATGGCGAGACGCGCTCGTATTTAATACATTTGTACAAATAATAAATTATAGTTGAGGTGTTCAACTGCGTATGCTCGCACCTTTTTCCCTCCGGGGTAGGCAAAGACAACAGACCGCCATCTGCCTCTGTCCTGACATACTTCACACGCTTTCTCCTAACTCCTTAACTCCTCAATTTGGTCAGTGTATACTCTGCGAGGTCGACCCCGGCCTGCCTTACCATGACCTTAGCTACATGTGCCTTATATTATTGTGTATATACTTCGATATCGCCTAATGTCACCATTGGGTTGTGAAGGTCAGATGGCAGTCGCTTCACAGAAAATATCGAGGTCCAGCCAAATCCGCAATTAAGGCTGGTAAAGCGGACCCCAGACTCCGAGGGGAAGCTTTGGATACGACTGAGATAAACGCTAGGTTGAAGAAGATAGGTACCACGAAACACCATGCGGTAACCGCCCCTGTTAGCTGGCGAGCTCACGATAAAAAAATGTACCGTAATATTTTTTCTGTGATTGATCCGTATGCTCACAAGGCCCAAACAAGCTTCATCTCGCCTGAGTGTTGTATATTGGAAACGTGATCGAGTGCAAAGTGAGAATATGGATAATGGTAGTGGTCAAGGAACGAGTGAGAAAGATGGCCGATGGGCCGATACCGCTTGAAGTCTAGTTTCGAATAGCTCGTTGAACCTCAGCACATCCATATTCATGGCGTTTGTAATTGTACCGAAGTATCCGGAACTCGACAAAACAATAATAAACATGGGAAATATCCCGATACCTATTTGTTACAATAATAATATAACTTATCATAATAATCTAAAATCATAGGAAGAACATTAATTTGATTATTAAAATCAAATACATCTAAATACTTTTATTTTAAATCATAGATTTAGGATTTTTTTGTGGGGAAGAAGAATTAGGGTTAATCCTTTTTCCAAAATTTAAGTACTCTAACTTACATCAGCTATCTTACCAATGAAAGTCTCACCAAAATCGGTCCAGCCGTATCAGAGATTAACCGGAACAAACAAACAGATAAAAAAACCCGATAAAAAACAGACACTCTAATTTTATTTATTTGTATGGATTTATATAATATTAGTATACTTACCTACATTTTGGCATTTTTAGAATAAAATTAGGCCTTCTGAACCTAAACCGAAAATAAGTTCTGCCTACCTTAACAGTTTCATTATGATCCCATAAACAACATCTACCTACCCTACACAAGCGCCACCTGCCGCGAACAGTGAAACAATTTTATATTAGCGAAGTAATTACTTTTTATACAACTCATTACTTTGGGCAATAAAGAAAGTCGTTAATTTGAACATCTTGAACAGGTTAAATAGCTAGGCTATTGAGCTGATCCTGGCTCTGCCTGGAAATAAATTAGTAAAAAAGAAAAATAGAACCGACATACCTCTTTTTTCGGTTGGATAAGTATACTTAAGCCTTCTAGAGAAATTAACTAATACTTCTCTGAAAACCGCATCAAAATCGGTTCAGCCAAACGCGTGATAATCGCGGACAAACATACATTCAAAAATCCTATACCTAGCCCGATAGCAGTGTCATCTACCGACGCGAAAAACCACCTTTGGACGGATCGTATATTGTAAAATCTGAGCCAAATGTATACAAAACTTGGCAGTTCTTGAAGCGTACACAAACCAACTAAGTAAATATTTTTATTTATACCTACTAATATTATAAAGAGGTAAAGCTTGTGTGTTTGTATATTTGTTAAATTGTAAGGGGTAATATCGGGATCTACTGAACCGATTTCAAAAATTCTTTCACCAATAGAAAGCCACGTCATTCGTAAGTGTCATAAGACACTTACGAATGACGTGAATTTTATTGGAAAACTGGAATTTACACCCGGGCGAAGCCGGGTCCCAGGTCGCTAGTTTACTATAAATGTGGAAATACTACGTGTATCTAGCTCTAGCAATCTGAACCATCAAGTGGCTCACCTGGCGTGATTATCTTGCTTGATTGGAAGATCCCCTCCCCCCCCCCCCCCCTCTCAAAAGGGGAATCTAAAATGTTACAGTAATATCATAATAAATATCTCATTACTCCTCCACATGGAAAAATTATTATAAGTAGATAGATAGCAGTAAAATAGGTCAAAAAGATCTGCATCTGCTTGCATAATGTTTGGATGCTTGCCATTTCAGTAGAAGTACCTCAAGTTGTTTTTGCTTCAGTTGGCATATTCGAATTCGGAACATTTTTGTTTCAATTTTGGCAGCAAAATCAATTGAAGTTGGCAACACTATAATTTACTTTACAAAGTACCTGCTTAATGTACTTACGTTACCCTAAGTGTATATGCTAGAAGGAATCAATATCACTTTCTTTCCTATATTGATACTAACTAGATTTCCCCAAGGCCCTCCATCTCCAAACGACCAGACGTACGGCGATGCGCCATCGTTATGGTAGACATTCGACTCATACGCACGAATCACTTCAGCAATGCATTCACTATACGTACCATCAAAGAGTAGAATGCCCTACCTGAGTCTGTGATATCTCCCATCTCCCATCCGTATTGAGCAGTGACATCCCACTGGTGTAGTACCTCCGCCCTACAGAAGACCGCGGTCATAATAACCATCGTGTTGTGTTCCCGCCGGTAAGTAGGGTAGCCAGGAGCTCAACCCCCTCCCCCCTCTCATCTCTATAAATCGCCCCCTCCAACTTTCCGCTCAACCACCAGGGTCGGCAGCGTGAGTATGACACTGCTGATGTTACACACGTCTATTAGGCCACGGTAACCGCTTCCCATCAGATGGACCATGTGCTTGCCTGCCACCTAAGTAGTACCTATCAAAAAAATAAATGATTATTTTCTATCTATGGAAAACAATTATATTATTAGCTACCAAAAAGCTATTGATCGCCACCAATCGCCACAATCCATTTAGAGTAAAAATGTCATCCAATTTCATGAAATTCTCTGTATCCGTAGTCTGCTCTGTAATTTTCCTTCACCATCATTATGAACATTTACTCAATAGATGACTTAATACCGTTATTACGTCCATAATAAAAATATGTTATAGCCGGCTATTACGAGCCCCAAATGTTGTGACTTGTGATGCTCATATAAGTAATCTAATAAGTAGAATTATGTTTTACTCTTTGTATACTAACGTTAAAATAGAGTAATATTAATAAGAAATAAATATAAATAAAGCGATTCTTGAATATACATATTATGGGTATAACGGACATAAAGCTCTAGAATCTTGATACCTAATGTTGCATGAATATGGGTATTTGCATTGGTCCCAGGTGAAAGCTTTGGATACGACTGTGATTAACGCTAGGTTGAAGAAGATTCAATAAACCATAATAAAATATGAGATTGAACATACATACAAACATCTAAATCTATACAAATATAGGTACAAGTTCATTGCATACAAATGTTTGCACTAACCTGGAATTGAACCCGCCACCTCTAGGCTGCAGTCAAATAATTTACCACTACGCCATTATTTTTGGAGATAACAAGGATTCGTTAACATTATACAAACTGTTTTAATTAACACCCGGAAGATTGTTAACAAAGGTATAACAATCCCTTTTAAAATTATCTGATTGTAAAGTTTCTGAATTAATTGGTAGGGCCGTTTTCTCTCAAGTTTCTCAACAAAAAGAAAGGTCCACTGAGAGAGTTGAGGAGATTCTTTTTCAAGTTTATAAACGAAAACAAGGGATTGGCATAGGCGATTATTTATGGTCTTTCTCCCTTCCTAACGGCTAATACCTACACAATGCAATTAAGACTTGATAAATAAAGGCCTACCTGATGGTAGCTGATTTAATCGGCTTTCAGTCTAATTACAATTTTTTTTCCATTTCCTATTTTCTTGTTACTTTGACAATAATACTATACATAATTATATTTTTGTATAAACATAATTTTTCTTACTAACCTTTACACACAATTCCTTGGAGAAATACGACATCGAATAAATATCAACAGTATCTACAAATACTATTTTCATTTAGTATTTTGCCAAAGAATAAATACCTAGTTGTGTTTTCCGTCCTATTGTCTGATATTTTAATATGGCCGCCCTGTGTAATAATAAATACTGCTTTTCTGATTAGAAATAGTTTTCGGTTTTACGAACATAGTTTTTCCATCCCTAGGAGACATTATTGAATAGCGTGATTGTATCTGCGGGGTCGAAGGTCAGACTACACTAGGCTGACCTTTCATCAATATCATAAAAAAACTGTATTATATTGCGTAAAATATACCCTATATGATTTCTTTTCAGCCAAGTTTTTGTTATGGATTAGGTACATGAATGTAGTTCAAGGAAAACGTGAAATGATTCCAAGTTGTAATAAAACTGTTATCCAAACTATCCCGTGACCATGACTGTTCGCTCTTATAAAAATAACACTGAGTAAACAAGGATAAAAAACTTTAGACTGCGCTTTGTTTTAATCAAACTAATGCCGAGGTTACACAGTGCGGGCTAGCGTGCGAGCCGGCTGGTCAGTTACTGCAGTTTAGCTACTGGGATTGTGTAACCATATCATGTAAATTACTGTCATTAATTTATTTATTTATTTAATAGGTTTATCCACAGCAAATGCATAACAAATTCATACATAAGACATGTTTAGCAAGTTACGTGGCTGATACAATTACCAATTACGGATAACGAGCAAGCGTAATTATAACATTGAAGAAAAAAAACCCTGTGGTGTGAGTTATTCAGTATCTACTGATTTGCGAGTACACAGGTGCAGTAGCTGTCCACTTTCACGTCGGCAGCAGTGTAACCTCACCTAAAAACTAAGGTTAAAATACCTAGCGTGCGCACCGGCCAGTGCCCGTAGCCAAGTGGCAAAAGTCTAAATCGCTATCGAATAGAATAGATTAGGTCGACCAATCACACTCCTGGGCCCGTAGCCAAGTGGAAAAAGTCTAAATCGCTATCGAATAGAATAGATTAGGTCGACCAATCACACTCTAGCTCGTGATTCCGCCGCGGCGCGCGCATCGTACGCCGGCGACGAGCTTGGATGTGATTGGTCGACCTAATCGTTTCTATTCCGTAGCGATTTACGCTACGGAATACACTGACACTTGTCTACGGGGCCAGTTACCTACTGTCATGTATGAGTTGGTCTTTAACTACAACTGCTTTACGAGTACATAGGTGCAGTAGCAGTAGCACTGTTACGTCTGCAGCTTGCATTGTGGAACCTCACTTTAATCTATACCTATATGCTATTATTTAAGTCCTGAAATAGTTATACAAGTAAAATTAAAATTATAGAAATTAATTCACGATCGAGCTTAATAAGAACACAATTTAAACTCAGTAAGCCGTGCCTCGTGTCATTTGCGAACAGACCGGGATGAAATAATTTATCCAACAAAAAGCCTAGGTAACTAAAATGTCTTGAACGGTCTGATTAAATTTACGTTATGAGAACTGCTACTTACTAGAAGATTATTATATAGGTAAACAAATTTCATCTATTTTTAGGAAATCCTTCTCCTAATAAAGTTATATTGTAAACTAGCAGTACCCGTGACTTCGCCTGGATCTGGTTTTAGGTTTAATGTTTTCACGCGGAACCCTAATTCTTTTCAGTTTATTACGTACACCTTATTAATAATACTATGAGTAAGTATTTGTAAGGAGAGACTCTCCGAATACGAATACTATACGGTTGTTATTCGAATGTAATTTCATGCTCGCAGTGACCTATTCCCGGGATAAATAGTTTACGTCTATTACACGATACACGAGAAATTTATAATATTAAATGTATAGATGAGTCGGTTGTCTATTATTCGTAAAAAAAATTTTTAAATAGGATACGTCAATTTGACTTCACCTCGCCTGATGGTAAGCTGAAGGTAAAGTCTCAGGTAAAAGGGTCACAATTACATGCACGTGCCATGTTAACAATGGTGGCACTCAACTTGACGGACTCATCAAAAGATTTATACTTATTGTATAAAAAAAAGATATGAAACAAAGAAATAAGCAGTATATTCTACCCTTTTTTTTTCGAAAATTATAAAAGGTCCCGAAAATGTATGTCAGGATTATTGATACAAAGGGTTGTATATGAAACCTTTTCGCGTAGGTACTAGAAATGCGTAAAAGGTGATTCGTTGGGACCTTAAGTATATAGGTACAAATACTTTTATGTTTGAAAGTTTGCCTTAGAATGGTTGTTCTTTATTAAACGGTTTTATTTAACTTGACCTGTTTGTTTGGGTCAAATCTGGTAATTGCAATTTGACCCCCTTTCAGTTGTCTGATTGGTCTGATATTTGGCAGAAGTCTTTAGTTCTGATGACAATAAAATTTAAAACCGTTTAACTTCTAAAAGATTTTTTCAAAATTTTTACGAGTATTCTAAAATAATGTGGTGTAGGTACATAATATATATGAACATAAAAATATCTTGTTTGAAGGAACAAATAGGTTTAAAAATTAAGTCAGACGCTGTTATGTCGGACACAGACCTACTTAAACCGCATGCCGTCTCGGGACTAAATTACCGGGTGTAAGGTTACCCAATAAGGTACTATTTCCCTCGTACCCTATCTGGTAGGGTACGAAGAGATGAATAGAATATATCCTTAATGGTAATGCACCCCGAAATATTGCTGATTCAAAGAAACCAACTTCAACTAGAAGTGCCAGCTATCAAATAACTAAGCATCATTAAAATCGGTTCACCCAATCGAAAGTTCTCCTCCTTTTTTGAAGTCAGTTAAAAAAAGCTTCATGACATTATTTTTACGTCATTAGTTTGTAGACATTTTTCATAGACTCCAGGCGTTTT
Source organism: Lithosia quadra (assembly GCA_963576445.1). Classification (NCBI taxonomy): domain Eukaryota; kingdom Metazoa; phylum Arthropoda; class Insecta; order Lepidoptera; family Erebidae; genus Lithosia; species Lithosia quadra. Next base: position 3,635,259 of record OY754887.1, on the reverse strand, counting down.
TCGTTGATAGCTTGATAAGGCCCATTGGGACTGAGTATCACTCAATTCATGGGCGTAACTAGATCTTGAGTCATGAGATTTCAGTCTGTCTAAATCCCCTAGGCCATCTACACGTGAAAAGAAATTGCAATTTCATCAATAGCTAAAAGCATTTTGAACAATACAATATATTAATTTGAATGTGCGTATCATTGGGGAGATTAAGCTACTTATAGTTGTTGAAAATTCATGTTTAAAAAATTATTCAATATTTTTTTATTTATTTCATGTTTGTATTCGGTATTTATGGAACTTCATTTAACAAATTGAATATTATTAAAATAACAATGCTTTTTTGATGTCTTATCACTCAAATTAAATTTAAATTGAAGTCTAAAGTACAAAAGCCATTTTGAAAAAAATACACTAGGTAAGTCCTTATATTTTTTTGACAATTATGATTTCTTTTTTACATTTTTGAGTGACTCATTACCTAGTCTTATCATTATAAAGGTTAGGGTACACAATAACTAATAGTTGAGAGTTAGGCGGCAGTCACTCTCGTTAAAATCAAAATAAACCGATTCAGGAAAAATAGGAGAGTGGATCCTGAACTCTTAGCAAACTATGCTACATTTGTGAAATTCCGAAAACTTACACACTACTGTACAGTCAGCAGCTTGTTAAAGTAAAACATTCTAAGGTAAAAAGCACGTTAGAAATGCATACACTCCGTTCATGTTTCTTTATATTCTCGCTGGATGCACTATTGGATATTCGATGCGGTCGTAAAAGCTCATCTGACTTTGATGCCAGTACAAAAGCTAACCGTGAAAAATTGTCGAGAAAATTCGTTCCATTTCTAAGTTTGAAAACCAAATTGCTCAATATGTAAGTACTTACTCTTCGTTGTCATATTTTATCTATTTTTGGCTAGGACATTTATGTGCATAATGACCTGATAAGGATCAGCACATAAAAAGATCATAAAAGTATTACTCGTATTAATAGAGACTTTATAAATTTTAAAAGAGCACTCCGATTTGTAAACTATTCCACTTAAGCCAAGCCGCGGGCAACAGCCAGGAATTCATTATTATGTACATGATATATCAAAAAAGATATCAAAGTATATCTACCTAGATCTAAGTAGATATAGATATCTAAGTATTCTAGAACCCATAATACGAGCTATGCGTGGTTTGGATCAAGATAGCGCTGTATAGTATGTCCTAAACTATTACATTTGTTTATATTTCAGGTCATACAACTCATTAATACATAATTATTTTTGATCGGAAAAAATGAACATCCCGGACAGGACTTGAACCGCGCCGACGACGGTTGGGTGACAGGACGGCCACCCAACCGTCATCGTTCCGTCGGTCGGGATTTCCGCACGATAAAAAGAAGCTATTTATCTTAATTCTTCTAACAGCTAAAAGAAATGTAAAACGCATTTTACAAAACATTTAATCTGGTTATAACTTCAAATCAAAAGCCCTAATTTGTTGAGTATAATGGAGAGATAAAATTAAATGTGCAACATAACAATTACGGTAATCTCCAGCTCCCTTCTCTCAGAAACACTAAACTGTATTAATGTGTAACGATTAAATTTCGTAACTGGCTTTCAGTTGTGATTTTAAACTGGAAAAGCTACGTTCAAGATGGAAGGAATCCCTAACGGTCTCATGCCAGAAAATTGTGAATCCATAGATAATTATGTGGGATGTATCCACTTTAGCGTAATGAGTTTGACATAACTTTAAAAACATATCGTTTTAATGGCATGCGGTTTCATTTGGTTGGTATTAGAATTAATCATTATGAAGAAAATATAAACAGCGTGATTTTATAGTCGTTTTGGACCCGAAAGGGGAATAATATATATGATACCATTTTTAAATTTCCAAATTGCTGTACGAGTTATAATAAAAAAAATAACTTGCTGTAATCTTTTTCACTCGTTCGTGAAAAACATTATTAGAGCTTCGATAAAAATTCACTGTCAATTTTTAATGAATGAATTTGCGCTCACAGTTATATTTTGAGTCATGACATATCGATGCTGGCATTATCGCGGTTGTCCCGAATGTTATGTGATTGGTCAGTGTTCGACATTTTTATTAAAAAAATGACTTTTAAATTAATGGCTCCAATCGATCCTGTTATCGACACTGTGTCCAAAATATTTAGGTCCAAAACGACTATTATAAAATCAGCGCGTATTTGCAAAAAGAGACATTCTTTGATTCGCATCTTTTCAATAGAGTATATTTTATACTAAGCGTAAGGTCTTTAAATTTAGATTTTTTTTTCAAAAAATAACGACAAAAAGATTTCTAAAAATCCTTTGGATTACGGAAAGTACATAATCGGTCCATAATGTTCACAGGCTATTGTTGTGCCTAAAATAAAATAAATACTGCCCACGGCTGGGATAAATCGGATTTACGCAAAATGTATTATAATATTTTTTCAGTTCATGAATATCAAAAATTCCGAAGCTGCTTTGATTCATCATTTTTGCATAAAATAACGTTTGGCTTTAAGTGTACACTCGTGTGTAAGCTACGAACGGCTTAGTGGTCGATTTGCATCAAAATGTTCGAAATAAAAAAAGTACAGCTGTGTGAATAAGTATTTTTTTATACAACTTACGTGGCAAAGCACACGGTCCACCTGATAGCAAGCGGTAACCGTGCCCTTTAGACGTGTGCAACTCTACTCTTACTCTATCCCTGTGCCAAGATTTTACATAGATTCGTTCAGCCGTTTATTCGTGAAAAAGCAACAAACATCTATACACCCATACTAACAAGCTTTCACGTTTATTATATTGGTAGGATTTCAAAAATAAAATGTACGAATAATAATCTAAATTCAATGAAATTTTAAAGCAATTAGTACCCTTCACAGGAGGAATACTCTGCCCGAATTCGAAATTCTAGATTTCGCAGAAATAGAATGGACATTTCATCAAATTGCGACACTAGATAGCTGAATTATTGCTTATATTATAGATAGCCGTTTGTGCAATCAAACTAGATTTCACTACGAAATTGATTTCGACCAGATATTTAATTCAGAAACTATCGCTAACAGAGCATTGCGCTGAGATATAGACATCGGAGAATTTGTAATTGGTTCCAGTCACTTCCAGTGTATTGATCCGTTTTCGTTCATCTAAAACACACGTTTTAAATAAGTGTGCATACATACACACTTATTTAAAACTCGTTATTTTAATATTACATACAGACACATCAATTTTATTTATTTGTATAGAATATATACGCGCTGACGAGTATTATAAATTAAATGTTTCATAATAAAACGTGGTAAAGGCAAAAAGAAGATATATGTGTATAACATAACATAAACTCACGTCTATATCCCCGAAGGGAAGTTTATGTTTAGGTCCCGATGTAATAGGTGGCGAGCCTATTGCCATTAACCGGGCACTTATAAACCTGCGATAAATACACACATAACTTCGAAAAGCATCGAAAAGTCATTGGTGTGTACTATGGTGAACCTGGGTATATATTAAATATTTGTACTTATGTTAGGTTAGTACTATAATAATAATATTCTGTGCTTATGTACCTAGGTATCAACTGACCGCATTTCAACGTCCTAATTCAATTTTGAGATAAAAAAAATCTTATTAGTAAGGGGCGCAAGGGAAATCTCAACATTATTCTCAAAATTTAATTTTCTCTATATAAATTACTTTAGGAGATAAAAAGAAAAAAACTTGGTGCAAAAAAAGTTAGAACTTTTTGAAGTTCATATTTGTATGAAAATAAAATGATCACTGGTTGAGATGAGAAGTGTGCTGTATGAATTCCAATACCATACACACATATTGAAAGTTCATACAACACATTACTATGGCTACTCTTTTTGGAGAAGGAACAGCCGGAACGGGGATCCAGCGCTCGGGGGAGTCCTTTTTATCGAGTGGAAATCCACACGGATTATGTCGGTCTCAAACCTAAAGGTGGGTCCACGCTAGGCGAGCCGAGCACGAGCGGAGCCGTTCTCGGCTTCGTCGTTCGCGTGTCAAGTGTGGACGTACCTACAACGATCACTGTCCGCGAAATCCTTTATGTTCGTTAAAAAACCGAAAAAAGTCGGAACGCAGACGAGCACGAACGAAATGCTCGCAGCGCGCTCGTTCGAGGCTTGTAAGTCGGCCCACACTAGACGAATTGTGTTCGGCTCGTGCTCCGCTCGTGCTCAGCTCGCCTAGCGTGGACGCACCTTAATGAAATAGCATGCCGCGCCGTCGGGGGTTGTTAGGTGACAAGGTGACTCCTCGCTGTGAGGGTCTCGGGTGAGATCGGGATACGACATACCTAATGATGATGCTAATCTTTAACTACTCTTTGTTAATCTTTTTTACTGGTATTATTGTAATGATATTATGGTATAATTGGTAGTGATTTAAAAGATGATTTCCATCTAAAAAAATCTTATAAGTTACCTTTTTTACTTTTGACATTATTTGGGACAATTTCATCAGATCTTGTTTAGCATACGCAAATCAAAATTTTACAGGAGGTAGGACACGACGGTATCTCCCGTCCGAAATGAGCTGTCCGACTGGGGTAGTACCTCCACCCTACAGAAGACCGCGGCCATAATAACCATCGTGTTGTGTTCCCGCCGGTAAGCAGGGTAGCCAGAGCTCACTGTACCCCTACTCCACCACCCCATCCTAGCCTCCTGTCACCTACCTAGCCGTCACTCCTTCCCTTCAGTGTAGGCAGCGCGGGGGTGGCAGTGACACCCTTAGTGTTGCATACGTCCATAGGCCACGGTGCCCGCTTTCCATCAGGCGGGCCGTGTACTTCTCTGCCACCTACGTAGTATAAAAAAATAATTTCTGCTATAATTTTGGAGATATGGATTCTGAAGTGAACATCACACAATACAATGTCTCCAATACATTGAAAATATATACTATACCCAAACAATACGGCTTTAGTGTACAAAAGCAAATTTTACAAGGCTGAACATTATTTATAAAAAGAAATCCAAAGAAAATATATCTCATGAAAAACATTTTTCGCTTTAGAAAGTGTTTCCACAAAATGGCGAGGATGAAATAATAAATTTTCTACAACTAAATTTCTAAATGATACTTAATTACAGTTAAGAATAAACGTTTCATTATTAATTCATATAGCTCTTTCATCGTATTAATTTAATCTTACTTAGGATATTAAATATCTATTAATTACCCTGGCACTGAATTTATTTTCGGCGAAGAGCTCTCAACGTTAATTAACTAAATTATATTGAATGATGTTACATACATTATTTGACATAATTACTTTTTCTACGTTCATGCCTGTAGCACACCTCCGCTGCGAAACTAAAATGGCGAAACTGCTGTAGTTTCGCTGTAAATTGTAAATTATAATGGTCATATTCATTATTTTCTTTATTTGTGAAAACATAGGTTAGAGAAGTGTTGTTACAGCAGAATTATTGTGGTATAATCCGCGCGCGATGAAAATGTGAAGGAACCTTGTCAAAGTAAATCGAAAATGACAGTTCTCAAGTAGCGTTAGCGTGTTAACACCGACTTTGTTCTTGATTGAAATATCTATCAAATGCCAGAACTATTTCGCGAGATTGACTACTCAAGATTTTACCCCTTTTTCCATTCATTATTAATCTTTAATTTATATAAATAAAAAATAATTGCAATTCTGTTAGTATTGCAAAAACTTGAGAACGGTTGAACTGTTCTTACCTGTCAGACATTTGATGTTCGTCCTATCTCCTATCACTCTCGTCGTCGTCGTTTCGGTATTTTTGGCACGATTACATGTAGATCCATGTAGATCAGATAAGAAAAGGCGGTATATTAAAGATAGCTGTTGCCCGCGGCTCCGCCCGCGTGGACGTCGATTTTCGCGTTTTATTGCCGGTTCTAATCAGCCGATTGTGATCAAATATGCGTAAGATTTTGAGTCTAACCAAGACCTTTCTAATAAAAAAAACGCATCAAAATCCGTTCAGTTCTTTTTACGTCCATCGATAGCGATAAAAAATACCAAACGGATTTTGATGCGGTTTTTTTTTAAAAAGGTCTTGCTTAGACTAAAAATTTACCGTATGTTTGGTTGTAATTGGTTAAGTAGAACCGGAGATATGACCAAAAACGACCTAAAAACGAAGCGCGGGCGAAGCCACGGGTTTCAGCTCGAATAAAAAGTAGCCTAAGTGTTGCCCAAAACTATGAACTATAATCGTACCAAGTTTGATCAAAATCCCTCCAGTAGTTTCTGATTTTTGCATGCAAAAAAATTTGCGGACAAACAGACAATCATACAATATTATAATTATTATAAATCTCGCATTCAAAATTAAACTCATTTAGAAATCTAGTCGCACTAAAAATACAGCTTCGTTTTGTGAGCTTCGACATGAGTTTGCCGACGCTACGGGTAGCCGGCGGTCCACTTACGTCTCAGTTCCAAAAGGTAGCATCACATTTTGATCGCGCGCGGATTATACCTGCTAAGTTCCGCCAAAGGCATACAAATATTCTACATCTACATCCCGCTCTAGCATACAAAGCTGAGAATGATGTTGTCTCTTTCTATAAAGATTTCGCCCACTAAGGTGCGGCTTCGGCCACGTTTCCGCCTCCGTTTCGCTATTTAATGTAGTGCTACATAGTGAAACTACAGCAACGGTTTCGCCGTTTCGGTTTCGCAACGGGGGGTAGGTATGCTACTGGCATCGATATCCATGTAGAGCAAGGCAAGCAAGAGAAGACTGGCTGGGACGGATTTCTCTTGCATGTTGCCAATTCATTAAACCGTTTTATGATCCACGATAAAATAATAATAAAGTAATATGGTGGATCATTATTATGGTGTATGGAACACCACCAAGATCTTAAAAGCCCAAGCTAACCTCACCCGCGGATTGCTGTAGGAGGCTCTGGCGCAGGTTTTCCTGTTGGGGTTATGGGTCAGAGGGCAGTTGCTAACGTAAAAAGTAAACTAATTCATAAGGGAAGGAGGAGTAGGAGAGGTGATCATGGACTCCAAGTTATGGATGTACCTGGGATTGATAATGTTTTTGAGAAATCTCCTAAGACGTTGTTTAAGGTCAGGATTATAATTATCAGGAGGTATGAATGAATGACGTCATCGAATTTCACCCTTTTTAGTGTATGCTTGGTTTTCATACCCTATTAAATGAACGCTTTACCGTAATCTAAGTCTGTGTAATAGCATACGTAACATAACATAACATAAACTCACGCCTATATCCCCGAAGGGGTAGGCAGAGGTGCTAGCACCCACATTTCGCCAGTTTATGTTTAGGTCCCAATGTAATAGGTGGCGAGCCTATTGCCACTAACCGGGCACTTATAAACCTGCGATAAATACACATTTAACTTCGAAAAGCATCGAAAAGTCATTGGTGGTGGAAAGCATACGTCATACCCTAAAAGGCCTTTAATTACAACAAAGTTCCTAAAACCTAGGGAGATTTTCTACAAAGTGGTAACTCTAAATGTGAAATCGAATTCCAAAGAGTAGGTACAATTCCAATAACCACAAAGGCATTATGTTATAACAAGGGTTATAAAGTTTTATAACGGTCAAGTGGACTGTTTAATGTTTTAGTTTTGTTGTTTAAATTGTATTATACAATACAAAATGTTACCTCAGGCCCAATTCTCGTAAAAAATATGTTCAAAATTCAGTTACAGTCTAGTCTCGATCGCATATCGATCTCCCAAATGTCAAAAATGTAATCTTTGGTTACAAGAATACCTTTTCACATTTGAAAGATCGAATATACGAATATCAAAAATCGAGTTCTAGAAATTCTTAACGAAATCTTACTCATTCTACATAAATAAATCTATTCGCAAAACTGCTTAAAACCGTACTCATCGTTTTCATATCCATTACTCTTTTATGTCGATCGCAAGTCCTCTTAAAGCCTAGATTTTGATTACAGACAGAGCATCTGGTAGGTTTACTGTAATCTTTGTAGCGGTTAGACAATTTTCTTATAATCCTCTGATTGATATCTCAGATTAACTTGATATTGATTTATTTTAAAACTAGCCTATGCCAATGGCTGGTTCTATTCAACCGATTGTGATCAAACATGCGTAAGATTCTAAGTCTGACCAAGAACTTTCAAATAAAAAAACTGCATCAAAATCTGTTCAGTAGTTTTTGCGTGCATTGCGCACAAACAGAAAATAGACAAGAATTCAACAAAGAAATTGTGTACGGAATCGGTCATATAACATTACCCAAGTATCATTTTGCAACATCTTCAATCTACTTACAGACTCAGTTACTTTTATTTGGAACTAGCTGACCCACCCCGGCTTCGCCCGTGGCATATTTCGAACCCCGATTACCCTTTTTAACTCACATAATATAAATTTATCAGTTTTCCTAAAATTATTATTAAACTATCTTAGAAAATATTAAGTAGGTATGTACATAGTTTTCCTAAAATGTATGGGAATCTACCGGAATTGTTCACATTTATGATTGTTGCTCCGCTCCCTTGGGCAGTAGCGTGATGATATTTCAGCCTATGACATTCACGGATAATGTGGCTTTCTATTGGTGAAAGAATTTTTAAAATCGGTTCAGTAGATCCCGAGATTACCCCTTACAATTTAATTATAATATACAAACACACAAACCTTACTTCTTTATAATATTAGTATAGATATTATTATAGACTACGTGCTTACTGGCTAATATTGCTCAAACTGTTAGATAACAATTGCCTTTATTACTCAGTTGAAACCGTAGTTTAGTGGATAGAAATTTGGGCTCACACGTACAAACACTTTTGTTTCCACGTTGGACTGATAAAAGATTAGCTACTACTCAGTTACCTTAGTTTGGGCAACTGCCAACTGGTATTATGTAAGTCTAAGTAGTACTGATTTATTACATGGTCATAGCCAAGAACGTTTAAAACTAACGGACAGAGCGCACTGAAGACGAAACTGTGTCACAAAAAAGATGGCGGTTTACTATGGGTGTGTGAATTTTGGGTTGTAAAGTGTTATCCAAATTCGATTGAAATGTGATTTCTAAATATTTCAATAACCAGCTGTGCCCGCGTGGATCTAGATTTGTTACGCCTTATAAAATTCCCTATCTGCCAGCGAAAGTCCTGTCCAAATCAGCCCAGCCGTTGCGGATTACCTTTTTCAAACATACACAAAGTCAGACAGAAAAACAGACAGATAGACAAACAAACAGATACACAAAGAGACAGATAGACATACAAAAATATAAAAAAATGCATTTTCGTTTTAAAACCTGTTATTTTGATATTTCAAATAAAAAATTGAATTTAATTTATTTCTATAGAAGATAATATTATACATAATAGCTAATATATACTCCTAATTACATAGTTAGTATACTCCTGATTAGTAGTACACCATTCAAAGTCTTCAGACTAATCGAATAATTGGCTTTGCGTACGGGATAATACTATTTATAATTTATTTCGAGAATATTTACTTTCGTAACAAAGGATGTACTCGTACTCGTAGATACAGCAGTGAGTACACTAACCCTAGGCGCACACTTAGCGACAGGCGACAGCGAGCGACAGCTCGGCGTCTAGACGCGACGATAGACTGCGGCGACAGCGACAGCTCGGCGTCTAGACGCGACGACAGGCTTCGGCCGACAATTTCATAGCAGCACTAGACGCAGCGATTCCCCTAGCTTGTCGTCGCGACTCCGCATCTCTAACGCCTTACCGTGTTTAAATGCAACAATAGCCTTTTGAAGGAAGATAATCATCATCCATCCTTCACTATAGAAATACCCGACTTATATATCACGTCATTCACTGAACAAATTAATAGAAGACCTAATTTTTACCGCTGTGACTACGATGCTCTGAACAATCACTTGAGTCAGTCTGATTGGTCTGGGGTTTTGCATGCTAGTACGGTAGACGATGCGGTAACCAGGTTCTATGAAATATTGAATGATAGTGTCGAAATGTTTGTTCCTTTAGTTAGAAAGCCCCAAAATTGTAAGTTTCCTACGTGGTTTAGCCCATCTTTGGTAAAGATAATTAAAGAGAAGAACAAATTGCACAAAAAATGGAAAAAATACAGTCATCCCCGTGACTATTTAGAGTATGCCATTATTCGTGACAGGCAACACCGTGAACAAAAAAAATGCTTTCAAACTTTTGTAACTAAAACAGAGTCTAATATAAATCGCAACTCCAAAGCGTTTTGGACTTACGTCAAGTCAAAAAGGGGTGGCAGTCAATACCCCAACCAGTTCACGTCAGATGGTGCTACTTTTACTGAAGGACAGGCCGTATGCTCTGCTTTCAACAGTTTCTTTCATAGCGTGTTTATGGATGTGTCTTCTGGTTCTCAAACCATGCCTGGCACAGACTGTGATACTCATATTAATGTTTTGTCAAAGGTAGCTGTGACGCAAGATATGGTTCTCAAATTGTTAAAGACACTTGATAAGACAAAGGGCCCCGGCTTTGATGGGATACCTGCTATACTTTTGTCTAAATGTGCAAGTAATCTATCCTATCCTATATATTTAATATTTGAAAAATCCTTACAGCTGTGTACATTTCCATCTATGTGGAAAAAAGCACATATAATACCTATACATAAGAAAGGATCAAAGTCTGTGATTCAGAACTATCGCCCTATATCGATCTTGGTCATAATAAGTAAAATATTTGAAAAAATTATATACAACAGCATTTACCCAATCGTCTCACAGAGCATTCCGAACACTCAGCATGGTTTTGTGAGGGGCCGTTCCACTAACTCTAATCTTGCTCTATTCAGCAATTATGTGTTGTGTGAGATGGAGTCTACTGGGCAAGTTGACACTATTTATACGGATTTTGAGAAGGCGTTTGACCGCGTTCACCATGACCTACTTCTTGCAAAGTTGTATAGATTGGGGATTCAAGGGGATTTGTTGCGCTGGATACGGTCGTACTTAACAAACCGATCACAAGCTGTTACTGTGGGGGGATTCAGGTCTAATTTCATCGATATCCCCTCTGGGGTGCCGTAGGGTTCGCATCTCGGGCCTCTTCTCTATTGTGCCTATTTGTATGACATAGACAAATGTTTCAGTTACTCAAAACATTTGATGTATGCAGATGATAAAAAAATTTACATGAAAATTAAATCTAGACTTGACTGCGAGTTGATACAGCGTGATCTTGACGCTTTACTTTCATATTATAATCACAATAATATCACTGTTAACATCGATAAATGTCAATGCATAAGTTTTACTCGCCGTAAAAACCCTATCGAGTACACATACAAATTTGGTAATAATGTTATCACAAGGGCAGATCATGTTAGAGACCTGGGGGTTATGTTGGACTCTAAAATGCTTTTATCTCGCCATATAGACAGCATTACTAGTAAGGCATTCAGAAATTTAGGTTTTGTTATGCGCACATGCTCTCAATTTAAAGACATCAATTGTATTAAAACCGTTTACCGCGCGTACGTGCAAAGCGTTCTGGACTATGGTAGTCCTATCTGGTCTCCTCAATATGTTACATATATTGACAAGCTAGAAAGACTGCAAATGCGTTTCTTAAAACACCTTAATTATAAGACAAGGAGACGACGTGTATCATATCTTGATGACTGTAGGCAATATAATTTGCTGCCTCTGTCCAGCAGGCGCGTGTTCCTGGACATGAGTCTTCTGTTTGCCATTATAAGAGGCGACATTGATAGTATGGACCTTCTGTCCAATATAAGTATAAGTGCACCCCGAACTCGTACTAGACATACCCGCCTGTTCAATGTTCCTCTACATCGGACTAATTATGGTAAAAACGCGGTTCTCACACGCTTATTACATTGTTACAATGATCATTTTGATGATATTGACATCTTCCACCTCTCGAAAAGTGTATTTAAGTAGAAAATTTATAGTAAGCTGGTATCTTATCTGCTCGAGTAAAATTGTTCAAATTGTTGATTTTAGATGTATAAATATTTGTAAACACATAGGTACATATATTAATATCTATATACTAAGCGCATGCAATTTTTACTTGTCGGGAAACTTTCTCATTGGCTAAGAGTCCAATGTCATTCTTAACTTTAAGCACGAGTTATGTACAAATAGCTGTTAAGTTTCTTAATAATAAATAAATAAATAAATAAATAAATAAAAGTGTGCGAAGCTTAGAACAAAATATTATATGAAATTCTCGGCCGCAGCCAGTCGTCGCGTCTAGTCGCCTAGCTGTCGCTGTCGCGTGTCGCCCAGTGTGCGCCTAATGTATATCTTCTTTTCGTATATTAGATTATAAGTGATCTAATATGTCCTTTGATAAGTGCCTACTCGCAGTTAATAAGTACCTAGGTACTTTGTATTAGAGGTTTGCTATAAAAATAAATTAGTACTGTGTGTATAGGTACTTGTAATTGATATTCAATTACCAGCTGTATAGATTGGCCCAATGCTAGAATGTCTATATTAGATACCTATAACAATATAATTATGTTTATAAGTAGTACCAGTAAAAGTAACCCTACGGTCGAGTATTAAGATACACATTTGCACGCAGCCGTCGTCGGTCACGTGGATGTTTAGGTATCAATCTCAGTAGGTATCGTTGATTTTCCAGGCAGTGCGTTATCTGTACGAACTATTAGGTAATCGGTGGTACCTAGTACCTAACTGGCTCCACCCGCGTGGATGTCGGTTTCACGTCTTTTGATTATATCTCCGGTTCTACTTAACCGATTTTGATCAAACATGTCGAGATTCTAAGTCTAACCAAGAGCTTTTAAACAAAAAAAACGCATAAAAATCCGTTCGGTAGTTTTTGCATCCATCGCGCACAAACTGACAAGAATTCCAAAAAAAAAATTACATGTTCAGTATCGTTTATACATATCGCCTAATGTCACCATTGGGGTTGTGAAGGTCGGATGGCAGTCGCTTCACGGAAAATATCGAGGCCCAGCCAAATCCGCAGCTAAGACTGGTAAAGCGGACCCCAGACTCCCGAAGTGAAAGCTTTGGATGCGACTGGGAATTAGTATCGTTCATACATAATACGATAGCCCAAGTATTTTAAGGTAAGCTGTCACCGTGGCCTATGGACGTGTGTAACACCAAGGGTGACACACACGTGCTTCCTACCCTTCAGGGAAGGGAGAGAGGCTAGGAAGGGGTAGGGGAAAGAGGGGTACAGTGAACTCTGGCTACCCTACTTACCAGCGGGAACACAACACGATGGTTATTATGGCTACGGTCTTCTGTAGGCAGAGACAACAGCCTTCTTTTTTCCCCTTCCTCTTTTCCTTTTCTTCGCATTTATTCTCAGAATAATGGTTTTAATATACCAACTGTTTGGTCATAAAACGTAATGAGACAATAAGACAAAGTCGTCAGTGAACCATTCATAATGAAGTCGTTTAGGTTACTCAGTCCCTCATTACTAGACCTTACGTGACTACCATAAATAAAGGATAAAAAAGAAGACTATTCTTCTAATAATTCAATGTGATTCCATAGTGAATCCTAATCGTTTATATTAGAGAAGGAATTTATATTAAAATCGTTAACGTATAGGTACCTATTATAGCAATTTTCATTTGGTTTTCAATCTTTAACATTCTTTAAGTCAAAGTCAAAGTCAAAGTCAAAAATCATTTATTCTGTATAGACCATTTTAAGCGGCACTTTCAAAACGTCAAAATTATAAATATTTAAAACTAGAAGCAAATGGACCACCGGCACCGGTTCGAAACGCGGCCCAGACCTGAGAAGACTCCGGCAAGAAACTCAGCGGGCTGAAAGCAGAAAACAATATTTTAGGATTTTTATTATATTTATGTAAGGCACGTGTACCTTCGTGGGCAGGCAAACCGGGGTCGACCTCGAAGAAAGAGCAGGTCAAAAGCACTTGAAACCGGAGGGCTTGCACCACTGAAGCGTACGTAGCTGAATGGATAAGGACGCGGCTACTCAGAGGTATCGAGTTCAAATCCGAGCGGACAGTACCAATATGAATTTCACTTTGTGGAATGTATATGTGCGAATCACATGATTTACCATCTGCTGACGGTGAAGGAAAAACATCGTGAGGAAATCTACATGTCCTAGAAGAAATTCTAAGGACAGGTTTGATCCACCAACCCGCATTAGGCCAGCGTTTGTGGATTAAGGTCTAAACCCTCTCAGCTCTCCCGTTAGAGGAGAGGAGACCCGTGCCCAGCAGTGGGACATAAATGGGTTGCTATCAATTAACCACTCATTATTTGACACAACAGGAGCCTAATTAATTCCGTTTTTGAATTGAATTCAATCTTAGTAACCTCTTCAGCGATGCAAGAAACTTAACTAACAAGATTGCAAGTTTTAAATTCCTAAGGGTAAAACTTGATATTGTTTAAAGCAATGGAGATGCCATTAGCAAGCCGAGAAGGAAAAGTTTTATGCTATTAGCGTTGTTTAATAACTACTGTGGTATGTGGTACGAGTAGACGGGTGACTTACCAGGACAAAGTGAAAATCCTGTTCGGTTTAAAGTCACTTAAGGAGCGTAGTATCCTCCCTAACTAAGGAGTTTTGCGTCTTAGGGTGATCTCTTTAATGAGTTTATCAATGTGATTATACAGTGTATTATGTCATTTACCCCTGGCTTTTCCCATTTCGCCTTTATCGTGAAGTGCTTTTGTTTTGAAACTAGGTAGAGCTCATACCACAAGATTCATTATAATATTGTCTGCTTATTTGAAAATTGTGAATCGCTCAGTATCTATACATTGGAGATATTAAAAATACACTCAGCACACATTTTTTTTACCGACTTCCAAAACGGAGGTCCTTAATTCGACCGCTATGTTTTTTTTAATTCTTATCTTGGTTTGTTCATAATGGATGAATTTTGAAAGGTCTTAGCCAGACTTAAAATCTGCCTTATGTTTGGTTGCAATTGGTTAAGTCGAACCGGAGATATGGCCAAAAAACCATAACCGACCTTCGCACGGGCGGAGTTTCGAGCATTTTTTTATACTATGTAGGTGGCAGATAAGCACATGGCCCACCTGATGGGAAGCGGTCACCGTGGCCTATGGACGTGTGCAACACAAAAAAAGGTGTCACACCCGCGCTACCCACCCTGAAGGGAAGGGGGGAGGCCTAGGAACGGGTGGGGAGGCTAGGAAGGGGTGGGGGGCGGAGGGGTATACAGTGAGCTCTGGCTACCCTACTTACCGGCGGGAACATCAACTAGTTGTTTCTATTATCTAAATGTATTTGATTTACATAAGATTTGAATAGAAAACCACGCAGCATCCTTTCAGAGAATTCATAAATCAAAAGTGATATCGTATTTAAATCGACATCTGGCAAACGAAAACCCTTTCAATAATTTATGTGACAGTTTCTATTGACAGATACAGATAAAGATGGATGGTAATAGGGAGAAATATTCCCTTAGAAATTAAAATATAGTTAAGTAATGCGTAGAAATTAATATATACTTAGTTAAGTGGGGCGTTAACGAAATTTTAATATAACTTTATAGGAGGTATCTTTCCTTTATCTTTATTTTTAGACTGGGATATCTTTTTACTTTTGATTGACGTAAATTGGAGAGGGAATGTCTCTATCTATTTTAGGAATATGAAATTTGTTCCTAATTTACTACTCTCTAGAGAAACCGGAGACTAAATTTAACTATAATAAATGTATCGCAGATTAAATTACGGACATTGAAGAAATTTTGGAAATAAAATCAATACTTACTATTTATATTTGATGAGCTCAGTGGCATGGTAGAGCGTCCGACTGCTAAGTTAGAGGATGCAGGTTCGATTCTCGCTCAATGCAATATTGGTATACGTGAATATGCATCATATACTTGTATTGATCTGGGTGTATGTAATGTATAATAATATATTTACAAAAAAAATCTAAGTAGATGTATTTAGCATAGGTCAATGCAATTTCGCATGGAAAATCTAAGTTCCTGCTCATTCAGTTTTCATTATAAAAAGGAAGCTATAAGTAGGTACTTACGTACGTAGGATTATGGTGTGGTCACGTGTCACCACTGAAACGTGGTAGGTTTTGCGTCTAATCGAGTATGCTCCGCTTGTTCAATTACATGAAAATCAGTCATGCGACTATTTTCGGGATTACGCTTTGCCACGCGTAGATTCGATACCATAATTTATCTCTCGAATCCATTTTTTTATATTGGATACATCTATATGATGACCGCAATAGGGCAACCGCGGTAGCCTAGTGATTTGGGTAATGGACTGCTGAGACGAGGTCTCGGGTTCGATCCCAGGTTCACCATGGCACACACCAATGACTTTTCGATGCTTTTCGAAGTTATGTGTGTATATATCGCAGGTTTATCAGTGCCTCGGAGAGCACGTTAAGCCGTCGGTCCCGGTTGCCATACAAACATCTATGGCAGTCGTTACGGGTAGTTGGAGCCCAAAAAAGTCCAACCAGTTTAACTTGGAACTTCGATATAGCCATTGATCATAATGACTATTGGTTGTGGAGGTCAAATGGCAGTCGCTCCACGGAAAATATCGAAGTTCAGCCGCATCACAGTTAGACTGGAAAGCCGATCCCAACTGAGTTGGGAAATAGGTTCAGATAATGAATGACATCTATATGATGACACCTTGCCTGATGGTAAGCTAAAGGTAAAACTTCAGAAATGGGAGTCACCATTTATACATCGATAGTTGCAATGGTGGCCGTCAACTTGATGAACTCATCAAATGCTTTTTCATGCCCCACTTAAAGGACCCGTTATTGTAGGGGGAAGTAGACACATGAGCTGGTAAAGAATTCCGCAAAGAGTCCGATTGGTTCTTGATGGAATTGTTTGTGATGTGGTGATATCTCAGCCTTCCACGTGTTCTATGACCTCGGTGCATCTGTATGTATGAATATAGTACCTATTTGCCAAAATGTGTACTACATATTTAATGACGGAATATAAATATGACGGAAAATAAAATAAAATCCTTTTGAACCTTCCATATTCTGATAAAATATGTACCTACGAGTAAAATACATTTTCAATTTCAGCTCTAAAATTCACAACGATGACATTTATTAGGTACTCCTTTCGTACCGTACCGGACCACTCACAGCTCATACGGCTTAGGGAAGTGCTTCTAGCAATGTTTTTATTTCAAATTTAGATTAGATGATGGTCCCTGCTCTCAAGTTTATAAGATTTATTTTATGAAAGTCTGCGAAATGCACAGGATATTTCAAAAACTTGTATTTCATTTCAAAGAATGTAGGTACCTACTTTATGTTGTTGTAGTTGATGCCATGGTCGCCTTCATCCACTCAGGTGGTGTGGGTAATAATTAGTAAACATGATAAATATCCCGATAACTATTATAATAGTTATTTAACTTTATTCAATAAATATTGAAGAGACCGATATAAAAAAAATATTATGTATAATTAGATCACTTTTTTGATATGTATCCAAATTGGATACATTCCTTTGTAGTTGACTGTACTTTTCTCCTCAGTTTTTTTTATGACAATAACTGTCGTTAAAATTCGTAGAGAATGCCGTGAGCCAAAACCGTTTGGTTTAATAAATAAATACTGTGGCAAAGTATAAGTGATTTTACACAATATGAGTAGCATGTTCCACCAAGTGTCCAACAGTATAAATGGTTATTTTAATAAATGCCGATATTACCGGCAATTTTTTTTTAATTTAATTTCAACCGTGTCAACACAACAAAAATGAATCCAAATACAACAACACTAAGATACTTAAATGTTAAAACTGCAGAACGTGGTGAATTTGCACTAGACGAATCTGGCAAAGTGCCAGCCGCTCATTCATTCACGAAGATTGACACTTTGTAAGTGCGGTAGCATGCACGGTTTGAACTTAAAAGGCTGAAAGTAGACTAGCTACGTTCACACCAGAACGCTGTATTTTATTCATGTCACTAAAAAGACAGACGTAGGTACCTCGGAGAGCACGTTAAGCCGTCGGTCCGGTTGCCATACAAACATCTATGGCAGTCGTTACGGGTAGTTGGAGCCCTAAAATGTCCAACAACAATGGTCTAGCTGCAATGCTTCGATATCGCCTAATGTCACCATTGGGTTGTGAAGGTCAGATGGCAGTCGCTTCACGGAAAATATCGAGGTCCAGCCAAACCGCAGTTAAGACTGGTAAAGCGGACCCCAGGCTCCGAGGTGAAAGCTTTGGATGTAAATAGGATTAACGCTAGGTTGAAGAAGACTATTCTGGCGATAAGCTGACGGCGGGGTGGGGCGGTCAAAAAGACCGCGACGCAGTCTTATTTGTACGATCACTCATGTCGCTTGTCAGACATACGCGGGCTAAATGCGATCTAATAATAAGAATACGTCGCTGTCAAAAAGACCTGCCCGCCCCGCCGTCTGCTTAACGCCTTAGATGATGGTGAGTATAGTGTGTTTATGTAAATATGAGTCACCAAGCCTTTTCCTAAGTCAGTTGAGGTCGACTATTAATATACCTAGGTATTGCGAATAGGTACAATACTTATGTAGGTAATGTAGGTCAGTAAAGGGATTCTGTGCTGTCAGCGGGGAGACTAAAGGCTTGAGTTATCGTCACTGACTTGTGTGGGGGTCAAATGCTTGTGGTGGTCAGGGAGACCCGGTACCGGGGGGGAGGGGGGGGCACCAGCCATATTAACTTAACCTTCAATATTATACTTATCAAATTTTAGTGCTAGACAATAACATTTACAGCTAGACATAATAGCAGTAAGTATTATCTTCGCACAGTCAGCGTCAACATTTTTAGATTAAAAAAATAAAAATGTGCACCAAATTTGAGCTAAACTTGAAAATATTTCTTTAGAGTCCCAGTCTTTCATGCCCCTTATGCCCTACTCCCTGCAGTCAAGACGACCTTAACAAGGCCACTGATAGCGCGGTTAAGATGGCTGAATTTTATGCCCGAATAATTTGAAGAGGTGAATCATTGACACGAAAGAAGAAGAAGAAGAAGTGTTTCTAGTACGGAACATAAACTAATTTGTATAAAAACTCGTTTTCAAAATTTGAAAATGATCATCCACTTTTAACGTTGACTATACATTTGTATTATTAATATCCTTGATGTCTTTATAATCTACCCGACAGTCTGCCTTCCACGAAATCTCGAGCAACCTTTAATTAAATTAAAACTAATTTCATTTATCCTCCATCTCCATGCTTCCATTGCTTTTTAGCAGAAACCAAAATGTCGCACGGATATAATAAAAACATAAAATTAAGCCCAAATAGGTTCCTTCAAAATTAGTTCCTTTTCAGTGAGTAATATTTATTATTTTTATATTATACACACCAATATGACTCCACCTCGACTGATGGTAAGCTAAATGTAAAGTCTCATGAATGGGGGTCTCTATTACAAACACCAATGATGTTACAATGGTGGCCTAAGTTTGACGCCCTCGTCAAAATGCTTTTTCACGCCCCGTTTAAAGGACCCGGGACTGTAGGAGGAAGGAAACACTGCACTGGTAAAGAATTTCAATACTTCAATATTTCGTATAAATTTTCGACAATACTAGATAATACGAGTACCTATACCTATAATGTAATACCCGTTATTAAAAATCAACAAAACATCAAGTAAGTAAATACTAGTAGTACTTTAGGTTTATATCGTAAATATATCATTGATATATTATATTACAACTTATTTATCGTAGGGTTTCAGAAACGAGCCAATATTGTAATATAAGTGCCAATAATAATCATATTTTATGTAAATAAGTGTTATAGGTCGTATATTTATTGGAAATCTGTTTGCTTTAGGTATAGCAAAATAGTGCTTTATATTACGACTGTTTATAGTATAAATACTGAGTACCGTGACTTATTTTGGTAGTAGTTATACAAAAACCTTAATATTATGATGGTTTTTAACTTCACAGTGTAGCATGAAGAAAGCATTTTATCTTCTCTAAATAATAGAACCTCTTAGACAGTTGTTATTTTATAAAGTACATAATATAAATGAATAATTCAATAAAAAATCAATAAGCCCGACACCCCTGCCAAAAACATATTCTTAGAAAAAAATATAGCTAGTGACAGTCGGGACGATATTCAGCATTCTAACAAACTCTGATTGGACATTTAAAAGTTATAATAGTCCTATTAAAATTTTATAAGTGAGTTTTTTATCCAAAGAAATTCACATACCTACAACATAATATTCTAACTAAAAAAAACTTATTATCAAATTCCAAATTCTTCAAATAAAATACTTGCTATAAAGTAGTAAGCAATATAGCAATATGTCTAAATAACGATAATACGGCAATTAACTCTTAATTGTCAAGGCTTAAAAGTCGCAACACTCATCATTATGGTGCTATCTAACACACCATTATGGTACAACGAGAGTGAAAGAGACAGATAATCATTTATTTTCATGACAAGACGACGAATTAAATGATAAAGATAATACTATACTAACCCGAACAATTACTTGAAATCATTAATAGCATAATTGAAAACAGACTTTAAGCGGGACGTGAAAAGGTATCTTTCTAGGCCGTCAAGGTAGGTACCGCCGTTTTGGGTCGAATGGTGTCTAGAATGGCGGCCCGTACCCTCTGGACTTTGCCCTAGCTTCTTACCATCCAACGGGGGACTGAATATAAAAAAAGGTAAAATCTTATAAACAGCTAAAGATTCCAATCAATCATTGAACCACACGCTGATCATATTGATGGATTGCTGAGGAATGTTGTGGAAATAAAGGCAAGCATAAAACTATACGACAATGATGTGATTCCCGCCAGTCGGCAGCCGTGCAACTAAAGGGTTTAACTCAACGTTAATGCCCATACCCGGACGGCCTGCTGCTATTGATGGTAATGAGCACTTAATATTGCACAATAAACCATTATTTCGTCAATGCTGGGCAAATGTTATGAAGAATATTATATAGGTCAAGTTTCGAATCCTACGAGTACATCTTGCGAGAGCAAGACATTGCTCGAATGAAATATGAACAAATATTTGAAACAATAACGCATAATTTTGTTTTTTTTTATTGTTTTTTTGTATAATTTCTTCTTTTTTTACACATTTACTTTTTGTGGTTACACATTTATTTTATAATATCTAGGTAAACAAAGTAAATATTTACACAAACATTCGCGTTTATTATAAATGCGAAAGTCTATAAGTATGGATATAGAGTAAATTGTATAATAAATATATGTATTTATTTATTTTCTCTCCCATTAAGGTATACAATATTTGTCAAAAATTTCCAAATCAAATCTGTGAATACAAATTTGACCAAGCGCCTTTTTTTACACGAACCAATGCCAAAAATTACGACCCTCATTTTTAAGATTCTCGGGACGACCAAGTAGTCTACACATGGGTATATTATACATACGTCAGCCACATTTTAAAGTAGGTCAAGAGTTCCAGCAATTGGCGAGCATGTACTTACGAAAATAAATAAGAAACGAAAGGAACATGCCAGAATTTCAGTGAATTTGAACATGAGGTTTCTGCCTACCCTATTGAGACAGTATGATCACGTCTCTGTCCCGATGTGACAGAATATTTGTATATTTTTTCGCTGGTTTTGGTAAAGTTTTACATTTCTAATAACCCATAAAACATGCTTGCCAAAAAACCACGTACGCGAACTTTCCACGGAACTCATAACAAAATTCAACGTGCTGATTTAATCGCAGCACTTTCGCGACACCAACTTTGCAAAATTACAAAATGAGGCGAAACAACAAATTTTGCAAACGATCGTTTAGACAACGTGATTACGTATATTACTCACATTTTGTTCAAACAGAGTGACATCAAACAGCATTCGTTTGATGTTTAGCGGCAATAATTAATCAAACAATGTGAGTTTTATAATACATCAACACTGACATATCTCATAAACGTAACATAACATTGTATTTTGTTTTTTAAACACTTTTATTTAAGTTAACCTGTTTGTTTGGGTCAAATCTAGTAATTGTAAATTGACCCCCTACCTGTGTATGGATTGTTCTGATATTTGGCACATATATTTTAGTTCTGGTGACAGTACCTACAAGTTAATCTATTCTGTATCATTGTTGTAAATCCACAATGGCCGCCGCTACAAAATGGCGGCTTATATATTATTTTTCAACAACTACCGCAATATGGATATTAATTGAAAGGGCTTCACTAGTAAAATATAGTTCATAATGACAAAAAGAAAAGAAAATCCAATATGGCCGCTTTTAGTGCATAAAAGCGTTTAACTTAAAACCTTTTTAAACGCTTTTATTATTACGTACTTATTTTTGTTTCTATGTCAGCACTTACTGTTGTCCGCGGCTCCGCCCGCGTGAAATATAGCTCTCGTTCCCCTAAGCCATGGCAACCTATTACAGGGATTAAAAGTATTTCGTGTCGTGTTATTTATAAAGTAGTCCTAAAGTTTTTAACCCTTCAAAACTACGATCTATCGTGTAACTTGATTGGGTAACAAAATATCCAATTCCACGCTGGCACGTACGCAAAGTATACCAACACAGTGTATATAAATGTATATTTAAAAACTTTCGCTTTAGGAACAGAAACCGAATATTCTAGAATATTAAACTTATCAGCACTCGACGTAGGTTTTTATTGTAGGTATTGAGACCGCTTTAGATAGTTTGTAGGTTATAGTTACTGACAACAGTAGTTATCAAGTTCCATCGGAGTAAATAGTGCTCAATATTGTATAAACTCTGGGGGTATTAGAAACTAGCTTATGCCCGCGGTTCCACCCGCGTATTAAAATATGTTGTCCGAAATTCAATCCCAATTTATGCATTTATGAGACATTTATAATAATAAAATAAAATCAGGTAAAATAAGTTTGTGTTAAAATTTCCATCTTTAAGTTTTCATCATTATTTCTCGATCTGACTTTTAAATAGGATTCTCGGCGCGAATTCAAATTTAATTAAAACTGAGGGAACAGTTTTGATTGAAAATTTAATGAATTTTATTCTTATAGTTATATCTTTTTCTTTATTTGAATAAAAATATTAGTAACCGAAGCTATTACGAGTAGTATTCCCCCTAATTCTACCAGTTAAGCTAAATTGTGTAGAAACCTGCTAATAAAAAGTGCAAGTATCACGCCCCTGGTGTTGCACACATCCATAGGTCACGGTGACCGCTAGGTACTCATGAGGTACCTACCTGTCTGCCACCTAAGGGGTATAAAATATAAAAATATCGGTAGTGTAATGACCAGGCTTCGAACTCGGTACCTCCATAATGGCTCCATAACCACTAAGTTACCTTACATACATACATAGTTACTTGTTTGGACTGAATGACTGATTGATTCATTAATGCAGAGAATGAACAGCTTTGGTTACAAACTTGAAATTTCGACAGTTGATTCCTAACAAGTAGTATTTCGATTGTATGTTTATTCTCGGAAATCCCAACAATACTGTTCTATATTACGTTTTACTTGGAATTTAAATTTCTAAACTCATTATTAATCTGACACAGAAACAGAATACTTCTAAAAGTTGAGCTTTAATCGATAATTTGTCATGATGTGAACACCTAAAGTTAATATTAGATATATAAAAATTATAGCATTACGTCACAAACTTATGAAACTTTTCGAGGTCTAGCTAGCAGGGTCAGCATGCCGTCCGTCCGATTTATCTCTTCGCTTGTCTTCAACCAATGAACATTTTTATTCAACACATACATACATACGAATCACGCCTTTTTCCCATTGGTGTAGGCAGAGACAACATCTTTCCACTTGCTACGATCTTGGCATACTCCTTTCACTTCTTCAACTTTCATGATTGTTTTCATACACGCACGCCGATTGCAGGTACTCTTGACCTGCCCTTCTCCAAAACCGTCCAAAACCAATGGAATCAGAGAAAAAAGTAGAGATGTGCAGTTTAGTTGACCTTTGGATGCATTATCTATTAAGGTTATACAAATAACTCTTACTATCAACTTTCTCCTTGTCACTACGCGCTTCTTGAAGCAACCGCGCGTATGCTCATAACATTTGCACGTACGTAAAGAAACAGCTAATTATGATAAACCTTGTATACGACGTCGTACTATACTTGCTTGTTCCGTACCTACCCTGTACGTGACGATATCACTTGTCTGTACGAATGTACTACAGCTGTCACGTATCCTATAACGGCTTATATCTATGCGGAGGCTGTAAGTTCTCTTAATCGATACTGAGAGAGCTTAAGAGAGGTGGAATTGTACGTGTTTTGGTATATAATAATTTTGCTGACGTCTTTTGTTATATTGGTAGCTTCTTTAATTCTTTAATTCTTTATTTGTACACAAAAGAAAACATCAATAAAGCTAAGAGATATACCTACAGAGATTATGTACAAAGGCGAGCTTAATTCAATATGAGTTTTCTACCAGTAAACCTTTGAGTTATAGAGGAAAATAGTAACAGAATATAAGTAGCAAGGTATAGTCAACGAGTTGTAATTTGGTACGGAGATAGATTATAGTCCGGAATAATGCATAGACTACTTTTTATCCGTGGAATAGGTTCCCAAGGGAAGCGGGAATGGGATTAGAATTCCACGTGGGTGAAGTCATCAAATAATTGCAACATTTATTAACAAAATGTTAGCAAGATATCAACAAATAAAACAGGCATCGTAACATTCGCGTTTTTCGTAGAAAATAAATAAAATATGCTGAAGAATTCCAATAAAACGGACCGGAAAAAGATATATTGTATTAGCTTTTCGAACACAGCGGTCGAACAAAGTTCCGTAACCTCCATCCTGCATACCTAAAGTCAGAATCTCTCCTCAAACGGCCACATACTCGCCTTTCATAAGAATTATGAGCAGCAAAAACTTATCTATAAACATTTTCAAGTGGAGCTGTTTTAATTTAAAATGTATCTAATACAAATAAATAAAGTTAAAGTGTGTGTTTGTAATGTTAAAATAATAAAAAAATCTGTTCAGTAAGAACGGAATATTTTTGTTGATATAGTAATAGCACAAAATAACAAACAAACATGGTAAATATCCCGTCAGTTATTATTGTATTTAGTAACACGTAGGTAACAGAATAATAGATAAATATTGAAAAAATCTTTATTGATTATAAAATACACATTGTTACAGCTATGATTGGAGTCTCCTTTTAAGCTTGAAAAAGCCTGTGTTAATATTAGTACCTACTTAGTACTTTTGTAACATTGTAGCTATGTAATAACATTGTAGCCATATAATTGTATATGAATATGAACTGTAAGTATATGAAAAGTATATGAAATATACTGAAAATTAAAATATAATTATATTGAAATATTACTATCAAACTAATATGATACATATGATATATCGAAATATCGAGGTTCAGCCAAATCCGTAGTTAAGACTGGTAAAGCGGATCCCAAACTCCGAGGTGAAAGTCTTTGGATACGACTGGGATAAACGCTAGGTTGAAGAAGAAACTAATATGATACATAGGTATGAAAATTTGTGAAGATGTTTGAATGTTTGTTACTCAGTCACACTCTCCTTAATCCTTAATCCTTATTAAACCGATCTAGCTGAAATTTGGTACACAAATAGATTTTAGATTGGAATAATACATACGAATAGGTAAGGTTTTTTATTCCTGAAATAAATTCCCATGAGGAACGGGCACAAATATCCTAGCAGGTAAAGCCGCAAGCAGCAGCTAGTACGAATTATAATTATCATGATTATATAAGCTAAAAAATCAAAAATGTGAAAAAAAAAAAAAAGTACTTATAGGGAAAATTGTGAGCAAATCTTGGTAAATTCCTTTAGCGTCTTCTTTTGTCTGACAAGGAAATAGGAGAAAATATATGCCATAAATGTCAGATTTATTACAGCCGACATAGTTATATTTTCGTCAACCCAATAAGATCGTGGATTCTCGCGCCGGTGTCTCAAGGGCTTTTGAGTTAGTTTATTCAACGTGTCTTGAGATTTTGTTTGAGCTCTGTTATGGCTTGAATATTTTGTATATTTATTTTATTACACTGTTACTTTATTGTGAGTACACAAATTATGGTACAGAAATTAAGAAAACAGCAGTACAATTAGACTACCGACCTTATTTGCCCGGAAACTTTCAACATTGACGTTTTAAAAACGTACTTTAAGTGGGTAGTAAAAAGCATCTGATGAGGCCGTAAAACTTATCGCCATCATTGCAGCATTATCGGTGTCTGTAATGTAACCCTCATTCCTGAGACTATACCTTTAGCTCACCATGAGACGAGGTGAAGGCTCTACGCTTCTCATCAGGTGGTACGTGAGTTTGCCTGTATAAAAAAATGTTTTATTCATACTACTCCGTACTTTCTAAGATTTATAAAAACTTTTACTTTTTTTAGTTTCAACTTGTTAAATACGCAACGCTGTAATGCCATAACACTATAAATTCTCGAATTTCTCGCTGTATAATATTCATTCAATGAATGAATGGAGCGAATGCATCCTATTTCAATATCGGCGGCAAATTGCACAAACTGAAATTGTTTCTGTATGGAATAAATTCGAATGCCTGTAATTTATTTTACAAAAGAGTTGAAATGTTTGTAGGCTAACCATCCCCCCTTCCCTTCAGGGTAGGCAGCGCGTGTGTGACACCCTTAGTGTTGTACACGTCCATAGGCCACGGTGACCGCTTCCCATAAGGTGGGCCGTGTGCTTGTCTGCCACCTAGTATAAAAAAAGCGAAAAAAGTGTGGCAATCTTGGATGCAACGGGAAACAATGCTCAGATAATAATAATATGTTAATCACTTTATAAAATACTAGCTGACCCACGCCGGCTTCACCCGTTAGAACCCCGATGCACCCTTTTTAACTCACATAATATATTATGCTCATAATTTATCAGTTTTCCTAAAATGTACGGGAATCTACCGGAATCGTTCACATTTATGATTATTGCTCCGCTCCCTTGGGCAGTAGCGTGATGATATTCAGTCTATGACATTCACGAATAATGTGGCTTCCTACTGGTGAAAGAATTTTCAAAATCGGTTCAGTAGATTCCAAGATTACCCCTTACAATTTAACAATAATATACAAACACACAAACTTTACTTCTTTATAATATTAGTATAGATTTCTGGACATTAAATAGATTCAAATAAATATTAATAATCCTACTTCCTACTATCCTACAAGGTAACTTGTGCTATTGCCGTCAACTCGACACTTATTAGGATTCCGTACCTTAAGGGCACAAACGAAACCTTATTACTAGTTTCAGTCTCCGTACTATAATATTAAGTTTTTCAATTAATAACACACAGCCTCTCATTTAGCAAAGTTTTACCTTATTCGTTGTAGAACACTCAAAGTGTAACTAAAATAGAATTAATGTATTATAGATAGTGTTAAGGGGAGGCATAAATTTATTAATGAGACGGCCATTACTAGGATGCGGACGTTTTATTACTTATTCACTTAGCTAAGAGGCCTTCTAATGCACTAATCAGATTTGTGGCTCTTAACAGGTAATTCTACGTCAGCTCTTAACATGATCAAGAATATACATTTTTATTGGATTTATTTACCAGCAGTTTCGCAAATTACTACAACTACTGGCCACTTCAATTATTTAATGACGCATATTTGCGTCATCGTAATAACTGGCCTTATTGACGCATGTTGTATGCGTCAATTGATTAACTGGAATTTTTGACGCATCTATACGTCATTGGACTAACTGGCCTTTGTGACGCATATATGCGTCAATGGCTACGAGTTGATTAAGCAGAACGTGATTTGATGAGGCCAGTAATCTGAGTGCCAACATTGTAGCATTATTTTTATCTGTATTGGTGACTCTCATTAATAAACCTTCCCCTTTAACTTAGTACTTATTTGGGGAGATGAACCATTTTTTCAACGTTTCAGTAGTAAGCAACCTAGCAAAAGATCTTATGCAATAATTATAATTGTTGATCGTAATATCGTCGAGAAGTTATTCCAAGTCATTAAATAATGGAATGAAAAAAAAAGCCACTCAGCCATCTAATCTCTGCGTAGCACTCGATCAATCTACGGCGTAGCTACTTGGCTACGAATATTTTTCTCGTAGAAAGGGATCAATTAATGAGACACGGAGCGCTAAAAGAGCGCTTACACAAAACTCAGCAGGCAACAACACGTGTTTCCCATGACACCACTGCACTGGGGGTATCTCTTGGTAGTGACACGGGGAAAGAAAGTGAAAAAAAAAACCTATCCATCGATAAATACCCGATAGAACTACAGACAACCATTTTGAAATTTTACGTTTTATACGTTACGTAAAAACGTCAATATTCCGCTATATATTTGTAATTCGCCCTCATAATGCCCTCATACGACGCAAACAATACCGTCACGAACCAATCGGCTCAATATTTCCTTTCTTTGTCGCGCGATAATGAACTAAAATTCTTTACCCACACACGTGTTACTTCTTTCTATAGGGGTACTTATTACATACCAGGTATTTATTATACGTACCTATATTGTTTAAATTATCTCCAATAGACAGACACAACTAATTTACAATTTTATAACAGAATAGCAAATAAGACCCTAAGTACTTCAAACTTTAGATTTATTTTACTATATTTTTTCCTTTTAAACTTTCGCGTTCCTTTTTACGAAAGACAAAACCGTAGGTACATGCCCCACGTGTCACTCGTCACCTCTTTTTAACCGAAAAATAGCGTGAAATTTTTAACGCTTATCACGACGCGTAAAGCGCTGCGTCTCCATAATTGAGGGCTGAAAGTTATTTACCGCTTCAATGATAAACAATTGAAAGACGATGAAATTGGAGAGTTGTGTAAGTGGATACATTATGTATGTTAACATCTATGTGTGTGTGGGTATCCACCTGTGTGCGTGAACAAAAGCACGATTTATTAATGGATAGGAGATTAGGGGTGGTTTTGTCTGAAAGGTTTCGAAACGTAAGCAAAAATTGTGAACATTGATTCAATTACCCGTAGACCTATTGTTTTAAAGACTGCGGTGATATTTAGAGTTGTAACTGTATCTTCTACGTTTATCTATAAATTAGTAAAAATGAACGTTCTTTCAACTTTAACCCCCCGCTTAAACCCCCTGGGGGGTTCATGGACACTCACTATTTCACTTGGAGCCCCCTGGGGGGTCCATGGACACTTATTTTAATACAAATGTGAAAGTTTGTGAAGATGTTTGGATGTTTGTTACTCACTCTTTTATTTGCCGCACCATAAAGACCTCTTCTCGGAATTCTTTACCAACGCATGTGATTCCTTCCTCCTATAGTCCCGGGGCCTTTAAGCGGGGCGTGAAAAAGCATTTGATGAGGCCGTCAAGCTAAGGGCCGCCACTGTAGCACTACCGGTGTGCGTGGTGGCGACCCCAGTCCTGAGACTATGCCTTTAGCTTACCATCAGGCGAGGTAAAGTCATTTTGACGTGTCCTATATAAAAAAAAAATCAATAACGCTCTAATGGCTGCACGGGCAACAGCTAGTCTTAATTTAATTCTAATAAAATGTGATTTGGTATGATATGGTATGGTATGTACCTAGTATGGTATCCTATCCGGGTCAAGAGTGCCCAAAATCAGCGAGCGAAAGGTTTAGCCTTTTTTTCGGGCGAAAATCCCCACGTATACCAACCACGCGGCCAGCTGAGGTGGTTATGTCGAAATCGAACCGACTAAAACCGCACGCTGTCCTGAGTCTTCAAGCACTGGGGTGTAAAGTGGCCCAACAGGCATTTCCCTCGCACTATGGCTGACCCGTGCAATCTCCGGCTTCGAGATATCCCCTTGGGATTGGAAACCACGGTGTCCCCGTCATGCTCCCGGAAAAGGAGGGCGAAAGGTGAAACGTGTAGCCTGGCCTTTATATTTCATTTCATTCCTCCCCCCCCCCCCCTCCAACGTCATCGACCTGATTGACTGGTATACCGAGGTCAACCTTTACCGGGTTACTCATTCACCCCCGCCTCATTCACTCTTAGACGCAGTCAATAAGTATAAATCTTCACTGAGTTATTTGCTTCAGAAACTAAAGTAATTAAAATTTGATGTTTCTAATTCAAAGTTGTATTGGTATAAACCGAATTCAGTTTGTAATAAAATCCTAAGAGATTTATTTATACGATCCACTTTGTAATTTAATCTCATTGGAAAGTAATTTGAATATTATATAATGATTACTTACAATTAAAAATAACAGTTAAAATTCAACCGAAGATTACAGAGATGTGAACTGTGTTCCATTATTGAATCAACATCGATATTAAAAACATAATTTTGAGATACATTGGATTACTAGATTAGGGCTCATTCACACATTCCGTCATTGACGATTAAAAAAAACACGATACCGTCATGACGGATCCATAGACTGAATGAAATTTTTAAGCAATTGCATGCTAACTATTTCCAATGATTTTCTGATCGGATCTGTCCCGTCCTGGATGATCATTTTTTCCGATCAGAAAATCATTGGATCCATGGACGTTCACATTGCGTACGGAATCATATTTTATCACGATTCGGCCAAACAGCTGAATTGATGTTCACATTTGTTTCGTGATTTTAAACTTAGAACTCAGCGAGCTAGAACGAGCGCATCAGCAAATCCATCACAAAAACATCACGATTCGCGTTTTTTAACGAACGTGTTTTTTAAAGACAATAATACATGTAGATTCGTAATTTAAGACGTGTCCGACATTTTTCACGATTCGTGATGCGTGTGAACGCGGGTAAAAAGAATCTTGAAAAAAGACGATTCGTCAATAAAAACGAATCGTATTCTCGTGAATGAGCCCTTTTAGGTACCTAGATGTACACAACCAATGGGTCAAACGTATTGAGATATTCAACTGATGAAATTAAAGTCAGCTTGCTTATTTATACCTTATAGGGGAGGGAGGGGGTTTAAACGGAGGCACATTGTAACACGTTCCACCACAAATACCATAAATCAGTTACAAGGTTTGCCAATGGTGAACTGTTAAGAGGATTAATTACGAACGGACTGCCCATAAAATCCTTTGGGATATATGTAATCTTTGGCTCAGTTAGCGTCATACTTCGATAAATATTTACATTATATTAGTAGTAAATAGCTCAATTGCGTAAGTTCCTGATTGGTATGCCACTAAAAATGTATGTTTAATGCAAAAAATAAACAAATTTGATTAGGTTTAGCATATCAGACGTCTACAAATACGATACAAAATAGTGTAAATAATTATTTTCTAAGTCTTGATTCAATAAATTGGTCGAAATTGGATCCCAAATAAATATATTAGACAAATTCCACACCTATCTTAGTTAAGATTATTAAAAGAAAAAGACATTAAATATTGTATAATTAATTACAAATAAATAGAATTATAACTATAATTATAACTATGGTAACATAAAATACATCATGGAATTCCTCCATACGGCATGCCTCTTGTGTAAAGATGCCCAAAAGACTGGCGGCATTACCATGTTGTAATGTATAACAATGACTATGAAAAACATCGAGTGAGAAAAGGATTTTTTTTTGTAACAAACACTCATGTCGGTTGACTAACTGAAGAGAAAAAAGGTAGGTGAAGTTTTCATTCAGCGTATAATTAGTTATTCCTCTTCTTGAGTGATAATACAATATAATAAAAGTTTCCGTTCACCCCTTATGAAAAGAACTCCATTTGCATTTAGATTTTCGAAAAAAACAAAAACTCGTCAAGTAAATCTATAATCGATTCTCTGCAAAACGGAGTATGCCCCGCAATCAGCGTTCCACACGGCTCGCTGTTCACTACAAATCGATTACGAATCACTCGATTCCCGATAGAATTGAACTTTTATCGCCTCATTTCGATGTTGGTATTCTATTGTTGAAGGAATATCACTCCCCTGCGTCTTGTCGGTCGTGATCGTCTCCAAGTTTTGTAATGAGAACTGCAAATAAAAAGTAATTTTCTCACGAAAGGATTGCTCTTTCGGCAAATATATAAGGCGGAATCACACTTCGTTGTATGTTTTTGTTAGGCAGCTAAGTTGTATTGGTCCTAATATTTGTATTTGTTTTTTGTTGTTCGCGCTTATTATGCGTTATGCGTACGAATAAAGCAACTATAAATGAATGTGCCGTCCATATTTCGGCGTATGCGGCCGATAACCTAAGATGAACAACGAATAACATAGGCGTGGCGGTAGAGCGTTCGAGTGCTACGTCGGAGGTCGCGGGTTTGATTCACGCTTAGTGCAAATATTTGTATGCAATAATATATGGTTGGCCAGGGTAATTTCATGCCTCGGGAAGCACATTAAGCTGTCGGTCCCGGTTGCCATAAGAACAGCTTTAACTGGGTAGTTGGAGCTCTAAAAATTCCGACAACTGGTCTAACTAAAGAACTTCGACATTACTTTTGGAGGACAGCTGGCAGACGCTTCACGGAAAATGTCGAAGTACGCCGCTTCATCCTTATACTGAAAATCTTACACCAACAAAGTTGAAAAAAAACTCGGAGGGTGAAATAACACATTACCAAGTGTGTTTCCGCCTTTAAGTAGGTAGTTTAGTTAGGTTATGTATCATAGGTGTAATATTCGAAAATAAATATTGTTTGGTACCTTTATAGAGCTGTATTTCTTCATATCATAATCATAATAAATTGTTGTTATTTTCAACTTTACCGTAATGTAACATGAATTGTGGACGTAATGGAAATGTATTAGTTAATAATGTTTTTATTATTTATGAAATGGTGGATTTCAGGTTTAGCTCACCATCAGGTGAGGTGAAGTCATATTGTTGTGACCAATATAAAAAAATTGGAAGAAAATTTAACTTCTTTTATATTTATTTTATAACTAACTACTGCCCTCGGCCACACCGCGCTTCCTGCCACAGGCAGCAACGGCGCGTGGTTAAAATTAATTATAAATAGTCCTGAACACTTTTTGATAAACAAGTTATCACGCCCGTTAATAGATGAATAACATTTGATAAGAAGTGCCTGCCATGCGTGAATACTGCGTAATAGTCCGATTTCCATACTATCTAAGAGTTTGTAAGTTGGAACTGAAATGGTTATAGTTTTTGCGAGTTCGGTTCGTACAATAATAAAATTGTGAAACCATTTGGAAGATATTGAAGCTGGGGCTCGATTCAATAACGCCGCGTTATCAAAACGTGTGATTTCTGTACGATTAGAAAGAAAAACGTACATAGAACCTATTACAGAATGAACGAGGATCTGCCACAGGTTTTACAAAGTCAAAAATCATTTATTCTGTATAGACCATTAGACGGCACTTACAAAAAGTCAAAATTAAACATATTTGAAACTAGACAAGCAAATGGACCACCGGTTCGAAGGTTAGGAAGTCAGATCGCAGTCACTCCCAGAATTAAATTTCATTACTCATCAAAGAATTTTTTTTCTGTCCTGTCCTTTAAAGTGCTTCAAGCTTAGTAAGATAAAGAATAGTCCTGTGATTTTACCTTTAGTTTACCATCAGGCAAGGTGAAGTCATATATTGATATTAAAAAAGATAGGAAAAAAGAACATTTATGTCGTTCCACTTTCAAATATTCTAATAATCCCTTTTCAAAATTTCTAAGAACACTACACAAAAATATACACTTACAATTCAAACAAAAACTGTTTAATAAAAG
Source organism: Lithosia quadra (assembly GCA_963576445.1). NCBI lineage: Eukaryota > Metazoa > Arthropoda > Insecta > Lepidoptera > Erebidae > Lithosia > Lithosia quadra. Next base: position 3,601,460 of record OY754887.1, on the reverse strand, counting down.
GGAAGGTCCAGCGAATAGTCATCTCTGACGTCATAAACCCGAAAATTGCCACAACTTAACGGCACTAACCTTTAAGGACGTAATTCTCGAAGCCCTTACCAAAGTGAAAATGAAGAAGGCACGTCCTTAAACGAGACGATAATTTTTATTGCTCACTTATATAAAAAAAGTTGTAGTCAAATTGTAAAAGGCTTTGTAGAATTGTATTTTTATTCAAAGACTATGCTAATAATATATTTAGGACTTTCTGGAACGTGGTTCACATATTACTTAGTACAATTTTGTTGATCGTTCCCGTTGATAACATCAGATAAGTCGAATTACTTGTGTTTCGATTTTTTAACCACGTCTAAAATACCCTTTTTAGTGCAGAAATCTCCACGGATGGGTATCCATAATCCCCGCTTAGGTCTGCCGACCACGGGGTCTAAGGTGGCTCATAAGGCATCTCCCCCTAAAATACCCTATCATGAGTAATTCGGCTTATCAGGCGGGGTCAACGGGACTTATCGACAAGATTAATGGGAACTACAATGTATGTCTTTTGTTTTTTTGGTGCTGCTATAAGTACAGTCAAAGACATAATTTGATAAACACAAAAGTATAGAAACCTTATTTACCTACATTAGAAAACATGGCCAAATAATTGACGTATTTTCATAATCCCTGAATGTCAAAGTTAATAATACTTTCATGTTAATAATATATTTTTTGAAAGGTTTAAGAAATAAGGTGACCAAGAAATTAGAATTTGTTAAGATACTTTTATCGTTGACTGTACATGCATGAAATCACCTTTCTTTCCCATTGGAGTAGGCAGAGACAACGACAAAAAGCCACCTTTCGCTAAAATAAGAAAATATAGTACCGAAAATCCCTGAAAAATTGTATTACGTCACGGGAATGACGTCACGTCTGCTCGTAATTGTGACACACGTCACATGTAGGAGCCATTACGAGCGCTTTTCTAATGGCCTCAATTTATACTGCCACTAATGTCATGTTCACGGTTTTGTCTGCGTGTTAACCGATTAGGTCTGATTAATGTTTTACTTGTATGCTATCTCTTTTTTTCATTGATCATGTTTTGGTTGAACCCCTAATTACATTGTGTTGTGCTACCATGTTAGGTAATACGTATCAATTAAGACTTAATTAAGTATCATTTTGAGGAAGTAGGACACGACGGTATCTCCCGTCCGAACTGAGCAGTCCCACTGGGGTAGTACTTCCACCCTACAGAAGACCGCGGCCATAATAACCATCGTGTTATGTTCCCGCCGGTAAGTAGGGTAGCTAGAGCTCACAATCACCCCCTATCTCCCCAATCCCACCTCCCCCCCCCCTCCCCAACTCCACAACTCTGATGTGACACCCCTGATGTTGCATACGGTCATAAACCACGGTGACCGTTTCCCATCGTGGGCCGCGTGCTTGTCTGCTACCAAAGTAGTTTAAAAAAATGGCCTGCTGCGGTCAGCTGGGGTGCCAGGAAATTACCTTTTGGTAACCTCAAACGCCCTGGTGACGCGCGGTTTTAGTCATTTCGAATCCGACATTATCCCCCATTGGTTGACGCGAGTGGTATTTGCAGACGCAAAAAAGCATATAAATACATTAGCAATGCTTTACCTCAACCTAGCGTTAATCCCAGTCGTATCTAAAGCTTTCACCTCGGAGTCTGGGGTCCGATTTACAAGTCTTAACTGCGGATTTGGCTGGACCTCGACATTTTCTGTAAAGCGACTGCCATCTGACCTTCACAACCCAATGGTGACATTAGTCGATATCGAAGCATTGCAGCTAGACCGTTGTTGTTGGACTTTTTAGGGCGTCAACTACCCGTAACGACTGCCATAGATGTTTGTATGGCAACCGGGACCGACAGCTTAACGTGCTCTCCGAGGCACGATGATTAGCAATGCTTAACCAGAGTATCTTTTGTTGCAGATAACATGCAAGATGGAAGAAAACAACGTGACGTACGACGATATAAACGGCTCAGCGATCTACGAGCCGTACTACAAGCGCCCAGAGACGTACATAGTGCCTCTGCTATTTGCGTTCATATTCATCATCGGAGTGGTGGGCAATGGGACGCTGGTGGCAGTCTTTGTGAGGCACAAAGCTATGAGGAATGTGCCTAACACGTGAGTGCCCTAATACTTTTAGTAGCTTATACACTTTAATCTATTGATTTGCGCATCATTCATAGTGGAGTTACTAATAGTCGTTGATAGTGTTTCTATGTATAATAAGTATGTATTTACAAAAGAAAAGTATATAAGTATGTTTATCAGCATTCTAGAACCCATAACACAAGCTAGTGAAACTAAGCTTACTTTGGGTCTAGGGAGCGATGTGTAGAATGTCGTAGAGTATTTAGAGTATTTATTGATTTAATCAATCAACAACTAGAATAAAGAGTTTTTTTTTTGGATTTATTTTCTGGGTCATTGTAGTTTTAATTTAGGTTCAAAGGGCTCGCATCATTAGTTGATCAGCCCTTTTATTGGCTTTTTAGTGCGCCAGTTGGTGCACACATGCGAACTAAATTGTGAAGATTTATTGGCCCTACCTATAGTTAATGTGTGTTCAAAGCATACAGAATATAGGTACCTACTTACATTTTATTTTTTTGGAAATGAATCGAAATATGGGTGATTTTAGAGGTTTGATAACCTCGCGAAAGCGTAAATTAATTTTATATTGACAGATTATATTAAATAAAAAGTTACCCGTACCCTCTGGACTTTGCCCTTGCTTCTTACCATCCAGCGGGGTTAAGTCAATAGACGGACTGAATATATATAAAAAAAAAAAGTTATTTCTTTCCAATTGAATTGAGATCACGCGTTTTGAAAACGCGCCGTTACAAAATCGGGCACCTGAATAAGCACATAATAGTACGTTGTGAAACCTAACTTTATTATGGAAGAAAGTGTGTTCGGAAGTAATTTACTTGTTTTATGAGATCAATGACATTTATTTGAAGTGATAATTAAATACCAACAACCCTTTAAGCCATCAAAACACCAATTTATTACTTATATTCAGGACATTGACCCATTGGTAGGTTCAAAAATACTAATTTATCAAGTGATTCGTAACGCGTAAACAACTACGCAGATTTGTAACGCCCACTTCAATTTTATCTCATTTCTTGTTACTGTTTTTATGAGACGAGTTAATTCAACAACATCGTAAACCATTACAAGTGCCGTGTTTTTTCGTAAATTCACGAAAGAAAGGTATTTTTACACGAACTACGGGAAAGGGTTATTTTTTCCGCGTGTATAGGTAGGTACTTAATATACGTTTGTGTTCGAAAATTTCTACATTACTGAGTACAGATGCCGGCACGTAAATTGGCCAGACGCGTCATAAATGCGCAAAGGTCGATTTTTAGGTCCCTTTGAGGTATGAGCGGGTCGCGGGAAACGCGGTTGCGCCGTCGCAATCAACGTTCCGTTTCTTCGTACTTTGGATCATTTGATTGGCTCAAAGTGCACGATGCGCGAACTTACCCCCACTACTTCAAAACCTGGCCAAGTTACGTGCCAGCATCTGTAGGTATCTTCCAATTGCTTGTATTGATTAAGGTTTTGTTAGATTTGTCCTGAAAATTCAAGTGTCTATAAGTACGTGTTTAAAAAAAATGTGCCACATTTCTTTAACCATACATATCGAGTAAGGTATTAAAATAAAGGATTTCAGATGGAGATTATAAAAATATACAGGCACGTCATAACTTAAAAGTACAAAATTTCAAAATCAAAATCCTGGGTGCAAAGAAATGAACTTTGAGCACTGCCTTGAAAAGACCGAAGCCGCTTTGATAGCAGCCAGTCCAAACCCAGTGGCATTATTTGTTGACATTTCCATACATATCAGACTTTTGACAATTCGCTTTGAAATGATTCTATTAACAGAATGTCAGTTTGTCTACAAGCCCACAAGCCCTTATCTTTTAAGTTCTGGCACGTATTTCTATGTGTGTTAACTCTTCTAACTAAGCTCAATGCTGACATGCATTTATAGTGAACTCACGTCGGCAGCATGTTGCGGTGAACTCCGAGTTGTTCTAATTTCTTTACCCGGATAGCTTTCCCGTCTTGTAACAACTTTTAATTACGTACGGTAGAGAAACATTTTCCAGCCAGTTTTAAGATTAACTTATACCTCAGAGCCAATTTATCTTAATAAAACATGCACTGCATGCTGCACAGTTTGATATTTCAACTTCACTGTGTGAAACTTTACGTTCACTTAGAAAGTAACGAAAAGCAAGCACGGATTTAAAAAGCTTAGGACAGTTTTTCAGAAAATATGTTTTTATAAATATCATTAAATCCAATTACCTTAAGAATGAGTATTCCAACTACGAAATTAAAACAGTTTAAAACAAATCCTATGCTATAAATATTATAAACTAGCTGACCCGACAGGCGTTGTCCTGTCTTAATGTGCTAACAACGAATAGTGAGCTCAAATTGGTCCATTAAAACTCCCATTGACTACCAACAACCCAAACTACCAAAACTTCATATTAAACTGAACTTTGGACAGCTAAATATTGAAACAACTGACATGACACATTAGAAAAGTGTTATTGTCAAAAGCACTATGAAGGTTGAATTTGAAAAGTTAATATTATGGTCGTTAAGTTTTCTTAAATTTTCTAATGTCCCGCGCAACTTTCTTAAGTTTTTCTTTCATAAGAACCTTCTGCTGACAATAACAAACACAATAAAAAAAGAATTACCTAGTGAAATCGGTCCAGCCGTTCATGCGTGATGCCTTGACCAAGGGAAATAGGGATTCATTCTTATATATATAGATATGAAAGTTTGTGAAGATGTTTGGATGTTTGTTTGTTACTTAATCACGCTCTATCGACTTTTTTTTTATTCATGATAGGCTTAAGTTTCACCTCAATCTCACCTGATGGTAGTGACGATGTGGTCTACGATGAATCACGCTTGCCTAGAAGGAACCTATTCACTCGTGACTTGAAAACTCCCAGGTTATAGCTTTCCGGAAACACAGCTCTAATAGGCTAAACTAATCTGGCTGAAATTTGGAGCAGCATATAGGCTATTTATCCCTGGAATTACGCGCAATAACTACTTCATTTATGAAAAGTAAACTTATATAGTGGCTTCTTTATATAATTGCTTGCACGTAATGTTTTAATCTAAATGAAAAAGAGCGATGTGTGTCATAACGGTTACGACTTCTTTATAGCAACCCGCCCTCGCTATGGTTACATTTTATGAGTTTATTTTTGACTCAAGCTACCGTAATTTACACAATACATGTCCACTGGGCATTCTGTTTACAATTTAAAAGGTATATTCTATTAAATCGTGTAGAGATACCTACTTTGTTAACATGTAACAATACCCACCTACATTTTCAAAGTGAATAAATCTCTTGTATATAAAAATGAACTGCAATTCTGTTAGTCTCGCTAAACCTCGAAAACGGCTGTACCGATTTGGATAAATTTATTCTTTAAATATTGGTGGATGTCTAGGGATGGTATAACAGTGACAAAAATGGGAAATCGCAAATTTTTTTATTGATTCTAAGGCGGTATCTACTAAGTTTGCCGGTTCAGCTAGTAAATATATAAGAATTTTACATTTATAACAGAAGTACTTACCTAAAGTCCAACCAGTCTAACTTGGAACTTCGATATCGCCATTTGGTCATAATGACCATTGGTTGTGGAGGTCAGATGGCAGTCGCTTCACGGAAAATATCGAAGTTCAGCGGCATCACAGTTAGACTGGAAAGCCGACCCCAACTGAGTTGGGAGAAAGGTTCAGAGAATGATGAATAGCAGTACTTACCTAAGATGATCCAAGTGGAGTAAAGTAAATCCTAACAAGGTATAACCTTGTGGGATTAACATAAATAGTCCAATAATATTTTATTAAAACTTATTTGAGTAGGTCTTCAAGCAATACGGGTCGGTCGAACAAGAATTTGCTTGTCAAATTATAACTGTACCTAAGGGTATGAAGGGTAACAATGCCTGGACCAGGCAACATTTTATTGAGTTTTTCTAATTAAAAATGATTTTTAACAGCATGGAGTCATGAAAAAGTGCCTCGTTGACGGCAATAGACCATTGTCTAAGTCTAAGTTATATTATAAGTTAGGCTATAGCCTAACTTAATAACAGTACGTAACTTGTGATTGGATGTACAGCAATCCTTGAGGAATACCTACGCCTGCATAAATTTGCATTTAAGTGTTAAAAGCCGGTCAAGTGCGAGTTGGATTCGCGCACTAAGGAGTTCCGTAAAAAAATTGATTGGGGGACGAACTTAGTTGGCGTGGACACTAAGGGCTTGCGCAGATGAGGGATTTTTGTCTGCGGACTTTTCTGCCTCTAAAATAGATCGCTTACAATTGTACCGAGTAACGCAACCGAAGGATTAAAAGTACCGCGTACAAAACGTTCAATTGTAAGCACAAATTTTTGAGGACAAAAAGTCCGCGGATAAATATCCTACGTGTGCGCAGGCCATAATGAGGAGATTAGTTCACAAAGTGGCCACTTCGTCCTTAGAGCGATGGCCGTTGACATAGAAGTTTGATTTTTTCAGTGTTTAGGATTTGTGGACTTGCGTGTTTGATATTAATTTCAACGTGGTACCTCCACTCTTTTCTGAGGATCAGATATAGATGAGATATTTACAACGAAATGATCTTATAAGGATTTTGTTTTTCCTTTTGTGATATTGAACAAACATATCTTTGTTTTACTCAAAATAACGTTCAGGGTGCATAGAGTTTATTTAATTTCTTTGGGGTCCAAATTAACCTAATCTAGTAGCTTGTACAACTGCCGTTCAACTGACGAGACTATTATGATGGGGATTTAAAGAAGCTTTACTGCAAGACACGTAATAAAATGTGCATCTATTTGTGTAATAAAACCTCCTACTATGATCATCAATCAATTTGCTAAAGTGTCGTGTCTATATCTCTTGGGACATGACGGTGATGTCACAAGAAAATTAGGCATCGTACTCATAAAACCTGAAGTAGGTAACATAATATTATTAATTTCGGTAAAAGCTAGGTCCCAAAATAGTACGAGAACAATTGACGTCAATCAAAATCTATAGGTATTGGCTTTCTTACTTATCACACAGATTTATACATATAATAAAATGGTAGGAAAGTCAAAACTATACATTGAATATTTTTTTAAAGAATACTTGGGGTGTGATCTACAACCGATACCGTAGCCAAAAATATAGTTTTTAGATTTTTTGTCTGTTTGTCTGTTTGTCTGTATGTTTGTCCGGGATAAACTTAAAAAGTACTGCATGGATTTACTTCTTTGGCACGAATATAATTGAGAAGTAGGGTTAACATATAGGCTACATAATATATTATCACGCTAACTAGGACACGTCAAAATGACTTTACCTCGCCTGATGGTAAGCTAAAGGCTAAGTCTCAGGACTGGGGTTACCACCACATACACCGGTAGTGCTACAGTGGCGGCCCTCAGCTTGACGGCCTCATCAAATGTTTTTTTTATTTCTTCAACGTATGATTTTGTTGCGGTTTTGGTAATTCGAGTGGAGAGTGGAGTAGTGAGTGGAGTGGAGAGTCGTTCTATTAAAATAGACTTGGTGGCGATACCGACCTCCACGCGGGTGAAGCCGCGGGCGGAAGCTAGTTATTTAATATATCTATTAATAAATAATAGTATAGATAGATAAATAGATGGTAATTGATGGCAGAACTATTTCTTTCTATGCAGGTACATTCTGTCCTTGGCGCTTGCCGACTTGCTGGTCATCATTACCTGTGTGCCGTTCACCTCCATCGTATACACAGTCGAGTCTTGGCCCTGGGGAGGTACTGTCTGTCGGGTCTCTGAAGCCGCGAAGGATGTCAGCATTGGAGTGTCAGTCTTCACGCTAACAGCGCTGTCCGCTGACCGGTACTTCGCTATTGTGGACCCTCTCAGGAAACTACATGCAACAGGTTAGTGACTTATATTAATTTGTATTTCTTTGTTACTAAATACAAAGACAAAATACAGTGAACAAAAGCAGGCATGGTACACACATCCTAATTTATTGAACACCTTTAATAAAATTAAGGAAATAATTGTACGTAAATTATTGGTCAATGTATACCAATATAAAAAGGGTAATTTATCAAGTTCTATCGTCAACCGCACAATAAAATAATTATATAATCGTTATGTTATTTACGTAGGTATATTAAATTTGTTAATGTTGTTTATTAATAAATGTGTAAGCAAGGTAATAGGTGCGTCAAAACGATATTTTACAGTCCATCATCAGAATGTGTTTCTAAAGGTTTTAAGACATTCTGTGAGGTCACTATTGAAATAATCCCGGATCGTCGGGATCGATCCCGGTTTCCCGGAATTGAAGATTGCCCTCACCTGGAATCTATTTTCTTAGTTTGACTCCGTTTGTAGTCTATAACTACCAATTATATTGATAATCTGCGGCAATACTTCAACACTTTGTACTTTGAGTTTAGAAACATGAAACAATATCAAGTTCTTCGTAGTTTCGGCTTTCAAATAATTTCAGACTAACTACAAAGTACTCACTTTGATAATGGTAATTTTAAAGAATATTAAAAAACATTTAAAAAAAACAAATTCTCATTCAAAAATTCAGTTGTAAAATGGAAGTACTTAGTATTTATGCTGATTCGAAAAGATTGTAGCATGTTTTACTGTTTTCTAGCTACGCTACAGACTTTGACGTTTTATTTTCTGCATAAGGCGATTATTCGATGACTTTAGGTCATTTGGTTTATTTTAGCTGTAGGTAATTACCGTCTGACCCAGAGGGGAAACCCTGCACTAGGGCCTCGTCCGTCAACCAGCAGATACACCAGCTTGCTGGTGAGGTTTACATAGGCCCTGAAGTTCTTCATGAGGCCCCATAAAAATAAAAGTCGACTATAGGGTTCTCAAAGTACCTATAGGTCCAGTTTAAAACTGTATGCACAGTTTTATTACATAATATTCTCTCTCTAGTGCACTTACATGAGTCCCATATATAAGTTGTATATAATTATATGTAGTTACGTGCGACTTCACTGCGTTATATAACACTGTATAAGTGTCAAAAGCTTCTAAGATGAGAAAAGTTTACGAAGTAACCTTTTAAGTTTCATACGTTCAATTTCAAGATCTGTAAGAAAGTGAGCAAAGTTTAGCGAATAAAGACGCGTTCGCATTCGGTCGGAACTAGAGGGAGAATAGAATTTTTTCGATGTCTTTCGAACTGATTTTCGAAAGACATTGTTTAGTAGTCCATTTCTGCAATATCGAATCGAAGAGTCGTTTAGTGGTAGATACTCACATACGGTATGACTCGATAGTTTTAATCCAAAACGAGTAAATATTAACGTATGGACCGCAATACTCACACTCCGAGCTGTGAGTTTTGCGGTTTTTTTTCTTTTTTTTTATATAGGACACGTCAAAATGACTCCACCTCGCCTGATGGTAAGCGAAAGGCAAAGTCTCTGGACTGGGGCCACCACCACATACACCGGTAGTGCTACAGTGGCGGCCCTCAGCTTGACGGCCTCATCAAATGCTTTTTCACGCCCCGCTTAAAGGTCTGCGGCGGAGGAATGCGAAAAACCCTCCATAGTAATCCAATCTCGGTTGAATTACGTTCAGGGATCAGCAACCGCATAGTTGGGCAGGAGGGATTGTGGTCGCAGCACTAGTGGGACGGTGGGTGTCACGCGGTGTTGCAACGACAATCGTCTTTTGATAAGGCCGTCAAACTGAGTGCCACCATTGTTAACATGGTATGTGTATATAATGGTGACCCTCTTTTCTGAGACTTAACCTTTAGCTTACTATTAGGGTGAAGCGAGGTGAAGGTAAATTGACGTGTCCTATTTATATAAAAAAATCGCATTTGCACACCAATATCATTAATCGGACCGCGATATTAATAATAACCATCAGCAGTTACTACACTCGAGAGCAATGAATCCGGGTCACTTAAACGAAGAAACTGGTTCTAACCTACGCAGACCAGGAACGGGCAGAACCAGGTGTACCACAGCACGAGAAGACCGATACTTGGTGAACACCATGCTTCGAAATCGCTTTCTCACAGGAACTGAACTCACCAATCAGTTTCGACGCCTCGGAGGAAGTAACCCAAGTGCATGGACAGTAAGACGTCGGCTTGCTGAATCTAACTTAAAACCCCTTAGACCTGCAAACGGCCCTAAACTGGAGCGTGGGCATCGTATTTCGAGACTAAGATATGCCCTGTTTCCTATTTTTGTTTTAAGGAGAGATCAGCAGTTTTTTTCTTTATGTAATTTTGTGTTAATAAAATGTATGGTGACTCATATTTTTTTTACTTTCATTTAAGGAGTATTACATTGTCTATTAAATACAATTTATTGCATTAACCTATCATTTTTAGTTTCCGAGATTTTTAACATTCTTTAAGTGACCCGGATTCATTGCTCTCGAGTGTATATGCTTTATTCGAATGTAATTTCGCGTTCGTCCGTTACACAGCGTACAACGAAAAGGTTTTCTAGTTCAGCACCCTTTTAATAGCACGTTATAATAGCACTTACGGTAATAAAAGATAATCGGCAAAATAATATCTACAAGTATTTTCTATAACAAGATCGGGGAATAGCTTTTCAAGACATTTAGCCTAAGAAAAGTCTGCTATCGTTTACAAACGTGACATGAAAGCTTAACAGCTAGCTTTTTTTAAGATATAATATTGTCTTCAAAGAATTTACATAAGTCTCTTAACTCTAGTGGAATGAAAATTCCCTTGTTCACAGATAAATCAAATTGAATATCCGGTCCTCTGAAAATGAAAATTTTATTTACTTTAATAAGACTTTTTTAATAAGAATATGTTTCTGACCTTTAGTTGGACCCTTTTTAACCTTGCCCTTTATTTCTTTCCTATTTAACCGACTTCAAAAAAAGGGGAAGTTCTCAATTGGACTGTTTTTTTATGTTTGTTACCTTAGAACCTTGTTCGTATTTGCGTGAATGATACCTTTGGCTGGGTAGCTGAGCTAGATGCGCAAGGCGGAGGATCGGGTGCTATGGTGTACATTGGGAGAGACCTATGTCCAGCAGTGGACTGCAATAGGCTAATTGATTGATTTATTGATTGATTAATACCTTTGGTATTGCAAGTGTATAAATATACTCATTAGCGACCCCATTTTAATTTATAACAATTTATTTTCTTCTAACAAATAATTCCAAGTAAAAGTTGTTGGTACTTAGATTTTATACAATTAATGTTTTGAATTTATCTGCGGACCGTAGACTTAAAGATTAAACTTTTAGATTGTTTAACGACTGTTAGGCAAACCACAACCGCATGCTTTGCAAAATAGACTAGTTACAGGAATGTTCAAATATATTCGTAACCGTCGCTACAACAAGCTAACGGCACGTTCACACCGCCTCGAGTGTTTCTCTACCGGATCGATTTTTTGCAGGATTCGGTTTAGTGGCAACAGTATTTGAACGAATGAGTTCACACATGCATTCGGATTCAAGACACGGCAAAAAAACCGAATCTTGATAAAGTTGACATCCGATTTTGCGACTACAAACCGATCCGGCCGTACTGCACAATGTAAGATCCGGTGTAGTGGTTTAGCGCATTCAATACATGCGTTCGTACGTACACAGAGGTAGATTCGGTTATTTGCCGGATCTTGAAATCGAATACATCGACTTTAGGGATTGTGCGTGCTCTTGCTAAAAGAATCCGGATGGTGTGTTCACACGGGATCTCGATACGTGGCCGTCGGATACGGTACCTGCAAAACGTGCTGTGTGAATACAACATTCGGTGTTTCCAGATCCGATGAAAATAAGATCCGGCAAAACGTGGCTCCGTGTGAACGTAGGTTAACTCTGCCTTGAAGTTTTGTTAGCTTAATTCTGCTAAAAGCAAAGGATTGCACATTGTTTACGTTTGTTAAACCAAACAATAAAATGTAAATATATTGACTCCTTTAGTTTCGCTAGAGATCAGAACAATGACAGACAGTGTTTTTTTATACTACGCAGGTGGCAGACAAGCAAACGGTCCGCCTGATGGGTAGCGGTCACTGTGACTGTGACCTATGGGCGTGTGCAACACCAGGGGTGTTACATACGCGCTGCCTACCCTGAAGGGAAGGGAGGTGCTAGGAAGGGGTGGGGGGAGGACAGGCACAGTGAGCTCTAAAAAGGCATTAGACAGTTGATATTGGTATCAATTGCTACGATTGACTGACAAATCCCTTTCAAAGCCTTTTATTAAAGTAAAACCATTTTTACCTAATTCTATCGTAATTTATTTGGTGTTATATAATTACTCTAACTTTTATATATTATTGTTCAGAAAAAATATAATGACACAGTGCCATGGATAGATCCCTGCGAACCGGTCCCGAGGGACCATAGTGAGTTCTTCAATTATTCTTTACGATGGATTTCCGCCAGGAAACGCCTAATTGGATACATTAGTATCACACATAACAAATAAGAATTAAGGCCAACATTTATCAGGAATAAAAGAAAGAAATAAAATAAAGGAAAACTATTTTTAGTGGTAATAAATTTATCAGGCATAATAAACACGAATGGACCCGGCTTGTCTGCCACTATTTAATTGACAACAAAAAATAGTATATCAATGAACTAAACAATTTTATTTCTTTCCTTGTTAAAATAATAAGAGAGCGAATTGCCATATCATTTTTCGAGCGGTGCGAATCGACTGTCAAAAAATCACAGAATAAAAAAAAACATACAACTTGGAATTGAATTGCTTGATTTACAGAAAGATTTTTTATGGAGGTAGGACACGACGGTATCTCCCGTCCGAAATGAGCTGTCCGACTGGGGTAGTACCTCCGCCCTACAGAACACCGCGACCATAATAACCAACGTATTGTGTTCCCGCCGGTAAATAGGGTAGCCAGAGCTCATCCTCACCCCCCCCACCCCTCCCTAGCCTCCCCGCCCCCTCCCAGCCCTCCCCCCTTCCCTTCAGCGCGTTGCACACGTTCATAGGCCACGGTGACCGCTTCCCATCCGGCTGGCCGTGTGCTTGTCTGCCACCTACGTAGTATAAAAAAATGAATATAAATAGATCCTTTATTAAAAAGGTAAATTTAAAGTAAAAAGAAATAAACTACTATACGTAAGTCACATAGAAACTGGCTAAGAGCTGGGGGCGAGGCTGTCTTTGTTATTACGGCATCTAACTCAGCCCGCGGCGGGTCGTCTACGGGCCGGCCCGTTGTATTGTATCCCATTTATTACCTTTTCTCTAACAATTTTACTGGTCCTGTCCTTATCTACTTGCCACAGGACTATAACAGGACTAGGAAAAACTTTGCATTTGGTTGATTTACATTTTTTTCTGTTTTTATTTTATTGTATTTTAGCATTGATAAAGCACAAATTATATTACCAATAGTTTTTAGCTATGATTAAAATTAATAAAATTGATGGTGGGAGATTAACATGAGAAGAGGTTACGGCAACGAGTCTGCATCGTACGCAGTGGACGCATCGCATCAAACGGATCGTAGTATTCTTTGTATAGAAAGTCAAACAAGTTTAGTGCGTCCACCAATACGTATCGTACGCACCGCACAAATACTACGATTCTTTTGATGCGATGCGTCCGTTGTGCTGCGTACGATGCGGACATGTGGACGCTTACCTTAAGACGGTTTCAGTCAAAAATCTACACAAGTCATTATACTAACCTAAGCTGAAAGTAATGCAATCTCTTCAACTTTCCCCCCCAAAGAACGTTATAAATATAGTATTATCGGATCGATTTTACTTCTCAGAAAAATATAATAACCTAATTTTTCATAATTTAACGATGACAAAAACCTGAACTGAAGTCCAATTTAATTTGACCCAAATACCTACCAAAATTCCTAATTTTTTTGCTATTGCTTCATAATAAAATTATGAATGTTGAAATATTTCGAATTTCTTTGTAATTTGAAAAGTGGTAATTTTTGGTTTAACACTATTTTTGCTAAGGAATTTATTCAGGTACCTACCTAATACGAAGATATTATACTTCTGACGTATGCGCTGTGCCTTAGGTAGGTAGGTACTTGACGTAACCTGAACACGGGATTTTTTTATAACTATGTTCTCATTTTTTGACAGTACATAATGGGCGAACTCTGTACCGTAGCGGTAGTGCATTCGACTGCTACGAAACGGGACGCGGTTTCGATTACCATTCAATACAAATTTAATATTTTGTTTGCATGAATATTTTCATTAGTCTGTGTGTATGTATGATATGTAAGTATTCACAAATAAAAATTAAGAACCCACAAGCAAAAAATCCGCATTCTAGAACCCACCAGCTAGTTAAGCTGCGCTTACTTTAGGTCTAGAGAGCGCTGTGTCGAAAATATCGTAGAATATTAAACTTATAAAGAAAAACTTTGTTATAACAATATGACGAATAAATTAAAATGAAAGAAGAAACCCTTTAAAAATATTTTCTTTACAATCCTCGCGAGCTGTTATTTTTTAACCAAAAACCCCTTGCAAACCATAGGTATATCTAATCAAAGAAAAATTTGACGGTCCCTGCGGCACCTTACTCAGAAGTCCTTACTATTACTGAATAATTCAAAGACTCTTCATTGTGGAAACGCAATTTAAAAACAAAAAATTCTCAGGAGGGTATACCATGATCTCGTTCGTAGTACGCTCCATCAGAATATATTTGCGTAAGGTACGAGTGTGAAATGAAATACACGGCAATGAATCACAAAGGTATGGAAATGTTCATAGGATGTGTGCACATGTTAATAAAATCAGCCTGTATTTAAATAATTACGTAATTTTTAAATTGATTGATTGAACAAATAAAGAAAGGAAGAAAGAAAGGAAGAAAGAAAGAAAGAAAGAAGGAAAAAAGAAAGAAATATTTTTTTTTATATTTGACACAAAAGCCGCGGTAGCCTAGTGGTTTGGGTAATGGACTGCTGAGACGAGGTCTCGGGTTCGATCCCAGGTTCACCATGGCACACACCAATGACTTTTCGATGCTTTTCGAAGTTATGTGTGTATTTATCGCAGGTTTATTAGTGCCTCGGAGAGCACGTTAGGCCGTCGGTCCCGGTTTTTTTTTTTTTTTTTTTTTTATACCACTCAGGTGGCAGACAAGCACACGGCCCACCTGATGGGAAGCGGTTACCGTGGCCTAGGGACGTGTGCAACACCAGGGGCATCACACTCGCGCTGTCGACCCCGCAAAAACCTTCTAATGCCCTTCTTGAAGAACCCCATATTGTAGTCGCTAGGGAAAACCACGGCAGGGAGATCATTCCACAGCCTAAGCGTGCGCGGAATAAAATTTCTTTCAAACCTTACAGTGCGCACTGCAGGCGGATGCAATGTGTGAGGATGAATTCCCTGTCTGTGGCGAGCGGTGCGATGATAAAAAGTGGCCGTGGGCATCATGTCGAACAACTCATCTGAACACATACCATTATATAGGCGGTAGAAGACGCAAAGTGAGGCGAAATCTCTCCTCAGGCTAAGCGGCTCCACACCGCCCAAAAGTATGGGATCGTCGACTATCCGCAGCGCACGTCTTTGTACCGACTCGAAGGGGTCAAGCTGGTATGCAGGTGCCCCGGCAAAAAGGTGACAGCAGTACTCCATGTGGGGCCGGACTTGTGACTTATAAAGAATAAGTCTTTGCCCCGTAGTGAAGTACTGCTTCGCCCTGTTGAGCACTCCAAGTTTCTTAGATGCCAACTTGACCTTATCTTCGAGGTGATTACGGTACTGGACGTCACTGGAGATATCGACTGGAGATTTGTAGGAGGTAGGACACGACGGTATCGCCCGTCCGAAATGAGCTGTCCGACTGGGGAAGTACCTCCGCCCTACAGAAGACCACGGCCATAATAACCATCGTGTTGTGTTCCCGGCGGTAAGTAGGGTAGCCAGAGCTCACTGGGGGGATTCTGTGCTGATGACGGAGAGACCGTAGGCTTGGGTTATCATCACTGACTTGTGTGGGCGTGAAATGTTGGTGTGGCGGTCAGGGAGACCCGGTGAAACGGTTATCCGCTGGCCGCCCGCAGGCTCGTACGGTTCCCGAACCTGGGGAATACTTAATCTCCGCCCCAGGAGGCTGAACCAGCGGTCTGTGCAAAGTCCCTGGTGCTGTGGTCGTGCCGGAGGAGGAGACCGGAGTGGACCCGATTACAGTATCCAGGGGGGGACCGGGGGCCCTTCCGCCCGCCGCACCAGCCGGTCACATAACCCATACTTGTCGGTGGTGGCATGTAGTCTTGCTTTGTCTCCTGCGTTGTCAGCACAGAGACTCTCTCAACCTTCCACACACCACCCACCCTTCAAAAATGGCCAAAAATAGAAAAAGGAAAACTGTTGTGACAGCGGCATCCTCATCCACTCTGCAAGTGGACTTATGCAACATCAGGGGACTACATGCTAATCTGAATGCGGTCCATCACCACTTAGAAACCGCGAAGCCGACCTTGTTTTTCCTGACGGAGACACAAATATCATCCCCTGCCGATAAAGCCTACTTACTGTACCCCGGGTACAAACTCGAACATAATTTTTCGAGTCGTGCCGGGGTATGCTTGTACATCCGGGATGATGTTTGTTGTCGCCGTCTTAATGGCCTGGAAGACAGGGACCTGTCCACTTTGTGGGTACGTGTGGATTACGGTGGCCACACCCGTATCTATGCGTGCCTCTACAGGTCTCATAGCGGTGACTTGGGCACGACTCAACTGTTTGACCACCTGCAGCGATCGGCGAACAAGGCAATTGAGCAGTACCCCACCGCGGACTTAGTGTTCTTAGGGGACTTCAACGCTCATCACATTGAGTGGCTGGGGTCCTCGGTCACTGATTTTGCGGGAAGGGCTGCTCATAAATTTGCCTTGACCTATGGGCTCTCGCAAGTGGTTCATTCTATCACTAGAATACCAGATGTCGAGTCCCATAAAAGCTCTCTACTGGATCTTCTGCTGACTACGCGCCCGGATGAATACTCCATAACTGTGGAAGCACCCCTAGGTACTTCAGACCACTGCCTCATCCGGACGCAAGTGCCTCTCGCTCGGCCAGAACCACCTCGGCCAGTTAAATGGCGGCATGTTTGGCACTATAGGTCAGCGGACTGGGATGGATTGCGAGAATACTTCGCTTCGTACCCGTGGAGACGGCTCTGCTTCACTTCGGAAGATCCTAGCTCCTGTGCAACAGCAGTTACTGAGGCGATTCTAGCGGGTATGGAATGCTTCATTCCTAACCGCTGGATCGCTACGGGGGCTAGTAAGCGACCGTGGTTTAATCGGCCTTGCAGAGAGGCTAGTCTTAACAAGCAATCTGCTTATAAGGCTTGGACCACGGCTCTTGCGAACAAGGATCCAAATATCGCTGAAGTGAAGCGGAAATTGAATGCCGCCTCGAGGTCCAGTAAAAGAGCAACGGCTAGGGCCAAATTTGATTTCATCGGCAGAATTGGTGAGCGGCTGGCGCAGTACCCGTCGGGTACCCGTGCATTTTGGTCGCTCGCCAAAGCTGCCGAGGGAAATTTCTGTCGGCCTTGTTTGCCGCCGCTGCTTAAACCCGACGGCAGTCTGGCCCATGGCGCTAAGGAGAAGGCCGATCTTTTAGGTAACCTCTTTGCGTCAAACTCGACAATGAACGACGGGAATGCCGTACCACCCGCTATACCCTGGTGTGGTGTTTCTTTACCAGAAATAAAAATCACACAACGGGTGGTCCGGCGGGAGCTCAAATCCCTAGACGTTCACAAGTCGAGTGGGCCCGATGGCATATCGGCAATGGTACTTAAACAGTGTGCTCCAGAGTTGTGCCCTGTGCTTACACGTCTTTTCGCACTTTCCTACTCCACGAGACAAGTCCCAGCTTCGTGGAAGACCGCTTTTGTGCACCCTGTGCCTAAGAAAGGCGACAGGACAGACCCGTCCAATTACAGGCCTATCGCTATCACCTCTCTCCTCTCGAAGGTAATGGAGCGTGTTATTAACGCACAGCTCCTGAGATACCTAGAAGGAAACGATTTATTAAGCGACCGGCAGTACGGCTTCCGCCACAGTCGCTCAACCGGTGACCTTCTTGTGTATCTCACACACCGATGGGCGCAAGCCATCGAGAGTGGGGGTGAGGCACTGGCGGTCAGCCTGGACATAGCGAAGGCCTTCGACCGGGTCTGGCACAGAGGTCTTCTGGCGAAGTTGCCGTCCTATGGACTGCCCGAGGGACTTTGCGAATGGATTGCCAGCTTTCTGTCCAACAGAAGCATTCAAGCCGTTGTTGACGGCAGCTGCTCGGACCGCATGGACATAAATGCTGGCGTTCCACAAGGCTCCGTGCTATCCCCGACCCTGTTCCTGCTGCATATCAATGACATGCTGTCTGCTGACTCCGTTCATTGCTATGCAGATGACAGTACCGGGGATGCATTTTACACGGGCCGTGCTAACCTCCCTCGGTCCGCAGTGGAGGAAAGTCGCGAACAACTTGTGTCTGAAATCGAGACTACTCTCACAGGAGTGTCCGATTGGGGAAGACTAAACCTGGTCCAATTCAACCCCACTAAGACACAAGTTTGTGCATTCACCGCTAAGA
Organism: Lithosia quadra; assembly: GCA_963576445.1. NCBI lineage: Eukaryota > Metazoa > Arthropoda > Insecta > Lepidoptera > Erebidae > Lithosia > Lithosia quadra. The sequence goes on along the minus strand of OY754887.1, from coordinate 3,582,733 downwards.
AAACCCCATTCATTGTAGCGCCACAATTCCTGAACACACCACTCACCATCTCCTCGAGTATAGGGATCCTTGGTGTCGATATCTCCGGTTGCCATACAAACATCTATGGCAGTCGTTACGGGTAGTTGGAGCCCACAAAAGTCCAACCCGTCTAACTTGGAACTTCGATATCGCCATTGGTCATAATGATCATTGGTTGTGGAGGTCAGATGGCAGTCGCTCCACGGAAAATATCGAAGTTCAGCCGCATCACAGTTAGACTGGAAAGCCGACCCCAACTGAGTTGGGAAAAGGTTCAGAGAATATATATATATATATATTTGACACAAAAGTAGTCACAAACAACGAAACAGAACTTTCTATAATATGGAACCAGAAAAATATTTTGTTCTATATCCCAAGCACAATAGATCTAAGACTGATAATGTGGCACTCAAATGCACCAAATAAGTGCCCAGGGGACTTGAACCAGAGACCAGTCCTTTACAGGGGTATGGTCCGACCAACTGAGCTACCTAGACATGTCCTAGATTGAAATAAAATGGTTCATCTGTGGATACTTCTGTTTGAAAATCTATCTATAATAATCGATAAGAAATTAATACCTACTGATAAAATAATCATATATTCTAACAATAATTAACTGATTCTAAATCTCTTTATGGTTCAAAAAGTATATTTGGTTTGTTTTATGAAAACTCCTTTATAATAATATTAGTATTCCATACATAATATTGATACATTTTTTTAAGGAAAGCAACGGAAATTTAATAACGTAATTTTACGAGCGCCATGTAAAAACCAATATTGATAAAATGACACATATTGACATATTATACCATGTTGATATTAAAAATACCGGAAAACGGTAATGACAGATTTGATATGAGAATAATAATAAGGTTTGTATAGATTATGGATTACCGATACGTCGCTTTATTTCGATATATCGATATAATACAAATTTTAAGCCTGACCTTTTTAACAAAAAAACCGTATCGAAACCCGTTCAGCAGTTTTTGCGTTCATCGCAAACAAACAGACAAGAATTCCACAAGAAATATTGTTGTGTTCAAAATTGTAACCCAATTTTTTGTATAAATATATATCTCTAATGTATAGACAAGCTCATTTACAATTTTCATAACATAACCAGATATGTAAGGCACATGTATGTGGGCAGGCAAGCCGACGTCGACGTCGCAGCGTATACACTGACCAAATTAAGGACTTCTTGCAAAAAGGGCAGGTCAAAAGCACTCAAAACCGACGGGCTGGCATGAAGGGCTTAATGACAGTAAAGAAAGCTCAGGAAGTATCTCAGGACAGAGGCAGATGGAGGTCTGTTGTCTCTACCTACCCCGGAGGGATAGATAAAATATGACTTCCTTTAGATAAAGTAATTTAAAAACCTAAAGACGTAACTCTAATCCATCAAAAGACAACTCCCTGCTTATTATGACGTAAACGCCATTAGGTCCTAAAGTACCTTCTCTACTTGAAAAGTCAATGTGTTTTGTTACCTTTAAACTGTGGAATTATGTATAATCCTATTCATTAAGTGCAATGCGGAAGAACAAACTTCATTAAATTTTAACTCCGACGTTTGTTTGTTCACAAAAGTTGTAGAACCAACAAAGGTTTTCATCATAGAAGGAAGGTTGGCTAATATACTTAACCGCATGATATTAAGGGCCGAGGGCGATAAATGTTTATTAAAATTTGATCAGTGTAGTTCTTATGTGTATTCTAGCTAAAAGCGTGTCTTAATAAGACCTTGGATAAAATCATAACGTTCTCTAATTTAATATTGACTGGGGTCCTACCAGGGCCTCGATTTTGCTAAAGACAAACCATTGATATTCCACTGACACTCTGAAAATTGCCATTTAGTTGTAGACTTATTATTATCAGGTTAAAGTCAAATGATATTTTGTAGAGCGAATGAAAAAGTTAAATGAATTCTTTTCATTTGATTTTAGACTTAAACTGTATAACAGTAAAGTCTACAATTAAATAGCATTTTTAGAGTGTCAGTGGTATTACAGTGGTTTGCCTTTAGCAGAATTGAGTCAATCAATGAGCACCTAAATATGACCTGTATCTACAACTTTTATTCCATGGCACGAGTTCACGTTTGGTCCCGGTATAATTTTCCTTTTAAGTCGAGCGTCAAGATATTAATCTGATAGCTGTATCTAAAATATGACGATCACTACAACTATAGATGCCCGATATGGTCCTTAGTTCGACTAGGCAGCTGAATTTCTTGGTACAGTCTTTTCAGGATGGGACCGCATTGCGTACCAGTGCAGTGGTCCACTTATCAACAGATATTTAACCTTCATAATCCATCAGTCACACTTGGCTTGGCGCTGTCCGTCCTTCTCCACATTTTTATTTCAACGAAACAAAGTGTATGCTCCCATTTCTCAATATGTCATAACAGTGGAATCTGTAACAATGTTTCAATTTAATTTATTGCTGTATGTATACTTTAACAGTTGCAGTTTTCTACTGATTCAATTTGCAATCATAAACATTGGGATTAACGGTGTTTGAAAAATGTGAGGCCGTGAGTTTTTTCCGAGTTTTTCATTCACTGAAATATTTTATTGGCAGGTTGTTTTTCTTCGGGACTCTAATGTGACTGGCCGTAAATACATTTAAGTTTTGATATAATTTATTTCTCAATATTATTTTGTATTAAATTATTTGTTTTTCTACGTCTATGTTTTAAGAAAAAATGAGCGAATCGAGTGATGGAGTTGTCTGTTGACCTCAGTTAAACTCATTGCCAAGTGAATTTAGTTTTCACTATTTGACACTGAAGGATATAATGCACGAGAGTGAAGGTCTCTTAGAAGAAAGGAAGAGAGAAATTTAAAATGAGACAAATATAGGTTGAGAAATGAAGAATGAGAAATGAGAAATGTGAAATGTAGAAGTGTAAAGAGAAAGAGGTCTTTAGGGGCAGAGGTAGGCCTAAGAACACACAAACATCTTGTAAAGATGGGTTTTTTTATACATAGGACACGTCAATTTGACTTCACCTCGCCTAATGGTAAGCTGACGGTAAAGTCTCATGGTCACCATTACCTACACGTACCATGTTAACAATGGTGGCACACAGCTTGACGGCCTTATCAAAAGAGGATTATCGTCGCAGCACCACGTGACACCCACCGGTCCCACTAGTGCTGCGACCACAATACCCCTATCTATATGAAGATGTTTGTGGAAAGTTTCATTGTAATCAGAAGAAAATCTCATTAGAGACAAACAAATCGATGTCAACAGAATCTAAGCTTACAGTTAGAAATAAACTGATAAAAGAAATACGCTTCAATGGATAGAAAATACAATCAGCTAATGTCTTTGCAGTAAAAAGTCTTTGAAGTCTTTGAGGGTGCAGTATTAGCCGCAATTATATTTACAATTCATTGCTTTAATAATGGTTTGAAATTAAAAATTTACTGCACTGGTTATGAATTATCGTTGAAAGTGGTTGAAAGCAATTATACTCAACACAAAATAAAAGGCCCGTTTTGACGTTTGTCCTCGTGTCATAACTAGTTATGTACCTATACGATTCGGTATTCGATACTCACGATGAATCGAATCCAGTTTGCATGGGGATTTAATCGATTTGAATATGTATGTAAACTGCATTGGAGTAAAGTTCTATTAGAAAAATTAGCTTAACCTTTGATTTTGTAGGTATTTTAAAACAATACAATGTTATTAAAGGTCAATTTACTTATATTTAATATTTTTTTTACAATAACATTCACTCAATCACAAAAACAACAAGAATAATTAAATCAGTCTTCAGAATCTAAACACAAATATTAAAATAAATAAAAATAAAAGTGCGCGTCGGACTTGAAAGAAAATATCTCACTCGATATTTTCTTTCCTTAACTGATTATTAATAGTCTGTGGACTACATGAAAAAATCGTTATGCACAGCACTTAGCCGAGTGGGCGGTAACTGTCAATGAAAAATGTAATTACCTTTACAACATTTCAATTGATAAAAAATTAAGAACTTCATGGGCACGAACTGTCAAAGTGGGCCTTTTATTTTGTGACAACTATAAGTGAGTACTCGTTAGCCTGTCAAATTAATCAGTCTACCTGTCCTCTTTAACCCGATACCCTATTATGCCGCCATGTTTTTTTGCCACAGACTTTAGTCAAAAGGTTGACGAGGCCTTTTAATGTCGTTTGTTATTTTAATTGTCAAATTACTTTAAACCTGCTCAATCACAAAGGCGAATAAATATTCTAAAGCTCTATCTAAACCCAACATAAGTACTTACGCTAAAGCTATAAATGCTAAAATACGAATAAACATATTGATACATTTTTTAAATAAATGGGTACAATCAGCGTCAAAAGTACAAAAATAATAAATAAAAAGGAAATTACTTATACTATAACCTACATAATATATACATTTAGAAATTAAGCAGCGCCGCCAATCACGGGGAAAATCTTTACGCATAGGTGCTTAAAGAGGAAAGAGAATACGAATTACGTTTCATTCACATTCCAATACCTATTAAATACGAAGTAGGTATACCTTAGTCTAGCTTAGGTATTCCCTAACTTGCCCTTTTTTGAACTTTCGGTCACGATTTGGTCACAATCACGTTATAATATTGGATGTTGAAAAATTATTCACAAGAATACTTTTTAGACATTTGTGAGATCGAGATGAGATCGGAACTGAATTTTAAACATATTTTATTACGAGAATTGACCCCCTGATTCTTATTTACTTCGAAACATAGATGAATAAAAATATTTCTTTGAACTTTCAATTTAAATATCAAATTCGTTTCAAAAATCGAAATTTGAAGTTAGTAGCAAGTCAATTGAAAGTCCAAGTTGTCTTTTGAACTCTTGTTAAGAATTAATGAATAATTTCAAGTCAACTTGTCCAGATGTCGACTTCTGTTAACAAAGCAAAACGAAATATTTTGTAGCTAGCGTGCTTCGTATATATTTTTAACTAGCTGTTGCCCGCGGCTCCGCCCGCGTGGACGTCGATTTTCGCATTTTTTACTATATCGCCGGTTCACTAAATATGCGTAGGATTTTGAGTCTAACCAAGACCTTTCCAATAAAAAAAGCCGCATTAAAACCCGTTCAGTACTTTTGACGTCCATCGCTATTACTTATTAAAAATACCGGGTTGTAATTGGTTAAGTAGAACCGGAGATATGACTAAAAACAACCTAAAAACGAAGCGCGGGCGAAACTACGGGTATCAGCTTGTATAAAAAGTAGCCTATGTGTTGCCCAGAACTATGAACTATAATCTTACCAAGTTTGATCAAAATCCCTCCAGTAGTTTTTTATTTTAGCGTGAACAAAAATTTAGTGCGGACAAACAGAGGCACAGAGGCACAGAGGCACAGAGACACAGACAAATAGACAAACAGACAAAAATTCTAAAAATCATTGTTTTGGCATCTATTACATTCATAAAGTCCCCTAATAATTTTTTTTCTCATATATCTTCCATGTACAGACGCCGATCAGTTACAGATTTATTATATGTATAAATATAGATTGTAATTTTTGTGTGTAATGTCTAAATAATAATATATATTATATACTAACCTATATAAGTGATACTAACAAATATAAAATTATTTATTCATTCATTCATTTATAAAACCTTTCAATTGTTTTCTAAACGATCTCAAAAAAGATAGTTTTTTCAATATGATTCTATATTTTTTATTTCCACTTGTTCTGTTCTTTGTTATTTGTTTAGTATGGAACAAATCTTGAAAGTACGATTAGAACAACTTCTTTTCATGTTAGTTCCTGGTGTAGGTACGGTGCCTATTTTCGGTGACAATGTGATGATATGGTACTAGGAAGCTGGTCTGATTTTAATATTTTAATATTCCTACCGCAGGAAAACCTTCACGAACAAACTGCATAGGTACCTACGTGAAATTATTTGTTCACACAATTGAATAAATGGATTTACTCGTACATGAAAAACTAACTGAAATGTGTGGAAGTTTTTCATTTTCGCTTTGCTAAAATGTGTATCGCAATTATGTTACGTATTAAAATGTTTTGAAATAAAACTGCAGCACCATTGTACTATCCTTTCCACTATTAATTATCCTTATGTATATTTTTATTGTGTGTGTATGAATTTTATTTTCCAAAAACGTGACAATAAAATGATATAACCTCCTCCATAGGCCACGGTGACCGCTTCCCATCAGGCTGGTTGCCTGTCACCTAAGTTGTATAAAAAAAATATTAGTGACAAAAATACAAAAAGTCACACAGTTCAAAAACACCATGTACTAACTTTATTCTTTACATAATCTTTCTTTTTTTTCATATAAAGTACTAGGTACCTTTTTTTTCTTTTTTTTTTCGTGCGGAAATCCTCATGGATACCTACCAGCCTAACCTAACATGGCCAGCGGGGCAGGTTATGTCGGACTCTTACCGACTAAAACCGCACGCCGTCTAGGGTCTTCTGACGCCAGGGTGTAACGTGGCCCAAAGAGCATTTCCCTCGCACCCCGGCTTGACCCGGGCCATCTCCGGATTCGAGATGGCCCGGCCGAGAACCACGTGGTTCCCGTCAGTACTAGGTACCTATATCCATTTAAGATGGTTCACAACTGCATATTAAAACGTTTTACTATTGTTTATGAAAATTGTGTACCACAAATAAAAAACTATTTTTGTCTACTTTATTTTTTATTCGTCCTCTGTCAGTAGTTCTTCTTTTACAACAGAAATTTCTTTTTCAAATATAATTTAGAAACGTCTGACTGTGGAAATAATTAAGTTTTAAATATTAAAAATGTCGTGCTCTGAATTGTTTGAATGCTACCATAGCTATTCATGTGCTATAGGTACATAAACATTTTGTACTATAGTTGTCACAAAATAAAAGGCCCACTTTGACAGTTCGTGCCCATGAAGTTCTTAATTTTTTATCAATTGAAATGTTCTAAAGGTAATTACATTTTTCATTGACATGTACCGCCCACTCGGCTAAGTGCCGTGCATAACGATTTTTTCATGTAGTCCACAGACTATTAATAATCAGTTAAAGAAAGATAATATCGAGTGAGATATTTTTTTTCAAGCCCGACGCGCATTTTAATTTTAATTTATTTTAATACTTGTGTTTAGATTCTGAAGACTGATTTAATTATTCTTGTTGTTTTGTGATTGAGTGAATGTTATTGTAACAACAACATTAAATACAAGTAAATTGACCTATAATAACATTGTATTGTTTTAATATACCTACAAAATCAAAGGTTAAGCTAATTTTTCTAATCAGAACTTTAATCCAATGCAGTTTACATACATATTCAAATCGATTAAATCCCCATGCAAACTGGATTCGATTCATCGTGAGTACCTATCGAATACCGAATCGTATAGGTACATAACTAGTTACGCCACGAGGACAAACGTCAAAACGGGCCTTTTATTTTGTGTTGAGTATAGTTGCGAACATTTTTCTTCACTAGGAACTTTTTAGAGAAGTAATAATGGTTAATCCCATGGTTAATCCCTGTTGAGAAGCACTGTTAGTAGCGATGGGTAGGTACCTACAAGATAGTGTTTGCTGATTAAAACCCAGTTAGACGAATACACGCCCATCAAAAGATGTTTATTCAATGAAATTTTGAAGCAATTAATATGCTAACTTTTATAACTGCAAGATGCGTAAAAACTAAACTAAATCATAGTGGACTGTTTAATTGGCATTTCACAATTTTTCTTATGTAATTATTTAAACCTAGTTAAATCTACTGACCTAGCCTAAATACCATTCTCCTCTGTGGCAGATAACTTAGTATACTCGAGATTCAAGGCATTCTAGATAGAGTTTGAAACTTGATTTAAGTAATTAATACTTGCAGAAGTTTGCGTGGATATTGAACCTTGAACATCGATGTAGAGTTGCAATCCTATCGGTAGATAGTTTAGCGGATGCATTCCTAACGTTTATAGCAAAGCAATTACCGATATTTAGGCTCTTGGTTAGTTAGTTGGTAACCAAGGGGGTTAATACATTGTAAAGTTAAGCAATACTAGCCAGGTCGGTCTAAGGATGGGTGACCATTCTTAAGTCATTGACCTCCATAGGCCACGGTGACTGCTTCCCATCAGTTGGGCCGTGTGCTTTTCTGCCACATTGTGACCCAAATTGAGACCCCTCCCTGCCTCGGAGAGCACGTTAAGCCGTTGGTCCTGGTCGCCATACGAATATCTACGGAAGTCGTTACGGGTAGTTGGAGCCCTAAAAAATTTACAATTGGTCTAACTACAGAACTTTGATATCACCATTGGGTAGTGGTGTGGAGGTCTAGTGGCAGTCGCTTTATGGAAATTATCGAAGTTCGGCGACCTGAGTTGAGAAAAGGCTCGCAGGATGATTAAATAGCAATTACAGACTACGGTAACTATTTTCCATTGGCAAAGGTGTTGGTGTTTCTAGTACCCATAACACAAACTAGTAATACTATGCTTACTTCGGGTCTAGAGAGAGCTATGTAGAATATCCAAAAGTAGGTATTCATTAAAAAAAATATGATCTCCTGTTAGCTACCTTAATGATATAAAATTATAATGAAAAACACGATATCAATGAATATTAACATCATAAATCGCGTGTCTAAACCTATTTAACAGACATGTACCAAACCAAAATAGTACCACATCAAATAAGTACGTGTAGTAACATTTTCAGCACCCAATATCATAGTAATTTACAAATTGTTATCATTTTTATGAGCTAACGAAGAAAATTCTTTAACTGGTGTTATACACGCAGACCACTAGACAGCTTTGTGATTTTCGACTTTGTGAACTTTTGCTTATGATTTATAATCGCTTACACTGATGCAAACTAATGTTAACAACCTTTTTGATATATTATAAGGTATATTAAATTACACCCCTTAGCAGGGGATGGGTCAGGTGTAGTTTTAATGAATGGGTTCATAATAATTTAGTATCTGCGCTGTGTAATTTAATGAAAATACATATATTTAAGTTAATTGCTACATTAATTAAGTAGCTTTGCAAATATTTAGTAAGAAGTTAATTTATATGTAGATTATGATGTGTATCTAGTTAGCAAATAAGTTTAGTAAAAGGTTAATAAAATCTAAAACTATTAAAAAGATTTTTATTTTTTTAAAACGGAAGCCCACTTATTATTATGAAAGTTGAAGAAGCGAAAGGAGTAGGTATGCCAAGATCGTAGCAAGTGAAAAGATGTTGTCTCTGCCTACCCCAATGGGAAAAAGGCGTGATTTGTATGTATATAAAAGGAATAATTATTGGCCAGTGTCACTCAGGTACATCCTCATCATCTTAGCATTATTCCCTGTTGCATCCAAGGCCTTCGGTTTCTCCTACTTATATGGTCTGCCGTCTAACTTCTCAACCCAAAGAGTGAGGTCTGCACCAGTGCCTCGTTCGTCAATCAGAAGGCACTAGCTACCAGGTGAGGTTGACTTGGACCCTGAAGATATCTTAGCCGGGGGCAGTTATGTTGTACTCGAACCGACCAAAACCAGACACCGTCTCGAGTCTTCAGATGGCCGGGGTATAAGCTTACCCCTGGCATTTTTCCGAGAGAAATGGACCCTATACCCTATAATCCCGAAGGAAATCATGTAAAAAGGATCTATCTATTTTAAAAAATATATATAGACAAACCAAATGAAGGTAATGAAAATAAATAAGAATAAAATAAAGTAACACATTTTATTCCATCGACAATTTTACTGATTTTATCTTTATAACGTGACGCGGCGAGACCTCGCGAAGCAGAATATGGAGAATAGGAATTTGTGTCGTGCATTGAATGACAGGGAATACGAAATACATGAATAATTTTATTGTACTCTGCTACTTTTTATCAGAATAAAATACTGTAGTCGCTACGAGGTTATACTGTATTATTATCTATACTTGCCCGCGGTTTCTCCCGCGTGAATCGTGAATGTCGGTTATCGTAACTTTCGGTCATAATCTCCAGTTCCACTCAACCAATTGCAAACAAACATCGGCAGATTTTATGTTTGACCAATACCTTCCAAACAAAAAAACCGCATCAAAATCCGTTCAGTGATTTTTGCGAGCATTGTGAACAAATACACCTGCGAACAGACTAATATCACCGCTAATATTCCAAATAAAATATTTTTATGTTCAGAATCGTGTGAATATAAAAATATATTTTAGTTATGTTATACACATAACTAAAACATACGTATTATGTTGTGTTCACAAATTTTTTTTATATTATCTTAGACTCAGTCTGTCATCGTAGACCACATTTTCACTTACCACTAGTTGAGATAGAGGTCAAACGTAAGCCTATCCATAAAAAAACACTTCATAATATATACGCTGCCACGATAATGACTATTAGGTAAGCATCAGTAACCCTTAACACCGAAACCGAAGTTGAATAATTTCGGTAGCAGTAGGTAGCGGTATCCAAAATCATTTTCGTCTTTACAAAAACGAAATACAAGAGAACAAAGGCGGAGATTAATACAGATAATTTGTCTGAGACTCCACGCAATAAGGCTACCCGTATAAATCAGGAACGTAGGTACAATCGACAACAAGTGTGTCACAGAACAGAAACTGTATTATGTAGGTATGGAAAACACTTTTACAGTCCGTAAAATATAGGATGAGCTCTTTGACATAGGGCACAACACCTAACGATGTAATTTTGAATCGGCGTCATGGTTAAAATTTTATTTTTTATCACCTATATTCACGTCTGAAATGTACCGCATAAGATCTAAAATATATATAGGTACACCGAGCCATGTGGTAAGCTGTAATCGTAGCTCAACAAATACTTGACGAGTGGCAACCATGGTAATATTAGGATCAACAGTTTACGAAATTTACCAGCTAGCGTAACTTCTGCTCCAAGACTCGGGTCCTTTAAGAATCGCTCTCGGTTGAGTAGAACGGGAGATAAGCATGGAGATAAGTATTCCTAGCCTCCCCACCCTTTCCTACTCCCGCTCTTTCCCTTCAGGGTCGGCAGCGCGTGGGTGACGCCCTTGGTGTTGCACACGTCCATAGGCCACGGTGACCACTTCCCATCAGGTGGGCCGTGTGCTTGTCTGTCACCTACGTGGTATAAAAAAAAAAATAATAAAAAACAAGAATGTATTGGACAAGCTAAGCTAAAAACTATAACGTTGTATTACAATAAAGCAAACCGAGAAATTATAATTACTGTGAGAAATGTAAAATTAGACGAGATGACTATGAATAAATGAGTGCGCCTCTGGTACCCTCACAGACCTTACAAAATACAGAATACTACCACTTAAATAGTATAATTTATACAAAGTACTCCGAATGAAACTGACAAATAGAAGAGAAACTTGTTTTTATTACATTACAGTGCTTTTCAACGTAGCATTTTCATAAAAGAGAATCATGACACAGTTTAGTGAAAAGTGTTTTAAGGAAACATCAAACGAAGCACTTTATAAGTCTGGCTCTTTCGTTTAGATGCAATTCTGGAAACTGTGGAATAAAGATAGCTAATTGAAATTTTAATAAAGGTCTTCTTGAACAATGTTGCTTTACGATTTTAATCCTTAATATTTGAGAGTTAGGAATTAAATTGAAATGAATAAAGAAGAATAGAGGTAGTGTTAATGTAGTAGAGGAGTTGATACATTATTATATGATGACATGGATAGAATATTATCACGATCAATTATGTGTTATATTACCAGCCCTCTCAGCATGTTGTCCATAGACACATGTCTATTTTCTCCCGACCAACGAAATCGGAGACAAAATAGAGATGTGAAGCTTAGGTAACGTTTTGATCACGTGACAACATTTTCCTGCGACTTTGGTCTGAGACTCTAACGAAGACTTTACTGTCGAAATTGAGAGGTAGACAGCAGCTGTTAAAACAAAATTAAAAGAGTAAGCGACCTGGTAGATCTAAGCTAGAAACTTCGAATACCACTGGAAGTCACAATAACATTTTAGACTAAGCCGAAATAATAATCTAAAAATACAGATCGCAACGTTTTGCCAGATAACAGCAATTTAATTATATCTAAAACGATGATTCAGAGATTTCAACTAAACTCCGACGTTCATATATTGTTCTATCAGCCTTCTTGCCAATTGGTGCCTGTTCAGCAATCCAAAACGACAAGAAATAAACAAAATTCCCTACAATCCCCGTTTATTACGCGGCGTAAAACTCAAGTCTACAGAAATACAAATTGAACTTTTCACATAATTTGTGCGCAGACATTGTTCGGCTGTAACTGATGGTTTATTATCAAATTTTGCGTGTCATTAAAAGCGATTTAGCAAGGCTGTAAAGTGTGTATATTGTGTTAATGTTAACGTCGAAAATATAAAATAGAAAATGAGTAATTACGATTGTGAATTTGCTTTGGTTCAGGGCCCTTATTCTGTTTGACAAATCGTACCGTAACCATCCACGTTCGTATTAGCCGACACATTTAGGTTGGTTTAGTTTTACACCGGTTCTTTCCTCTATGTTAACCTATTGAAATCGACTGACTTCTCACGTTTCGACTGTGATTAGAAATCAATGTCAAACAGAATAATGCCCCAGATGGTACGGTGAGTAAAACGTCCACTCTGCTATTTAGTCTCAAAAGTTAAATTAGGTGACATTTTACTGAAACATCAACTATACAATAACGTTTAAACTTTCGCGTTCCATGATTATAATAATATGTAAACGGGAATTAGCGCGGAATATAATGTCAGGCATTCCAAAGGTATGTATATACCTATTACCTATAGGTACCATGATCGCGTTAATTCCCGTTTACATATTATTATAATATGCAATAACGTTTTAACAATATAATATGTGATTTTCGGCACCATGTAAATATGATGTTTTCGAAAATTTACGTGAATGTGACATAATAATAATCTAATTTAGTAAAACTGATTTGTATTGCAAGTATTGTGTGTACGAATTGATGAAGGAAGCGCAGGACAGCAGGAAAGCGGGACCTAGACTCCGAGGTTGTAGGTCTTGGATGCATTCAAGGCACAATGCTTAGTCCCTTCTTAATCCATGCCGAAATACATCCTATCAACTGACCATAATAAGTAAAACCACCTTAACCCAATTCGTTAATTAATCTACATTTCAATGACTATCCACATCACTTCACTTATCTTTTATTCATTTTATTCTATTTTTAATTTTTACTCAAACATAAAAAGAGCATTTTGAATTAGCTCGCTCAGCGAATGCACCATAAAACTGCATTAAGTTTAAACATGGCTGTAAAATAAACACGATAAAACTCAATTGAGAATCGTTAAAAATAATGGAGGTACTTTTAATGTGCTGGTATTATGAACAGTCGCTTCTGTAAATATAAGGTTGTGTATTCAGGCGAACGAAGCGATTACAACCAGCGACATCGATCATAAACACAATAAACATTATTTTGTCTAAATTAGTTCTTTATTATCTTACTTTAAACCTTCATTTTATTATTTTAGTGATGAAATATTGACGCGGAATGGTGTTTTACGAATGTGTTTCAGTGAGTGTACGCTGAAACAACATCATTTCATAATCAAACGAACAGATGTCAGTTGTACGGCAACACGCCACTTCTACGTAGGAAATTTCCACTCATAATAAGCACAAAATGTTATATCAATACCCCAATTGCTTATTATTGCGTATTCTTGTCTAATTGTTTGTGTTTTCCGGAAGCTAAACCCAGGCATTCAGAACTGGGAAATGTTATATCTTAGAGTTTAATTAATTACCTACTTTCAAGCAATCATGTTTCATTGAGAATGCCACAGGTTAGATGGTGATTCAACCCAGGCTTACCACGACTAATGAAAAATATTCTATGTTCATCAAAAGAACTTCATTAGTAATATAAACTCTAATAAACGCCCAACTTTCAGCTCCGTACATCTCAGTCCACAACCTAAGTCAAATTACACGTAGGTACCTAAACATTTCTGAATGAAAGAGAAACAAATACAGCTGTTACACTCACAATTGTATTGTGCGACATGAAAACATTGGCAAATACACCTGTCGAGATAATTTCTAAAACGAAGTAAATATTATAATATACCTCTGAATAATTACACGAAGATGCCGACAGACTTTGTAAACAGTTAATATCGCTAAAGATATGAACGAAAACATGTACCTACTGTTGCATACATTCTGCTAGAATGTTTACAATGTATGATTCTTACTGTAGACGTGCATAATTTTATGTCTGGGTGAGTATTAAAAATAAAAAAGCTTTTAGAAGTTTTAGAAGTAAAGAAGAAACGTCTTCTTTAATTCAAAAAAAAATAAGTTTCTATTTTTGAAACACGTACCTACTTTGATAATACAATTTTGATATGTTTCAATAAAACTTATTTTAGTTCTTTGAAAAACTCTTTATGAGCACAAAGTGGCGAACAATATAAAGTACACACTCCAATACTATGAGACTAAAACCTACACGGGCGGCGCATAAATAACAGTGTCCGAGTGTATCCTGGTTGTAGTCTGAGCCTGCACTTTGGAGCCCGGGGTCCGTTTATTGATGAATATCTCGACAGCAGTAGCTTCTATCCAGAACAACACGTGCAGGTCTTAGATAGCACTCTCATACGGTGCGATCGATGCCATCACGAACCGAGCAGACCCCGCAGACAAGTTTCACAGCGCTAATCGCTAAGGAAACGAATAGATTAGGTCGACCAATCACATCCAAGCTCGACGCCGGCGTACGATGCGCGCGCCGCGGCGGAATCACGAGCTGGAGTGTGATTGGTCGACCTAATCTTCTTAGCATACCGTTAGGTGAAGTGCAGTTAATTGACGGACTAAATATTAAAAAAAACAACCCTATATCTACTACTGTCCTTGCTTGACTAACAATAGATGTCATTAAATTTTTTATGCTATCGCCGGTTTCAAATGCTTTTAACCTGAATTCTTTAAAGTTAAACTCAACTAATAAATTACGCTGGATGTCATCTATCTGTTTATATAACTAGACTGTATTAAACTCATCATCCGTTTGTTTATTCAAACTGTTATAAAACTGAAATCGTTTTTAACAATAGTTTTGTAACTACCCTACATTTTTAACAAATCTATTTTACTGAAGCTAAACCACACCAAACTATAGCTTTTGAAACTTGACAAATATTGTGGGTTTTTCAATACTTGTCTCTTTTACTGTTTTATTTTTTTTATCTCTTTACCGCTAACCACAAGACAGAAAAACATTATATTCTTCTTTTCCTAGGAACCCATGAATCATCATTTGAACGAGTTATGTTATTTTGTTAACTCCAAAAATATTACATACAGTTTACATTGCTAAACCATACTTTGAATAAAATATAAATTTAAAATATCTTCAAAGATGTCAGAACCAGAGGACCACATTAAAACGGCACTTATAAAACTACAATGAAAAGCATAAGTAGAACAGCTGCCAGGAACCTATTTCTATTATATTTACCATGTTCGCAATGCCACTAAGTCCTGAGGAAACTCCGACAAGAAACTCAGCCGACTTTTTGTGATCTATTTACAAACATGTTTACATACTTTATCTAATTATAATGTTTTGTTTGAGTAGTAGTAGAACAAACAGTTCATTACCAAGCTTGTTTGTCGTTTATATATCCTCAAATTTTATAATAGTTGAGTATACTTGTAAACAGTCTAATCCAGACATAACAGACATCTTCCCACCTTCCTTCCCACCAATTCCCACACCAGATGTTCATACAGATGCCCTGTAATTACGTATAGACATCAATAAGTCCGATCTTTTTGATCGAAGATAAGAGGAATTGTATGTCAATAAACACTGATCAGTTTGTTGTCTTTGGCACGAGATCAAGTTAGCCGTACAAGAGCATGTTTGTTTGAAAGCAAGGTTATTTTTAATGTGATTATTTGTATGGTGTGTTGTCCTCTTAATAATAATTTTGGCTAATTATATGTACCTGTGTCAGTGTTGGGCACCATTGGTCATGAAACTGAACAAATGAAATATAGTGTAGACTTTAAATTCATATAGGTATTCTATATTGCACACATTATAATTTTGCGATACATAAACAACAGGATTTTTAGGTACATAGGTGAGCATAAATTAACTGAATGTTGAGTTCCTTTCAGTGACACTTCGATTGATACAGGCGAATAAAATAGAGACGGAAGGCAGAGAGCCAAGTGTGTACAGAGCGGAATGGTCTTGCGTTCTTTCTAAATGATTATACTTATCATCTTTGAATAACACCATTTAATGTATAGTTTAAATTGAACTTTTTTAATCACACATACATAATACTACTAACATAGAAACAACTAGAAGAATTCAAATCGACATATTCATGCATGTAAATATTTCCGCTGAGCAGGAACCAAACCATTAACATCTCACATAACAAACTGTCGAATACTACAACCAAGCCACATACTTTGAAAACAAAAGTATAGAACGTGTACAACGTAATAATCAACAAACTTATAAAAGCCGTTCAAGTTCTCCAACACTTTAGTGGATAAGACGTTTGAACTGGCGCGTTCGCGATGCGCCCGCCGCCGCGCCGTATCGCGAATTTGCAGACAATGGGAGGGACTAAGCCATCTTCTCTAATAAACTTTTTAATACCCTCACATCATATCACATTACGTTATTATGTCATTTTGTATTATGCGTGGTTATCATTCACTTAGAACAATGCCTAAGCCTTCTTTTTACGATCACCCTTCGGATAACCGCTCGCCGGTCACCTGGGGTGGTTAATGTGGTTATGTGTGACTCGATCCGAATAAAATCGCGTGCGTGCCGTTTCGGACCCTCAAATTCTGGGTGTTAGGAGCTGGGGTGCGAGGAAATTGCCTTTTGGGTCACCTAACACCCTGGCGCTTGAAAACACGAGATGGCGTGCGGGTTTTAGTCGGTCAAGTCCGACATAACCGCCCCGGCTGGCCCGCAGAGGTGGTATTTATGGGGATTGCCGTAGCAAAAGATCTTAACGTTTCTATGCTGAACATGCTAAACAAAGTGTTTTACAAGTCACACCGTGAAATACTTTTGTTAACGTAAAACCTTGAAAAAAAATTTGTTTAACAGAATTTTGGTTTCACAAAAATTTAATTAATTAAAAAGTAATGTTTGTCCTTCGGTGCTCTAATTTATTTTGTTACAATTGATTGGTAAGATATTGTAAATATTGAATAATAGAAAGCACTTATCATTGGAATTTTGCTTGAAAATTTTGGTTTTATAGAAACTGTGATTTCAATTAACGAATCAATAAGAGTGTCAGCAATTAATTGTGTTTAATTAAATTGGCATTGACTAGAAGGATCTTAAGTTACATTTTTAATATAACTAAGTAGTAATACTTAGTTCAGATTCGTTTTCATCACAAAAGACAGATGATTTGTTGCTGGTAGATGTCTTATTTTGTTCTGTGGTATTCGTAAATTCATGTTATGCTTTTGTTATTGGGTTATGAATTGTATAGTTTTAATTCTACAGTTGTAAAAGTACATAATAATATCCTTAGTGTACGACAGTACCATAGATATTCATGTGCTTATATAGTGTCTACGTAATACCAAACAATAGACAAGATAACCATGATAAAATTGGCATCAAGCGTGAGTATATATTATCTTTAGAGTCAAGTTCCTTTAATTGACATTATTATTGCCTTATTTCTAAGTGGTACACGTTTTCGCAACTGCGATCACAAGGATTAAAGATTTATCACATCCGCTGCTATCTGTAGCAAACTTTTTCAGACTGGAGTCACTATTATTGTAACCCATTTTTCTCTATACTGAAACCTACCTAACATTCATAACTTAAACCTGGTGAAATTGAAAGAATATTAAGTCTATCAAGAGTATAATATAGTATATTATATTGCCAGCAGCACGCTCCACTCTTATTTTAGTCAATAAGTATTTAAATTCGGACAGCATTAGGCCAGGCCGATATTACATAATAATCTCACAACATGTTTTGACGAAATTTATGCCGCTATAATTCTGTATTTAATTTTAATCACTCCTTTCCAAAATTTTATCAGACAGGTAAGTAGGTACGTGAAAAAATACTTTTACGTGTTCCTAACAGTGATTTGCACTATAACTGACGTTGTTTAGGAATGTATATCAACATGTTCGAGATATTCAAGTCGATATCAAGTGCCGCTATAAATCGATTCCAATTCCGAATGAATCGAGTCTATTTCTAAGTTATCTGTGCTCTGTGGTACAATTTTATGAGCGCTCACATATTTACCTATGGCGCGTTGTTTATTGTGGTTCTGCGAGGTCAGGTTTTAATGGATTTATTTATACCAGCAATACGAACCAGATTCTACTAAATCGTAAATATTGGTATCAATAAATACTAGGTAGTTCCTGTTAATTATGTACTTTCAAATTAAATGTAGGCTTGGAGCCAACGCATGATCTTAGACTAGACAAGTTTCAATGAATAGATTTTTTTGTGAATTGATATTATCGATTTTTTTTTCATTAAGTAATATGGTAGAAAACGCTTACAAAGAATCTTAGGAGAAGCAGTTTCGCTGTGCGCTTACCAACTGCAAAAGGGAGTAAGTTATAAAAAAGTGAATTATAAAAAGAAAAGACTTCTACTTTATAACACGTTCCTTTCTAAATAAACTCGTGGAAGCTAGCAAAGGTGTTTCAATTCCTATAATAAAATTCGTCTGCATCGTTTTAGTCTCATCTCTATCTTGGTATAGACAGCAGAGAACGGGGTAATTTTTGCAGGGTGCCTATACTGAGTTTTTACGTTTGCCATTTCACACTCGCTAGTGAACGCGTAAATGCAAATTTGTATGGGATTGGATTAGCGCCGCCTGGTGGCAAACGTGGGAATCATTTTTCCATTGCGATAACCGACATCGACGCGGGCGGAGCCGCGGGCAACAGCTAGTCGTACAATAAAACTGGGTGAATAAAAATAAAATGGTGATTAGAATTTCTCAAATAATTTCTAACTAACTTTACTAAATGTCAAGTACAAGTATCTAACCAGATAATTGAAGATTCTGTGCATTACTACATTGAAATAGTTTAAAGTTACACTTGAAATAAAATAAATGCAATATTTATCTGACCATTTTATTCCTGTTCGCCCCTTGATCTCTATTCACCCCGTTTTACTGTATGTCTTAAGCCTGACTTGTATCTAATGAGCGCTCAGCTTTATAGACACACCAACGTATTATAAAGATTATTTTATTTTTCTTGATTGATTATGATCGATGGTCCAAAAGTTCACAGACAACGGAAGCGCTTGTGAAACAAACAACATTCTACTGTGATTTTTACTAACGCATGTATAACACTCTGGTAGTAACACAGTGCCGCAATACTTCCGTTCAATTAATTACAGGTTTCACTATTTTTGACTATAGGTACGGGGTCAGCTCCACGGTGAAGAGATTTTTTTATACGACGTAGGTGGCAGACAAGCACATGGACGTATGGACGTGTGCAATACACGCGCTGCCTACCCTGAAGGAAATGGGGGAGGGCTAGGAAGGGTTGGGAAGGCTATTAATGGGTCATCATCATCATTCTCTGAACCTTTTTCCCAACTCAGTTGGGGTCGGCTTTCCAGTCTAACTGTGATGCGGCTGAACCTCGATATTTTCCGTAGAGCGACTGCCATCTGACCTCCACAACCAATGGTCATTATGACGAATGGCGATATCGAAGTTCCAAGTTAGACTGGTTGGACTTTTGGGGGCTCCAACTACCCGTAACGACTGCCGTAGATGTTTGTATGGCAACCGGGACCGACGGCTTAACGTGCTCTCCGAGGCACTAATAAACCTGCGATAAATACACACATAACTTCGAAAAGCATCGAAAAGTCATTGGTGTGCGCCATGGTGAACCTGGGATCGAACTCGAGACCTCGTCTCAGCAGTCCATTACCCAAACCACTAGGCTACCGCGGTACTTCGGCACCGCTGGGAAGGCTATTAATGGGTGGGGAGAAGGAATAGTGAGCCTGGCTACCCTACTTACCGGCGGGAACACAACACGGTGGTTATTATGATATTATGGCCACAGTGTTTTGTAGGGTGGAGGTACTAGGAGGAGGTACTTACTCATTTCGGACTGGAGATACTGTCGTGTCCTACCTCCTATTTTGGACTTCAAGTGATATTTTAACACTATTACTTTAACTCTACACTTAGACATGTGCAAGGCTGAGATATCACCCTCATTATGGTGCAACAATTCCATCTAGAACGAAGCGGTTCAGCGCCTCTTTTTTTTTGCCGCACCATTAAAACCTGGAATTCTTTACCAGCTCACGTGTTTCCTTCCTCCTACAGTCCCGGGTTCTTTAAGCGGAGCGTGAAAAGGAATTTGATGAGACCGTCAAGCTGAGGGCCACTATTATAGCATTTTGTGTTTGTAATGATGACGCCAATTCCAGAGACTTTACCTTTAGCTTACCATCAAGCGAGGTGAAGTCATATTAACGTGACCGACGTAAAAAAAACATCAGAGTCTCTCATTATGGACTCTATATCTCACAATTAGGTAAGGTGATCGTAAGAACGATGACCTTGCCTACGACCTTTCCCCTTCTACAAAACTATCACAAACCAAAAAGCCCAAAAACAATTATTCCCGTATTTTGCGTCTGGCACAGCGAAACTTCTCTAAAAGGATTTGGCTTGCTTAGGAAGTTTTATTTCATCAGATATTGTAATCTAAGTTTCTTAGTTAGTTCTATACGATTACATTAATTGTTCCCGGAGTTGTAATGTTCTTAGAAAATAATCTGCGCAGTGTTAAGACCACTCCTTGTAATGTGATTCCCTGAAGCAATACATGTATTTTAAATTGTATATTTCTATGTGCCCGCGATTCGCCCGCACGGGAAATAAAGTAGCTTATATTACGCCTTATAATATTACATATCTACCAGTCCTGCCAAAATCAGCCCCGCCGTATCTTGCCAGAGATTATCTCATTCAAACACAATAACACACAGAAAAACAGACATTATTATACAAAAAAGGAGATGTTTCACAAATGTATGAACCTTGGGCCCGATAATTGTACATTACTCAGAAAAAATAGCTAGGCAACGTAGTTTTCATTTTTCACTTTTCAATTCTTATAATATTGCTTCGTAATTATGGGCGGAATCTAACTAAATAAACACTTTCTTGCAACACAACAAACATGGCGGACTAAAACTATAAAAATGTACTCATATTTCATTAATTTATGCCCTTGAATTTCGGAGGCGAATAAACATAATAATTGTATTTTTGCCGAAACATAACCGGTATTATTTCTCTTTTTTCCTGTATTGTGTACAATTAGGGGGCCCAAAATGAAACATCTCTTTTTAAAAGTAAAAATTGCTCCAAAAGTTGTGTTGTTTACCTAAAGTTGGTCCAAAATTTTACGTTTGGACGCGATCTCTTCGCATAATTGCGCTGACACGTACGATTTTGCTTTGATAGTGCCTTTCGCCTTTTCTCAGTCCTCTATATACACAATATGTTTAAAAGGGCCATGAAATTTTCTCTTCACGTATTGATGTATAGATTCATTGACATGTTAGGGTAAAAGGCTTTTGGGATTCACTATCTCTTTAATCCGTAAACCTCGCAGTGTATCAGATTCGCACACTCTTCAAACGTACCTCATTTATGTGTTAGGGTCATTGTATCTTCTTTAACCAACCAGATACTTTGGACGGACGGCATGAAATATAATATTTCCTTGGCTTTTAGGCACCCTCTTATGACACACTATACCGGCCATCAAGCGGTTCGTGTACTTGTTTGAGAAATGTTAGATAAAATGTACCTGAACGAAATTCAATTTTTGTCACTTTAGCGACTGTCTTGTTGTTACCTAGTGTTTAGATTGTCTAATTCGGTAGTGTTTTAAAATTCTTGGACGTTCTCGATCGAAAACTATAGTGGCATGTAGAGTAAGTAGACTCTACCGACTACTTCACTTCAAAATGTTTATTTCTTTTTTTATATAGGGAAAGCTAAAGGTAAAGTCTCAGAACCAGGGGTCACCACTACATGTACCAATAGTGCTACAGTGTTCCTGTATTCTGTAACTCGTGTTCCCCTTTCCTACTGCGGGCTTTTTTGTGGAAGGTGGTAATATATATATTGCCTGTCTCCAGTCTCTCGTTACAAATATGATACGCTTTTTTTTAAATATCGATCACGAACCTCGACTGATGGCAAGCTAAAGGTAAAGTCTCAGGAAGAATCCCCATTACATACACCGATAGTGACATAATGGTAGCCCTCAACTTGACGACCTCGTGAAAGAAGTTACATACTATTTGAAAGAAATTTGGAGTATACCGGCTTGAAAGTAAGATTGGGTTTAAGCTTCAAAGATCTTGAGGTCCCAGACACTCTACATGAGAACTTGAATTACTTGATCGCGATCACTTCTATTTTAGGTGAAATCCGCTCTCAGTAATCATTGATTTACATAAAAAATCCTATTAGATACACAGTCTCGAACTAAAGTGACATTCGAATCTATCTTCAATCACACATACGTAGTTATAGAACATATTTTTTTGCAAATTCAACCTTACACACATGATTTAAAGCTCTTTTTACAAAGCAGTACATAAACACGAGCGATGCGAGACTATTTGAAATGAGTTCTCAACACTCATTTCTTTTGCGGACAGTTTTGACATCTTGACTGTACATCTTGGGTTTTTTGTAAATCAATGTCAGTTAATAAAGAAAAGTACAGGCAAACAGTATTGTTTATAATATCGATGTTTAGATAACTTTGCAGTACATCTCATAATATTTATAAACTTGTTATATAAACGCCTCGCTACTGCAAATAGTGCAAACTATTGAAATATTGATGATGTATCCAAACGGTAGAAATATCAACAATATACGTGCAAATAACAACATCTAACATTCATCTGCTCTTATGAATCTATTCACAACGGATTGTAGTGGAATAACATCTCAATTTACTGTGCGTCTTGAGTTTGTACTGTAGGTACACATCGCAAATGGGTTAGGAGTAGGAGATGATTCGAAAAAATTTAACTGCTACAAATTGTGCGAATCTATATATATATTTAAAAATGAATCCCTATTTCCCTCGTTCACGGCATCTCGCCCGAACGGCTGGATCGATTTCACTAATTCTTTTTTTATTGTTGTGTTGAGAACGTTGCGCGGGACATTAGAAAATTTAAGAAAACTTTCTTAGTGCTTTTGACAATAACACTTTTCTAATGTAACCTCATGGCGTACTTAATTGTCATGTGTCAATATTTAGCCGTCAAAATTTCAGTTTAATTTTAGTTTATGTTGTTGGTAGTCAATGGGAGTTTCAATGGACCAATAAATTTGAACTCGCTATTCATTGCTAGCACATTAAGGCAGGACAACACCTGTCGGGTCAGCTAGTCTTAAATATAATAATATTATTTTTCTATAAGCAACTCGTACGGTGGTATTTTTATTCAAGAAGGGCATTAGAAGGTTTTTACAGGGTCGGTAGCGCGGTTGTGACGCACCTGGTGTTGTTTACGTGCATAGGCCACTGTGATAGCTTCTAATCAACTGGGCCGTGTGCTAATCTGCTTCCTAAGTGGAATAAAAACGAATCAACAACTATAGAAATTCGTATCATAAATTGCTTAATAGTAATTTATCATCATACTCTTCGGAGATCGGGGTCCACTTATTCCTCTTCCTGCTGGTTTGAATTATATGACGTTTATGGGACCGGCTTCTTAAAATAAATGACGTCAACTGGTCCAAAACTGAAGGTACTTGTGATACCTATATATCATTCGGGCTTTCATTTCGCTAGACATTATAAACGATATCTAACAACCCAATAACTCTTCTCTGAATTTAGCAATAAATGACTTGAATTAATTGTTCTATTCAGTTCGGTAGAGTTACGTGTGTTTACTCGTAAATATACTGCTAAATACTTAATATTGTATCCTACTGTAAGCGGGAAAGTTCGAGAGGTTGTTTACTTCTGTTTGAAGGAGTATTGACGTAGATTTGTCTGGACAGATTTGCCTGGAATTTGACAGACCTACAGATAGACCAAAAAAGATATAACATGTTTTAATCCCGATAATAAATTCGTCTAGATCGCAAGACCGAGACCAATCGAGATCGCAACCATGCTTTGCCTGTTTTTAGGCGTTTTTTTTTTCAAATTGTTTAGGCGGGGATAGCCGCTGTTAGCTGAGATGTGATGTCAAACATTCGACTGCTACGACGGAGGCGCTGGTTCGATTCCCGCTCAGTGCAAATATTTATATGCATGAATATGTCTACATTCGCATTGTTCTGGGTGTTTTTATGTATAATATGTACTTAGATATGTATTTACAGAAAAAAAGAGGTAGGTATATAGGTATGTTTATCCGCATTCTAGAACCCATAACACAAGCTAGTTAAACTATGCTTACTTTGGGTCTCGTGAGCGTTGTGTAGAATGTCGTACAAAAAAAATATTAATGAAGGCCGCAAGATACCAATATTCTACGTGAATGAAACTGTAAGCATCTGCTAGTAGGTATAGGTACGTCCTAAATTTTACCCAATATGTTTTCTTTCGTCTCAGATACTAATAACGTGTTATTGAGGAGCGCGCGTCTTAGCGTCTCACCGCACATAAAGTTTCTAACTCAGCTAACTCTAATAAACATATAAGTTTACACCATAGAATTAGAAAAGGCTAGATGGGTATTCTACGCCATCCGTTTCCGCTAAACACTAAACTAACACAACGCAATACTTTTAGTTAATTTGTAATAGTTTTAGATTACAAGAATTGGCCTTCAGATTTTAACGGTGATAGACACTGATTAACACTAAGGTTTAAATTAGTAGAACAGATTTTCACAGCTGAAATCCCGTCTTGACTTACGTTCAACCTTACCGGTGAACATAAAATGCCGAATGGTGTCGATAGATGGCCTTGCGACTGAAATTGTTTTATTCACAGTGTCATTAAAGTTATGATTATCACAGCGTTAGTTCCAATACTGTTTGGACTCCACCTCAGCTTACCATCAGGCGGGGTGCAGTCAATCTAGCGGACTAAACATTTTTTCAAAATTTCCTCCACCTATATGTATTTTGGAACACGCGGTGCACTCTCCTAGATAACTCTTTACCCCAACATTAGTTATATTTCCTTCATTTTACAAATGGCTACCACACCACTATCCAAAAAAAATATTCAAATGACGCACATATGCGTCATTGCTCACCAATCAGTTAATTAACATGACTGAGCACTGGATAATCGAGTCTCTTCCCTATTGTATGAAATACACATGCGTCATCTACCCACGCTTAGGTCTGTGGCACCGTACCCGTAAATATTGACAAGATCTGGTTCGTAAGTATTCGAATAACTTTCATATTATTTTGTACAGGTAAACGCTTTAATCAAGGCTGTCTATTTCTGATGAATCCTGAAATTATGTTTCAGACTAACAAGAATAAAATTTTAATTATTAAGTAATAAATTTTTGTGAAGATTATTTTCACTCTCGGCATTTACAGATTTATTATTTACTAGCCACCCGGGACCCGGCTTCACCCGGTCATAAATTCTTAATTTTTTTTTTTTTAAATAACCCGGTTGCACCAGCACCCACCGGCCCTTTAATATTGAATTTCATGCTTCTTACTTCAAAACTTAAGCACTTTCCATATACCAGACTTCTCGTCTCTACCCTTATTTGCCCCCTTAGGTGTGTAATTTTGAAAAACTTTGATACCCGTGTCCATTTATTTCTAATCAGAAGCAAGTGTATGAAATTTCATGGGTCTAGCTTTGAAAATGACTGACTTTCCATACAACCAGTCATCGCCTATTTTACCCCTACCTATTATAAACAGACCCTTCAATTTTAATTATTTTTTATATTGAAGATTATACTGTTATCTACCTACCTATGCAACATGCTTATGATGAAATTGCACCTATTGCAATCTTGTAAGTAGCGTTGCAAGCGGGGACGAACCCGACGAACAGTCGTTTGTTGCTAGCCCGTTGCTTCAGACAATACAGTACCTATCATTAATAAGAGTTAGTATTTTCATCTACCATGCCTCAGTAACACAGTTGTGAAGACATTTGTTGAGACTGTTACTTTGTAGCTCATTGTTGTGACACAAAGATTGAATGATTTAACGGCTTAGATTTGATATTATGCGAAAGGGACATTATGAGAACGGTATATAATGCGAAATGGACATTTTGTGAAGTGGACATTTTTAGGTTTGTTTGATAATAAACTCCACCCTGAGTAAGTGGTTTCGCATGATTGTTTCTGAATGTTATAAAATGTTGAATGTTATGTGGAAAATCGTTGTTTCTGCAAGTGTATTTCTCTAAAGCTCGGGCAATAAAATAAATAATTATTTTTATGGCCTGAAAGGATTCAGATCATAAAATATTCAGGGTCTTTAATAGCTAAAGTTACTTACAACGGTGGCTATTTTAACTAAAAAGTGAAACATTAACCGTCTAAACCAGGCTTAATTACATCCAAAATGCAATCGTTAAAAATTATATTCATTAATGTAGGATTTTATTCACTTTCTTATTTTTCAAACTTATCCCATTACTTTTTAGAGATATAACAGTGGCGCGTTTTATTTTTCGAATAATATTTGTTGAGTAGCACGCTCGTAATTCAATTAGGTTGCTCTTGACTTGGTCGTTGGGTTAAAATGAGGTCAGAACGAAATAGAAACATTATATAGCCTACATCGTGTGCATGTTATCTCTACTCTAGACGATCAGATTCTGCAGGATAATAATATGATACGTATAGAAAATTATAATTTAATGTGAAATCTGTTTCAAAATCGTAGCCAATGTAAAGATGTTGTCTCTGCCTACTCAATCGGAAAAAGGCGTGATTTGTATGTATGTAGTTATGTGAATCTGTTTATCTTAGCTTTGACGGGAACGACTACTCTCTGACTAACATTAAAACCTGCAATAAAGCCTCGTCCGTGAATTAGCTGGTTTACCAGCTCGCAGGTGCCCAAAGTTCCTAAAACACTAGTGTCATACAGTAAAAATTGATATTATAGATTCAACTCTAAACGACATGAAATTGGAGGTCGACTATAGTTATTTTGGTAATATCTCTGGTTCTACCTAACCAATTGCAATCAAACATTGGTAGATGTTAAGTCTAACCAATACCTTTCTAATACAAAAACAATATATTATGTAGTTTTTGTGTCCATTGCGAACAAACAGACAACATTCCAAAAAAAGATTTTTATATTCAAAATCGTTCATTTACGTAACCCAAGTTTTTTTTTTTAAATACCTATCTCCAATGTCTCCAAAATTTACAACAGTTCTATTCAATCTGTAACTTATCAAAACAATAAAACACAATGATAGCTCAATAAACATTTATTTTATGGGCTAGTAAACCCTGGCTGTTGTACAATTTTACAACCCGGGCAAACCCGCGCGATGTCGTTAAACTACACAATATTACCAGTGGGTACGTAGCCATCATTTCCTTCCGTATACCAGTCGTAGCAGTAGAATGCACTACCGCTACACCACAGAGGCCGTCAACGAAATCGGTCGCCAAAGAAAAACACATTATTTATTCAGAATATTCCCGAATATAACATTACATTGAGAATGAAAATCACAATGAAAATGAAAATATGAAAAAAAAGACATTTTATAATAAACATAAATAATAGACCACTGTATGATAATGAAAAGGTTGACATCTCAGCTTGATGAAAAAAATCAGCGCCGAATCCGGTGGCGTGTCGTGTAGCACTTTAAGGGAAACAGCGCAACAGATTTGCCGTGTTTTTATCATTAAATGTATATAATTCCTTATTTATAGCTCAATTGTATTTATATTAGGATGAACATGTTAGTATAAATGCACTAAATAATGTAAATTTAATGTTCTGTTAAGGAATTCCTGATCTCAACGTGTCACGAAAATGATAAAAATGGTTTGTTAAATGGGTGATTTACTTTAACAAATACTTTTACTTTAAAAATGGCAATTCTTATCTATAGAGAGTGCCAATGCCATGCCAATGCTATATAAAAACCGATCTCAGCTCCAAACTTTCGCTCGCAAATTTTTTGATCAAGCATGAGTTTGCCATGAAAATTACTCATATTTTTTCATAATATCAAATTAACCTCAAACAATTTTGTTCTTGATTTTAGAAATCGAAAAATTTGCGACGGATCCAGTTGACCAATTCAAAGTCCCATTAAGTCAACTGGGTCCACGGACCCAGTCCGAGTGGGCCGAGTAGACTAAAGAGATGAGAGCAACTGATCTGGCTTAATTGAAGTTAAGCTCGCCTTTGTACATAATTTATTTATACTTACATTTTCTTTATGTATTTTTTCGTGAATGTTCCAAATAAAAATATCATGCCTACTGTGTAGCTATCTGTTAATTGTGAAAACAAAATGTCTAAGACAGAGTCTGGCTATTTCTTTTACACATAATTTGCACATAGCAATTTTAAGTAGTTTACAACACCAGCAAATTTCCTTCCGTTGATGTGTGATCACATCTGTTCGCTCATAGCCGTCATGCATTTGAAATGTTTAGATTTTTACTTGTGAAGTTTCTTAAAGTAATCACAAAAATGCCAAATATACTTCTCTGTTTACATTATGCGAATTCCTTCGTTCGGAAACGATTCACATGCTTTTAGAATCACCATAACCTTTAGTGATTTATATTTGTTATTTAAGAATGGCAATAACTGGCCATGTGCTCGTTCTCATTGTGAATTTTTTGCGGTCTTTGCATGAACCTTACAAACTGATGAGACTGTGTTACAAAAATGACGGCGTCCACACTATTGGCACGCTATGATCCTCAGCTTGAAGGCCTCATCATCTGCTTTTTCACGCCACGCTGAAAATGGATAAAAATGAGAAACAATTACCTACTCAAATAGAATCCTATTATTGCCACAAATATAGCAAAAAAGTGGATGAATTATCGTGATTAACATTTTGTAAGTAGCGGAATAACGACGTGTACGAAGTATATAATAATCCGCATGACTTATCTCGTAAGGTGATTACTTTGTGTTGAATAGGCCGCGTGTACGGTAATATGAACTAGAAAGGAATGAAAGAAAATCAATGTTTATATTGTGAGCAAAAATCTTGGACAAAAAATTACAACCTACCTACATTTTCGTGAGGTTATCATTGTTTACTTTCAGAATAAGTCATAGTGTTATTCGTTTTAAAAAGATAATTTTATATTTATCGCACCCCTGTATAAACATGGCCTATAAAAATAATAAGTACGTTCATACTTTGAACTCAAATAATACATCATACAAAATCATGTTCCTATAGTAACGCGTATTTTTATATGGATGGCAGTTACCTACAGAAATAACGAGGTATCGAATTATTAGAATAATTTAAGGGAAACGAAACACTCGCTACCCAAATTACATGAATGCTTCGCAGGCATAAATAATTTTCCTTATAATGTTATGCCTACCTCAAAATGTCACATCTATGCATTGTTATTTCTTATAGTAGCGAGTACTGCCTGACCCCCTAATCCCACGGGGACATCCTCGGTCAGAGCCTTGTCCATCAATCAGCAGCTGTACCGGTTTGTAGGTATAGTAATAGCAACCCATTTATGTCCCACTGCTGGGCACGGGTCTCCTCTCCTCTAACGAGAGAGCTCAGAGGGTTTAGACCTTAATCCACACACGCTGGCCTAATGCGGGCTGGTGGATCGGACATGTCTTTAGTATTTCTTTTAGGACATGTGGGTTTCCTCACGATGTTTTCCTTCACCGTCAGCAGATGGTAAATCATGTGAATAGCACATATATATTCCACAAAGTGAAATTTACATTGGTACTGTCCGGCTGGATTCGAACTCGATAGGTAGGTAACTACCTCTGAGTAGAGGCCGCGTCCTTATCCATTCAGCTATCATCGCTTGTAGGTAGGTATATAATAAGGTTGTTATTCCCTAAACCCAGTAATAGCTAAAGTACGATGATTTTTTTATATTGGACAAGTCAACATGACTTCACCTCGCCTGAGATGGTAAGCCAAAGGTAAAGTCTCAGGACCGGGGTCACCACTACATAACACCGATGTGCCACAGTAGGGGCCCTCAGCTTGACGGCCTCATCAAGTGCTTTTTCATGCCCCGCTTAACGGACACGGGACTATAGGAGAATGAATCGCATAAACTCACTAACGTTTCGCAAATTCGTTACATATTTTGAATGGTTATATTTCAACATATAAACTTTACTGTTACATTATTCTGCATTGCATATGTTCTAAAGATAACCCAGTCGTATACATATTTCAGGCAGATTCACACAGAGCTAAACAATGGCGCCATACACACATAAATGTGATATATATTTTGTACAGATAACCTCAATCGAAATAATAATTTTCAAATGCAATATGTTGCAGAGCTTTCAATTTAATTCTTTGCTTATTCCCGTTTGTAATATTTTCTAAAAGGTTATTTCACTCTATTTCATTTATATGTTGATTTTCGATTACTTTGATAAATACATTTATTTTCGTCAGCTTTAAAAGCCTTTGAAATTTTGGAGCCGTTTGTTGAGCTAACAAATGTGGGTCGAGTTTACCTCATGAGAAAACGAAAAGACTATTGTTTTTTTTTCAATAAAAAGGATATTTTTTGACTCATTTCTTTTGTTAATAATATAGATTGGTAAGATGTTAGTACCTACGAATCAGTCGAATATAAAAATGTAGGTACATAATATGTAATGCTTACATTACTTACATTTCAAATCAAACAACATTAAGGTGGGTCTACGCTATGGGAATCGGGCACACTAGACGAATTTGTGTTCAGCTCGTGCTCGGCTCGCCTAGCGTAGGCCCGCCTTAAAACTTCATTATTTGGTTCATCTATAGTGCGTAAAACCGCTCTCTGACAGCGGACTGACCTTGGGAGTAAACTTCCAAAGTAATACTACAATAATTTCATTAGATTAGTTGTTGACAACTGAATCTCCAGAATACGTCGACATAAAGCAATTACAAGTACATATTATTATTATAGTGAGATGAATTTAACGTAAGCCTGACGAAGGAAAATGCCTCTAAACCCCTGTCAAATGCAGTGTAGTCATTATTATATTATTAGTTTAAAGGCTGTGTGGATATGACACGGATTTCATGTTCGTGGCGTAGTAAATGTGCACACGAAACTACACATTATGATTTAGATATAATATCATTCTTAATATAAAGTTGAAGTAATGGATTGATTACCTAATTTTAAACATAAGAATGACTTCTATATAATCTACACTAGATAAATGGAACAAAATTTGATATCGCTAAAGGTCACAACAAACCGTCAGCCACGAGCTACTTTTTTTGGTTGTCATACAGATAAGTTAACATCATTAAAAAGTGCGCTTTGCCTGTATAGTTCACGGCATCTAACTTGGCAAGGTTTTGGAGTAGTTTGGACCACTACCTACTCCAAAATCTTGCCAAAGTTAGATACCGTGCACTATACAGAATGGTCATAATGAGAAAAATTATGTAAGTAGATATTTAATCTGTGGATTGTTGTCAAAATTCATTAGCTATTTTCTAGTTTCTGCCACCCGTTCCAAATACGAAATTCATAATATATTCCCGCCTATTCCCGCCTCACCCCAAAACTGTGATATCGTTTTCATTCTAAACAGCTTACAGCTTGTCTATTATTCATTTTTAAAGCTGTTCATTTAGGTTCACTTTTTATAAAAAACTAGCGACCCGGGACCCGGCTTCGCCCGGGTGTAAATTCCAGTTTTCCAATAAAATATTAGCCTATGACATTCACGAATGACGTGGCTTGCTATTGGTGTAAGAATTTTTAAAATCGGTTCAGTAGATCCCGAGATTACCCCTTACAATTTAACAAATATACAAAGACACAAACTTTACCTCTTTATAATATTAGTATAGATTTAAAAGATGTACATTATTTCATCGATATTCCAAATCACTTAAGTACATTTTTCGTCCATTAGTTAAGTAGGACTGTCCCGATTTAATTATTGGCTAATGCTATTAACTCACCAGTGACTTGAAACGAATTCGTTTCACCCAAGATTTATGAATCTTCACTAGGTGCTGGCTTTAGTAACTAGCTCATTTCATTCTTCTTGTCCTTTGGTTCATTTGATAAATCAACATTTATTTTTCGTCTGAACATAATTATTTTCCTTCTTTTGTTAGGTATGTTGGCAACTTAAGTTCTTTATTAAAAGAGTTAATTTTATTCTATAACTCCAAGTATAGCTTGCTCCAATTGCCCAATACTAAACTTTTGCTTTGTAGACTAGCTACACATTTAGTGGCCAGTGTCCATATTTCAGCACCTTCTTTCCTGACACTTTACCTTCAGCTTACCATCAGGCGAGGTTACGTGTCCTTATAAATAAAACGGTAACGTAAATGTAATAGACAGGATACACTGACGGTAGGAAATAATTTACAGCTGGAAAACTGATCAGCATTGTTAAGTTTAACCTTCAATCTAGTATTAACGGAACCCTCAATACTCACATAAGACTCGCAATTATTTGTACCATTATAAACTACAACTGAAAGACAAAGAAAATTACTTTCTCAGTTCATGAAGACATCACAAAGATCTACCTTTCGTTGAAGGTTACACAAGTAGCCCCGCCACAAAGGAAACAAATATGTTAGTTTTAATTTACCCCTCCAGGTAAGGCCAGACTATAAATCTCACTGAGTAACGATCTAGGTTATTTACTGAGTAACTGTTTGCCCTGCCTGTTTTATGGACACAAACAATAACAATTTGTAATGGCGTACATTACTTTTGGCCGTAGTCCTCAATTTTATTGTTCCTTCTAGAAAATCAATCGATGGGTATCAGAAAATTTTATTCAAACCTATACCATAAGCAGTGCTATACCTACTTCAAATAAGTAAAAGCACTGTAGGTATGTGTATTTATAAAAAAGTATACCTATAAGTATGTTTATCCACATTCTAGGACCCATAACACACTATGCTTACTTTGGGTCTAGAAAGCGCTCTGTAGAATGTCGTCGAGTATTTATTTTGTTTATTTATTTACAAAGCTTTGTCATGAAATCTTAATCAATGTTTATCATAACTTTTTTGTTGATTAAAACCGTAACAAAAGCCATAACAATTCATGGAACCAAAAAACTTTTTCCTCCAAATTCATTTCGACATACCTACAACATAATTTCCTCAAACGAATAATGAATTTATTTTTTTATATACATCTACCTACTTCAATATTAACGAAGGACTTCTTTATTCGAATTTTTATCTTGGCATCTGAACTCCAGTTTCAAAAATTGACAGCATATTGCAGGATCTTCCATCGTCTCCCATTTGACTAGGCTGGATATGTTTAGCTGGTATATTTATGATATACGAGTAAAAAGCTGCAACGAAAAACTAGGAAAGAAAAGAATTTGAAATACACGGATAACGTAGTATACGCATAATTTTATGTTAATGAATCATATCCATACTGTATAACTATTTTGTTCTCAGGCGGTGGTAAGCGGGCTACGCGAGTGACGGTAGCAACAGCCATCGGTATATGGCTCTTAGCAGCACTGTTCGCAACTCCTGCCTATATGGGATCCTATGTTCGTACCTTCGTCGTCAATCCAACTACACAGGTACAAAATTCGCATTTTTTGTTTTTATATAGTACACGTCAAAATGACTTTACCTCGCCTGATGGTAAGCTAAAGGTAAAGTCTCAAGACTGGGGTCACCACCACATACACCAGTAGTGCTACAGTGGCGGCCCTCAGCTTGACGGCCTCATCAAATGCTTTTTCACGCCCCGCTTAAAAGGCCCCGGGACTATAAGAGGAAGGAAACATTATGCGCTGGTAAAGAATTCCAAGTCTTTATGGTGCGGCAAATAAAAGAGGCACTGAACCGCTTGGTTCTTGATGAAATTGATTCCACTGTGTGAGGGTGATACCTCAGTCTGGCACGTGTAGTTCTGTATAGGAAAGGAGAGGGTGGGATTAATTGGAAGAGTTCATTGGAACACTCGCCATGGTAGAGCCGGTAGCCGGATGGACGTGGATCAGACCGCATTCATCACGTAAGTACTGTAGAAAACGTTTCGTCAGTGAAAGCGCAGAAAAGTCAATAGCGGTATAGTTCTATTATATATTCTGTGGTAGCAGTAATGTCGAATACCGTGGCTTCTTTGACCGTGAAAAGCAAAGGTTATCGTCTCGTAGGTTATTAGCCGGACCTTTTCTTGGAAGATCGACCAACGGTTCAGTCTTGAGGGCAGCAAACTAATTCTAAAGACTGGCTGTGGTGAGCCGCGAAGAAAACTACAATAAAGAGCCCAGTAGGTACTCCCCATCCCACACATCAGGGCTGACTTCTAAATTACTATTATATTACGTATCATGGAAAGCCTCTTTTATACCACTGCGATCAAAATGGGATGGGTAAATACTCCAATAATAATAGTAATAAATGTAGGTACCTAATCCAAAATCTTTAGACAGAACACGTCGTGTTCTATCAATGTCATGTTCTCCATCATATTTCGAATGCCATCAAATCTGATTATTTGACAGACATGATATGGCAATATCTCTTCGTTTTGATTAAACAGGTACGTTACGTGAATATGCCGTCACTCACTCAAATTGTTCAGAAGTTTTATGTTAAGTAACAGACCTACTAAATCTTGTTTTAAGACAGATTCTACGAGTTTCACCTAAATGGTTTACTTCGGATCACATTTTTGTCATATATTTTTGTCGGTTTTTATCGCAACATAATAAAAAATATACATGATTTTATTTTATTCATATTGGAGTGTACCAAGATCTTCGGTTTTTAGGTTTTCCTTTCGAAGATGTAGGAGCATAACGAGACTAATCTCACCCTCATTCCCACAACTGTAACTAGGTACACCAGGATCAGCAGTAGTGGTTCATGAAAACACCGTCTTCAAACGATGGAGCGTAAGGTGACCGAAAAGGCATTTCCCTCGCACCACGGTTGACCCAGCACCATCTCTCACTAAATTTTCTTTTTTGATAGGTACTCATTAAAATACTGATCTTAAACTAGATCTTATAGGTTCATTCACACATACACAGAATGTAACATACTACAAACTCCAACAATATTAAGTGGTACCCACTAACTTATGTAGTTTCTCTTGAAGACGGAGTTACCCGGTTATGAAATTTTAATCGACCAAATTTGAATAGTTTTGTCAAGCCATCCAATTCAGATTGAGGTTAGTTGGAGTTTTAATTGGGTAAATAATTGCGGGTTAAACATTCAGTTGGATTAGAACACTGTTGATATAACTTTATCTAACTTAATTAATGTTAAACGTTGGTTTCCGGTAATTCCAGGTCATGACCTTCATTGGTATGAAGTTAATTTGCATGGTGTGAAATTAATTATATTTTATCATTTGTTTAATTTAAACATTTAAACAATGATATCATGTGATGTGGTCCCTGTGCGATGAAGCTAGAATGGGGCTGACTCAACTGGAAGTTCAGCTCTTTCACTTACCATCGATAATACTGCATTACTTTTATATCCATTTCGATAATAATGAGAATAATTTAAAAAAATCGTTTTTGTTAACTCTGACTATATTGTAAAATTCTTGTCTGTTTGTTACAGTTCATGGTATGCTATCCATATCCAACGGAATGGGGTGAGAGCTACCCCCAAGTGTTCGTTCTGATGCGGTTCCTCGTGTATTACTCTGTGCCCCTGGCTATCATAGCAATGTTCTACATACTCATGGCGCGCCATCTAGTGCTCAGTACGAGGAACGTCCCCGGAGAAATGCAAGGCACACAGAGACAGGCAAGTAACAATAATATTTTTTTGTAGAAAATTACTGCCGTTTTATTAAGTTTATTGTGACAAAATCAACTTTATAATCGAAGTTATCATGCCCTAAATATCTAATACAAGTGGAACTCTTATTGTATATTGGACGTACCGTACGGCCGTTGTAAAAAATATTCTGTTAATAATTTATATTGTTTTCAATATGATTTCTACCACTCCTTCAATATAGGTGCTTCAATTTCGATTCCAATCAATTTTCAATTTCCGCTGATACAAATTAAGACTATGGAAAATGGAAATAGGCGTCAAGAAATCAACACTTCAGTTTAAACAAAAATTGGTGTTTACTTACAGCCTTAGCTATTGGCGAAAATATGAAATTGTTCATCAAGTTTATGAAATTGCTTTTTCCTATCAATCTTGAATAAATGTCAATAAAATCACTCACATTTCACAGATTCATATCTACAAGTATAATAAAGTCGAAGAGTTTGTTTATTTGAATATATACCTACTGATTTCTGAAACTGCCTAAATTTGTAGGCAATACAAAAATTATATGAAACCGCAGCAAAAAGGAGGGAAGAGGTTCAGGTTTTGGTCACGTGACAACCGTTTTTCTACGATATCATTTGTCAAGAGAAACGTAGATGTAAGGACGCTAAACTGAGTCTGCTTTATCATTTCAGATGCGGGCCAGGAGAAAGGTGGCCGTCACAGTGCTAGCCTTCGTATTAGTGTTCGCTGCGTGTTTTCTACCCTCACACGTCTTCATGATGTGGTTCTATTTTTCGTAAGTATCCATAGATTATAAACAGACTTTTTTATTAACACGTTAGAGACTGGTCGATATGAGATAAGATTACGCTATTAAGCAGATCTAAAACGTAGCTACATGACTTGTAGTGAATTGCCCCCAAAACTAAATCGTTTTCTGAGTAAATCTTCATGCTCATTGAATATAGCAGCAGTATTCTAAATTATTATGTTTTAAAACCAGATTCTTTTCTTTTCAGCCCAACGGCCGAATTAGACTACAACGGCTGGTGGCACGCTCTCAGGATCATTGGGTTCTGTCTGTCTTTCATCAACAGCTGCGTGAATCCAATAGCGTTATACTGTACCAGTGGCATTTTCAGGAAACATTTCAATAGGTAGGTATCTTAGGACTGTTTATTATTAATTTATATTCACACCTAAACTTAGGGGTATATAGGGCAGCTATATTACGTGTAAGTCAACGTGCAATTTGCGAGTTTGATTATGGTCTAGCATATACATTTTTTTGGTTAAGGTGAGTATAGACTACAACATTTACTTGTAACAGAACAACGAGCCGCTCTACTAATATGTTCTAGTCACGGTTCTAGTGTATCATCCTTTTACGAACTAAACGTCGAGCACGCTCGCCTCTTTGTTACAAACCAACGAGCATATTGGTAGGTATAACATTTCATCGAGCGACGACGAGTGACGCGGAGGTTTTTTCTTCTAATATAATTCATCAAGATAAACGCAGCACACGCAACTTGTAGGTCCGACATTTTAAAAAATAATGAACGCAAGGTACAACGAAATGTTGGTAATAAATAAATGCACACTCGCTGTGAGCATTTACCCGTAACCATGGACCTAGGAATAACTATGGACGGAGCCATGGGAACAAAAAAGTGACGCTGCATAGTCAGCCAACTTTCGTATACGTATACAGTCGCCACGCACACTCTCACATCATAGTCAGCCACTTCGCGGCAAACGTCGGCCGAATCGGTCGATCTGTCAGTTTAAGCGGGAAGAAAAAAAAAAAATATAACATGTCTTGTGCAGTGAAATGGTGTAAAAACCGTAGTGACAGGAAGAAAATAAATCCAGGGATCACATTTCACAGGTTAATCAATATTTCAATCACTTAATGTTTATCTAATAATTATACATAAATGTTCATTCAATATGTCAAAACAAAATTCAATTGTTCGGTGCAAAACCAGTGATCCCAACATAAAAGTGTGCAAATTTCCCCATATTTTGGGGAAATCTGTAAATAGTGTGGCTTTATGATGAAATAGCATAAACTATTTATTAGTAGTGATAACCGTAGTGATTTAACTTCTTTTTATAAAATACATGGGATTAGGAATCGCAAAAATACAAATTGTGATTAATATGATTTATTTAACTTTTTTTGTTAATTAGGTGCCTAGTTTAATCGTGTGAATATTCCCCACGGTTACCATCCATGTAAGTTTTTTTTATACAGGTATAATGAAAAAAATAATGTTAAAAATAACTAAAATATTATTTTCATTAATTTATGATGAAAATAATATTTTTAATAATAATGCACGAATCACTCTTAATGATTGTTCATTTATATATTTTAAAATTTACCAAATAATTCTCCCTATTCCTCAACTAAAATAATAAAAATTGGGGAAATTTAGGTAAAACCTCGCATCCCTACAATTCACTCACACAATGATTGATGCCCGCCATTTTGTGACACAGACTAGTTACTCTAGGCACTCCGTCCATACTTTTCCTAAGTCTATGCCCGTAACATAACGCCGAGCATTCGCAGGAACGTTACATTACACAGAAATGCTCTAGAAAATGTTGTAGTCTATACCCACCTTTATGTACACCTATTTGATTGGTGAACGTGTTCAGTAGATGACAATTAAATACGAGTAGACCTACCCTTCTTTAGGTGAAACCGCGTAGCAGCTGAAATACACGTAAACAAACGTATTTAAACATGAATGTCGACCCTTAGAATATGCAATTATAGAGTAGGTAGGTACAAATGGCGAAGGTCGGTTTTTAGAGTTATTATTAATAGCTACTACTCTCGCTCGGTTCCACCACGTGGATATTTTACCGAATGAAAAGGTTTACGCTATTTCCCTTTCGTAATACTCAATGTGAATTGAGCCTTGATTGAACAAATATAAAAAAAAATTGCGGTTAAGTATTTTTTGTGATACTATTGCCTAATACATAGGTAGGTATACCTAGTTTGTGGCATATAATTATGTAGGTACTATTAAATTTTTATCTACCGATTTTTCTGAATTCAACCAAATTGTACCTATATAATTATATTATTTAATATTTCAAAAAGTTTCACGTTCAATTACATAAAATTTAATACAAAACTAATTTATCGGGCGAATTATTAATAAACTATTTTACCTAAATAAATTGTGAGTCTTAGGAAATTAGAACCAAGTTGCTTGAAAACTATTACTCAGAAAACTAGACAAACATTTATTATTTTAGGTTAATTCGATTAACAAGTTTTGTGTTTGGACGCGAGAATAAATTAAATTTGATTAAATACTTAATTTCATTACTTTTCAATGTTGACTTATTTACCTAAATTAATAAATTCTTTATTGGAATAAATAAAATTTTCACCGAGTGTTTTGAATTTGAAGCAATTATTAGAATTCGAAATTCATTGTTTCAAATACGAGTCACTCGGTGAACAATTTATTTATTTATTCTCAAGAATTTATTAAAGTAAATAAACTAAATTAGTGTCTAGAATCATAAATGAACGTAGACGCATGTAACCTAGTAGGTATAAGTACGAGTTCAGAATGTTCAAATAGTTATTAGAGCATTCCCGCTAGAAAGGGACTATCGCAGGTCCAAGCCCTAGGTGTTGACTTTTCTGATTTAAAAGTAATTTTCTTAGATTATTAATATGTCGTGATTTTGTCATTGGATGTATTTACGCAGTAGTCCACGAAAGCACCTGTCAAAAAATTTTAAAGGTGCTCTTTGTGTATTAGGCTAAGTGCTATTCGCGCAGGTGCTATTCGGCAAAGTGCTCTTTGAGGACTATTTCTTATTTACTAGCTAGAATTTAACAATTTTATCACTGATAATTGCAAATTGTTTAACTTTGTGTTATGCAGGTATCTTCTATGTCGAAGTAGTTCAGCGCACGGTCCACGAGGTTCCATGTCACTCTCCAATTCGAGAAGACTGACCTCCAGCAGAAAAACGAATATCAGCATGGTGCCCAGGACGTTAGTAGTTGCCCAATTTCTTCGCCATTTCAATGCCTAGAGGAAACACAAGCGCTGCTAAAGAATTTAAAGAGTCTTTATAGTGCGACAAATAAAAGACACTGAACCGCTTGGTACTGTAAAACTCGATTAGTAGCCGGGTTTTATTAAAGCGTTTTTCTAGCTTTTTTATAGTTAATAGGCCCGCGTTTGATCACTATCTCACCTGATGGTAATTGACGATGTGGTCGACGATGGAGCACGCTTGCCTAGAAGCAACCTATTCACTCAGATAATACAGATCAGTGCTCTAGACTTAAAGAGGTTCCTAGGTTATAGCTTTCTGGAAACACAGACTCAGGCAGGTTTTATAAAAAAACTCATAACAAGTTTTAAAAAAGTACTTAGGTATTATGTCTATAGACATGAGCCAAGTCAGTATTTTAATCAACCTGTATGATTACAGAACAAGCATGGGCCGCGAAAGCAGCGTCAGGCTCCTGAACAATGGTTCGTCGAAACTCTGAGCCAGGACTCGTGGGCATCGGTCCACGGCGAACAACAACCTAGTGAAGTCCAAAGAAAACTACAGCAAGTCGTTTGTCTACAAAACGGACAGCATGGCCCCCTTCCCGAAATGTTGTGAAAACGAGAACGGTGTTAAACACGTCGAAACTAATTTTGAGACTAAAGATGTTAGCAGCACGGAGAGCTTCTTCTTGCCTGTGTAAAGGATTTAATTACTGTAATGTTTTTACTCAAAGATAGATTTATTCTTGTCTATTTCTATAGGCAAACAATACTTTGTAAGTCAACGTGAACTTTTTAATTATAAATATAAGAATACCTAATAGGCCAGTAAATAAGAAGTATTTTTATTACACGCTTTATGTAACTTGACCTGTTTATTTGAGTAAAATCTAGTAATTGAGGATTGATCCCCTTCCTGTGGAAGGATTGTTCTGATATTAGGCACATATTTATCTTTAGTTCAGGTGACAATATAGTTCACTGTGACAAAAAAGAAAATCACAACAATTTTTTAATAAGGTTTGGGATCACTTACTCCTATAATGTTAAGGAACCTGTTCATTCAATGAGCCATGAATCGTAAAAGATAAATTTTACAAAAAAAAAAGTGAAATTTTATTCTCTACAAATAATGGTCTGTTGACTTTTGCCCTAAAATTTCGACTAAAAACTTTGTTCCAATAGAGCGCATAAAACTCCAACGGAATCTGTCAGGATTTTGTATTTTTATACTCAGTAAGGCTTCTAAACCTTATAAAAACCAAAATTGGATCGACAAAATA
Organism: Lithosia quadra; assembly: GCA_963576445.1. NCBI lineage: Eukaryota > Metazoa > Arthropoda > Insecta > Lepidoptera > Erebidae > Lithosia > Lithosia quadra. The sequence continues at coordinate 3,541,304 of OY754887.1, read as the reverse complement.
ATGCATAATATTAAATTCTCTTTTTACTTGTCCATAAAAAGACCATTTTCCAACTGGATATGGATGGTCAAATTAATAGGTACTCAGAAAAATGGTCAAAGGAGTCTGAGTATTATTTCGCTATTCCTCATATATTTTGGATTTGGTTTTGATTTTGGAAAATTCACCATTTATATAATATCTAGTAGATATAAATCTCCGCCCACCACATACTGAACTATTTAGTTAAAGTACCTACACAAAATATCATTTTTTATTACCTACTATACCTCAAAATTAAATAATTTCCGCTAAGTACCTACTTACTTTTGCTTAACTGTCTCTTGCACCTTTGAATTGACTGAGACTATTTTGTATTAGGTACTTACCTAAAAATATTATAGTTATTGACAACAGTATTAAGTACAGAAGTTATTATATAATGTAGCGTATGGTAATAACTCTATTTATTTTTTCCGGTCTTAAGTCATTCTCATTGTTCTTAAGGACCATCATAATGATGTTCCCTGTAACGTGTACAAATAGGCGACTTATATGCTAACGGCCGTAACCTACTATAGTAGATAGGTAGGTATATATCCAGGTGCTGTCGGTTCTCTTTTTCATAATATATTTCATAAAAAGTGAAACGTAGAGTCCTATGATTTTTTAGCTGTCGTCAATTGATTTGAGACGATTGGGAATTACCAGGAATTACAGGCTGTAAAAATTTTATTTACCTCTACAGTATTAGGTACATTAGCTAAAGTGTTAAATTAATGCACGTACGAGTAGGTACCTACGTACATATTTTGTAAAAATGCTAACGTCCAAGCGGTTTATTAAAATAATAGATATCGCCCAGCCTCGGTATCTCGTGTTTAACGAATTTCTTTAGCCAATAAAATAGCTGATTTAAATCTGTTACGTGACCAAAATGATGATTGAAAAGACTCGAAAGAGTCTAGTGACTTGCTAGATCGGTTCCATTTTGGTAAATACATACATTTGTATATACCTAAGCATATTCTAATGACAAATTTAAGTAGGTAAATAGTTTTATTTATAATCCGTGTTCTAATTCTCCCGTATTTAGAATACAAATAATGATGTAAATAAAATGTTGTACATATTGTAAAGATACAATTAATATGAAAGTATTATTATTTTGTTAATAATGTTCGTAGTTCTTTGCAAAATGTTGATGTGTAGTAGACGAGGTTTTAGTAGGTATCTGTTTTAAATTGAAATATCTCACACGTAACTAATATAACAATATATATAGTTATGTAAATATTTTTATTTATATTTGTTATATTGTTAGTATTTTTGAGTGGTAATAGAAGCAGTATTGAAATTAAATTCTAAAGAATGTTTTAATTAAACCAGTTCGTGTAATTATTTATTTTTATTAAAGGTACCCTACCCTACCTATTTTAATAATTTGATATATAGATACTATGGCACTAGCATGTCTCTTAGAATATTATATTATTATCTAGCACACCTACCTGGACCCAAATTATCTGGCTTGTAATATGCATTCCAGATTAAATCTAATACACATTCAATCGAGTTTCATATCATTGAAATATTTCATTAATGTTTTTTTAATACCACGTAGGTGGCAGCCAAGCACACGGTCCACCTGATGGGAAGCGGTCACCGTGGCTTATGGACGTGTGCAACACCAAGGGTTGCCGACCCTGAAGGGAAAGGGCGTGGGTAGGAAAGGGTGAGGAGATGTTCTATTAAAGTTAAATAATTTATTCATCTTCATTGTTTTACTTTAATATAATTAAATTAAAATATTTAGGCTACCAATAAAGATTATTCTCCACACAAAAAGTATAATTTGTACCTCAATCCACCTAGTCATGTTTTTGTAATTAAAATGTACATATTATCTAAGTTAAAAATAATGTAAATAAAATAATTATTTATAATAGGATTAAAATAAATAACAACATAGTTTTTAATAAACGTTTTTTTATAAACAATCCTACCCTAGTATTGTAGGTACCTGCCCTTACTATCCCGTTTAAAAAATACACCCTGTTTCTTTGGTGAACGGTTATACTTATGAATAAAAAAATCAGGGGATTCAGGAATCTTGTTCCGACGACGGCGACGGCGACGATGGACTAAAAGAAACGGTCCTCGCCACAAAATATGCAGCAGGCGTTATAGCGTAGCATGTAGCGGTACGAAATATAGGCAAGCCTGTTAATTGTTTTCAGCACGTCATGGTAAAGGCACACGAGTAAAGAATACCATAGATATTCATGTTGTAAAGGCTCCAACCTCAACATAACACGGCGGAGTAGATTCGAGTCTCTTTGTACAATGAAATAGCGGAGAAATCTCTCATCTCATTCTCCGTGCCTTTTCCAAAGTCAGTTGGGGTCGGCTTGTCAGCATAATTACGATACAGCCCAACTTCGATATTTCCCGTAAAGCGTCTGACCATTACAACCTACTGGCGATATCGATCTTCTGTAGTTAGACTAGCTGTACCTACTAGCAGCAAAATATTGGTAAGAACCATAACCCAAAGAGTGGCGATTAAAATGAGTGGCGCATATTATACGTTACGAGACATCGTTACGATCACACTGTAGGTACCTACCCTCCAAACAGAGAATTACCTATACTTCCAAATTGGACCAATACGTCAATACGTGACTAGGTATTTGAAAAATCTAAAAACCTTGCATCAGCGTTAGTAACGATTTCTCATAGCCTGGTGCCCCTCCTACGAGAACCGAAACTATGAATCGCTGCCAGATAGAGTTTTATCCTATTTGCTTATTCCTCGTGACAACTGACAAAATTTTACTACTGACTAAAACCGCTCGCCGTCTCGGGCCTTAGTTACCGGGGTGTAAGGTTATCCAATAGGCATATCCCTCGCACCCCAGCTGACCCCGGGCCATCTACGGTTTTAAGATGGCCCCCTCGACCCCCCGAAACGTGGAGAGCCTCGGAGCAGCCCTCTAGAGGGCCACTCCCACTCCGGCCGGACTGGCCGCAGGCAGCAGCGTCTCCCGTGGCGAGTGGGAGGCGCTGCTCGCCTCCGTTGCCAAGGTGCACCACGTGGAGGTTCCAGCCCGCACCCAGCCTATGTTACGCCTTACAATAAATACTACCTATGTGCCAGTGAAAATTCCGTTGAAATCGGCCTAGCCATTCCAGAGAGTACCTAACAGATCCTAAGAGATAGATAAACAAAGTTTTGTTACAAGTACTGTGTATATGTACAAACATAAATTCATTAAAAAAATCTGTTGATTTAACCATTAAAGAACATTACAAACAAATTATGGAAAAATAAATATGGTTAAGAATTTTTGAAATGGTAACACTGACACAGCCGTTGTCAAGTCAACTTTATAATGTGTCAGGTGTCAGATCAAGAATAGAATTGTCAATGTCAAGTTCTAGTTTTTTCTGTTGTTGATTCTGTCGATTTTCACAAAGATTCTTATAAATTACATGTTTGGTGGTTTATCAGCTTTATTCGAGTTAACCGTACATTAAAAACCAAGTATCCTATCTAAATTATTATATCTTACGAATATCTTACCAATCCTTCCACATCTATTGAAGCAAAAGAAAGCAAAAAATGAATCATGGTGAATGTTATGAAAGGTGTTCTCGTCGAATGGTAAGCATAATGAAACACTATACATATTTACTCATGTTTTAATAACACAATACCGTATGAAATGAATATCTATTACAAATTAGAAAATTTAATTAGAGGTTATGTATATTATGTTCAACATTATGCTTCTATGTAGTCTAAATCAGCGGGTATATTAAAATTTTGGTCTATAGTAGCATTAGCCATCTGAAAGGTATTCTTTATGTACGATTTTAATGTGTAAATATTTTCAGTCCATCTGTTTACAGCCATTTTTAAATCCTGTAAATCATAAGTCAGTGTATTCAAAAGCATACTTATAATTATTTTATTTATTTATTCACACAAAGGACAATCAATTGTGTACATAAACCTTACATGTACAATTATTGGACATGGGTATATCGAAATTTGTGATATCGGCAAGACAACCTTTTCCAACAGAAGTGTAGGACTGAACTTACTTCACACTCAGTCCTCAACTGAGCAATGTATTCAGGGTCGGAATCCCTATATTTCTGCAACTCCTGTTTAAGCTTTGCTTCCTGATTTACAAGATCATCTAACATTGATAATGCTTGAGTTCTTTCTTCGCATTTCACTCGGTTAGTCTGATAAACAACAATTATTCAATTATTTGCAAAGGATGGTAAAGCATGGAAGACTTCTAAAACAGAGAGTCTTCTTAATAAATACGAAAGTAAAATACATACGGATTCAACGGCAATAGTGTCTTCTGTCTTTTTCAATTTCTTTACACACTCCTCAAATTCATGTTGTAAATCATTAAATTTTCTTTTTTTGACATTCTTTGCTTTGCTACAAAAAGAACATTTTTTGTAACCGGTATTAACTGTAAAAATTACTTAAAAACACATAAAATTCATGTTGAATCAGTTGTAGTATGAAATAGATCTACATGATGATAAACACACAGGAATAAAATTACTCATAATCATAATTATTTGCTTTTTGGTAACAGTTTAAGAGCAATATGGACTTATGTCTTCAGTCTCATTGACCTTATAGTTTTGGTCATGTGATAAATTTGTCTATTTTCCATTGCCGAGGCCATTGTCAAGAGACATGAGACTCCAGGCAAAGGGTGGGCAGAAGATATTTCGTAGCAGTATAGAGTGATTGAAAGACTGAATAAACTCTTGTACAACTGAATAATTACCTGGGAAAAGACCAAAAATAGATAGATGTCCCAATCTTCTCCGAATCCACCAAATGATCGTCCACCAAACTTTGCACTACTTCTTTTACAGACTGCATTGTAATACCTTTTTCTTTTGGAGCAATTTTTTCTAGTTCCTAAGATTTTTACATGTTTATAAACTACACACAAAGAGAACGTAATTGGTATATTTGATTTTTTGTGTGTGATTTGTTTTAGTAAGCAACACTTAGAAATAGCTACATAAAGTTTACCTTCAACTGAAAGAAGTCTTTACTCTGATGAAATATTTCCAACATCCTAACTTTCTTTTCATCAGCACTTAATCCACGTTTTTTTGACATCTTCCAGTGACCCGGCAATGAAACAGTTTCTACTGCACCTGGACGAGACTTTAGCTCTTGGCAGGAAGTTTATACTCCAAGACCTGGATGAAACACATTTATTCATTTCTACAGACATTGTGGAAACATTAAAAGCTCGTGTGGATGATTTAATGGATCAGCTAAGTATACCCGTGCATGACAAAGGACTATAAAACGTAAAAATGACATCAAGAGAATCTGGTAGAGTAAGAGACGTCGAGAGACGGAAAATTTTGGATGATGCAGCGAGAAAGCGGAGAGCTAGGAAGGCAGTGGAGGCCCTTGAGCAGGACAACTTCCATGAGGACCCACACGCTGATTTGGTTATGTCGAAGAAGGTGCCGAAGTTCGCAGATTCAAATGAGAAACCTACAAGGAAGAAAAAATCTAAGAGTGCTGAGTACTATAAGATGCGATTTCGGAAGACGTTTGCGCAGTTAGTTGAAGAAGATGCCAGTTTCCGACCGAATCCTCCTAACTACTTGTCTGCGCAAGTTCCACCTTCTAAGTATGATATTTTTTATAAATTTTAAGTTTGATATAGGACAAACAATCAAATAATAATACTAGCTGTCACTCTTGAACTATATAATATGAATATATTTATAATACATAAATAGTTCAATCTTGAACTATATAATATGAATATATTTAATATTTATAATACATATAGGTAGTCAAGACTGATGAACAATTACTATATTTGCAACATGCCTTATTCATGTAATGATTCCATATTGCTTCTGATAAATTGTTGAAAAGAACTACCTAGCTACTTGAGGATATCAACCTCAAAGGAAACAGGCTTTTAAGTCAGGCAACAAGATCAACTAAATATATATACCTAGGTATATAGTGTCAGATACAATCTACCGCTAAGATGATGATAGCCTAAGGTATAAACTAACAAAGTACTTATGTAAGAATAATCTACTGTTCAGACATGAAATGTTTTATGTTATTTAATGTAATTGATTCAATGTAATGGTGTAATTGTCTTAAGTTATTTATTGTAATTGGTCATGTAACTATTTAATTAACTTTAAATAAAATAAACATCATGAACAAGAAATCGAAATGAATCGCAGCTTGCAAAAACACCCAGCCACAAATGTTGATAGAACACAGATTATTAGTAATTAAACTTTTGTTTACAGGTTTCCCGATCGTCATTTCTGCGCGGTGTGTGGTTTCCCATCGAATTACACTTGCATACCTTGTGGAGCACGATATTGCTGCGTACGGTGCTTAGGAACACACTTAGACACCAGATGCCTCAAGTGGACTGCTTAGATATCCTAGTAATTATAATAATAAGAATAAATAATGTTTGTACTGATGAAAAATTTTTTTTTTTCTCAAAAAGGTTAGGAAACCGAAATGTGAACCCGATGCAAAATAAAATATGTTTTCCCGCCTAAATCAAGTGTACCATAGAGCTACCGTTGTGAAAAAAGTAAATTACTACCTACTCATATACATTCTATACAATAATGCCCGTGTAACCGTGTATATTTTATAGTTTTATATTTGTTTTCTGGTATTTATAAAGGGGAAAAAATATTACTAAATTTGGTAAAATTAAATTAAATCATTTACATACTTAATATTTGGTAATTTATATTTAGGTTTCTTTAGCGCCATCTATTGCTCAATAGCAAAACTAGGTGTGACGTTAATAATGGATCTCTTTTTGGCGTCAATAATTACTAGTTACTACTAGTATTCCAGTTTACTTTGATAGTGTTATACTAAGGAATTAAGTGAAAAAAATTACTATAATAATGAGGTAGTAAAATATTGTTAATATTTAAATTCTTAGCGCCACCTATTGCTCAATAGCTTAACTAGGTGAGGTTGATACTGCATCTCTTTTTAGCGTCATCTATTAGTCAATAGTAGAACTAATGGTATTTCAGTTTACTTAGATGGCGCTACTGACTAATTTGTATACAAAACATTGCAAAATGCAAATTATCACGAGATTTTGCTCTTTCAGAGAGCTTTTTCTTGTCAATTGACCTGGCACTCGTACGTAAAAATAGAAATTAAACATGTTCTTTCATACTTATTCACAATGATTGCCTGTTGATTGAGTTGCTTAGGTACCTACTAAAATTTCAAACTGCATGATGGTTTTCAGGTTCTAATAAAATTAGAATAGGTATCTATAGAATTGTAATGTCGAGTACAGTCTGTTGTAACGTAACTGCTGTAGCGGGAGTGCCCCTCCCTCCTTTCTTTTTTGGGGGCAAGTGGGGACACCGTGGTTCCCAAACCCGAGGAGGACATGGCCCGGGTCAGCCGGGGAAATGCTTTTTGGTCACTCCTAGTGTTGCACAATTCCATATGCCACGGTAACCGCTTGCCGTGCCGTTGCTTGAACCGTGTGCTTGTCTGGCACTTATGATGCCAAAGAATTTAGTCTAAGTATGAGGCATAAAAAAGTCAGGCGATTCAAATGCTAACGGCCATACATAGTTACAAACACATTGCTATGTATTTTTCCGGTCGATCTTTGAATGGTAGCTTTCAGTTTATAAATAACAATAACAAGAGGGGTTGCTAGGTATATCATACAGAACCCTATGTTGACTCAGAGGCACGTGTCTCCTTATCAGGGAGCACCTGGGATGATAAAAGGCCCTTTTGTTCACCAACAGATGGCCAATTGCAACCGACTTCCTATAAAAATGTTTCCGGTGATAATATTATTTGGAAGAAGTCTGCCTTCCGTGTTTCGTTATGCTAATTTGATTATTATATTACCAGCAGCTCCTTAGCTTTTTTTTATAGGACACGTCAAAATGACTTTACCTCGCCTAATGGTAAGGCAAAGTCTCAGGACTGGGGTCACCACTACATACACCGGTAGTGCTAGCAGTGGCGGCCCTCAGCTTGACGGCCTCATCAAATGCTTTTTCACGTCCCGCTTAAAGGCCCCGGGACTATAGGAGGAAGGAAACACATGCGTTGGTAAAGAATTCCAAGTCTTTATGGTGCGGCAAATAAAAGAGGCACCGAACCGAATTGGTAACACCCATTATTATTGTTGTTCGTATGGACTGTTCCAATTCCCACTTTTTATGGGAAACTATTCCAGGGGCGGCAGTCGCGACATGTATCGTTATGACTTAGCTACCGAAATCGCAAGATAAGATACTGACAAAATGCGGTTGCAGCAACAATGCTTACGACAAACGGTAGTCTCTACATTTGGGATGGTCTCGTCTCTACATGTGGAGATACCGATAAATCGGTAAGTTTGCGTTGATATTCGTTAAGATACCGACAAAAATCGTTAACTTGGAAGGTAGAGACTGTCAAATATCGTTTTGCGTCGCTACGAGTTAGTGACCGAATTCGTTGCGATAAATGTCGAGCCATGAAATAAAGAAGTCTATGTGTTAAGTTGCCGTGTCCAGCCGACTGATCTATCCTTGTACCAGATTTCGGCCAAATCCATTCCGCCATTAAGGCGTGATTGAGTAACAAATATCTAAGTACAAATAGGTACACCCATACTCACAAACTACAGTTAAGTCAATCAATTAGCCTATTGCAGTCTACTGCTGGGCATAGGCCTCTCCCAATGAACACCATAGCACCCGATAATAAATAATAAACAAATATTCTCAAAAGCAAACATTTTTTGACGTTTGGGAGATCGATACGAGATCGTAACTAGAATGAGACTGAATTTGGAAAATATTTTTACGAGTCCTCAGGTTTTATAGGCATGCCTGTTCTAGCTTGTTCTTATAAGGTAGGTTAAGGTTTAGGAGGAAATAAAATACGTTGTTCTGTGTACTTCGCTTCTTTTATTCATCTTTTCTATTTCTAATTATATATTTGAAGTATTTATGCACCATCAAGAGACATCTCATGCCTTTATTTAACTTTCATTTCGTCAGATAAGGTGTACTCAGTTATTTGCTTATTTATTTATTACTGCTGGATACACACCTACTGAAAGAGGCTTTAAATTTGCCGAAAAGTGTATCGCTAATGTTGGTCATCGTTCGCCTACATTTGAGTGGTGTGTACACGGCATAATATTACAATTTACAAAAATTATAAGTTCAGAGTCTACGTAGTTAACAATCGCATTTTTAAAAAACTAAATCAACAATGTCACTCAATTTTTTTAAATTCGATTCTAAAGCCATGAATTAAAATAAAAAAAGAACGTTAATTACTTAATTTCTTCATTGATTTAAATGTTTTATTGTTGGCATGATTGAACAATCAACTTAATGACACCTTATTATCTACAATTAAAAAGTTATTAAAATTGGTTTTGTTCGATTTATGAAATGAAAGCTAACCTCAAGGCACAGATATTGACTGCATTTAAAAAAGACGGTCATTGAAGCTGTCTTTATTTCATTTCAGACTCAACAATGTGACGTATTCACTTATATTATATTATTTATAGTAATAATTGTATCACAATACGTGTTCAAGGCATTTTATTTGTAAGTAATGAAGTGGCAATTATTTTAAGCTTCTTATTTCAATCTAATAATTATGAGAGTAGAGGTAGAGAGCAAGGAGGATCGACTTCATACACAATTTTTTCAATAAATTAAATTGAAATCTGATTTTTCGGTGTTGATTCTCCTTGCTATCAGTTTGGTACATACACGGAACCATAGTAATTTTCGACTATTTTACATCCAAACTCCAGTTACCTTGTGTGCTTACATTATTCAATTTGCAATAGAAGTGAATTTATTGTCAAAAAAATTTAGTGAGCAGACCGAATAATTCAAAATAAATAACTTATGCCTTACCAAATGCACCTGTCATCATATAATTTTAAAATTAATGCCTTGATAATCAAGTATATCAAACAAAAACATTCTCTTAAAAACAAAATTATTTACAATTAAAAAATAAGAATTTACAAAATGCAACGCTTTTCTTATATTACATAAAAATTATACAGTTTTTCCCTTAATATTATTGACTCGATTGTAATAAATATACTTGTATTAAAGCCATAAATACATACATTTCACACGGTGTTATTTTTTACGCCTTACATAATACTGGACTGAGGAATGGCCAACATTTAAAACAATTTTCTCTGGAGCTCAAGTGTAATTTGTTGTTATTGTAATTACAAAGTAAAAGTAAACCATTTTTAGTAACAAAAAATCTCCATATTATGTAAACAAGATTATGATTTTTAAAATTCTCAAAAGTTTAAAAAATGGGTAGGCGTAGTACAAAGTGACCAAGAGTCTTGTTTTAGCAAATTATAAATTAATTCTATAATTTTTCACAACTATTGTTGAAATACCAGTCCTGTTTTATATTTATATAATAATAGGAATCGTTATAACCCGAGATCTGCATCAGATGAACGGAAATTAAATAGGAACATTGAAATTTGTACTAGGCCGATTTTTTCATGAATGTTCATTGCAATGTCGACTCCAACTAGGTTTATGACATAATGCCGTGATCTTAGACTAACTATTACGAGAATTTCGGCTTGTAATATTTTGTTGAAAGAGGCATACGCAAAAAAGTCATTAAAATACAGGCCGCAAAAGAATGGTCAAATTTTAAAAATGTATTATTTTCAATTATGCTGGTGGATTAATCTGGTAGTGAAACAATGTGGTACCTATTATTTTTATATCCTACTGCACCTTAGGAGGACACTGACTGGCGTTACTACACGTAATGTTACCGAGAGAGCATTCGTGAATACGGTGAAACAAGCGAGCAAAGAACCACAAGTACTCAAATATATTAGCTTATATTGCAACATGCTCGCTACGAATGTTACATTACGCCTCGTAACGCCGGTAAGTACCCACCCTAAAGGTTTATTACTTACACAAAATATATGCAATCTTTCTGCTGAAGCAATTCTACCTAACACTTTTACCAAAATCAATTATTTTTCATATGCCTATTTTAAATAGCATCAAAACTCAGTTTTTATTATACTATTTTGAAGCCAGTATTAATCTATAAGTATGAGATTCATAAACTTTTAAAATTAGGAATCTAAATCATTGCTATAAAAAAATTTCGTAGCAATTAGGTACAAATTGGTTAAAATTCGATTTTATTTCCGAACCTAATTTGACTGACATCTTTAAAAAACTTACTATCCAACCTTAATTTCCATTACCAATATTATTGTCATTTTTTGTACTAAAATAGTAGAGCAGATAGTATAGGCTTCGCAGGACGGTTTTAATTTAGAAAATATGCGATCTTAATCGGTTTCCGAAATTTGTCACCATAAATGGGGCTATTCACTGACATATTTACTACCGACAGCAACATCATACATTCCAACCTTTCAGACCAACATATCGGCACTTAAATGTCTTTTTTAACCTCTGCTCTGTCACAGTTCAACTTATCCATCGAAGGGAAACTTCCGTTAAGGACGTATATCGGTATCACCAGAAACCGACTAAGATTGAGCAAACATTTCTGATCACTCAATTTAAGGTTCAAGGGTCATCCTTCTTCTTCCTTAACTTCCCTTCGGTGTGTATCGTATGCGTTACTTGATCCACTGCTGATGATAAGTCAGCTTCAGGGTCTGTTGCTGCAGAGAGCGCAGCAATGTACGCGCACGCTATCCGTAGAACGGATAACTTGGATAGTTTCTGATTATGACTGTACGCAGGAACTGATCGCCTTAGAGTATCGAAGGCTGCACTAATTGTATGAACTCTCGTTCTTTCCCTCGCGTTCGCTTCTATTCTCCTCTCTCTTGTCATGTTTTTATAATTTCTCTGTTCTCGTGGTTTCGACTTATCTGTGTAAGGTTCTACGACTCCCGGATGGGGTGGTACTCTGGGAGGTTCTGGTGAGGGAGTGGGTGGAGGCAATGGAGGCTCAAACACTTTTCGTCGTTGTCTTAAAAGACTACCTTCTTTCTTTACCAAAGACAAGGGTTCTCTTTGAGGTTCTTCAGTAAACGACCAAGGTCTGAATGGACTCGATGACTGGGTATCACTCTCTGGGCTAGCAATATCTTCTCTAGAATTAAGTCGGATCCGTTTCTTAGGCGGTTGACACCGTGGGGGTGTGCGTGGTCGCTTGACTCTCGAGTCGGACTCCACAAGTCTGACGCCTGAGTCATCTGAATGTGCTGGACCAGAACAGGAATCATCGTCGTCACCCCCTGACACGAAGCCGGCATCTTTTTCTAAAATGCGATCTGGAACAATGAGAAGACATTATTAAAACATTTGAATTTTAAAGTTCTATTTTTATTCGTTTTTCGGTCGGTTCGCTAAAGTCATAGAAAACCTATGACTTTCTGCAGGTCCTGGATGGCATTATGACATTAATTTTCATTTGCAATCAGTTCATAGGTTTCGTCATCAGAAGGTCACAAACAGATAGGAATAGTATAACATTATGAAAGAGCTTAGCTTAGTAAAAAAATATAAATATCTCCAATGAGTGCTTTTAAATATGCGCATTCTGAAGTGCTATTTGCCTATACCCATTTAATAATCGCTGTAATGTAGGTACTAGTTTGCAAATTTCTAACTCTCCGACTATGTAAACACGAAGGTACAATATCTTAATTCATACAAAAAACTTTCTTATGTTGCTTACTCACAGGGATGATTTTTCTCTGAACCCCTCATGCAAAAGACGGTGTGTGTAAACAACCTCGTATTTCTGTTCAGTGCAGTATCGATTCTACGGATTACTAGTATATCGAACCTATTAAGTGAAGCTATGGCGACGGTAGCTGCGTCTGCGCACGAAGCAAAAAGCCAACAGGCGTAGGTACAAACGACGCCGACAGTCGTTATAGTGCACACGATGTGACTGGAGTTATCAAGTGTGCCGTGGAGCCATAAGGTTACAGTTCCTTGTCGCCTCAAATCATTTATATCAGTGCACAACTGCACGATCTGTGAACAGATCTTGACAGCGCCATTTGCGGAGTTTGTAAGGGTGTCGTTCCAAAGAAATCGTTCGTTAACGAAATGGGGAAGTCCCATCGAGAACAGAGCTGAACCACAGAATAAATAAACTGAGTCGAAGATGAGGCCATAAAATAATATGAGGTGCAATTTAGAAAATTGCAAAATGTAAAAATAACATCAAAAATTTTGAAAAGATTTGTAGGTATATTTTCAAAAAATTCAGTTCACGTTTTTACTATCAACGGCTAATTTTGCTACGTTCATGAATTTTTATTATAACCGTGGGCAGTGAAAACTTGTTTTATTTTTTTTTATTTTACTCAGTAAAACCTGACACAGTGAGGATCATAAACTATTTTATTTAAGTACTAGGTATAATAAAACCTCTTTATCTGAGATGTATGACGTTAAGAGATCGCCGTAATGCAAACATGCAAAAAATATTGAATTAATACGAAAAACTAGAAAAAATTATTAATCAAATTTTATTATCAAACTAAATTATGTTAATCTTTTTCAAGTGTTACGTTATCTTATTTTGTTTTCATAGCCATACACAGGACCCGGGACACGTCGCGCTGTCTCGTCTCCGAAGGATCTAATGGCCGACAGCCGACAATTAAAACAGCCTTATTTATAGACTATAATTATGTAGGCACGTTTAAGTGTTAAACCACAGTCTTTTTTATTCGATTAGGTACATAAAAAAGGAAGCTCGTGAAGTATGTAAGGACAGAAGCAGTCTGTTGTCTCTGCCTAAAAAAAGAGTAACTTCGTAATGAATATTGTAGAAGTCTCGAAATCTAGTTCACAAGATCAAGTTATAGAGCAAAGTGTTATGTGACAAGTTGGTAACACGAACTTGGCGCCAATATGGTATTTCCTAGAATCTTAGTTAACTTCATAATTCTATCTACTTAGCTATGCGCGCGACTTTGTCTGTGTCGACTTAGATCTGGCTTTACACAAATAAATAAAATGGTTGCCTAATACAAATGAGTAAAATTGATTTTTCTGTTTTTTAATAAACACATCATTATAGTGAATCTCTGAAACGGCTGAGCCGATTTTGACGGGACTTTCACTGGTAGATAGTTGATGTTATAAGACGTAATTTGGATTACGTAATGATAATTTAACATCAATAAAGTATAAAATTACTTACATAGAGCTTTGTTTTATGGCTGAAAATATATTTTTATTGTTTTCTTGCATATAAATATAATTGGGAATACCCAAAATATTCAGATTGATGCTGAATTTAAAGTAATCGATAACGAAGAAATAAAAATTAGAATCAAGTTTTTTTTTTCTAATAAAATCATACGGGTAGGACAAGGTTGAGCGCGTCGACCAGTCGCTTGGCGCCGGCGCTTGCGCACGTGACGTCAGTCGACAGTACACATGATATTAGATACTGTAGACAAGTTGTGAGATATTTTAACTAACACTGTATTATGTAACAAAATAAAATAAATAGGCTTTCTGTGAGCAATATTTACATAGTATTCGAGCTGGTCAGGAACATTCGGGCGAGAAAAAGGGATGCAACTATACCTGAGGGGCATCTGAAGGGTGAATAGCTGCAGCTATATACCTTTTTCGCGCCGGCACACGGCAGTTTTAACACGTCATGAACATAGGGTATGCCTTACCCTACGATCACTTGGAGCCACGTTTTACCGGATCTGATTTTTATCGGATCTTGAAACAATCAACTTCAGAAGATTCGGTTCTTTTGCCGTGTCTTGAAACCGAATTTATGTGTGAACTCATTCATTGAAATACTGTTGCCACTAAACCGAATCCTGCAAAAAACCGATCCGATGAAAATAAGATCTGGCAAAACGGTTTAAACTTTACGGACTATCCTTGCCCTCTCTCATCCCAGGCTTACTTACTCCCAGCTTTATTCTCAGCTGGATCACATCCTAGGCAAATATGTAGCTTAACTTGACTCCAGTTTTTGGGATATCTGTTACCAATTTCAGCAAGCAATCCTGTGTACCCAGTTTAGTTGACCAGTGAAATTTGAAAATATGCGTGTACAAACACTATCTCGTGTGCGTCTAACAACATTGTATCAGTACGCATTTTTTTTTGGAATTCTGGAATAATAATCTCTGCTGTTAGCAATATGAGCAAGCAATCCTGTGTACCCAGTTTAGTTAACCAGAAGAATTTGAAAATATCTGCGTATAAACGCTATCTCGTGTGCGTCTAACAACATTGTGTTGGTATGCATGTATTTATTAACAAATGAAACTGGTTTGAGTCCATATGGGCAGGCGCGGCGCCGATTGTTATTTTATCATATTATTTTACATGGTCCGCATTCCATACTAAAATATTCGTATATATGTTTTTATATTTAACGAATGAACGATTTACATATTTGTGTAATTTGTGGTTTTCCCAAATATTTATATCTTACGTGAAATTGGAATAAATTGTGGGTAGGTACTATTTTAATCGCAGGTTATTTTGAATTCTCATCTGGTGACCGCCATAGTTTTATAACTTTAACCATAGACTAGGCATTATTAAAAAAAATATTTTTAACAGATTTTAGAGCAATTTATTTTGTCTTATTTTATTATTCATGGAAAGACATGTGAGTATGGCCGCTGAAAAGCATCCGAAACATCTAAAACACCATAAATAATATTATAACACATAATAATAAATCGGGATAGATAAATTAAAACAGTTTTATCTCAATGAGTTTTAATTTCAGTAAACTTTAAATAATATCCCATAAACTATTAAATTTATACCTAATACGTATTATAGACGGCGGTTACCGGCGAAGTAACTACCACGGTATACAAAACACAAGTCATCTGGTTCCCATAGATGTCAAACAAGGCAATTAAATTGATAGATAGAGCGTTCTCCATAGGAAAGTAAAGATAGAGCCTCTGAAAATACACCCCGGTTGGTTGACGAAAAGTGGGTGTAATACAGCTCTACCCACTCTTCGGAACATACAGGCGTGAATATTGTACAAACCATTTAAAGTACCTACCTACAAGCAACTTCGCAATCAACCACTATAAAATAAAACAAGACTTTATCTAATGAACTAAATAAATAAGACGGATATATTGCTGTGATCATAAAATATGACTAAATACTTATTAAGATATTATAGGAATATACAGGATTCAAATTAAAACCAGCGACTAAAATAAATTCAATTTAACTTTTTAATCACTGTCAAGAATAACTCAAAACAAATCTAACTTTTTTGGCGCCAAGCACCTGTCAAATGCATGTCACGTGACTCAGGTTGAAGCTTTTCCAAATTCAAATAGTAATGACATCCGTGTAGACCTTACACACCGACTTGCCGACGACGTTAGTGAAGCGAATACTTACTAATACGTATAATCGTACATTCTTAATGGGTTTGCTACCGGAATTAGTTTATTGCTCATAATCGGGTGGCCGCGGCGCCGGAGAGGCGTTCCAACTTAACAAAACATTTTACCGTTCAATACTAGAAACGTAAGCCATTTTGAGCTTTATAGTCGTGTATTTATATGCGAGTGGGGTGCCGATTGATTGTAGATAAACGTTGTGACTCGACTAAGTCGAGCTCACGAAGCTTCTCACACTACAGGTGTTTTTATATCGATAAAAAAGATTGGATAGAACTTAGGCAGCACCGCCTACGTTTGGTAGAGGTTTTAATCGTTATTGAGAATTTTGTTGTATTTCTTCGATGTAATACAGATAAATGTGGGTGGATAAGAGTTTATATTGAAATCTGTTCTTAATTTTTGTCGAAATAAATTGACTCGAAAGTCTGTAATTTAGTTATTAAACCAATTTCTTTTTATTATGCTTTCAGATACACAGTTTATTAATAGATACGAGTTTAGTTAGAATTCAATTTTAAATGATACTTAACTCTTTCTACTCCTAAACTTAGTTAGTAGGTACGTTTTTCTTAGATCTCCTATGAATAAAACTACTCATTAAACGATTCAGTAACTACTGACAATTTTATTTTATTTTACACAACAAAAAACAGTTTTAAATTTTTATTTTTATTAATTAGCTTAAACAGATTTAAGCCAATTAATTCCACATAGAAAAAATTCAAATATCTGACAACTGTATCGAAGTCCCAGTGATTAATAGAGTGTATGTAAATTTGAATGACCATTATATACGTTTGAGGTCGGAGATAAAATAAGATGTGGGTTGTAAGGGTCCTCGGACAGTTCATTATGGCCTGCCAGAAGGCGGTATTAAAACAAAGAGTTAAAAGGCCCGCACTGTGGATCTCTCGCCTTTCAATGGGTGTCGATCTCACCAGATAAAGCACGACCATGCATCTAGATATCGATCTGGCGCCAAATTTCACAGAAACTAAACGGGCAAGTTAGAAAAAGTGTTGTTTTTCATTTAGCGGTAAGATTTTGAATGCATTAGTGACCCTTATTGGAGATAATATAAATCCTACTAATATTATAAACGCGAAAGTTTGTAAGAATGTATGTCTGGATGTCTGGATGTCTGGATGTATATTTGTTACTCTGCCACACAAAAACGGCTTAATGGATCTGGCTAAAATTTGGTACAGAGATAGATTATAGTCTGGAATAACATATAGGCTACTTTTTATACAAGCTAATACCGCGGCTCCGCTCGCAAAGTCGATTGGTCGGGATTTCTAGATATATCTTTGTTACTCTTTCACGTAAAAACGGCTGAATAGATCTGACTGAAATTTGGTAACGAGATAGATTAAAGTGTGGAATAACACATAGGCTACTTTTTATACAAGCTAATACCCGCGACTCCGCTTACGGAGTCGATCAGTCGACCCACGGAGTAGATCAGTCGGGATGTCTGGATGTATGTTTGTTACTCTTTCACGTAAAAACGGCTGAATAGATCAGGTTGAAATTTGGTACAGAGATAGATTATAGTCTGGAATAACATATAGGCTACTTTTTATACAAGCTAATACCGCGGCTCCGCTCGCAAAGTCGATCGGTCGGGATGTCCAAATATTATGTTTGTTACTATTTCACGTAAAAACGGCTGAATGGATCTGGCTGAAATTTGGTACCGAGATAGAGTGTAGTGTGAAATAACATATAGGCTAATTTTTATACAAGCTAATACCCGCGGCTTCGCCCATGGAGTTGATCAGGCGGGATATCTGGATGTATGTTTGTTACTCTTTCACGTAAAACGGCTGAATAGATCGGGTTGAAATTTGGTACAGAGATAGATTATAGTCTGGAGTAATATATAGGTTACTTTTATACAAGCTAATACCCGCGGCTCTGCCCGTTGGAGTCGATTGGTTGGTAATCTTTTTTTGGTCATATCCCCGGTTCTACTTAACCAAATGCAATCAAACATACGGCAGATTTTATGTAAAACCAAGGCCTTTCTAATGAAAATGGCATCAAAATTTGTTCAGCAGTTTTTGCGTCCATCACGAACAAACAGACAAGGATTGTAAAAAAAATAGATATTTGTGGTCAACATAACCAAGTCTTTTTTTCAAATATCGATTATTACAACTAAAAGTACTGTTATAAAGGGATATGATGTCCACACTGTCGCCTTAGGTGAACCCTGTAAAGATGGTGTAAGGTGGAACCAATAAATAAGGAAAAAAAAACTTTTGGTCATATCTCCAAATTTTAGGTCTGACCAAGAAAACCGCACTAAAATCCGTTTAGTACTTTTTATCCAAAAGGTTTTGGCTAGACGAGTGGAGACCAGTGGAGTGGAGAGTGGAGCGGAGTGGGGAGTGGTGTGGACAGTGGAGTGGGGAGTGGTGTGTGGAGTGGAGAGTGGAGTGGAGTGGAGATTGAAGTGGAAAGTGGAATGTAGGGTGAAGTCGGGAGAGGGGATTGGACAGTAGAGTGGAGGTGGAGAGTGGAGTGGAGTGTGGAGTGGAGAGTGGAGTGAACAGTGGAGTGGAGTGTGGAGTGGAGAGTGGAGTGAACAGCGGAGTGGAAAGTCGAGTGGAGAGTCGTTTAATTCAAATAGACTTTGTGGCAAGACCGAATTCCACGCGGGCGAAGCCGCGGGCGGAAGCTAGTAGTAACATAAAGATAGGTATTCAAATTTATTAACGGTAAGAAATTTCTAATAAAGGCTACTAAGTGTTTTTTTAAACAGACTTGTTATGGAATTTAGTGTTAACTCTTAGGTAAGGTTTTGTTCATCTTATGAGTAAGATTAATTTTTCCTTTTCTTTTCCTTCTAAGAAAAAGCAAAGTAAAATAGAAAATGAAACATACTTGAATTCATTTTATATTTAAAATTGTTCTTATAAAGTAGATACCTAACTTGTCGGTAGTCCTAAAATTAGACTTCTATAATACTTTAGGAAAAAAAATTCGTAGGTATTCAATTTCCGGACCGATTTTACCATATTTCTCTATTTAAAAAATAACTAATATAAACAAAAATTGAGAAAACTACATAATAATAGTACATAGACATTGAACGTACTTTACATTGAAACGTACTTTACAGATATAGTAATCACAGACCAAAGAGGTTTTCGTTAACGTGAGTATACCGGATGAAATGAGAAATTGATGAGCGGTCAGCTGTTAAAAAAATCAGAGTATGTGTCCGCGCTCGTACATTCGCACGGTCCTCTAAGCTTAATGTATGAGAAGTCGTGATGTTAAGACTTTCACCGAACAAGCATTAGGAATGGCGCCATAGTGGACCCGCCTGTGCAATATTACTGTACGATTAACCCATTAGATTTCTACACTATTTATTTTTTAAATTACTCCATGCTTACAAATTGTGTTCTGTCAACACGTAATGAAGTATTGCTACTTTAAAAAAATATGGTGTAACTCTACAATGTCTATAATTATCTACAATTTAATCGTAAAGTAAGTATTACGTTCTTTTTGACAGACTTCAGATTTACGACAAGGTTCCAATGATAGATTTATATTTTTCTTAGGTAAATTTACCCAGTTTGTCTCGCCCCCATCCTTGTCTATCTGGCGCCGTTGATTTCGCCCTGTGTTTCAAGGGCATGGCGTTTGTAAAAATCGGAAAGTGCCATTTCCTGGTACCTAATATGCAATGATTATTTACTCTACCATGGTGACGTTACGGTAGTTACGGCAGTAGCTGCCGTAAAAGGGAAGCTAAGTCACATTAGAGAGAAAACGTAAGAGAGCGGGTCCAGAGTGCAAGCTTTGGATGCAGCCTGGATAAACGTTGGATGGGCTGGATTGATTAATCCGGCACTACAAAGCTTAGGTAGGTACAGTGTGAAGTCTACCTATATCTTTATTCACAGTTCCTTTGTATGTAATGTGAAATTATACCTATCCGTAATATTGAAAAGCACTGACGGGGATCGAATCCCGCGACGCCTGCAGGATCGTTATATTAGTCACGTATGCGACGCGCCTTGGCGGCGCGGCTTGGCGCCTCTCTGTCGCCGTTACCTATAAAGTACCACTAAATACCGCTTGTTTCACCATTACTAACTAATTACAATACGTAACATTCATTATATGCATATCGATTTATATATACACTTCTAGGCCACAGTTCCGAGAATCAAAGTGTTGTTTTACCGTAGAAATAATTGTTGCATCCATTGATTACCTAGGTGCCTACGTATGTTACGTAATATACCTAATAAAAATATGTAGAATACCTATTTCTTTTTCTAATGGGAATTGAAAAAAACATTATTTTTCATTTTAGTCGATTTTTGGTAATCGACTAAACTAAATAAACAGATTTGTTTCACTAGGTACTTACTTAACTACTTTTGAAAGTTAGTATTAGTAGGTAACGGTGAAACCGACAATTAGCTTCCAAGGTCTTCTTAGCACTGGAAACCTATTAGATATTCAGAATTAAAATACCTACTTGAATTAAAGATAAACACAAAATATAGATCTAGATCTGCGATTACCTACTAAAGTTCTTTAACTGGCTAGGCTATTGGTGATATAGATTAATTATTCTTTACCGCACCTTGGGTGGTTAGGTAACGTTAAAAAGATAGATACAATACAGACGAACATAGAACCTCCTCCTTCTTGAAGTCAGTTAAAAACTAAGTTTGTGGTCAATTCACCTGGCGCCGCGCGCGCTACGCTTTCCTATTAGATATTCACCGAGGGGTAGTATTTCTTGGAATAATCGTGATATTGATCGGATATCATAGGTAATATATTTGTATAAAGACATCGATAGGTTTGGTATCAGCTGTATACAAACTTTTATATTTTTTACAAAAAGAAATGCTTTTCAGCAAGCGGAGTAAATAAATCGCGACGGAATCTGTTCAAAAAATATTCTAAGCGCGATATAAATTTTAGAAAGATTCAGAAACCATTGTAATTCCCACATACATTTTAACAAAAACTTTTTACCAACCTGCTACACTACCAAAATTTTCCAGTTGTAATATGCTTAACGCTCTTATGTATAACAAAATGATTATGGTTATAATATAACACATGCGAGCTCCCCTCGTATTGAAAAATAGTGGGACCATTGTTACCAACTGTTCAAACATTGCAACCGTGTGCTGTGGTGTCCGCTGGAGTCAAAATACTCCATTGTTTTGCCCATGTAGACTCAACATTTGTCTGTACGCCACCTGGTAGCCACGTGCCTGTAAAAAAGTACGTCGTCCTTGTGTCATCTGCATACTTCTTTATTACCGCCAATATCAATTTGTTTTTGGAATAACTACTAACTGAATGACAAGATTTTTTTCGTAAAATAAAAAAAAAGAACATCTGCACACTTCTTTAGTGCCGCCAACACGGCCGCCAATGATCTCAATTTGTTTTTGGAATACTGAATGACAAGATTTTTTTTAATGAAATTTAAAAATTAATTAAAAAACATCTGCATACTTTTTTATTACCGCCAATCTCAATTTGATTTTGGAATACATACAGATTGAAAAATTTTGTGTTTTTAAATAAAATTAAGAAAAAGATCAATCGTGTAACACACAGATTAATAGTTAGCGTAACACAGTAACACAGTCGACGTAGTTTCTATAAGTTTTCTAATGTAACCAATAAGTTGTATTTACATAATTTATAAATAAGACAACACTAAAATTGTTGCGATGCAGTATGGATTCATTATTGGCGGATGCAAAAAAAAATTACAATTTTAAAACAAACTCAGCTACATTTTTTAAGATCTCTTTGATACGATGTTTAATGGATAAAACCACCTGGTGATGATCGAAAAATTGCATCGCGCTGACATTTTGGCAGAAGTCATTTATTTCGGAACACCGATGGCCTGAATTTAAATAAAACCTAGACTTCGCATAGATTTTCACCTATAAAAACTACATTATACAGCAGAGGGGAGACAACGCGGTACAGTTACAGAGAAAAATATGCACCGAGGTCATTTTTCAAACTTCGAAAACAAAATGGAAATATGTAAGTATGTTAAATTGTACCTTGTAAAAAATAAAATCATTTTCTTTGCTACGATATTTTTATAGACTTAACAGATGTAGTTTCGGTTTAAGCTAAACATTCGGGGGGAAGTGATTATACTAGCCTATTACTTATACAGAGTCGGGTTAATATTATGTTGATGTTCTAAATGTGATGTTTTCGAAAACAGTCATTAATCAATGAACTACATCATGTTTTCCTTGCAGTTTGAAGATTCACATTTCGTGCGTGAATACTTCCGTTAACGTCAAAAGTGATAACTTAGTACATAAGTACCTAAACAACTTGTTTTTTTTTTATGATTTGGCAAGTCCAAATTGGCAAAGTAAGGCCATCTTAGCCGTAGTCCCACCTTTCGGCCCGACTACGTGGCAAACCAAAAATGCTATTGTATTGTATAGTTAAGACTTTACTTGACTAATGGATGCTCTTGGGTAAACTTTAATTGCTAAACGTCTTCGTCGTAATTTTAAATGAATTAAGAATAAAATTTGCATGAATTGCCAATTAAAATGCTTATTTACTTTTAATGGAATACCAATCGCAAAATCTTTTGTAATCATAAGGCTCGTAATAGTCACATATAAAGGCATGGACACACTGACTCGATCACAGTGAAAAACCTGATTAAAACTAAAATTTATTTACCTACATCTTAGTATTCAGAGCAATCAATATAGAACTTCATACAATCATTCCCATTTATTCAGTTAGCGACATTAACCATAGGTAGTCAATACAATAATACCTATTATAATGTATGACTGAGATAGGTCTGTTCAAGAATCTTCACGAAAAAGTACTTTACATATCCGAGTAACACAATACTAATAATTGTCGAAGTCATTAAACAAAAAAAAACATTTTAATTGTCTGTAGAACGTTTTGAATTTTTAGCTGTTCTGAGAAATTCTGCCGCACGACGTGACCTCTGATGGGCGCTTGAGTCACAATAATAAAATTATAGGTACAAAAAAGTTAATTTCGCGCACGCTCCACAAAACAGATAAGTAACCTTTTATTACCATCAATTATAGGTAGAAAATTGAATACCGTAAATCTCAAATATAATGAGGATGTTATATTGCAAAACGTCTGAACTATCAAGTAATTACCGATTTATTTAATGATAATTTTTATTATTGAACTTGACGAAAGTTACAAGTACCTACAATAATAAGATAATCCAAAAATAAATCTCATCTAGGTACTTGAATTTCCAAGTACAAATATCTCATTTATCTGCATTGTAACTCGAAACGTTACCTACGTCACAGTTCAGTGTAGTTTATACATAACAAACCGGTAGCTTAGCATAACGAAAGGCGCCATCTCCCGGATTCATCGCTCAGAAATAAGGCGGAGGTAAGCGCCGTCTGAATTAGGCAGCCATTTATCTTAAAGCAATCTCGAATTCAGGCATTTCTCGTTAGCAAATTAATGCAAATGTCTCGTTTGGCGCGTGTGGAATGCGGTGACGACTGCTAGCCGGGTAAACATCACGTATAAACAAAAACACAGCCATAGTTGAAGTTTTTTTCTAAGAATAATGTGTATATTAACTCACACGTCTTGTTTGTATTGATGATTTATAATAATTAGAATTTATAATGTTTAAATAAGGATGATTGTTGATTTGATTTGATTGTTGAAGAATGCTTATGATGTAACTAATTATTGCTAGTTTTCTCATTTACACCTGATATATTCACCTGTATATCCATGTCCATGAATATCATTTTAGTTTTTAAATAGAATTTATCTCTCTTAATTTGTAACATGACCCTGACCATCTTATGTAAAGTAACAAAAAATATTTTTTTTATTTACCAGATCGAATAATCAGCAAGCACTCTTATAAAATATTTCACAACTAGCTTATAGAACCAATATTACAATTTGTGCCTAGATCGCCCTGTGAAATATTTCCTAAAATGTTATTAATATTACCTACTATGGATAAGAGAGTTATTAACTTTAACGCTTTCTTAACTAATAATTATGTTAAAAGACATAATTACATGGCACCATCTAGACCCAAACTAAATATGTGCTCTAGAATGCGGATAAACATACGTATAATTCCACTTTTTTTGTAAACACGTAGTATGCTCCAAAGGTTATTTTTTTCTATCATCTGTCAAATCATAATATGTACCTACTTAAGTCTACATATTACGGAAGTAACGATGCGTTTCCAAATAAATACGTTTTGACAACCCTACAAGGTTATGCCATGTCATTAGCGGAGTGTGCTCTAAATATAGCATATCTACCTAGTTAATAGAGAATTTATAAAGTAGAAAACGAAATAAACAACCGCTGAGGTTTATACTCGTATCGAATGATAAAATTCTATTTTTATAATGCCATTTTTTATACCATAAAGTCAGTACTAGCCATGGATGTGCCTCGTCGGCGGTAGTGTAATAAAATATTTATAATTTATATTTTTAGCAGCATCAGTATTCAGTTTTAATTACTTACTTCATTTTATGTGCATCGCATAGCAAAAATCTTTGACTATTTTGAACAGAATTCATTAATATATGAATGTGTGTAAAAACTATTTCTTTTTATTACTTTTGATTTCCAAGTAATTATAAAATGGTTAGGCGTGAAGCTGAGTAAACGTCGCTTTTAGCGCCGCCCGAGAGCTGTAATAAAACGTAGCGAACCAACCGCAAATAAGAAGGATGCGCGAACGCAGCCAATTGAACTCTTAGAACTGTAGACTCACTTGCAAAACCGGTTTAGAACATTGATTTTTATTAAAGCTGAAGAATAATGATGAAACGAGAAAGATTGTGAAGATTGGAATGAAATTTGAATAGTGCAGTTTTACTGTTTTTTTACATAAAAGTTTTATTATGCTAGCATTATTTTCCACGAATAACACAGATCACTAATTACAGTCTAATTAAAAAGCTAATAAATAAAACCCGCCAAGGACCGTTCCCGGTGCAAAAGTGCCCATCACACTCGCCACGTTTCCACATTGGATTACCATGGCCAACCTCTGTACCAGGAACGATGCGGACCTTCTAATACCCCTGCATAAAACTTATAAACTGCAGATAGGGAAGAATTGGGAAGTAATAGGCTGTCTACTGGTCAAAGAGACTCGAGAAATACAAATCTACGAAGCCATACCTACTACAGAGACCGAAATATAAATAAAGACATAATTTACATTACACTTTAATTTTTTTTACAATTTAAGCTAAACATTTAAAGAGTTGAACAAGAAAATGTTAGTTTCAGATTTGTCGTATATTTATTGCAAGTATAAAAACTTATTTCCAATAAGTGTCATAAAAGTATGAAATTCACAGCTTATCAAATCAAACAACATTTCATACGGTATCATGAAAACTCATAGCATACAACAACAATATAATAACGCTTACAAAACAGTTCTATACGATTTGAAGATCTGCGGTTTTAGTCTGCGCCTACGCATGCATTTTTTACGAGCTTCATTTACAAA
Organism: Lithosia quadra; assembly: GCA_963576445.1. Classification (NCBI taxonomy): domain Eukaryota; kingdom Metazoa; phylum Arthropoda; class Insecta; order Lepidoptera; family Erebidae; genus Lithosia; species Lithosia quadra. The sequence goes on along the minus strand of OY754887.1, from coordinate 3,515,249 downwards.
AGAACTTAAATGTTCTTCTTGGCGCCTAAAGGGATGCTAACTTAATTTAAGTGTAGTACTTTTATTACAGTTTTTAAAATTACTTTGTTTATTGAACTAGGGATTAACGCCAAAGCCTAATAATGCGATATGACATCTGGCTCAGAATTATAATAAGTAAGAATTAAATTTATAAGTAGGTATCTTTTACAATAGTGTTAGCTCTTGCCAAATTACAGATCCGTTAAGTCATTTTGGTGTGATTGAGTTTCAACCTTCCAAATCATTGCATCTGGTATATACTTATGCACTAATCATGAAAGTTAGACAGCACACTATTTAGGAACCCTAAAAGCCGTGTTAGTCCGCTACCCGTGTAAAGATTTGCATCAAACAATAGTAATAATAAATTACCTACGTATGCACATATCGTAGGGAACATTTCTAAGTCTTCCTTCTAAACGACAATTTTTTTTTATATCCGCAACACAGGGGAAGTGTGGCCGAAGCTTTGTTTTTGTCTCTGGCCACCCGTTCGCTTCCTCTCTTTGTCATTTTCGAAGAATATTTGGCTTCCTTACCGCCCTTTAATATTAATATGTATGCAGAAATTATAATAAACCCCCTCAAAGATAGGGATCATTGCGTGAACAAAATCATTGTAATATGTGTATTTAAATTAAAATGGTTACTTCTAAGGTTTCCTTCATTGTCGTAGAGAGTTCTGAAACCTTTGAGTCCGTCAAAAAGGTATAAGATAAGTAATTAATTTTTAAACTTGTTTTTTATCGGTTGTTATCTTTTAAGGTGTATTCGTTCTAGTTGGAGGATTCAAATACTTTCAGTTTAAGGCCATCCTAATAACCTGTTATTGGAAAAACATAGACATAAATAACATAAATATCTGTGTGAATCAATGATAGCGGAATTAAATAAAAGCCTCGGCCAATTACAATAAGTCATAATCAATACTTAACTATTTTTCGAAAATAAAAAATCTTGAATTATTATTTTTTTTTTACTCTGTAAACATTTGGTCCATAGAGAACAGATGTCAAAAACGATTCCAAAGTTGAAAAGACGTCATAAAACAATTGAACGTATGCGTTCGGTCTACAGATGGAGTTGAATTTAACAATAAAACTTTGCAAGGCCAAGATCCAGTGCAGATGTTGTAGTCTGTGAGAAAATTATGTATTCTATTATGTTATTATTACTTACTACCGTATGTAGTTATTAGCAATATGGATACCATATTTGTGGCGGTTTTCGAAAATTGTGTTCTTTTTTGGTAATACAGATTTGGTATTATGTGCCAGTAAGTTCTCTACCAAGTTCTTACTTCTCAACTGCGATGAGCTTCAAGTGTTTTCTGATTCGTTTGTCAAAACATTCTTACTTACAGACATATCTGGCTACGCATAACTTGTAATCTCTCTGGAAACATCTTTTTCCATAGGTATGAACAAGTAAATTAACTTCTGACAATAAATATTTTAAATTTTTGGAAGTTAATGAGAATGGATGCCAGAAATGTTCAACCAAAGTAAGTTGTTGGCACGTTTTTATAGGATAACGTTGACAGATGTAATTGTAGCAACATGATTATGAATGACGTACGCAAGAAGTCCAAAAACAGATGAGATCGAAATTTGAAAAACATGCGGTAGCGTGGTTGTTTGCCGAAATTCTTAGCTCAAATTAACGAAGTTTATCATTGTAGTCAAGTTAGTCAACAAGTCTCATTGTTCCGTCTCAAGATGCGAGAATATTGAACATGTGAATATATCCACTTGGGGAATTCCGAATGTCGTCATCATCAACATCTTTGGTGACAAAAAATCTTGATAGTTCTACAGTAATGGTGTGTAATGTTCAAATACGATTTTAAATACAAGGGATTACTGTGAACGGATACTATCTAAACATTTGTTTTTTATGCTCCGAGCCCTTTCCGAACTCGGTTGGGCTACAAAACGGCTGAACTACGATATTTTCAATACATTTGACCACAACCTACCTACTGAATGACGATACCGAAATTCTATAGCAAGATTGTCGAACTTTCTATGGTACCAACACTGTAAATACCCGTGATGTTTGTATGGCAACCGGGACTGACGCCTAAATGTGCTCTCTGAGGCACAGAGCCTTCAGTTTAATGATTCTAGTAGCTCACCTTATGACATAATGTGAGTACAAAACACGAATAAAGATGATTTCAACTTAAATTTTCAAATCTTATGTGAGAAAGATACGAGTATTATGTCATACAGATAACGTACACCCCAGCCATCTGCGACAATCGACGTGAGATAAGCAAAGTTTCATATTAAAGATCACTAATCTAGAAGCAGTTTTATCCTAATCTGTTGTGATATAATCGCGGGTATATGATAAAACGCTTTATCAATAACTATGTTTGTTTTCCGTCGTCAAAACAATTTCGTCCGTGCAATAGGCTAGTACATAACAGTAGGTTTATCTAGAAAACTAACTGTTGCCCAAACAAACCATAACGCATCCGGTACGAACGAGCACGTGCAGCCAAGCACGTGAATGCTGTTTCAAAATATTGCCAGTCGTAAAAATTCTAACTGGGCTGCAACAAAACGGAACCTTGCAAAAAATGTTATCACGACTACCATTTTTTCCAGAGTATTTTAGGCGCGTTCTGTTACGAGTGAAATCCCCATTTTTTACGTTAAGGTGTTGTTAGTTACCATTCAGCTTAAGGTATACAGTTGGCGTGCGGAATACAAGGACATTTTCATATCCTAGATAAGAATAGCACCTATGTTATAGGAAGTTATAAGATTGTAAGTAGGTAATAGAAACAGAGCATGAATTGAGTGAATAGAAAAATAAAAAGCTAACGGCTGTCATGGCATGGAAGTAGTATTAAATGGATAAAGTATCGACGTAGATGAGAATAATGATGTAATAAAAAACTATAGAAGGTTTTAGGCCCAAGAACAGATGAAAGAATTGCGTGTAAGACAATATAGCAAGGAAAAGAATAACTGAGGAGATGACCTTTGATTGATGTATGAGAAAGTATGAAAGAGAATGATAATGTTGAGTCAAAGGTTACAGGAACAGCTGGAAAGGCTTCAAAAACGAAACAGAAGCAGACATCAGTTACCGTTGTTAACTGATAAGTTGAGGGCCACCTCTGTAGCTCTATCGGTGTATGTGGTGATGACGCCTGGTCCTGAGACTTTTACCTTTAGCTTACCATTAGGCGACGGGAAGTCATGTTGTCGAGTTCAAAAAAAGCACACTGACAGATATAATATCTCAAAAGTAAGAATTCGATTTACTGAACATTCTTACTCAATGGCTTATTGTTTTGACTGCCCCATTAGTCACGTCACGTGACTATTAAGGCTTAAGTTTGCTCGCGTTTTTTACTTCAGGCAACGTGATATTTTTATGGTGTTTTTTTTTCTATTACGGTTTTACATCTTAGCCATACTGTTATCAAAGGTAATGCGCGAAAACTAATAACATCTGGCAATATCGATGTGAAATAATCGTATCTATTTTATCAGTTCCAAATAGTCTGTGTTTTATCATATTGATAAAAATTATAATCACAGTATTGTGAGGACTTTGGACCTGGTACGATACAATCTAATGCAATTTTAACCTTAGATCAAGCTTATTAATTTTAGATATCCAATTTTCGTTATGTCATATTTTTCAAAAACCATGTTTTAGAATTGGTAACAATGAGTTATTAAACAACAAAAAGTAAATTTCAATATTTTGAAAATGTATAACAATACAAGGCCGCCATTGTCGACATCTGTCAATCTATAATCTATTCGCTAATCATGTCCCAAATACGTAAAGCCATAATTTTGTTCCTATTTCAAATTCAAATTCACTTAATAATTTAAGAAAAATAAAGGTTTATATTCAGAAGCAGATAAAAAAGAAAAAATAATTTGAAATGATTTATTTAGCATTAGATATTATCTGTCGCATTAGTTAAACTTCACACAAATATGACATATTTTTTATTGCTACACCATTTTTTTATATTTTGTCCAGTAGTTGTTCAACACCCTTCACTAATTGCAATCAATATAGATACACATGGCAACCGATTACTACATCTGGTGCTAGGGTCGTCCACATCTGGTCTCCAAAAGTGACGTCATTGCACATGTGGCGACAACTCCGTTTGTTGCTCAATTGTACATTGTTTTTTTTTATTTCTATTAGGTAACAAATTGGGTGTTAAATTGACATGAAGTTGGTCGGGTTATTTGAATTTTGAGATATCAAAATCCAACATTATTTTTCATAATGAAGAAACATCAAAGGAAGAAACCTTATTCTGACGACTCTAGCCTGGCGATAAGTTCAGAGAACAAATTATAGAGTATCTTGTGTTGCTTTAAATACGAAGAAGATATTGTTGTATTAGATACAAGTAAGTAGGTACCTACACTTGAAAATAACGACTCCGATCTGCTAATTATTATGTATATTTAACTGAACTATAAGTAGTTTATACCTTTTTGAGCATAGGGTGTTCTTTTTTTTAAAGTTCGAATTTTTAATTTTATTTACTTATTCTAAAAAAATATATTCAATTTATTATCTAGTAATGTAATAAATGATGGAAAAAAACTTCTAGGTCAAATACATTCTTATTTTAAACTACAGAGAACACGGGCAGTTGAGATTGACGATTCTGAAAAAAGTCTATTCAAAACAGCGGACCCCCATCTAGTAACATGTGTACAAACATACCAACCCATATAAGTCGTTAACATAACCTTTATGAGTTCTGTGTAAGACTTAGTTTAGCTCAGCACAAAAGCCGATTATATATTTGTGCCAAATACACTTGTTAAGGGTTTTCACCCTAACATGTGTACGTTTTTTGTGTCCCTTCCCTACCCTTTTGTTTTGCGTTGGAATATATTAATAATTAGTATTGATAGATAACGACTCAAATTTCTGTTTCTACCATATTTAACGTGTCAAGTATTTTTTGTATTTGTCTACTCTGAAGAGAGAGGCATTAGTAAATTTACCTATTTTACTTACATATTTTAAAATTAATACTCTGCGAGCAGTGAAAATTCCAAAGACGATTGATGAATTGAATTATGTCGATATAGTTGACATCACAATAATGCACAGGCTAAAACCGTAATTAATTCATAATGTAGAACAAAATTTTAAGTACCTACCTACTTCAAATTTTATCGACTGCTAGAAGACATTTTTAATTCAACTCTATTCTGTTTCTGTGTACTTATACCTGTATAACGCTATATCTTCACTGATTAAGGACTGATTCTGTTTTGTTGGGCTATAACTTAAGGGTTTCATTTGTATGAAATAGTTCTCTTTAGTACCTGTTATATTAAATATTAGAAGATTTTTATGATAATTATTTATATCGTGATTAGCAACAAACAATTTGAGATTACCTCAAATTGTTTTAGTTACAAGATAATAAATCAAATATTAAAAGATTTTTATGATAATTATTTATATCGTGATTAGCAACAAACAATTTGAGATTACCTCAAATTGTTTTAGTTACAAGATAATTTTAAGTGATAGTTCTAAATCTAATAGTTTTAAGCAAATGCTTAGAACGATGAACAAAGTTAGTGACAACCCTAGTTTTGAAGACGTCCAATCCAGACACTGCTGTGATAGCCAATGGTAAAGGATTTATATAACAAATTCGCACCAGTTCTCTTGCCATATGTATTTACATAAACTTATTTAAGTTTAAGTAAGAATTACATGCATAAGGATCGAGACAACGTCTAAAAATACATGTGGCCCAATAGTATATTGGGGTTTATCAACCTATTTTGCCATTTTAACTTCTTTACTTCACACGCGGATCACCCATCTTTTACCTTTGGTAAACTAAGTTAAATGTGTGGGACCTCACCAAAATCATCAGCAAAGCCAATCTCATTTCCTAACCGGTACACCTGCTAATTAACGAACCAGAAGGTTCGGGGGGTCAGACCGAAGTCACCCGGTGCCAACCCTGTAACGATGATGACCCTTAGTAGTTAAATAAAGACAATAGCATTTCGTGTCATACTAATTTATTTTTACAGTATCCGTGTTCGCTACATACTCAGCTTACCGGGATATTCCATTGATCTCATGGTCTAAATCGCAACAATTAGGAAATCCCAATTGACTTGAGTTATGGGTGTGATTTAAATTCGGTCCTAGACAAGTCTCACGACAATTTTAACATACGTTCACGTACTTCTTTTTGTCTCTTTCTAACGTAATGTTCTTATATAGTAGGCGATTAGTTGAGTATAAAAAATCACGTCTGCTTGTTCTTTGGACGTAAATCCGTCGTTTTTTTTATATTATCTACTTAGGTAGCCAAAAAGTAACAATCATTTGCCTTCAGAGCAAGGGGTTAGTGTGGGCTTTGAGAATTTTGTCTATTGTTGCTAATAGAGAATGGTTATTCAAGTTTGAGAAAATTAAACTTTAGACTTTAGTATCCTCACGAACTGTGTGAAATTCTACACGCTGCAACTGAAAACTACTTTTCCGTTCGAGCTAGCCCATTTTTGCTGGTCAAGGCAAACTGGCAGGACTCTATGATATTATAAAGGGTTTCGTAAAAAATTATTGCCGACTTCCTGGTACGTCTTGTATCCTAGAACTTTCTAACAGTAAATCTTACGATTACAAGGGGTTTGCGTTAGCACGCAAAGTTTTGCACTGGGTCATCGAGGCATCTTAGGGTAAAGATAAGAAGCAATGCAGTTCAAACAACTTATCATAAATCTTTTGGGATCCAATTTGGTTGTTAAATTCAACCCATACATGATAAGTAGGTAAGTTTTCAGAGAGTTCTTTTTAAAATTCAATAAATAATGTATGCCCTGTGGGTGTAGAATGATTTGTCTTTTCCACCTTTGACAGATGTCAATAAAGATAGACGACTAAATATATTACATCTGTTTTTTTTTTGTCATTCAGAGTTTTTGTTTTATCTTGAACTTAGGAAGTTTGTTGCGCTAAACACACACAGAAGTATGTAAACATCACAAGTCAGCCCGTTGAATACCCAAGTATTTGATGGGCAATGAATGCACCTGTGTTCGTAATTTTAAATATTAATATTGATTCAACTGCTGGATTCAATGTATAATTATTGTATTATTGATCTTATTGCTTTACTTAGGTATAACGTGAACTCTTGCAGGTCTGTAGTCAAATATTTAGTGAAAAGGTACATTTTTCTAGGTAAACCATTGAAAGCACCAATTATTCAAATCATACCAAAATCAGTCATAGTCTGTATAAAATAATTTCGATGCGATTCAAAGTTGGTGCGTTATTGGGATTCCAATTTTTTCTTTTACCAACCATTGCGGTACGTATCTACTTTTAGGTTTATATTTAACAACTTTCTTTAGTTATTTCTATTATTTTGTGTTTATTTGATCTTCCCGTAAACCACTAAACCAATTCAAATGAATCTTCCTGTGTATGTTTGATGTCCAATCCATCAGTCCATTGGAAATCTAAATCATCCAAGGATAGAGACCCTTGGATGATTTAGATTTCCAATGGACACAGTATTGGCCGCTATTGGTTTGGAGGATTTTTAAAATTTGATTTTTTGATGTACCTAATTTGTTTTTAATTGAACAGGACAATGCCGGTCGGTTCCGTTTTTCTTTAAAAACAAATCCTCCTGATTGTTCAAAGTTGTTGATATTAAATTTAAAGTCATTGCAACTTTTTGCTGAATGTAGTTAAACATAAAAAAAATCTGTGCGTAATCATTAGGTGCCAACATAACCAATGAAAATAAAAGAAATATTACTCCAAGTCAGATAAGTAAGGTGTATAAATGTGTAAAAATATAATTAAGAAATATGGATTTCATAATAAAAAAAATAGGATGCCAATAATATCAGCGTTATGATGACCAATCAGTCAGTCAATCGATTTTATTATTAATTGTGCGGACATCACATTATATTAATTGTCACGCACAAATAATAACATCCTGTAGCAGTGTCACCTGCAAACTGATTTTTATGCACCGAAAGTATAGGTATGCTTGATAATAATTATTTATTAATTAAAAAAGTATTTTTGTTGGTCCCTTTTTATTTTATTGGTCAAATAAAAGTTACAAACCTTTGACAGCATTCTCAGTTACATCTCCTGAAGTCGTGAAATTTGACATTTTAAAATCCTCAAGTCAAATCCAATTAAAAAACAATCCTTCGGAACTTCAACACTTGAAGGCAACTTGTATTGGCACTTTATAAGACACAGTATTGTTAGAAAAAATAAACTACACTACGGTCATTATTGTTACGAACGCGCACGTTCGGAAGTGTTATAATGCGGCGATGCGCACATCCCTACTGCATGAGTGACTGCGCTCGACTGACGAAATGAGCGTCGTATAAAGTTGGCCGGAGTCAGCCGGGGTAAAAAAGCACGGCGCCAGCCCGGTCTCGCCCTTAGAGATGCGCTCAATGACATGTTTGGCGCTTTATCGTGCGGTGAAACAATTTTTCTACTAGATATCTAGATCTCACCAGTTTGGGGTAGGTATATTGCCAGTCATGATAATTTGATGGTTCGATAAGATTATGCCTAAGTGTTCCTATTATCTCTATCATACTACGAAATAATCGTCATTATGATTTATTTGTGAAGCCTTGGCCTAACACAAATTAGTTGTCTTCGGAGACGGACTAGCAGTCTTGACCGCCCTTAGCCGTGTCTTATCAGCTCAGCATTGACTTGGACATAAGACATGAATTCATTTGCTTATCAAATTTTTTCGAAATCGGTTCAAAAGTCATACGTACTATCATCATCATCATCGTCATAGCAATTGCGCAGTTGCGTCCATAGTTTGTTTTATTTTATTGGTATTTCTCACGGAGCACAATATTTCCTCTCCAGTCTTCATTGGTATGGTTACTCCAGGAGCAAGCGCTGTCTGACCTCCTTACCTTCCTTTCTACCTTTCAGAAGACTGCATGCGCCATAACCTCGTCGACAGTTTAGCAGGTTGGCGTACACCTAAAGGATTATAAAACCCTCTACACCCACGTCATCACTTGAATCTAAAATAAGTATATCTAATTAATAATTGTCTATCATCTTTCCTTTCACTAACCCTTTTCTCTTGTAGCAAGTCATGCCATAACCTAACATTTATTGCCTGTTATCTTAACTATTTCTGAGACAAGACATTTGCACAACATTTTTTTAGGTAACTGAACAATGTCTGATTCGTTTGCACTTATGTAACTGCAAGACAAATTAAATGCTATTTCACCCCGTTATGAGCATATAAAATAATAATAATATTTATTATCGATATGTGGTCACACACTGGTGCGCCAGCCGGTCGCATTCTCTGGCCGACGGCGCGCGGCGACTCGTCGTGAGGATCGTCAGCATCGCCACACAACACTGCATCGCCGATCTCAACATTTGTACAAACTCAGTCTATTTCCACATGCACATGTGAGCATCCGTGACTCACGCACGCATACGCATTATATCATCATTTACGTACACTTTGTTCGCACTGCACAGTCGACGCATTTAGAAGTCACCTATCAAAATTCGTATTGGATAATCGATAACACAATCGTTGTTTATTAATGGTTGTTTAATTCGATACCAGCTGTGGTATGCTAAACAATTCTACATAATTGCATAAAATATGATGATATTATGCCACTCATTACAGTAATGAAGTTTAAGTAAGAGCACAGACGATTGTGTGCTCAATCGGTTTGAGGTTTTTTGTTTATTGTAATGTGATGCATAAAATTGTATTGTAGACGTTGTCCAAAGGCTTGTCAATCTCATCATGTATCAAAATGTCCTCATGTAAGGAAGTACGCAATAGTTGTTTTATCTTGTTGAGATTTTTTGTCTTCAATGCAGTTTGCACTCGACTGCGGTGGCGGCGTCCTCTTTATCATTTCTTAACGCGTCCAGATTTGGCGATGTCGATACAAAATCCTGTTCTGTCGGCTTTTTGCTCGAACGTTTCCTCGATTTCTGGGAACGAGTCGCAAAACAACCAAGTTTTGCTTCCAGCCGTTTATACTGGTTTTGTCGTGAATTTTTATAGTCTCAAACAAGGGATCCAGAATTAAATCGAGTCATAAGAGTTCGAAACTAATTGCCTATATTACTGCTAGCCTCAACTATCACGATATATCTGAGTTGATTACTTTTTATTCTGCGCCACAGTTGAAATATATTTGGAAATATTCTAAACTTTTCGGCCCTGACTTTTTGCGCTATTTTTTTAGTATCATCACGTTTCTCGCAAACGCGGGCTAATTTACAATGCGTGTCATTTCTAAAATTTGAACTCAATGTTTGCATTACAATTTGAGTAGCGGTCTCAGTGTGGAGGTGTAAAGGGATAACTCCCGAACAAACATTATGGTGCCGAGATAGTAAATATCGGGTCAGTATAACTTGCCCGTGTAGGTGTTAGCGGTCAGGTAAAGCTTTTGACACCTAGCCATGACCGTAAGGAAACGGCGTGAATCTCGTCGCGTTTTATTTAACATCTAGTTTTTTGGTTATTTGATGATGTTTTGAAAAACACGGACCTGCCGAGTGAGACTTTGAATGAAATATTGTTTACCATGAGTTCACGCCTTCTAGAAACAAGCTATTTTCAACCAAGAATCAAGCAAGAATAAATAGCTGAGCTCTACAATTAATTCTCGCACCAACATATAGTTATAAAGCTTGAGTATTCGGGCAAAAAAACATGTTACATAGTTTTAAGACGTAAAAAAAAATTAAGCGGTTCCACTCAATGACCTGTCAATCAACAAGACTGGCTTTAATTGTCTTGTCCCTTACAGCTTTGGGCGCAGATCGTTGTTAAATAAGATTTACTGATGAATAAACGCAAAATTTAGCCATCTGGCGTTGGACATGTGGCCGGCGCAAAATATACCTAAATGATTGCATTATATGCGACATCTTTTGTACATACACTACCATACTTTCATTATTTTTCATATAAATATCGAACACATTATGAATGACAACATGAGCAACATTAGGTACGCATTGTCATGGTTTAAATATTTAATATTCAGGTATGGTCTGGTAACGAAATGGTCTCTTACCAAATCTAAATGCTATGTTATCGTTATATAAGAATAAAATTAATGTAACTCTAAGCATAAACACTTCCTTAAAAAATTGCTTTCTTTTAGTCGTTGCTTGGAATTCAAAATCGAGGAACAAATTCAATATCGAACGACCGCAGAAAATTTAAATCAACATTATTGTTAGCGCAGTAGAGTTGATATTTAACTGCAAATAAAATCACAGCTGATGATGGAGAAATTATAGGAATATGTACCTTATGTCTTGGTCAGTCGGGTTTATTTTGAGTTTGTTCGTATTGTAACATAGCTGACAGGATAGTAGGCGCCGCGTTTGCCGCCGTGGCGCCGGCTGGCCGCCGACACCTCGTGTATTATGAACTAGCCTCGTGACCTGGCGTCGATCAAGTGGTATTTGACTCGACAAATAGAGTGATACCTACTAGTTACTTGTTTCTTGACTAATTGATTCTTTAATTAAGTCTTTCAACACTCAATAATTTGACCAAAAATAAATACTATTTTTACAAAGATGATTGAAACTTTATAACTGATAGTGGATTATTCTTGAAAAAAATTGAATCTACAAAATATGATAACATACAAATTAATCAGCAACACGCACAGACATAAAATGTGTGACTGTCGGCAGACAAAACAGCCCGGCACTTGTCTCACGTCTTCACATTCTATATAACGCCGAAACAAAAACAAGCAAATGAAAGGGAGAGACGTATCCTCGCCGCTCACGCGGAGAGCAACATCGATAATTTATGCGAACATCCCTACAAAACAGGAATGCAATATCTGGCATCGAACATTCAAAATTGAACTAGAACGTGTCAACTTTAAAGTGTATTATTGCGTAACGTTGTTGAAGTAAACGTTGCGGTTGAAACAGGTGTTCGCAGCGATGGGTGTCGGAAACTGAACAAGCTATTTTCAACTTTGTGTCGTACAAATACAGTTGATTTTTAAAAATAAATGTTGACTATATGAGTTCTTTTGAAAAGTCTACAGTCCTTCATTGCTCCCAGATGTGCATTCTGTGTACGCAAAGGCGTATCAGTGGCGCGGAGGCTGCGTAATGGGGACGAGACGATGCGGACGCCAATTAACGGGGCTTTAAAAAAATCTTCTTGTATTGCTAAATTTTAGAGTTAATATTTCCTGTTTGTATTTACTTTGATTAATTAACTTTTCGAAATTACTGTTGAAATACAGATCATGAATACACGATATAAATTTTTAGTACGTGAACAAGATCTATAGGTATCTTTATACCATGTATTATAAAATTGACATGTAGCTGTGTGGTAGAATGCTGTTGGTAGAAGAACGGGGCTCTGATACAGTGACGTCAATGACCCCATAAAAGCCTAAACAAATCAAAGCAGAAGTATGGACCCGGCCTTCTAAGTACTAGCTTTTGGTGCGATTGGAATTAGCGTTCAGATGGAAAAGAACTTCTGTGTGAAGATGAAAAAATGATTTCGCTAATCTTTGAAACGGTTGGGCCGATTATGATGGGACTATCAATGTTGTAGACGTCAGCTAGGAACTCGTAAATTTTATTTTTGAAAAGTAATCAGGGGTAATCCGAGAAGTGTCTTAAGCTTAAAACAATGTAGAGTCGCGACGGGCTGCCACTCTTTATCAGCCCGCCCATAGGCATAGTAGAGAAATCCGCCTCTGGTCTAAGGACGAAAGCATTGAGGATCACAGTTATAGTACGGGAGGTAGCGTTAATTCTAACAAGCAATCGATAGCCAGTTGATATTCTCCACGATAATAGAGCTTTATTAATACATAACAGAGTTGACCGTCAACCGGTCTGGTAGCGGTCTAGTCGAAGGTGACACCATGGTAAAGTTGTCAAAAAAAATTACGCTCCGAGCAATCATTTGACACGTGAAACTTTATATGGTGATTCCTGAGGTCATTTTCAACTGAGAAATAACCGTCAGATGTGGTGTAGAGTAGTGGTTATACGTCAGTCGCGTATATATTAGACCAGTGCCGACAGTCTTTGAGACAAAATAAATTTATAGTAGGATGAAACCTGTTGGAAAAGGATCAGAATATAACAAAAATGAAAGGAAAAATAAATTACGGGTGATCTGAGGTCGGGAAGTGGGGAGGGGGGTGAGTTTTAAGGGTAAAAACGGTTTATCTCGATTTCTGGCAAAACTACAAGTCCTATGGAAAAAAGTTAAATAACAAAGTTGTAGGTAATAAAGAGACCTACAACTTTTCATTTACACTTTTTTCACATAACCTCAAAATGTATGTGAAAAATTCAAATAATCAAGTTTTTGGTTTTTTATTTTTATCTTAAGCAAAACAAATTTGTTTTCCACGAAATTTGGTGAAAACTTAGCTTTTTATGTCCTACAGACACTGTATTTTTTTTGATTTGAAATACTCTTTTTTTTTTCAGCTTATTTTGACTAAATATCGAAAAACCACCCTAATTTTCAATCGAAAATTCTCACGTCAAAATATCAGCTTTTTAAAAAAAGTCAAAAATTTTTTTGTTCTTTGAAATCTCTTCTTTCTGATGATGTAAAAATATATTTACATTGCTATGGTAAATTTTCTCAGGAAATGACTAAATACAAAAATATTAATTTCGAATTCGAGTTTTTCTTCTTTGCATTTTCTGAGAAAATTTACCATAGCAATGTATATGTATTTTTACATTATCAGAAAGAAGAGATTTCAGAGAACAAAAAACTCTCTGACTTTTTTTAAAAAGCTGATATTTTGGCGTGAGAATTTTCGATTGAAAATTAGGGTGGTTTTTCGATATTTAGTCAAAATAAGCTGAAAAAAAGAGTATTTCAAATAAAAAAAAATACAGTGTCTGTAGGACATAAAAAGCTAAGTTTTCACCAAATTTCGTGGAAAACAAATTTGTTTTGCTTAAGATAAAAATAAAAAACCAAAAACTTGATTATTTGAATTTTTCACATACATTTTGAGGTTATGTGAAAAAAGTGTAAATGAAAAGTTGTAGGTCTCTTTATTACCTACAACTTTGTCATTTAACTTTTTTCCATAGGACTTGTAGTTTTGCCAGAAATCGAGATAAACCGTTTTTACCCTTAAAACTCACCCCCCTCCCCACTTCCCGACCTCAGATCACCCGTAATTTATTTTTCCTTTCATTTTTGTTATATTCTGATCCTTTTCCAACAGGTTTCATCCTACTATAAATTTATTTTGTCTCAAAGACTATCGGCACTGGTCTAATATATACGCGACTGACGTATAACCACTACTCTACACCACATCTGACGGTTATTTCTCAGTTGAAAATGACCTCAGGAATCACCATATAAAGTTTCACGTGTCAAATGATTGCTCGGAGCGTAATTTTTTTTGACAACTTTACCATGGTGTCACCTTCGACTGCTCCGCGGGTGCGGGTTCTGACGGTCAATTCTGGTATGTATCAATAAAGATCTATTATCGTGGAGAATATCAACTCGCTATCGCTTGCCAAAAAAAATTAACGCTACCTCCCGTACTATTAGATTGATAGACCAAGCATAGACTTTATTTTGTACATTTACGTGAAACTCCTGGCTCAGCTAAAATAAAATTTTGAATGTCGCACTAACTCGTTATTCGCATTAAAATAAAGATGCTTTTTATATTCATTTTTGAAAAACTTGGCCTAATTCGGACAGGGCCGCAATCAGCTGTGTGTTTTAATATAAAAAAAGATCTGCCCGTGTGATGTGATTGTGTATTGTTTGAGAACAAAGCGCTACCTGGCGCGGCGTCTACGTCGTCGGCGCACTTGTCTGGCAGGACGCGGGAACTGTTGTGCTCCGAAATGCCCTTGTCAATGCAACGTCCGTCAGTCTTGTTTTTGTGTGGAAAGTGTTTTTATAACATATTATTATAGCTTTTGGTAGTTTATATTAGGTTTGTGTTAGAACAAATACAGTAGATTTTAAATGGAACCAGATTTTAATTATAGTGGCTTTTGTTTGGAATGGACAACGACATTACATATCATAGTGCAGTCAGTCTGGCATGGCACTTTTCAAATGACTAAGTTAATTTTCTGTTTTGTAAGTACCTACTTGAAGGATGGTTTAGAGCTGAAATTTTCGTTAAGTTGGAACGTGTTCAGCTAATTTAGATGCCGACAATGCCGCCTACTATTCTCCATAATTACATGAAACAATGTAGTTCTTTAATCAGTGTATAGCGTTTAAAGCTCAAAGAAACTGCATTGTTAACTATAAGTAGGCCATTATGTTGGATGGTTTTCGCTTATTTATCGTTATTTTAAAGTATTGTGGGGTTTGACAAACTTACGCATAGTAGTGGGTTTCTCCCATTTAATTAATAATGTTACAAAGGATGGCTGCCATATAACACCTAGGTACATACTGCATACTAAATACAATATAATCTATCTGGATCTAGACTATATTATATGTAATCACAATAATAGTTATGATGTACGAATAAAGCTTGACAAAAAGTTAACACATCTTAAAGCTGATTGAAAAATATAAATCAAGACATACCAACATAAAAAAACTGCAGTAGGTATCTTAATTACTCATTTGGCTCGTATAATTTACAAGCCGTTGCCAAATTAAGGAGGCTCATTCAAGAACTAATTCTAACCTGTAACCTAAATCCCGGCACCTGATCATGCACCTGCGGATGCCGGCGAATCCTTTCCTTTTTTATGCACCCACCTGCGGCCGATGCGGCCCTGCGCTATTGTGCAACGTAGTACTAGCAATTGTATAGAGCGGGCTTACCAAAATATAATGATGCCACCTGACCCAAAAGAGAAGAATGCAAACTGAATAGTATTAAAAAATGTAAGGCTTTTTATAGTTGCTCCTATAATAAGTTAGGGGGTCGTCTTCTTTGACTAAGCCGGTCTCATTAGTGGTGCGAAAAATATAGCTGTATCAAATCCAACAAGACGGGTGTTTTAAAAAAATCTGAAAGCTGTGCAGTTTTTATCACATAAACGTTATCAGTGCAGTTTTAATGGTACAGTGCAATCGCAACGATTTCGTAGCTTGTGCTCCATAAGTCGCCTTAGAAGGTGGAATCTTCTAGCAGTTCTTTATTATTTGTAATTTGGTTTCATATTTTTTGATAAATACTATAAACTTTACCGTTTGTCCGGTGACTCATCGCTTACCATTCTTATGTAAAATTATTTCATAAGTAATTCATAACATAATACATAATAATTATAACCTACATAACATATCGTGTTGTAAGTTCTATGAACCATATTCCTTATCTTTAGTTCTATTTGAATTACAAAACAAACTGTGTATGAAATCTTACCAAAATAGAAATTGAATAATTTATAAGCATAACTTTCAGTATGATTTATATAATTATTTAAATTCGATTTCAAGACAAAGAAGAAAAAAATCAAGGACGTTTTAAGGAAAGGTCCAATACCCTTCTTCTTCCAGCATGTATGAAATGAATTACGAAAGTAGAAGAAGCGAAAAGTGTACGTCTGGATTGTAGTAGGTAAGTGAAAATACGGTGGTATATACCCATCTATACTTATCCCAATTGGATTCAAAATTATTAACAACTAGCCTATATAAACGGTTCTGAACTATATTATTTGCTGCCGATGAACGCGGCAAATTGCAAATAAATTCACAACCGTTCATATAACATAACTCAAGTAATTTTTTTTAAATATTTCCAATGCACAGCTAACAATGATATACAGCTAATTTATAAGTTTTTAGTAATATAGAAACGTTTTAATTAACGTATCACGCCATCTCTATTCATTCCTTAATCTACAATTCTCATCGTCCTAGAATGCACAAGACGATATTTTAATTTTTTACATAAAAGGTGTGATTCCGAAGCCGATTAAGTGATGTTTTTTGTATCTCAAATTGCCGGTCCATCACAGGTGAACCATACTTTACGTATCAATTAAATAAAAATATGGTTTTAGAATTAATTATTACACGAAAACAGAAAGGAAAACATATTAATTGACGCTGATAGTGAGGTTATTTGCTTGATGCTGATAGGAAATACTACATTTTTTTATTGGGGATGGGGTCTCCAAGATCTTCAGGGCTTATACTGAACTCACCCTGCTCATTGATGTAAACTCTGGCGCAGACTTTACTCTCAACAATGGGGGTCAGCATAGTCACATGTTAAATAATGGAGTTGTAGGAAAGCGGACACTGCAAGCTAAGATGCAAATGGGATTAATGAAGATAAGAGATAAGAAGAAAAAGCAATTGTTTACAACCTTACAATCTTGGATCAGGTGAGATAGAGGTCAAGGATACACATATAGATTAAAGTCTTGAATGAAAAATAGGTTACTTTTTATTCGTTCAGTCGTTTTTGTGTGAAAAAGTAACAAACATCCATACTTACATCTATATATACGTACATCCACACATCCATACCTGCTTACAAACTTTCATATTTACGTATGATATTATTTTTAGTAGGATAAGACGTCAGTTATACCGGTACATTTATCTGTATAGATATTGAAATAAACAAGGCCGCAAATAAAGCAACAAACATCAAAAACCTTACACCAAATTAAAAAAAAATACCGTCCCTGGATTTTGATAATCCTCAGAGGTGTCGCTTTTAGTGTAGTGACCACATCAAACAAATATTTGCGAGCATTCCTGTGAGGTCCGACTTAAAAACTGGCCACTTGATATGACTAATGACGTCATCAATTTCTCGGCGACCTCCCTGACACATGCGCGGGCGCAAGCGACGGCCGACACATGTCATCGGCGTACAGAATAACGACTCGCATTTCCGGTGTGGATACTACGGTAGGTTTTCATAGAATGGATATTCTTTCAATGAAAAGTGTTTAAGGATGCTTTGACACGGTGCTAAATTCAATAATTAGTTAAATTGTAATAAGAAATAAGTAAAACCGCCTTCAAAAAGCCACTAAAAACAGGCACTGAAACTGATTTACTTCTAAAAAAAAAATATAATATGTCAGACTTTTCTGTTGAAGTCGCAGTCGGTGCCTCAAATGACACTGAATTTTATGTTGTGTTTCTGACTTGGTACCGACTTTGATCTTCACGAAATTTAAATGAGACCACCTAGGAAACAAAAAATAATTTACCAAATCAGTTTAGGCGTCTTCAATTAATCGGTGGACTAAATATAAAACGACGAATTGAGACTCCGCCTTTTTGGAAGTCGGTTGACTATGGGTCATTACTTTAGAAAACAAGGGTTTGCCTGCTTCTTTTCCATGTTTAATAAAATAAATAGTTGTATATGTGCCCTTAGGGTCCAAATCCACCTCACCTGCTAGTCCATGCACCTGCTAATTAACGAAGGCTAGGGGTTTGAAGGTTAGACGACAACCGCTCCTACAAAAGCTAAGATAAGTCAAATCAAGAAACGGGAACAAAACACTACTTATTATCCACGAATTTTGCCTCTGTGTATTCACTCATAGAACCCGTAAACATATTTTTTTAGTCTATAAGATTGACTGCACCCCACCTGATGCTAAGCTGAGGTGAAGCCTAAGAGTAGTGGCCACCGTCCATTTCCAGGGGCTACCCCTACCCAGGCGACCTCGACAGATGCTTTATCACACCCGGGATTGTAAGAAGAAGGATTGTAAGAATCTTTCACGATCTCTTCTCGCCGGGCTGCTGGAGGAAATTTCTTCAAGAAATAAACAGTTCCTTTGTACTACTGTCTCCACCATTCAATTTATGTACGGTTTTACTATGTGTGTATGAACTTTAAATAAAAATTAAAAAATAATTAAATAAATAAATAAAGACGTGTGAACAGTGTGTAGGCAAAGCATTTCAGTTCTTCATTGTACGAATCCTGTTAAAGGCGGTTGAATAAATATGAAAAAGTCTTGTCCACGTTATGAGAACAGTGCCAGCCCTGAAACAACGCAGATCATTCACTGAAATGAACCTTTTGCAAAAAATGGACGCAAGGTTCCAACGATTTGACAGTCAATGAGCCGGATGCCATGTTTAATTAGTACTAAATTGGTAGCACGTTTAAAGTAGTATTAAATGTTTAAAGGTTCTCCCACACGTGTGGCAAATATCTGTTCCGACAAATTACTTAGTAGGAACTTAAGTTATTTATTTTACATTGCAGTAAGAATATTTGATCATTCGTTTGGGGTAGTCTTCACAGCACCTGAAAAACATCTTTCACCATTTGAAAGGTACAGGTTGACGCCTATTTGACTGTTCGTTAATTTATTTATTTAATTCTTTATTGTACACAAACTTGTATAAATACACTAAATTAAAATACAAATGATGTATATCGCAATAATGTACAAAGGTGAGCTTAAATCAAAAGAGTTCTCTCCCAGCAAATCTTTGAGTTATAGAGGAAGAGTAGTTCAAAAGGATTAAAAGTGTACATAGACAAAAAGAAAATAGGTACATGCTACATGCTAGTAACTACAATAGATACTTAAAATAAAAAGTAGGTACCCAGTCGGTAAATATATACATAAATACACATACACTTTGTTCTTAAAGTAAAGTGGAGACCTATAGATCCCTTCATTAAAAGCAAGCAATTAATTTGAAAAACAAACAGTTAATTTAAAAGACTTGCATATTTTTATTTCACTACTAGAAAGGTACTATATTTTAAAATACCCATTATATACAAACAAAGCCACAGGCATGCGAAAATTAATGTGAAGTATAAATATTAGTTGTATAATAATTATGCAGCCCTCGACCAAATAAAAAGTTCTTGGCCGTAATATGCAGCTGTGTAAAAGGTCACACACATCACATCCGCCAAAAAAACTTATATAAGTAGTTTTTTTTAAAGTTGCTAAGCAAAAACCTAATAATTAAGCCATATACAGACTCTTGTGGTTGCTCAACCTGTATGACAGTTGATAGACAAATGTATTTAAGAATTAATTAAATGAACAAGAAACTTAGATGGAAAATGCGTGCCTCGGAGAGCACGTTTAGTAGTTTATCCCGGTCGCCATATGAACATCTATGGCAGTCGTTACAGGTAGATAGAGCCCTAAAAAGTCCAACAACAAAAATCTTCAATATCGCCAATGGGTAGGTCGATATCGAAGTTTCGCGCTTGACCGAAAATATCTAAGTACGCCTCTTCGTAGTTAGAATGAAAAGCCGACCCCAACTGAGTTACTAAAGGCTCAGAGGAAAACTTAGATGAAAAATGAGCAAACTTACCGTGTCGGTCATAGCTGCTGGGGCTTACTTCAGGAAAATTACATTTTTATAAACATGTGACTACTAAGCTTACAATTTTTTTGGTAAAGTCTAATTGCAGTAAGTAATCTGTGGGCGTGCCCTCCAGAACTACTATAATAAAAGAAATTGATGATTTGATTTTAGTCAGTCTTTCACACACTTTACCACATCTTAACATGTTCGTTGTGGTCATATTCGTCTGATTTGTCGACTGACCTATATCAATACAGTTGCAAATATTAGTCCGCTTGCACTTATATCAGATACAGGGAGTTTTCTTTCGTTAGCGTTGTGAGGGACCAGATATCGTGAACGATAAAGCTGATAATAAATAAACTTCAAGGTTACCTTGATTAGTTCACAAGTGTAGCCGACAGTGTGTGGAATTTGGACCGTGTTTTAACCGACTTTGAAAAAGATGGAGGTTCTTAATTCAGATGTCTATATTTCTCATGTATGTTCAGGCAAAACTCTGTTATATATAGACAGATTTGCCAAATTTATTAGAAATGGCCCCACTTGAATTTAAAAAAGATCTAGTGTCAAGATTCGGAGGCGGAGATACACAACAGAACTCTTTAATAAATTGTAGCAAATCATCTGCGATTGCTGCTGTTGTACATTTAGGATGTTATGCAATTTCATAACATAATAACATGCCTGTACGTGCTCACAGGCTCGCAGACGTATCTTTTTTTATTTAATCAATCTTGTCCCACTGCTGGGCAAAGGCCTCCCCCCAAATTCTTCTACCTCTCTCTCTCTCCTCTGGGATAAAGGAGTCCCTGGTGGAATGTAGGTCGTCTCGCCAACGCTTCCTTGGCCGACACCAACAATGCATGCAAGTATTGTAAATAGTATTAGAAATTAACTGTTAGCAATTATTTATCACCATTTTTTTATATAGGAACTAGGATTTTTATACACGTCAAAATGACTTTACCTCGCCTGATGGTAAGCTAAAGGCAAAGTCTTAGGACTGGGGTCACCACCACACACACCGGTAGTGCTACAGTGGCGGCCCTCAGCTTGACGGCCTCATCAAATGCTTTTTCACGCCCCGCTTAAAGGCCCCGGCACTATAGGAGGATTTATATTAAACTCGACATACGCTAAGTCCGATTTATTTATGCGTGTTAAGCCGTTTATTTTAAAGTAAATAAATATAGATGCGCCATCACTCATTGTCGTGTAAACTCCGACAGTTGTTTCGGAAGTCCGACATCCTGAACAAAGTCAGGGCTGCACAACATTTTTTTAAGAAATTATTTTTTAATAATTTTTTGAGGTACTTTAAAATGTTGTTAGCCTTTGGGGAAACAACAAACACGAACACAAAAAATATCGACAATAATGTATAGTGCACGGTATCTAACTTGGCAAGGTTTTGGAGTAGTGTGGGTCCCTATCTATCTTATCTTCTAATATATCTTCTAATAATTTCGATTAAAACTTACTAGTACCTACCCTCCTAGCGTACCTTGGCGTCAAACTTAATTTAATTGAAAATCCCCATAAACACTTTTTAATAGACAAAATCATCATAATGGGTGTTAACAGACTAATAAAAATTTGATATGAATTATATCGTACCTGGTTGATAGATAGGTAAGGGTCGAACTTCACCGATTCCTCCACTACAAACACTACAAATTGTTGACGACTCCTGTACGTCCAACGACGTGGAACGGAAGCGACACGGGAAAGCCGTGATATCTTAGTTGTTAAACTTTGTAAACATAAATATAAATAAACAAGATCACGTCTGGTGTCTGTGAGGATTAGTAAGTAAAAGTAGTCGGTAGTTTCACCCTCTTTGTATGAACGAAAGATTACATTAGATTAAAGGAGGCACGAGTAGGACACGACGGTATCAACTCCCGTCCGAACTGAGCAGCCCGACAGTAGCACAGAAGACCGCGGCCATAATAATCATCGTTTTGTGTTCCCGCCGGTAAGTAGGGTAGCCAGAACTCACTGTACCCCTCCCCCACCCCTTACTAGCCCCTCCTCCAGTTCCCTTCAGGGTAGGCAGCGCGTGTCTGACACCCTTGGTATTGCACACGCTCATAGGCCACGGTGATCGCTTCCCATCAGGTGGGCCATGTGCTTGTCAGCCACCTATATACCTACATAGTATAAAAAAACAAAAATTACTTAATAAACTGTCCATTTAACTATTTTTATGCAATCTGTATTATTGGTAGTCCTGACGTCACCAACACCTTCGAGCGTTTGCAGTTACGTCGATATATTGCTGCTTTGTCAGTGTTTTACTGCAACTACCATGGTGAACGTTCCGATGAGCTCTTCCAATTAATCCCAAGCTCTCTTTTCCTACAGAACTACACGTGCAAGGCTGAGGTATCACCCTCAGACAGTGCAATCAATTTCATCAAGAACCAGTCCGTTCGGTCCCTGTTGCCTTTACCGCACCATAAATACTTGGAATTCTTTACCAGCGCATGTGTTTCTTCCTCCAATATAGTCCCGGGTCCTTTAAGCGGGGCGTGAAAAAGCATTTGATGAGGTCGTCAAGCTGAAAGCCGCCACTGTAGCACTACCGGTGTATGTAGTAGTGACCTCCGGTGCTGAGACTTTGCTTTTAGCTTTCCATCAGGCGAGGTGAAGTCATGTTGACGTATCCAGTAT
Source organism: Lithosia quadra (assembly GCA_963576445.1). Lineage (NCBI taxonomy): Eukaryota > Metazoa > Arthropoda > Insecta > Lepidoptera > Erebidae > Lithosia > Lithosia quadra. The sequence continues at coordinate 3,492,193 of OY754887.1, read as the reverse complement.
AAAAAAAACTATTTTTAATAATTTTTACAGACATGAAATGAGCCCAAACATGATTATTTATCTTGTGTAGGTACTTCAGAAGTTCCTATTACCACTTACCATCTTCATTTTCACGCCATTTGCCTAGATATCACATAGCATCAAAATATTTACCAAGACAAAATAAATAAGCCTAAACTCAGTTTATCTTCTTTAATAATTCAGAAGGTCCTATGGAAACCTTCCGTCTCCATTATCAGACCAGCTTCATAGTACCACATTATCGTATCGTCATCGATACACAAGTGGTATGGAAAACTAATAAATATCGGGCATGTATGGGGTAAATAGGTACCATTATGACGAAGTATTCCACATTCGAAGCCGCGAAGCACAGCTGTATAATAGCGCTGTGTCTGACATATATCAAGTGCATACGACCAAAAATAAAAATGTAAGTACAAAGAAGAATGTCACAATGAAGCGTGTACGCATGGTCCTTCAACGAAACCGGCGCATCAAGTGTCGACTGTCGGCCGCGTACGGCGCACGCGCCACTTACGAACTATAATTATCGCGGGCAATCTGTTCAAAACAGGATATCCTCGGCCATCTGGACGATATGCCTATTTGGGGCTATCGATTCTGTGTTTATTTATACACGCGTATTGTCTTGGGAGGTTCATGGACGTTTTTAGATGCAGTTTTAATTTAAGTTGTAGTTGTTGAAGGGTGTTTCCTTCATCATAATGGCTTCTGTGTTTAGTTGCTCTACGTACTGCAATGATAGTGAAATAATAAACTTTTAGAATGTTTTTTTTTTTCTTTTTGTATCCTACGTAGGTGGCAGACAAGCACCCGGCCCGCCTAATGGGAAGTGGTATGGACGTGTGCAACACTAAGGGTTTCACACACGCGCTGCCTACCCTAAAGGGAAGGGGGCAGGCTAGGAAGGGGTGGGGAAGTTAATAAAACTGGTAAAAGCGGACCCCAGACTCCGAGGTGAAAGCTTTGGATACGACTGCGAATTAACGCTAGGTTGAAGAAGATTGTCGATTTTACCGACAATGATGGTCGTAGAGGCACGGTTTTACTAGCAGGGCTGGCTTTGGCTGGCTTGGATCGTATAACACCCTATTTAAGAATAACTTTTAATAGCAGTACCTTCCTTATTTCTTATTCTTATTTATTTACCCCTCTTGACCCTCCTAATTGGCTAAAAAGAAATTTTCGCAACTTATATGCACGCATACAAAAATTAATTGAAAAAGTTTTATGCGTCAACCAAAGTATTCACGTTCCTCAAAATAATACGTTCTCAAGACAATAGATGTCGACACGTGCAAGGCACACGGGCCGACACGCGTCAGTCGCACGCCACCCTTCGCCGTAACAACATCTATTATTCCGTACACGCTTACGTACTTCGGTAACGGAAGGGTGAAAGTATTTCTCTCGGTCCGTTGCTTTATTTACTTGTTGAAGACCGAATATTTTATGTACTTATATTTTACAGATCATTAATTTTATTTTTTGCTTGGAATCATTGGTTTGCGTGTGACTGAGAGGCTTTTGGGTATAATGTGCAATTGATAGCAATAGGGTCGCCCCTGTAATAGTGTGACCGAAAACATAGTTAGAAAAATGCGAGATTTACCTTTTTAAAAAAATACTAATAACTGAAATTACTAGTATTCCCGTTAATCTATCCAACTAAACTAAGCTTGGGGGATGAGTTCAAATCGATAGTGTAATGGCCAGGATTTGAACTCAAGATCTCTCGATCGTAAGGACGACTCCTGTAACAACTAAACTACCAACGCTTTTGATCATAATAGAAGTGTATGTATATATAGGTAAAGTTTATTTAGACTATAAATATGTTTTATGATGATATTTTGTTGACCCCGTTGAGAACCCTCTTTTCCTTGGAGAGCACTTTAAGCCGTTTGTCCCAGTTACCATACGGCTAAAAAGCCCTAAAAAGGCCAACTACTGGTATCAGACCAATTGTGAGACTCGCCGCTTCGATATAGCCAATAGTTTGTAAAAGTCAGATGGCAATGGCTTCACGGGAAATATCGAATTGGAAATATCGTAAGGAAAAAGCCCGAATTTAGAATATTATTGTTTCTAAAAAGAACTTGCGTCACTAAAATTAAAAGTCACCAACTATACAACTGAAGCCAAACTCGAGTGATGTCGTCAGCACAAAAAGAAACTCTTCTAAAATTACGTACACCAGACCAATGTGAGAGGAAATCTCGTGGTGAGATAACTCTAATGTTTTGATGATCGACTCCAGCCAAGATAAATACAAGCGGTCAGGTGACGCACGGATGGAATTATGGCCAGATGTGTTGATGCAAGCAACGTTACATCTGGATATCTGACTATGTTTCCGCTCGGAGTAGTTCTTTATTATCAAGGCAAGTAAAATGAAGAACTGTCTTTGAACTTGTTTATTATGGCAATTAATGTCGCTAAGGCCAAATTCCTAAATATTCGGGTCAATCACATCATTGGTTGTTTATTTTTATACTACGTAGGTGGCAGACAAGCACACGGCCCACCTGATGGGTAGCGATCACCGTGGCCTATGAACCTGTGCAACACTAAGGGTGTAAGGGAAAGTGGGAGGGCTGGGAAGCGGCGGGGAGGCTAGGAAAGGGTGGGGGGAGGAGAGGTACAGTGAGCTCTGGCTATCCTACTTACCGGCGGGAACACAACGCGATGGTTATTATGGCCGCGATGTTCTGTAGGGTGGAGGTACTACCCCAGTCGGACAGCTCATTTCGGACGGGAAATACCGTCGTGACCTAACTCCTTAAAAATTCATGTTGTGTTCATTCTTTTGTGATATGATCCCGCTTTCCTACTACTTTCCTACTAATATTATAAATGTAAGTTAGTGAAGACGTTTGGATGTATGTTACTCTATCACGCTGTAACGGCTGAACGGATCTGGCTAAAAATTTGTACAGGGATACATTACAGTCTGGAACAAAACAATAACATGCTCAGCTGGCACACCGCAGGAGTCGTCATATTGGATCTTCCAATTTAATTAATTATAGGTACCTATCTCCAATTTAAATGAAGAGCGTTGTCGGTAATATACGTTACAGAACTAATTTCTACAACACTGCAATAACGCTATAATCGTAACGGTTTCCGTCTTTGACTGTCAAACTCTGAAAAGGACATCCCGATTAAGTAATACAGTAATACCCTGAGCAATTTGTACCTATATCTATTAGTTGTTTATCAATAGCTCGATACAAATAGAAGTAGAATGAGGCCGTCAAGCTGAGGGCGTAGCACTACCGATGTATGTAGTGGTGACCCCGGTCCTGAAACTTTACCTTTAGCTTACCATCAGGCAAGTGAAGTCATGTTGACAGACAGACAGATGATGACAGACAGGGATCGCATTAATATTATCAACAATACAGGGGCCTTACTCTGAAAATCGAACATGAACGTTTCGGATCGAACGAAAACGGACCATTTGTCAAACAACGACAGCGAAAACGTCAAATGTATTTTGGGAGAAGGAGGTGTACTGATAACGATCGACAACCTCAATGTCAAACGATCGAAGACGGATCCGAAATCTGAAACGAAACACTTTCGGGATAACTAAATGGTCAAAACGTCAACGGATACGAATATTCTCGTTTTTCGGAGTAAGGCCCCAGGTGCGTAGGGCGTGATAGTGTTTACATAAAATGTACGAACAATCACAGTCCGCATATGGTAGCGTGAATGCGTGATGATCTCACACGGCTAGTAGTCAACAAACGTGTTTGTTTCTTGTTTAGAATATGCAGGCCGATGGACCGTGGGTAAGGGGCAGGTTATGGTGCATGAGAACAAGCGATTTTAAGGAGCGTAGCGTTTTCAGTAGCGGTTTGACTCGAACAATATTGTAATTATTATCTCAACGTTGTTTCCACTTGCATCCAAGGAATTTTTTATATAGGACACGTCAAAATGACTTCATCTCGCCTGATGGTAAGCTAAAGGTAAAGTCTCATGGGTCACCACTACATGAACCGATAGTGCTACAGTGGTGGCCCTCAGCTTGACGGCCTCATCAAATACTTTTTCACGCCTCGCTTAAAGGCCCCGGGACTATAGGAGGAAGGAAACACATTAAAAAAATGGATGAACAAAAATCATCGATGACTTGGAACAAATTTTACAATAGTATGTGAGTGGCCTGCTGTATTGGATAGAAATCAACAGCTTGTATCTATCTAGCTAGGATTGATAATCAAAACGATATGATTCACTGAGTCTGCGCTTGCGCACATAGTTAATACTCGTATTATAATTGCATTTTGATGCCTGCAACGTTTATATTATTATTTATATAATAACTCAGCCATTGTTCTCGTTAATATAGTCCAAAGATCAAATAAATTAATTCAAGTACAGTCATTTTGGGTAACTTTGAACATTTTTAACGGATTATTAATGAATACTCTCTGATTATATTTATTACATCTTTATTTTATAGAATAAATAGTGTTCTTTTGAGTTGGTTTATGTTTCTAAACCCACAAATTCATGGAAAAAACACAAATACTGCCCAAAATTTGCCCCAAAACTCACATTCAAAGTTAGCACGAATTTTGGGTAACTTTGAATATATATTTTTTTGGATTTTAAAACCTTTATTATCCAAACATTTTAAGATTTGGATAAAATTGAATGATGTATTCTTGTAAAAAAAAGTCCAATCTATGAAAATCATGAATAACTTGACGTACCTACATGAGAAAAATAGCGAGGTCTTGCCATATGAAACAAGGCGGACCAATTTGGTGGAAAAAAAAACATTGTTATTTTTATATTTTCTAATAAAGTAAGATAAGTAGGAACGTAGTGCACAACATAATAAATTATATGTTTATTTGGTAATCAGATGAGATCAAAATCGTAATAACTGCTAATCATTTTTCTGGACATTTTATTTTTTAAAGAAAACTAATCACCCCTTTCCATGAACAAAATGTCATCGTCAATACGAATTTTTCCACCTTTTTAGGGCCAAATGGCAAAAAACAGAACCCTTATAGATTCGTCATGTCTGTCTGTCTATCTATCCGTCCGTCCGTCCATCCGTCCGTCCGTATGTTTTAATATAGCTTTCTTTATTCCGAAAAAAAGAATACATTTCTTGTGTTAGTATTGTGATATTTTAATTAATTTAATTCGGATAATGTCCTGTCTCCATCCATCCATTACCAGCGACCGTACTCCGTCCGTATGTTACACACCCACATTTCTCCGAAACTATATGGCCTATGCGGTTGAAACTTGGTAAGTAGACGTATTCTGTGAACCACATTAAGAATTTCATGCAAAAATAGAAAAAAAGCAATCAATTTTAGGGGTCCTCATACTTAGAACTGAAACCTTTTATAAAACACAAATAACTTTGAACCATTCAATGTTACCCAAATCACTTCGATTTTAATCGTCGTTACAACTTTATAAGTTTTAGACAATTTATGTAACACCATGTACAGACAGCGATTTAAAAATAATAATTTTTTTAGTAGATTTTAAAGATAAACACCAAACCTACGTGTTTACAGCAAGTTTTGTACAAATAATTCTGATATTAAATTCAACTAACAAACACTGCTAAAAACTTCACTCGAAAAAGGCGGTTAATTTACAAAATTATTCCTTCGAAAGCTTAATGTTTTACGTTACGTTTGTTAAAAAACATTATGGCGATCCGTTTAGGCAGTTATAATATTGAAACAATAAAACATTTGCATCAAATAAATTTTTAAATCTTTTTCACAACTTTATTCAAAGTTACACTGCGATTCAATGTTACCCAAAATGACCGTATTATTGCCAATTTGATTTGCCCACAGATAATAATAATCTTTACAAAAAAAAATTATAGTCCCAACTATTATTATCAAAAAAAATATTTTTGTATTCAGAATCCTACTAATATTATACTCGTAAAAGTTTGTGAAGATGTTTGTTTGTTTGTTACTCAATCACGCTCTAACGGCTGAACAGATCTGACTGTTTGGTATAGCGGTAGATTATACTCCAGAATAAAATAGTTTTATCCCTGAAATAAGCTCCCATGGTACCTAACGGGTAAGGGGCAGAATTTCATGCGGGCGAAGGCGCGAGCAGCATTGATAAAAATTTACTTTGTATCAAAAAAGTTTTGCGACTGTGAAAAAGAACCACCCAAGTATAAAAAAATATTTAATTCTTTTCACATAAAAGGGGTTTTACGCAACGACAGCAACGTCTGCCGGCAAATTACAAATGGGTGGTATAAAAACATAATTAAACCCATGGACCTAGGAATAACTATGGACGGAGCCATGGGAACAAAAAAGTGACGCTGCATAGTCAGCCAACTTTCGTATACGTATACAGTCGCCACGCACACTCTCACATCATAGTCAGCCATTTCGCGGCAAACGTCGCCCGAATCGGTCGATCTGTCAGTTTAAGCGGGAAGAAAAAAAAATCAAATACAACATGTCTTATGCAGCGAAATGGTGTAAAAACCGTAGTGACAGGAAGAAAATAAATCCAGGGATCACATTTCACAGGTTAATCAATATTTCAATCACTTAATGTTTATCTAATAATTATACATAAATGTTCATTCAATATTTCAAAAAAAAATTCAATTGTTCGGTCCAAAACCAGTGATCCCAACATAAAAGTGTGCAAATTTCCCCATATTTTGGGGAAATCTGTAAATTGTGTGACTTTATGATGAAATAGCATAAACTATTTATTGGTAGTGATAACCGTAGTGATTTAACTTCTTTTTTATAAATACATGGGATTAGGAATCGCAAAAATACAAATTGTAACTAATATGAATTTTTTAACTTTTTTTGTTAATTAGGTACCTAGTTTAATCGTGTGAATATTCCCCACGGTTACCATCCATGTAAGTTTTTTTTTATATAGGTATAATGAAAAATATAATGTAAAAAATAACTAAAATATTATTTTCATTAATTTATGATAAAATAATATTTTTAATAATAATGCACGAATCACCTTTAATGATTGTTCATTTATATAATTTAAAATTTACCAAATATTTCTCCCTATTCCTCAACTAAAATAATTAAAAATGGGGAAATTTAGGTAAAACCTCGCATCCCTACAATTTACTCACACAATTATTGATGCCCGCCATTTTTTGACACAGACTAGTTACTCTAGGCACTCCGTCCATACTTTTCCTAAGTCTATGATTAAACCATGTAATTTATTATTATATCGCTTTTAATGATTTTGATAGCGTAATTGGAACAATCTCATCAGATTTTATCATCTCATTATCACCTATAATAACTAGGTTTGTACCGATTATACCGGCATAAGGGTGCTTTTCCACCAGAGATGTCCTATGTTACGATGCTATGAATGCGTTTGATTTCCACCAATCATTATTCATTCGTGCAAGCATAGCACTGGTGGAAATGGATTCAACTAAGATATGTTTTTATACAGAAAGATGTGTGCTATGGATGTGCTATGGGTCATCGCGAGTGGTGTAGACCCCCGCCGTCCCTACTATCGATAAATAGCATAGCTCGAGATGCACATCTTTCTCGCATAGCTACTTTGTGGCGGCGCATCTTCGTAGCGCATCTTCCTCGCACAGTTACCTAGCGTAGCTTTGGTGAAAACGGTCACATATTTTCGTAGCGCAGATTTCACATCTTCGCAGCATAACTGCATAGCAATCTCTGGTGGAAAGGCACCCTAATATTTGTGAACGTGAAAAGATCTTTTTCTTTTATTATAGGATACGCCAATGTGCCTTCACCTGGCTTGATAGTATAAAGATATAAGTGAAGTGATCATTGCAAAAATGATGGTCTTTAGTTTGACGATTGATGCGTTGTCCCGCCCATATATTAAGACTATAAAACTGCACCATTAAGTCGATACACACCTGCTGATTAACGGATGAGACTCTGGCGCAGGTTTTCCTTTCACGGTTGCACATCAGGGTTGGATGGCAGTCGATCCCATAAAAGCTGTATAAGCCAAACCAAGAGGAGTTGAATGAGGGCTCCGAGGTGAAAGTGTTGTATGAAATGAAACCGGGAACAAGACTAAGAGGGTGATGGTGACTAATTTCCATTGGCACCTAATAGAGTAGATAATGAATGATCAACTTACCGTTCTCCAAAGACCGATTCGACGATGGACTGTTCGGATAAAATGACCAAAGATAATTTCTTAATTTTTCAGTGGACGGTTGAATATAAAAAAAGTTGGCGATGACTAAAATAGAATATAGAGGTAGAAAAAAAAACAGAATAGAGTCACCTTAAATATTTATAGACAACTATCTAAAAACATGAAATAAAAATTGTAATTAAGGCAAAGATATTCCATAACAAAGAGACAAGGTGTTTGGTTGTAACTTTGCCTTTGCGTCATCAGCTGCGAACGAAACGTATCAGGTGCTCAAATTCGTAAGGAAAGGTGTTCGGAAGGAGCAAATATATTTTTTCAATATAACAAAGGAATTCAGTGATCGCTTTCGATCTAATTGCCGGAAACAGACGGCGATAATTTTAATTATAGCATTATATAGGTCAGACCATTATCTTTGCATTAACCAAACGCGGTCTAACTCGCGAGTGCACCTTCCCGCGCAAAAATAAATGTCAAATGTCAAAGCGTAAAAAAATTATAGTGACTTAGGTGTCAATTAAAATAGGTTTATTAATTGAGTTTTATTCATGGACATAATTTACGTCTATGGTTTTATTTCTTTATTTAGATCGTTTTTAACAGTATAACTTATTATATACTTATGATTAAGTATAAGTATGAGTATGAGTTTTTGAAGTGAGTAATTATAGGTAGGTATAGGAATTTTAATCACTGCTTCCCGCACCCCCTTCCCACTCCTAAACTACCCGAGCCGTAACACAATTTTCGTTTAGAAATTGCTTGTCTACTGTTTTTCGAGCGGAAATTCCTAAGGATGGCCAAAGGGGGTAGTTATGTCGGATTTGAACCGACTACAACCGCACACCGCGGCGCGGCGTGCCGTCTTGGATTTACAGACACTGGGGTATAACTGTATAAGGTATTTCCCTCGCATCCCGACTGATCCTGGGCCATCTACGGTTCCCAGCTAGCCTTCTCGGGTATCCAATCGTACCTATAAATAAAATCAGTATTTAATTTAAAAAGTAAACATGTAATGCCAGACGCAGGTTTGTAATCTGTGGAAACTGCAGCCTAAATATATCCGACTCATAATTTTGGATAACGCGTAATGACACAAGTATTATACAATTGCGGGGCTGTTGCTAACGTCAAGCACGCACTCCTGCCCAGCTGTCTCACAATAAGGCCACGTGCGCGCAACAAAAAACTAAAAAGAACGAGGGGGGACAAGATGGCGGGTCTCGTGCACTTGACATTTCCAATTAATTTGCGCGGGACATCTGTGTCGTTAGCCAGCTGAATGCACTGGCTATTTGGTTATAATGCGGATTACTTATTTCACATAACGACTGCTGCTGACACACTGGGGATATTTTGCTTTTATTTCGCTTGAAGCGTGAAAATATTTAAAGAAAGGATTGCGATCTGATATGTATTTGCGTACGTCCCTTAGTGAAAGAAATACAAAATGGCTCACGTTGTTTTAATTAAACGATTTAGGAGGTTTTTGCAGGTTGCTAGTGCTTGCAGCTGCCCATTAAGCATTTTAAAATATATTTATTGACTAACTTTATAGGTTTTATGGAGATAAAATGGTGTAGAATTTCACCTGGGAATTTGCGTATGCTTACGTTACTAAATCAAGATAAAATTGCACTAATAAACAAATTTTGACGTGACAACGTCTTATAAATTGGTTTGCCGGGTGACACTTCAAGAAACTGCGTTACGCTCCGCTCACGTTATGCGCTCACAATGAGAGCGAGTGAGAGGCACGCGTCCCTTCCACTCGGGCATGGTTAGCCCGCCTAAGAGCGAGAGAGACAGACATAAAAATTATTTTACCACTCAAAGTCGTTGTCACGTAAACCTTTTTTTTTATTAGTTAGGCTCGCGTTTAACCATCATCTCACCTGTTGGTAAGTGAAGATGTGGTCGATGGTGGAGTACCTACCTACGTACAAAAAAAAATCACCAAAGTTATTTACCTACATTTATTAATGAAAATGCTTCTCTATTCTGAATTGGGTCTATTAAAACATTTTAATTTTTTATTAATATAAAATTATTCCAATTCTTTATTTAGAAATCTGTGCATCTATTTTTGACGTTGACTGTACCTAGTCTAGCGAAAACCTATAAATTGTACCTTTAATCAGTAAATAAAAACCGTTTGTTCAAATATAATTATTCTGCAATATTGCAGCTTCGTGCAATAAATGTCAGTTAGCCTATTAGATGGGTAAACAGAAGCTAGTTGGTAATAAAAAATTATTGTCCGTTTCACAATAGATATTGAAAGCAAAAGTTCAAAATGAACCATTTTGAAATAATATCCTAATGGCTGTAGACTAATTGGATGTTCCAACATCGGTCAAATGTATTTTCATAAAAAGATTTTAAGTAGATATATTACATACGGGCAAATCCGCACATTGTTCAAGTTTAAAAAGTAAATAGGATTAGGCCGGGGTAAAAATGCCTGTTTATAAACAGACATTTTCCTCGCACCCCGGCCGACCCAGGATCAGTCTCTAAATTCGAGACGGCCTCCCGAATTTGAGAACCACGGTGTACCCAAAATCTTGCCCCAAAATGGGGTGGCAAGCATCGGGCCATTGCGTTAGATTGGCCGATAGAATGACAGGTAGCCGTCCAGTCACTCCACCCTTCCCCCCCCCCCCCCCCTGTGCTTGTAGAACCAGCCCGCCTCCTGCCTGCATAGTGGGGACGGTGCCTTCTGCTAGTCAGATGGTTACATGGTGAGCCTGCGAGAAGCCTAGAAGACAACTCCCATCTCAGCATTTGCTGTAGGCGACTCGCCGTCATCCTTGGTCTCCTTTCTGCTAAAGTGACGTAATATAAAAATAGCCTATTTTAATTTATCTAAAAAAACCAACAGGTACACTCACGCAAATAGATATCTGTTTAAAAGAGGTCGATCTTACAAAACCTCATAATGAACAACAGCAATTTGTTAATAGCGAACACTAACAGTCCGGTCGGATTACGTAAGTGCGATGAAGTTCAAATTTAAACGTATGTGGTTCGCTGTTTTTGGATATATGTGACCACTGTGAACACATTCAGCATTTAGCAAACAAGATAGTACAGTTAACAACAGCGGTTTAAACAATAATATATTTTAAAAAGAATTTTAAAAGCAGACAAATCATGAACACATTTAGCATTTAGCAAACAAGACAGTACAGTTAACAACAGCGGTTTAAACAACAATAAATTTTAAAAAGACTTTTAAAAGCAGACAAATCAAATGACGGGTTTATCTTATCTTATGACCACTTACCGTCTTCATCTTCAGACCCTGGATATCATGTAGCATCATAGTATTTTCCACAACAAAATAAATGAGGCCACACTCGATTGTTGTTTAGTTCAGGAGTTTCATGGACACTTACTGACTACATTATAAGATCATTAAATAAATAGATTAATAGATATGTGAATAAAAACTAAAAACACCTCTTAATACCTTTGCAAATATACATATTCAGGCACAGCCGTGACCCAGGAATCGAACTTGTGACATCTGACTTTGCAATCGAGCTTTTTATGGCTACGCCTTTTTTTGATATTCTTTATGATTGATTTTCTTAACCAGAAGTTGTAAGTAGGGTAGCAAGAGCTGACGATCCCCCCTCATCCCCCAATCCCGATTTCCAACCCCAAATCTCCCAACCCTCCGATTGTATCTTCCGTCTGAACTGAGCAGTCCGACTGGGGTAGTACCTCCACCCTACAGAAGACTGCGGCCCTAAGTGTTCCCGGCGTCAACCTCCAATCTCCCCAATCCTCCACTCCAACCCCGGCCAAACTCTTCAACCCCCCTCCCCCTCGAAGGTCAGCAGCGTGTGACACTCCTAATGTTGCACACTTCCCATCAGGTTGGCCGTGTGCTTGTCTGTCACCTAAGTAGAATAAAAAAAAAGTTATCTTGTTAGTGTTCAGCCACTTTTTTGGCTATCTGTACATCGATCAAATCAGATTCAAGTTGAACAGTAGGTAACCAATATTGCATGACTCCTACGCGTTATTCATCATACTAATGAATGTCATTAAACTTTGTATTATTACTCATATTTAGACTTTATTGGTTACACCTACATTAATATGGCGATTGGATAAGTGCAGTAGATACATCATTATATACTCGACAGTCTTCTTCAACCTAGAGTTAATCCCAGTCGCATCCAAAGCTTTCTCCTCGGAGTCTGGGGTCCGCTTTAACAGTCTTAGCTGCGGATTTGGCTGGACCTATATTATTAGTTTTAAACTCTCGTTACGAATACGATACGCTTACTATTCGAATGTAATTTCGTGATAGCTCTACAAAACTATTAAACACACCCTGTATAACTAAAAACTTTGCGAGTTTAAAACCCGTATTTCGAGCACAGCGTGTAGTTGTATCACACATCAATGCGTCTATTGTTCTAAGTTTGTTCTCTGCTTAGAGGGTCCGAACGATCGGCTTATAGCGGATGCTGCTAACTAATTAATCATTTCCTGGACTGTGTGTTGTGTATGGTTGTGTATGACACAGTTTTTGTATCTGGGTTTTTTTATATCGGTCACGTCAATATAACTTCATCTCGCCTGATGGTAAGCTAAAGATAGCGATAGCGAGCGATATGCCTATTGGGTAAAAACCCCGGTAATTAAAACCCGAGACGTGCGGTTTTAGTCAGTTCGATCCCGACATAACCACCCTGGCCATCGGGGGTGGTTATGTTGAGATCGGGGGTGGGATCCATGGGGATTTCCGCACGATAAAAAAAGTGGTGGTATCCGTGAGGATTTCCGCACGAAAAAGCGGTGATCGGACGAAATATATAAAACTAACAGTACCCGCGATTTTACCCGCGGGAATTTAGATTTTTGTTTTAATTTTTTTTGCACGGAACACTAATTTTTTATTCATAATTTAAAAGGCCTATATTACGCTTACTAAACGGATTTTGAGATGTGGCGTTTTTGGTTTGCAAGATCTTGGTTAGAATTAAAATCTTACGTTTGGTCACAATCTGTTGAGTAGAACTGGAGATAATAATTATAAGCAAAACCGTGAAAACTTACGTCCACGTGGGCGGAGCCACGAGCATAGGCTAGTAATTGTATAATAAAAAGGGCTCAACCTACTTATTATAGGGAAGAGGCTAACAAAAGTAAAATAGAATTTGTATAGGTAAGTACCTATTCTTGCAATTCGTTAAAATTCATGATGAACAAACATGAATTATCACCTACTAGACCTTTTATGGATACATTCCAATACCACCAATAGTGATCGTGTATCGCCCCATTTCAAGAAACACATGCTTACTATATACTAGTCATACTAGTATATACCTAGTACACTAGTACATAAATTGTACATAAGTGTGTACTAGTATATAAATTGAAAATTTGCTGTTTTTAAATTGGAGATATTTAAAAAAATTGGGTTATGTTATGTGAACACAAAATTTTTTTTGGAAACGTCTTTTTATCTGTATAACTCACGTTGGACGGAACGAAAACGAAATGGAACGGATTCGGAAAAAGACCGACGTCCATGCGGGCAGAGCTGCGAGCATACTGCTAGTTGAGCATATTTAATAGCCCACTCTCCTCATACCTCTACGCAGGCATTTTATTAACTTAAAGTTTTTTGCTTAAATTAGCAGTTGTGTGTAACTCAAAGGTTTTGCTGAAATTAGCAAAAACTTGTATCATTTGAAGTAAGTCGAATGATCCTTGCACTCAATGAATGTCACATAATGAGTTTTTGTCATCATTAGTGATCGATGGATGGCCATATAAATAACTATTTCGGTTTTCAACAAGCCGCACTTCTGTATATTTTAAGTTTCTTCACTATAAAATTACTTTATGCTGCGCATATATATTAATTTAGTTGAATATTTGAACGCAATTAAGCTCTCAATTCCAGAGATCCGAGTTAATAAAAATTGTTTTAAATTAAAAAAAAATATGTCCATATTAAAAAAAAACTCTTTTAATGTTCAGTTTTAATTTTAAAAAACGAATTCCAGACGCAAAAAGCATTCTGCTCACACCTTTTGATATTTCAAATACCATAGATATAAATAACATGAGTGTTGGGCGTTTTTTGAACATTTCATTATTGACTTCGGAATTTGAACTTCACAAAAAGATAATTAATAAAAGTGTCACACCAGGCACTATGTACGTAATAATAAGATGAATTTCTTTTTTTTGTAATTCATGATAGACTTACATAGACCTCAATCCCACCTCATGGTAAGTGGCGATGTGGTCTACGATGAATCACGCTTGCCTATAAGGAACCTATTCACTCGTGACTTGAATACTCCTAGGTTATAGCTTTTCGGAAACACAGACTCCGGCTGGGAATTACACTCCTTAGCTGAAAGCGCTGCAAAAGCAAAGGTGTTGTTACATTATTAAAGATCTCCAGTCCTAGATCTAGGTGGGTAGATCTACAAGCCCTCAAATTCACGGCCACTTTTCACGGATCATCTACTTTTGATATCATTGACCGTTTCCAGTTCAAGAAGTTTATTGGTGGTGGAAGTTTATCTTCTATCTATATAAAAAAATACAACACACTGTTTGGTATGAGGGAAACAATTTTTGTACCACTCTAATATATAATTTTAGCACTTATACATGAAATAACATCATGATCAAAGACAATACGGAACATTTACAGTTTATTAGCACTTACGATATTTTGTGTGTCACAGAAATACATATTCTTTTTTTTTGTTAGGATAGGATATCAGCACAATGTTGTCTAGACCTACAAGATTAAATTATAGAAAATTGAGTGGTTTTAATCAGCCGTGTAAACCCCGCATTATAGGTAACGATTTCTCGTAGCGTAGTGCTACGAGAAAACGTTACGAACGCAACGTAGTGTTGAAACTGCACCGATAAATCGATGCTTGTTATGTATGTGATAAAAACTGAACATTCAAGGTAAAGTGCGATCGTAACGATTTCTGGTAGCGTGTGTAGGGCCACCTATTAGTGGCCGACAAGCGATAGTCTGTTATAAAACACTCTCTGTCTGTTAATTAGAAAAATAATTCCAAAAACAACAAAGTTTTTTTTTCTTTCTCCTTTAGTTATTACTATTGGTTATAACTACCTTGAATGAATCGAACACAAGCAATTCCACTTTTACAACATCATAAAATTCGTAACACACATTCACATTTAGCAGAAAACCAAACTCAATAACATTATAACGCCAATTCTTCATAAGTCTTAATAAAAAAAGTAAATTAAAAAAAAGTTGTAAAAAAGCGTATAATCGTATGAAGGGCAGGTAGCGACGCGACGCGAGCGCAGGTTTTGAAAACAATAGCGCGGCTCGATGCGCCAGCGCTGGCGCCTACCTACAGGGTTGACACAGATCGACAACCAAGCTCACCTAATTTCTGGTGAGATTCTGGTGTTGGCTTCCTCTTCCTTCTTCCTCTTTTGGGGCAGTCAGTAACAGTCCAGATAAACCAAATTCTGGAAAGGAGATGTAGGATCTAAAGCGTAAGTTTTAGATACAACCGGGATAGGTAACCATAACTGGTAGCACTCTCAACAGTGACCTAAGGTAAAAAAAACTGTTTGATTTTCCATAATATTATCTATATTTATTTTCAAAATTAAGTCTAAGAAAAAAATATCGTCAACAGAACAAAACATCTGTCGTGAATACTCAATTTGACTTCAAAAATAATAGTATTTATTGTTATTCAAATTTCATTATCTTCACGACAGCAAATTCGAAATATATTTGACGTATTGCATACACAAACCCCAAACAACCCCAACACAAATTGAATAAAATACTTATCAAAAAAACTCAAAATATTCTATAGCGACATTGTCGTCTAATATCACATTAAAAGTATCACAATTCGTCACCCATATTCCTATTTTTGCAAGCGCATAATCTTATTACCTTATTATGTACAATGAGCCGTGAAGTTTGTTTAGGTGTGACAACCCTAAGAGGTCCAAACCGCCATACCGCCCGCCTCGGTATACTGAGTTGTAATGATTTTGATCGTTGAATGCACAATTTGAAACTAGAATTATTAAATGGGGCGGAGATGTTACTTTTGACACACAGTCCCAACGATCCTTTAATAAAGTTATCGTAACTTGTACTTTAAATTAATAAACTATTAATGAAAGTGGAATACTAAACTAACCGAAACAGTATAAAATTGGTGATCTTCAGATTTTAAATATACCTCTGTTAACGTTGACTTGGCAACTGGCAAGCTTTAGCAAGCTTAGCTATTTCTCTGTGAAATCTTTATATTTGTATTCACAATCTTAAGTGGTTTAAAATTTAATCTGGTAAAATATTACCTATTAAGTAAGTTCTGTCCTGTCCTGTCGGTAGAGACTTCACAAGCTTCTCCTGTCATAAGACCTGCGAATCCTGCGATTACTTTTGATCTACCTATTTGCATTAAAAAAATAACATAATGCAATATAGAATTTTAAACTAATTCAACAGAAATTTCTTAAATTTTAACCTTAGCCTTGATAAGTACCTACAACTATCAAAATCATTCAAGTCTTGTACTTTATACGTCTGTGGATCTCCTGCGCAAGAGTGGCCCAGACGGCGCTTTGTTGATTTATATCGATTTGTGACTTCACACGAGGCCAACTATTGACACGTATTGTACTCAAGGTTTAAAACAATAATAGTTTTTTTGTTTTAACAGTAACGAAACACTTGAGAATTATTTAGGTAACATAGACCTATGGATATGTAATATTTTAGGTTTGCAAGCCGTTAAAATTATTTGCAAGCAATGGGTCATGCTCAACATCACACTCCTTTATTTGAAGTTGTGAAAAAAACTAAAAGCTGTTCACCAATTTTGCATAACAATGCGCTAGACTCCATCATTATCATCTCTACAACTCCCAACTAGGTACCTGAATCCTAAGTAGGTACACTTGAAACTAGAGGGTCGGAGGTCTGCTTTAGCTTATCTTGCCCTTTACCGGAGCAACTGCCACCTGACTCCTAACCTTAACAGGAAAGCCTGCGCCAGAACCTTCTCGGTCAATTAGCAGGTGTACTGCAGATCTTAGTGTGACCCCATACACGCAACCCAAAGTCCAATCACTGAAAAGCTAAGGTATATCGAATTATATTACAAAAAAACACAATAGTATGTAATCTTAATAACGGTTTGTTGTTAACGCCATATTAGTTTCGCGCCATTTATATTGGGAGGCACTAAAATTGACAGGTAGAAAAAAGATGAACTGGATTGCGGTGTATTTTTTATGTTTATGAGACATAAAGGACTACAAATCACATATCTGCTGGAAGAGACGGCAAGCTTGCTGAACACAGTGCTCACCAGGTACCTATTAACCATTTAAATGCTACAGTATTCCTAAACTCCAAATAAAATAATACCTAGTGGTCAACTATCTTCTAAGTACCTACATTTAAAATTAACTCATAACTTTTCTTTTATCTATGCAAGAATCTACCTTTGTATTTCAAGTGTTGACATAGCTATCATAAATTAGTACGTACATGAAAAAAAAATTGACCACAGACACAGACGAATAGGTAATATAAATTTTATTGCGTTCAATTCTTTTTTTGAAAACCTTGGTTAGCGCATTCAGGTAAGCGCAAGCGCCGTCGTAAAATCTTTTTTTTTTCGGACAAACACTCATTCTGCACCTGCAAAAAGGAAAAAAAGTGAGTGGTTCAACTTGTGAATACTTATGTTTTGACAGCGGCCCCTTTTAAAGATTTTTTTATAGTGATATTAAACGTAATCGTACATGAGGTACCGAGAAACGACACCCTAACTAATTGCTTTTATATTTACCTTATTATTGTCGTGTAGGTATAACTTTCATGTGTGACCTGCGTTTTTTTTCTTTGATTTCTTTTGTGATCATATAAACAGCATTATAAAAAAAGGAGTAAGAAACTGACTAGCGATCTCCAGTGAGTTCTATTTTACAAGTTGGTTAACCATTTTTACCAGTTTTTACCAGTAAAAATTCATTATTCACTGGTAAAATTCAGACGAAATAAAATACTAAAACACCCACAATCAATCTCAAAGAAAAATTGTAAAATTCCCATACAAAATATTGCGAAATCACTCAAAAATCTCACAAAATTCGTGGCTGCCCTAAGTTCACATAGCAAAACAATAAAATTGAGGTGTACAGCTATCAACAAAATTACACTACGTAGATATATGTATTTATAACGATCAGCGGTAGGTATGAATATAAAACTGTAGGACTAACTAAAGTTTCGGTAATTACATAAATAAATATTTTAGAACATAATATACAGCGCCATCTAGATCCAAACCTTGAAACATAGAACTGATGGGAAATCGCTATTATGAGTAATCCTCCAAGAATGAACTGATTGGTTCCTTAAAAATATTTTTTACAACGCGAAAGAAGATGAACTCACTATCTTTATCATTAATTCCCAATTAACTTACCGTGGCAACAAGGCCGATTGATAATAGCTCCTAAAGTTAAAATGCTACCTGCAGTATGCAAAATTCGTTTCGTTCTTTCAAAAAAACTCCACAAATTTTGATCACCGCCCGAAGCGTTTCGTGCGCAACGCAATGCTCATCCTGAGACCGAAATGACCAATTTTGAAATTCACTTCATTCGTGAGAATGGAATCCGAGTGTCACACCATACACCAGACAGGGGCGATTATCCCAAAACTTAAAAACCAATTTTGAAAGACCTATAGAAGGTTTCGTGTGTTATTTTAATTTCAAATGTGTGTGGGTCTTGGTTATTTGGTGGTATCCTGGAATCTTGTAATCGGTAGCATTTGGCGGCACGCGATGATCAACTGAATTGATATATACTTTTTTCGATATGATTGGAACTCGGCTGACGGTCAGTAGTCAAGGTGGTTAACGAACATTGACCTTATACCTAATAAACTAGCTGATACCGGCGGCTTCGCCCGTTCAGAGGTCGATTATCGTTTTTTGGTAATATCTCCAGTTTTACTAAATCAATATCAATCAAACTTACGGCAGATTTTAAGTCTGACCAAGACCTTTCCAGTAGACGACATCGAAAACTGTTCAGTAGTTTTGTAATTTTGTTCAACTTAGGTGGCAGACAAGCACACGCCCACCTTATGGGAAGTGGTCACCGTGGCGCTGCCGACACTGGAAGAGGTCCATCGCGAACAACAGACAAGACTTCTAAAAAAAGGTTTGTGTTCAGCATCATTCATTTAACGCAAGTTTTTTTTTAATATCTTCAATGTACAGACAAAGCTACATTACAATTTTATAATAGTAGGTATCTATAGATTTGCGGTAATCTACGAAATTGGAGTTTTTCTACAAATCTGGGTACGAGTTAGATCTTAATTGGCTTCCAATCACTGTGGAACATTTGTTCTCATTTGTTTTTAATTCATTCTAGTAGGCTGCAATTACTTAAGGATTAATCAAATCGTTCTTTATAAACCTAAGTAATGGGCCATCCATAAAGCACGTTTAGAAATTGGAGAATCAAGGAAGGCTTTTTACTAGACAGATAGACAGATCTTCCTTTTTTCTTACTTTTTAAATACAATTCATGAAAACCAGGGTATAAAATTAACGGTAATATCATAGTCAATCAATTCAACAATCAATCAGCTCTCTCGTTAGAGGAGAGGAGACCCGTACGCAGCAGTGGGACATAAATGGGTTGCTATTATTTTAAAAAGTGAAATATTTTGAAAAGGCGCAGCAAAAGATTTAATTT
The DNA here is from genome assembly GCA_963576445.1 of Lithosia quadra. Taxonomy (NCBI): domain Eukaryota; kingdom Metazoa; phylum Arthropoda; class Insecta; order Lepidoptera; family Erebidae; genus Lithosia; species Lithosia quadra. The sequence continues at coordinate 3,472,183 of OY754887.1, read as the reverse complement.
ATTTTATGGACGGCCCCTTACAAAACCAATTTTTTTTTTATAAAACCTAAATTCTATGATTTCTAATCAAAGCAGGGCAATAAAATCGCGTTCAATAAAATCTAAAATTGAACATCCGCTTCAGCAAGACAGCTTAAAGAAGTTTCCAATCAAATTAATTAATAAAATAACCTGAGGGGGCAATCTCGAAACCGGAGATGGCCCTGGGTCCACCAGGATGCGAGGGAATTGTCTTATGGCTGACCTTACACCCCGGCGTCTGCAGAACCGAGACGGCGTGCGGTTTTAGTCGGTTCAATAACCTTCCCCGCTGGGTAGTATCTGTGGATTTGGATTCCGCACGATAAAAAAATGTTAACAGTAAATAAATAGGTACGTCAATGAAATTTTGAGGCAATTAGTATGCTAACTTTTCCTATGATTTAGATCGCAAAACGAGGATATTCAGGGCGGGACTCGAACCGGGGACCAGTCTGTTAAAGGGGGAATAGGAATACTCAACTAAGCTACCTGTACAGACAATATAATATTACAATCCTGTATTATTATTTTAATACGGTATTTGACTATTTGCAGACACTGGAGAGAGAGGGGAGTTGAGGAGTTTGAGTGGGGGGTTGTGAGCTCTGGCTACCCTACTTACCGGCGGGAACACAACATGATGGTTATTATGGCCGCAGTGTTCTGTAGGACGGAGGTACTACCCCAGTCGGATTGCTCAACCCCCGCAGACAAGTGTCACGGCGTAAATCGCATAGAAAACGAATAGATTAGGTCGACCAATCACATTCAAGCTCGTCGGTAGGATGCGCGCGCCGCGGCGGAATCACGAGCTGGAGTGTGATTGGTCGATCTAATCGTTTCTATTCCTAAGCAATTTAGACTTTTGACACTTCTACGGGCCCAGTTCGGACGAGAGATACCGTCATCGTGCCCTACTTTATTACATTACTATACTTACTATTCGAATTTAATTTTGTATTCGCCCAACTGTATTGAAATACCACATACACAGACGGTTCTTTTATGTGTGATTCGTATTATTAAAATTACAATACCACTATTTCGTCAACACAATAGGAATAACTCAGTGGCATAATCGTCGAAGAAAAGAATTTCAATCAACTTAATGATCAAATTTTAATTGATTTCATTCACATCCAGTCAATGATAAATATATTTTTGTGTAGATTTCATCACAGTATTATTGTGTAGCGACTGTAGCGAGACTGATATTTACATTATAACAATTTATGAGATTATTAAATGTTGCATGTCTACACCTGCAAGAAATACCTACAAACCCCGTTTATGCTATTCACAGGAAATCATTTGCTAAATAAGCAAGCTGAAATGGCAATGGGCTGGCCCCATATGTCGAAGAACCGATGGCCGTTGGAGCAAACGAGTCCAAGAGTGGAGACCACGAGTCGGTAAACGGAAGGTGGGACGCCCCCCAGCCAGATGGACCGATGACCTGAAAAAGGTAGCTGGGATGGACTGGATGCGGAAGGCGGAGAATCGGGTGCTATGGCGTACATTGGGAGAGGCCTATGTCCAGCAGTGGACGTCGACAGGCTAACTGATTGATTGATTGATTGATATATAAAAAACTGTTCTGGCTTAGTTGATTGATATCTAAATCCATCCGAAATTTTCCATTTATAACAGTAGAAACGTGATCTACAATGTAATAGTTACTTTGTAATTATTAGATTTTGTACTTATTGCGTTCATTCCAAGGCCTACGCTATGCTTGACAGAAATTCCTGCATGAATCTTCCGCTCGCGTAGGATTCTAAAGCAGACTTGCGGGAAAAAAACGCATGTTAAAACAAATCAGGTGGGCAGTGTGCTTGTCTGCCACCTAAATTGTAGAAAAAAAAAACAGTGCACCACCGGTCTATTTTGCCACAAAATGCACCTTTCAGTTAGTAGTGCAAATTTAAATTCGTGCTACTAAATTGCACTTTACTTCTGCCTACCACTTACTGGACTTAATAAACCTACAGATAATAAAGTATTCACATGCCATGTGCTCGTGAATTCCAAATAATTTCTCATGAAACAGAATATTTTATGGTTCGAGACTTGTCAAAAACATCACCAATGCAAATTGTATGTCGTGTCTGCGATGCGATTTCGTGTTCATCATTATTCTTCAACTGCAGACAGCACCTGTGCGGGAACTAGGAGCCGTCTCAGGGTCTGGCCCAATGTAATATGTATTGTCTCTCAAATTATACCGATATCTACATATTTTAGCTCAGGGCAAAGACTTCTAATAAGGTTGGACATAATGATTTAATGTTGTCTTTGGAATATTTTGAGTTGACTGTGTTCTGTTTTTGGTGTTTAAGTAAGTATCTATTTTTAACCGACTTGAAAATAGTAAGAGGTTCTCAATTCAACTGTATTTCTTATTGAATGAAATTTTTAAGCAATTGTATGCTAACTATTTCCAATGATTTTCTGGTCGGAAAAAATGATCATCCAGGACGGGACATGAACCCGAGACCAGTCCCTTACAGGGGGAATGCTCTGACCAACTGAGCCACCTGTATTTTTTATGTTTATTAGCTCAAAGCTTTAGACTGGGTGAACCGATTCAAATGATTTGTTTTTTAGTTGAAAGCCGTGTGAATTGGTATTTTTTGTAACAAATATTCGATTTTGAAACCATTCTAAAAGCCTTTCTTTAGGTAGGTACCTACCTAATTACATCAATATTTCCAAACCTTGCTAACGATCTCATTAAGTTGCAGCATTGTCCCCGGGCAGTGGTGCGCATGCGCGGCGGCGCAGACGCAGACACATGTGGGAACTCGCCCACGGCAACATTCCACATAGAAATGAAGATATTTTTTAGTACTTATGTCTTAATTTTGATGAGTTTCGACTACTCGTACCATACTTTTCATTTTAATACTAGCCGTGCTCGCGAGTCCGCCAGCTTAGACTAAGATTTGTGTTTTGATTTCTTTGACCTCATATTTTTCTAAAATAAAAATACTAAGGCTTTATCGTGATCTCATAATAGTAATGTAAGTATGTATTTACAAAAAGAAGTACTTATTTATAATTATGTATATCCGCATTCTAGAACCCATACCACAAACCAAAGACGATATGATAACTCGTCTTTGCACAAACTAATGAAAACATACTTTTTTATACCACGTAGGTGGCAGACAAGCACACGGTCCACCTGATGGGAAGCGGTCACCGTGGCCTATGCACGTGTGCAACCTTTGCTTACTTTGGGTCTAGACTCTAGACTTCTAGAGAGTGCTGCAGTCACAAATAGTTTTGATATAATAAATCATATCACATAAATGGCCACCATACCTAGTTACCAATCTAGTTCTTTATATAAATTATTTTAAACAATTAATCATCCATTTTGTATCTAGGTGTATTTGTTAGTGATCATTATAACATAAATAAGAGTATGTAATAAGCACCTGAACACCGGTAGCGGAAACACAAATCAATGTTTATCGATCGATACTTCGATAGTATCGATACTTTTATCGATTTCTAATCAATCGATACAAATAAATAAAATTGTAGTGTCTGTTTAAGATAATAATATAATAACCACACATTACTAAGTAGGTAGGTACACGGTACATAATAAATGACAAAACAACATAATTTTTTTCAATTTTTCTGCCTGTCTATGCGTGTGTCTGTCTGTTTGTTCCGGTCAATCTCAGAAACGGCTGGACCGATTTTAACGGGACTTTCACTGGCAGATAGCTAATGTAACAAGGAGTAACTAAGGCTACATTTTTTTATACCACTTTGGTGGCAGACAAGCACACGGCCCACTTGATGTGAAGCGGTCATCATGGTCTATGAACGTGTCAAACACCAGGTACAGTAATTTTGGAAAAAGAATTAGGGTTCCGCGAAAAATATTAAAATGTTAAAAATCTAAAACAACGCGGACGAAGCCGCGGGCAAAACAGCTAGTCGATAATAATGTGGTGCGTAACTCGGTACGAAAAGGGCGGGAATATTGACAGTACGGTTTGTTTCGTAAATTTTTAAGAGGCCACTAAATCATATTAATGACGGTAAAGTTTTTATTACACTGGCAGAGGAAAGTTAAGACTATAGGCGTAGTACTATTAGGTATTCTGTGCTATAGGTACAAAACTCGGGGCGTATGTATGGATGTTTCGTATAGACTCCAAAACAGCAGGATCAGTTTTGATGAAATTTTCAGGCAATCTTTAGCTTTAGATGAATGCAATGGAGATGGTTATGTCTTATAATGAACGCTATCAGCGCTTTCCTGACCCAAAGTAAGCATAGTTTAACTAGCTTGTGTTATGGGTTCTAGAATGCAGATAAACATTTTTTTTGTAAATACCTACTTACATTTGTAATTAGGTATTTTTTTAGTTTACAATTTTTTACATTTATTTACTTACATTTACTTTTGTAATAAGTATTTATAAAATTTCTAAAAATGGCCTAACCTATATCTATTCATATCTTTATTACTTATAGGAGGCTTACTTATACCCATTGTAACTATTTCTTTTAAAATAAATAAAGAAAGTTGGAGGTCAAAGCATGTCGCAATATCAATCTGGACAGGTCATTAGACGAAGCTTCACAAATCCATTCCACCGCACATTTCTATAGGCCTTTCTCTCGATTTAACAATGCCTTTACGTACACACGCATCGAATACGTGACGATTCGGTACTAATATTAAGAAAAAAAAACTAAACACTGTGTTCATAATATACCACGTTTGTCGCCAAAGGGGTTTTCTCACGAACGAGAAACATACCTCTACCATACGATAAGATTCCACACAAAAACTCACTACAAAATTTACTAAAAGCTATACATTGCTTATTAAGTTTAAATCTTATTGTATCTATACGAAAGAAACAAGCAATGGTCCTCACGCAATAAGTTGTAAAATCGATCTGACCGTTCGCAGGTCACTAGCACCAAGTGATTACAGGTTAGGTTGGACAATATTTTAGCTATTACGATATTGATTTCTCTTATAGTTAATTTACAGCGTGACTGTACCCCGAGGGTTTAAAGTTTAGAATGTTTGAAAGGTACTATTAAGTACAAAAGTGTGAATGAAAAGTTGGGGAACATCAAACGGGAAAGCCGGCGACAGTGTGATAGAATAATCTTAAGTCCAATCTTTAAACTGTCCAAGTGTCCATCACCTATTTATAGACTTCAGGTACCTACGTACAGCCAAACTCAAAAGTTGCTGAACATTTCCAAATTTACAGAAAATAGTTTTTATAATTTTTAACGAACAAATTTTTTTTTTTCCAAATTTTTGTTTACTTTTCTATGTAAAATTTAAATTATTATTATTATTAAATTTGATCAAAAATTTAGAATGTGTTAAACTAATACCTATAGCGACTTTACCTGCTTAATAAAATTCGCATATCGTTACTATTTGAACTAATCGCGCAGTTGAGTGTAAGCCCCTTACTGGCACTTACAAATTTAACCTTACGTGCAAGGATACACCTGGTGACTGATGGACGAGGCGCTAGCGCAGGTTTTCTTCCTTGAGTTAGGGGTCATAACAGTAGTCGCTGCCATAAAAGCCAAGATAAACCGACAACGGGGAAACAGGATTGATGACCTAGAGCTTGCTTTGATGAACGTCATTCAAACTTAAGTTAATGTAAGTGCTAATAGTTAGCCCATAATTAAAGACAATCTGAAAACTAAAATAAAGTCTAGCCTAAAGACTGCTTAGCCTAGACTTTCATTATATTTGCGTAACGACGCGCGATGGTTCCAAATAATGGTCACTACTCAGCACAATATACAGTACAGCAAATTAATAACTGCTACGCAACAAAGGCCACAAGAAATAAAAGTATGTATTTCAGTCTCTAGTGTCAATACAATAACGTAAGGTTAACTAAAAATTATTATAACAAAACAAATAGTCAAGAGAAAAAGTAAATAAATAAGTTAAAAACAAAAAATAAACAAAAGTAGATACACTTTGAATACTAAAAAGTTGTTATACATTTTTAAACATTAATCATTTTCGTAAATGCTTACTAGAAAAAAGCATTTTTTATCAGTCCTGAATGGTCCTGAAATATTACCACAGAAATGATAATAAGTATAGAAGTGCGATACGTGCTAAAAGCGGGGGACGTCTTTTTTCGTGCGGAAATCTCGGTGGTTATGTCGGATTCGAACCGACTAAAACCGCACACCGTTTCTAGTCTCATTTACCGGGGTGTAAGGTTACCCAAGAGGTATTTGCCTCGGACCCCAGCTGACCCGGCTCGTCTAAGGCTTTAAGAGGGTTCCCTCGACCTCCAGAAAGAGGGTGAGGCGAGCATCGAGCTGCATCGACGAGACGATGGGATGTATGATTCGAACCTGTCGAAGAACCAGCTCGCCCCTCTCCCATCCATTCGGGGGGTACTTCACCTCGCCTGATGGTAAGCTAAAGGTAAAGTCTCTGGAATGGGAGTCCCCATTACAGACACTAATGCTACAATGGTGGCCCTCAGCTTAACGGCCTCATCGAATGCTTTTTCACGCTTAAAGGACCAGGGACTATAGGAGGAAGAAAACACGTGAGCTGGTAAAGAATTCCAGGTTTTGATGGTGCGGCAAAGAAAGTTGCAAGAAAGTGGCGATATCGTATCTATTTGCTTATTAGTTCTGTGAATATTACCATCAAAATACTGCAATTACGCCACAAAACAATCATTTGCACGAAAAACTCCTATTATAGTACAAAAGGCATTTGAAATGCGAACAGTAGATCACATACCGTTACAGGTCAAAATGTTGCACGCTATGCCTGGTAATTAGCGAATATAGAAGCGCGCTCGTGGAGAAAAGAAAGGTTTCGGAGCATGGCCGCCGCCGGGGGATGGTGTATGGTACAAGTTAGAAGCTACAGCGATTTGAAACCAACCTGTCTTTTCAGCATTATCAGTATTTGTGCCAGTTACATCTAAAACGGCATCCACAGCAGATTAACAACCAAATAGTATCGAGTGGATGCCCTTTAAAGCTTATACTTCGGCGCTTGGTGTCCACTCTCCTACTATTTCTTTTGATTTGGCTTATCTTTTGCAGGTGCGACTACCGTATGATCGCCCAACCCCGAAAGGAAAACCCGTGCCTGAGTGTTTCCCTATAATGAAGTTGACTTGAGCCCTAAAGATCTTGATGGGCACCCATTGCCACCCATTTACCTGTCTCTTCTGTATGTATATTCTAGTAAGAACCATAGTTCTAGTTTTAATAGATATTCATATTCACGTTAGACTAGAATTATGCTTTTAAATTTTAAAAAAATTGTGTCACAGCAATTTCAGTCATAACTAACGAAATTAGGCCATTACTCTGTTTTGAAACGAGTTTTAATCACAGTCGTAAACGTGAATAGTTGGATTTCATTTGGTTAACATAAACGAGAGACCTAGCATTAAAACTGAGTCAACTGATAACAAGCAGCTGTTTAAAAAAAAACCTTTTTAAAAACAAGCTTTTATTATTTATTATTTACAATATTGCATTGTCATGGGACTTACATAAGTATGCCAAATTTCAGCTCAATCGGATAACCAGAAGTGGTCGAAAAATGGCTTACAAGATTTGATTACAGACAACGGGACAGGTGAAACTAAATAAAACCTTGTAAAGACGGATATTATTGCGATACGGTTAGTCAATCGGAATAGTATCTGTGGTAATATAAAAACTACTTCTATTGTTTTCTTCGCGAATCTCAATATGTATAACTCGTAAACGAGCAGTTTTACAACTCATAAAAACTAGAAAAAAAAACAAGATACTTCGTAAACCATGTCGCCTATAACTTATGATACAAATCTAAGCGTTTCTGTTGGTATGGACAACAAAAAAATGCAAATTGTCATAAGCCACAGGCGATTCACGAGCAGACATTCCCACAGTGGAGCTGACACGCCTCAGTACCGTCAGCAAAGCATCTTGTTAAACAAACAGTGTCGGACTGATACAATATTTTTAAATGGCAACAACTTTCTACCTTTTTTATGGTTTCCTATACCTTTAAATACGTTGATTTGTAATGAAATCTAGTGAATTGAAATTACATCTTTACTGCTTTCATAACGATTTGTGAAATATTTTAACAGGATACCAGTTAAATTTGTGTTTTCTTATTCGACAGATTACTTGTAGGTATTATTTTCAGACTCTCTTTTGACCAATCAAAATGAGTCATGTTGATCACATGACAGATTTTTCTGCTATTTCATTAGCCGAAGAGACACAAGTCTTCCCTCCACACTGAATCGAAAGTTTGTACATCAAAATGAACCTATCAAGAAAATAAATTTAAATACCTAAAATAAATTTACATCGTCGTCGTTGCTGGCTGTACTCTCGCCGTGACCCAAACCATCGCTCTATATACTGTTTATCCGACAATAACAGAGTGTATAGACATCTGTCGGCGCTTGTGAGAAACATTTTGCGTATTGCGAGAACACATCCGATTATTATCGAGTTTATCAATGCCGCTGTGGGGGAAAAATTATACTTTAGTATGGAGTAGGTATAAAGCGTAGTTGATTAAGTATTTTAGGGATAAAATCGTATATTTCGGTAGTAAAATTAGAGGATACACATGACTTAGATAGAAAAGAAAAATAACTATTTTGAGCATACATCGACAGGTAGGTTCAACTTTACTATCTCAAAAAAAAATAACTTGCAGCGTTCGTATGTAACAAAAGATAATATAACCATTAATACAAAAGTGAAACCGCGCGCAAAAGTAAACAAAGTTATTTGAAATTTCTAAGTTTAAAGTTCGAATATCAATAACATTAATAAGTATACTAACGTACCTATATAATTTAAAATGTAATTCTAATTTTGGAATTGTAATGTTTGTTTACAATCGCAGTGCGAACGGAACCAAGAGGTGCTTAATACGTCGTTTAAATACGTTTTCTTTTTCGAAAGGAAATGGCCGAAACATAGCTAATCTCTTCTAAATTTGAATTTCACGTGCTTTCACACCGATTGATGGAGGTGTTTGAATGAACGTTCTTTGTGAACTTTGAACTGACGTCCGGCCATTAGTACGGTAACCGCCATTACAATAATGTAGGAAAATCGCCGGTATTCATTGCAGCGATAAGTCAAAATGTTATTCTTGATGGTTTTCTTAGTTTTGGGAAGTTACTTTCGTTTGAAGACCACCATTATCATCAAGGCCTCTACTGTTGTATGCGGCGTAGATTTTAAGTGTGATGGAACACGCGTATATTTTTAATAACATGAATATTGTTGGTATAGTAGTCGGGATAGTAACACCAATAATTCAATATAGTTTGGGTACTTACTTTGAAATAATTTACACGTCAAATGACTACAGACGACTACCGTGACTACCGTCTTTAGAGTTTTGATGACTATGTCGGTGACACTAAATAAATCGCAAAAGAATCCGTTAAAATACTTAATTAAAACACATTTTTGTTAAAATAAATAATTTCTCATCTCATTCAGATCATCATCATGCAGATCTCAATTAAGTAGTATTTATGAGTAGGGTTAGACCACGGTCTATCTTACAGACCTAGTTAGACCATAGAATTGTACACTTCAAAAATCTTTTTTTAAACACTTGGTGGCAGACAAGCACACGGTCCACCTAGTGGGGCTAGGAAGGATGGTTTGAGCGAATATTCGAGAACATTGTCAAGAAATTTCACGCATGCTGATATTCTCACGATGTTTTCTTTCGTCGTTAAAGTGTTGACCACGAACAAAAGGCAAGTTCCTTCATTACAATGGTACAATTTTATTCTAATAGGTCCATCCGACATGCTTTATTATGAAATATCAACAAGCATTCATGATTGAACTATTTAACGAAGACTTACTCCAGTAATTTTGACATCCTGCTCACTTATAAGGAAGTAACAAGTGAAAGACATGGACCGCTTGATGTGAGAATGCACTAAAGAACTTTCTTCAGGACTCCAAAATTGATCTCTTCAAAAAGACGAAGTCAGTACATAATTTTATTTTTATGGTCTAAGGTCTAAAATCTTTTATTTGTCTTCTTTTATTAAAAAGGCACTTTTACAAAACAACAATAACTAAAATTACTGTTTGTCTATGTTTAACAAATGGACCACTACCTATTCGCTGCTTGAAAGATATCGACAAAATAATAAATGGCCGCTAATGTATTTTTATAAGGTGGTAAACAATCATTTATCAATAACGCACATAATAGTCAGCAGTTACGCTGTCCGTATAACACCAAAATTCAATTTTACAATAGGAATTTTATTGTAGACATGAGATCCATTTCATTTCTCAATCCCCTTAATTTAAAACAATTGAATCACAAAAAATTCATGGCTCCCTTCCACATAAACGGGAAACCGTTGACAACCATAGACAAGGGAACGGGAAGCGGCGGCATCTTAGGCAAACATTGTAATTAATGCTAATAGATTAATGACTGTAGCGACACGAACACGGCCACATCTCTATAGGTTACCATCAAAATGAACTTGTTATGGGGGTCTGTCATAAACTTCACACATGCCACCATAGGAATCCCATGGGGAATCGATGACATTAATTTCATTCATTCATTCATTCACAGGTAAATTTTGATGGCGTATTTTTTTTTTGTTAAAACATTTTTATTAAGCTATGTGAAAGTTTGTGAAGATGTTTGGGTGTTTGTTACTCAATCACGCTCTGAAGCCCGTTCATCCGGGCTGAAATTTGATAAAGGGATAGATTATAGTCTGGCATGTTTATCCCTGGAATAGGTTCCCATGGGAAGTGAGAAAGGGAGCGGAATTTGACGTGAGTGAAACCACAGGCGACAGCTAGCTTTGTTGATAAATTAGTAATTTTAGATGTAAAACAGTGAATTCACATTACTTTGTTATCTTAAGGAATCCTATAAATAATGAAAAAGTGTAAGTTGTAAGGACAAATGGAGGATTCCGTTAGTCTATCACGCAAAAACGACTGAACATTACATCTAGATAAAATTTGAAAGGAAAAGAAAGTGCTTTCCACTTGTGTACCCTGCTTGAACCCCCTGAGGAGTTTATGAACACTCAAGGGGTCTATGAACACTAATAACCTATACCACTTGTCTAAGTGTTTACTTAGGGGGTCCATGATCATAATAAATTTGAAATGACAGCCACTTTCGCAGCAATTTCAGGCAGACATCATGAACCATTGTTGGTTCATGTGTGCCTGAAGCCTCAACAACAAATAGTTATCCATCTTCACTTTACATACCGTGTTTATAACAAACCCAAAAAACTTCTTAGACGACTGACTTTTATACAACAAACGTCTTCGGACCGTTACGTCTAGAAACAGCTTCCATCCGGCATGACGTCACTTGTTGACGTTCTCACACCCTCGAGAGCTGCTCCACGACTTCCCACAAGCCGCGGCTTACAAGCCTGACCCCTGTACCTTTGCCCACGTTATTGACACGCCTCTCACTAAATTGGTCAAACATTATTAAGTAAATAGCCCTATAGCATACCATTTACATACGGATGGTTAACATTGACACCTGTTTTGTTTAGCCGGGTAAACATTAAACAGTGCTACACTGACCTCTCCAAATTTTCCCAGGATTTTAGTGTATCCAATCCGCTTTTATGACTTTGAACTTTATATAGATTTGATAGAGTTGATTTTCCAATGTGAGAACTTTTACCGTGAACTTTAAACTGTATAAATTCAAGTCCATAGATTTGTGGCTTCAATTCCGTTCGTTTTTTATAACTCCACTATGATAGCTATTATAGGTAGATATCAGATGACATCTCAATCGCAGGTTACGGATAAGATAGCCAGGTTAATTAGATTCGATTTTAATCTAATCTGTCCAAGATTAGATAAGAGATTTTAAAGTGGACAACGGTGTACCTAACTCCTCACATACCAAAATTCTTGATCAGACCTGTAACAGTTGATACTACAATATTGCTGAAGAACTTGTTTGAACGCGGTAATCTCTGAAACTACTTGAGCGGTTTCTCAAATTGCGTTTAGGTAACCCATTTCTGGGGAAGGACGCTCAGAAGGCGACTGATAAAAACCACGGGCAGGTAATGCGTTGTGACTTGGGTGGGTGAAACAATAGCTCATAGGACACAACTAGTGTGTATCACTTGTGTAAATTATTAACAATATCCAACAGTCGTACACTTTTTAACCGACTTCAAAAAAGGAAGAGGTTCTCAACTCGTACGCTATTTTTTTTGTATGTATGTTACGCGATAGCGGCGCCAATTATGAATGGATAATATTTATGGATATTGAATAAAAAAAATTTTGTTTGATAGAGGCTACTTCTGAGGTTGTCCCATATCCAGGGTATCAGGATCTGATGCTGGGATATTGGGAAAATCGAGGGGAAATCATCAAATTTATGGCAAAAATTCTCTTTTTGATGCCTTTGTACATAATAAACCTCATAAATAGGTACTTTTCTATTTCTGTACACTAAAAAGTAAAAAATATTAGTTTGTGAAGTCGGTTTTTTAAACGTGGTTATAATGTATTATTAGAGAGCATCTTTTTAGGAAAATCTAAGTGTAATTGCTGGTGATTCAAAAACAGTAGCCGTGAATTTTTATTGCCAGTTTTTTTTTCACATGCTTTACCGATTACCATGTTAATCTGGCTGTAAATGTAACATTTATAATAGTTCCTTTATGACCTGCAGACAATAAGAAATTTGATTTAATACCCAAAAGCCTCTTCTATAAGTTCGCAATTCTACTGCACTGTAATGTTTTGATCTATTTTCTGCATAAAACCGTCATCAATCAATCTTAATTAGAGGTAGGTAATCTACAAATGCAATCACTTTTTGCGAACCGATTTCATGAATGGCGCCTTCATTTCCTCAACTGAATAATTTATGCCTCAACTTTGTCGGTGTAAGTGGGCTCTCAAGAGTGAAGCCATCAACGAGCTGGAAGCTAAGTGGCTTGATACACTCGTCACGCATTGCGTGTGGTTGATATGACGGCTCGTTGACACAATAATACAATGATATGGGTACTTTGGGTAGGCACAGTATACGTATACAACAAGTTTTGATACTTGATCCTATTCTATCCTGCTAGTATAATTATTATAAATAAGAGAGGTGGTGAAGATGGCTGAACAATTCTGACGGCACCTTTAGCTTTAATGCATTCGACAGTTACAGTAAGGTGCACGGGTTCGGTTCCTGCTAAGTGCAAATATTTGTATGCAAGAATATGTCTATTTGCATTTATCTGAGTGTTTCTATGTATAATAATATGTATGTACATATATTTACAAGAAAAATGTATATAAGTAAGTTTATCCACATTCTAGAACCCACTACACAGGCTAGTTAAATTAGGCTTGCTTTGAATAGAAGTACCTAATGTCGTAGAATATTTATTATTATATTTATTTATTTATATATAGATCTAGCTGAAATTCGATACAGGGATAGACCATAGACCAGCTTGGTCCAGGTCATAGGTCTGATTATTCCCCTTAGAAACGGACTGGTCGTGAGATTTCGGGACGGACGGAACGGATGAGTCCCATCCTGGATGCTGAATAACTACCTGGATTTGTTTGGAATTAGCAATACTATTTGCTTCAAAATGTCTTTTAAGTATCAAGTACATTACATCCGCACATAAACAGTGGGAAACAAATCCTACATAAAAATAGGAGGTTGGCTTTGCTACATTTTTAACTTACAACTCTTTTACTGAATAGTACTCAAAGAGCAAGGGTTATAAGTTCGTATTATGATATTTTAAACGACAATTTTTTTTTCTCCCATTTTAACTTCATTGCTTCAATAGTGATAATCCATGTAACTTAACTGCATTTCACGATGTAATCAATGAAAATAATTGTGTGAAATAGTTTAACGCATTTTAAACTGAATTACAGTTTTCCAGGTTATATGCAACGTTCAAATCGTCATGGGTGAAATCAAACCTTAGAGCCGATTCCTTTAACGACTGCAATCAAGGGGAGCTTAATTGTGTACTACTACATTTTACTCAATCAATTTCATAGAGTAGAACGTGAGAACTCACATTTGCTTTGGAGAAATTCAACTTTAGCATATCAAATACTGAACGCTTATGGGTTGCCAATGATTTACGTGTTTACTAAACTTGCTGTTGGTATCTGTTTAAGACCACAACCTAACCATTAACTTTACCTAGCTGTCATACCTAAAACATTACAAAAAAGATTCCGACGTATTGAGAATATTCCTTCTTTTTGGAATTCGGTAGCAACAAAGAAGCAATTTAGCTAGCTGCTATAAGCTTGTTAAACAACGTGTCTAGTACTACCTATACATAGAAATCAATATTATTTAAATTATTTTAAACGTATCCGAAAAAAAATCTGAAAAATTTTAAAATGTAACTTATACCCTTTTCTCCTGTCTATAACGTCAACACAAATAGTGAAATGAGTGGGTGTTCCCCGTGAGAAAGGCTGCGGTGGGAACTAGCACTTGCCACCAACCTGTACACAGGAAGCGTGTTTTTGCTACGATTTCCTACAACTTGTAGAGCAATGATAGTTAAACTCTGAGACTAATTTACTGCCGAAGATATTGATCTTTGAGAATGATTAATGACTTTAAGGAACTGTCAAATTTGCTGCTAAATGACGTCACAGCTTTTTTTTATTTACATAGTATAAAATAAAGTCACTTTTATGCGTCTATCTGTCTTTTAGCCAGACCATAAAACGGATTTTGATACGGTACATACTTTTTTTTATTTTTTACGTGCGGAAATCTCCCGTGTAGGATGCGCCCACCCTCGCGTCCCTTGCGGCCAGCAGGGGTTGTTATGTTGAACTTGAATCGACTAAAACCGCATACCCTCTCGTGTCTTTGAGCGCCGAGGTGTAAGTGATCCAAAAGGAATTTTCCTCTTACGGTATACGGTATATAAACTAACAGATATTTTGGTAGGTCTGTACAGTTGTCGGACTTTTTAGGGCTCCTACTACCCGCCATAGTTGGTGTTCGTATGGTAAGGCAACCGGGACGTGCTCTCCGAAGCACGGATAAGTACCATTGTGTAAAATATTCTAGGCCATTCCACGCGATCGCGAAAGCTTATTAATTTCAATCTAAGTACTCTCTTTGTTTGAATATTCGAGACAAGCAATTGTATTAGATGTCGACGATGCCAGCGCACGTAGATAAGTAAACTCGTGGGTGGAATTTGAATTTGGGTGCGATTGAGTGTCGGGACTCGGGGCGGAAGTGCTTGTGTGATACTAAAGTCAAGTGCTTTTATAAGCTTTTATTTAAACTGTTCTTTGTTAGTTAGCATAGGAGAAATCTTGGAAGTCTAATTAGAACCGCTTCCGGACGTTATACGGATTCAAGTTTGATATATATGCTACTATAAAGCTGGTGATGAAGTTGGAAGGTGTCCATAGGAACTCCTGAACTAACCAAGATACTTAAAACAATTGAATTTGGGCTCATTTGTGTCATCGTAACTAAAACTCTGCTGTGTGATGTCTGAATATGGAGAGACGGCAAGTGGTCGCATTTATTAGAAACCTTAATAATTTTACGTGAAACAAAACTGTATAGAATGTTTTTTTTTTCTTTTCTTTATATAACCAAAATACGAACTCTCACCCGCAGAAAAACCATTGTAGCTTAGGCGGGTGGTCTTCCCGAGACGGCGTGCGGTTTTAGTCGGTTCGATCCCGACATAACCACCCCCGATGGCCGACGAGGGTGGTATCCATGGGGACTTC
Source organism: Lithosia quadra (assembly GCA_963576445.1). NCBI lineage: Eukaryota > Metazoa > Arthropoda > Insecta > Lepidoptera > Erebidae > Lithosia > Lithosia quadra. Next base: position 3,456,337 of record OY754887.1, on the reverse strand, counting down.
CGCACGATGAAAAAAAAGGCGGGTGGTCTTTAATTTAGGTACTAACCTATATTATGTAAACGTTTTTGAACAATTTTTTTTTAAACATAACTACTAATGCCTTGCCCCGTCCAGCTAAGCTACATTGCTTGTGTTAGCAATGTCGAGTTTATGTCCTCTAGAATATTGATTTATTCACTTAATACCTACTATTATTATTTCCTTCCCATTGCCGTCAGCAGGTAGTAACACTCGTAAAATAAGCACCAACAAAAACATCATAGACGCTTCAACGAAAACGTTTACCTAACAAGGCATCGTGTATCAATCGTAAAAAGAGAAGTAAATACATAATAGCATGTCCGGGATCGAACCCGCTGCGGTTGCGTGCCCTCTAATTAGAACGCAGCGGGCAAGGCTGCGCAGACGCCGATTGATTCGACCGCTGTCATTTCATATTTATTGCTCAGCTGATGACCTTTTTTTGATATAATAGTGTAGATAATATTTTCTATGTTTTATAGCAATTGCCTGTGGTGGCTTTCAAAACAACCTTAGTTGTTTTTTATTTCTTTCATTTATGAATTAAAACTAAACAGAGTAAACATCGATCGATCAATTTAGCCTATTGCAGTCCACTGCTAGACATAGGCATCTCCCAATGTGCGTCATAACCTGTCACCGCCTTACACATTCTATCCATGAGAATCGCTGTCTCATGCGTGATCAGGCATACTCAACCCACCTCTCACCGTATCCGGTGCAAAGGTGCTGCATTGCCCCGATGAATATAGGAAACTCGGTAGAATTACTTATCTATCCTACTTACTTCCTTATCACTACATAGTATAAAACAAAGTCGCCTTTTCTGTCCCTATATCCCTATGTGCGCTTAAATCTTTAAAACTACGCAACGGATTTTGATGCGGTTTTTTCCAATAGATAGAGTGATTCAAGAGGAAGGTTTATATGTATAATACATGCATCATTTAATTTAGTATTAGCATTGCACCCGTGCGAAGCCGGGGCGGGTCGCTAGTATCCTAATATATCTGTGCAGAATTCATATCTATCTCTATTTCTTTCTTTCTTTATTTTTTTTAGGTTAGACACGTCAACATTGACCTTTACCTCGCCTGATGGTAAGCTAAAGGTAAAGTCTCAGGACCGGGGGTCACCACTACATACACCGATAGTGCTGCAGTAGCGGCCCTCATCTTGACGGCCTCATCAAATGCTAAATCCCAAGGCCAAATCAAATTTCTAATTGAGATAAGAACTACTGTGTCATTCATTGGTCATATCCATGTTATCTTTCGTAGCTCGGTGCGCCGGCGCCGCAATTTTGATGCCATGATTTACCGTGCCCCGCTGATCTCGGGATTCTCGTTCCAATGTGATAAACGGACATATCACCTGTTTACGATGCCATGTAATATTAAAGCATTTATAAATTATGTTATGTAACATAACTCGATCAGTGTTTTATTTACATATTTTCTTGAACTGAAGCGGCGAAGGGCTCTTATTTTAGAAGTTTGTGCGTGAGAATATTGAATGAAATAAAAAAATATTCTTACAAAAATACCAACTTCCTGCTGCAATGATCTTCCTGCTATGGTGGTCCCTAGCGTCTACAATACGGGGTTCTTCAAAAAGGACAGCGTTTTGCAATTGCGTCGAGATATTGCTTCTTTGGTAGTATTTTACCGCCTCTGCCGTGGCGAGTGTTCCGATGAGCTCTACCAACTAGTCCCACCCTTTCCCTCATATGGTGCAATTAACACCATCAAGAACCAAGCGGTTCGGTGCCTCTTTTCTTTGCCGCACCATCAAAACATCAAAGCAATGGAACCAGCTCACGTGTTTCCTTCCTCCTACAGTCCCGGGTCCTTTAAGCGGGGCGTGAAATAGCATTTGATGAGGCCGTCAAGCTGAGGGCCACCATTATAGCACTATCGGTGTTTGTAATAGTGAGTACCAATCTAGAGACTTTACCTTTAGCTTACCATCAGGCAAGGTGAAGTCATATTGACCACATAAAAAGGACATATAAAAAACTGTCTGTTTGCTCCATTCTGCTCTCAACTCTGCTGTCACGCCTAAACCACTGAACCTGAACCGACTTTAATAACGTTTGGTCACAGTATGTTTGTACAATAATCAAGTGGCAGTGGGCGGGGCACATCCCTCGCAGAACCGACGGCCGATGGGGCAAAAAGGTTCTCGAGTGGCGACCACGAACCGGAAGACGTGGTGTGGGCAGGCCTCCGACAAGGTGGACCGACGACCTGGTAAAGGTCGCGGGAAACCGCTGGATGCGAGAGGTGCAGAACCGGTCGTCGTGGGGATCCTTGGGGGAGGCCTTTGTCCAGCAGTGGACGTCTTTCGGCTGATATGATGATGAATTAAGATGTTTTATTTAAAATAAAATATATTTCTCTATTTACGAGTGTATTCCGTTTTATTAATTTTATTAGAATGAAGTGCACAGTACTATATTTATGAAACAATAAAACTTCTAACAAAGGTCGTGGCGAGCGAAGCATCTGCTATGAATAATAATAAATGAATACACTTGCTCCACACTTGTCAACAGCCGCTGGTACTGTAATTATTTTGTTAAATTTACTTAATAAGTTAGTACAGCGTTTCTCAAATATTTATATTAGCGACGACGGACGGGTGCCCCCATTTTTTCGTGCGGAAATCCCCACGGATATCACCGCTGCGGCCAGCAGGGGCTGTTATGTCGGAATCGAACTGGCTAAAAGTGGGTCTCTCGTCTCGTCGAGTTCTAGCGCGCTGGGGTGTAAGGTGGCTCATACTCGCACCCCGGCTGACCCGGGCCATCTCCGTTTTCGAGATGACCCTCTTGAATTTGGTAACCAGGGTGTCCGCGTTATGTCCCCGGCAAAAGGGTGGGGGCGCTGGGGAACACTATAGAAGCTTTTGTACCTACTTAGTGAAAATTTAGACGTCTGGCTTTTTGGTCGGGCTGATTGACCGGAGGCATAATTCGTTTTTTTGAAAGTAAAAACGTTATTATATAGGTATAGTCAGCCTCAAAAGTAGATGATCATTTTGCATATCATTTTTATGGGAAAAATAATTTATATTTTTTCAAAGGAAAATAATGAAATTTTTATTCGAATTTTTAAGTTTGAAATCTATGCCATCATCGTCTATTTTTGCCGCTGACTGTATCTAACTATAGGTAGGTACTTTATTTTTTAAATATTGTAGTTTATTTTCTTCCTTCCCTTCTTTAATTTCTTTTTCTTTCTTATGAGTAAATATGTAAAATACTCAGTTAACGTATGTTATTTATCAAATATTCATGAAAAATTATCAAATGTCACAGTACTAATGTTCAAAAACTATAACGACTATTAACCACACATAATAAAATTGAACATAAATTAGAATTATCTATAGAATTACGTATAATTAAGAAACTTGCATACATTAGTAAACAATAATTTAAAAAAATGTAACACATGCCACACAAACGCAACCGTCTCTACCGAATGTTGAAAAGTCGATAGATACACACGAGACGCCTCGGGAAGACATATCTCGAGACTTCGATTTTGTATTATCTGAATAAAATATAAAGATTGTGGAAAATGTATGCCGAAGACAATATTAAAACTTGGAGCGTTCTTCCTTCACAAAATACATTTTATTACAATATTTATTTTCAGTCGGTATTTTGGTAGGTCTTCTTAAAAATTATAAAATAAATTCCTGGCTCAAACCAACCTGTATTATCACCTGTAAGCTGATATACCCAGCTTTTGAGGTTAAGAAGCTAGACGACAGCCCAGAGCGCAAGGGCGGCGACGTACAGGGTACGCCCGCCGCATGGCCATGGATGGAGGAAGTGGGGGTCCGCCAACCAACTAAATGGCCTCGCGACGTGCCATCCTGCTGGTGTTCGCCAGGAAGGCACAGAGACGGTACGGGGGGAGGGCCGGCCCTACCCTCGGAAGTCGGGCCCGCCGCCGAGCAAAAAACGCCGGTCAGATTGCAGTGACATACTATTGCCTATCCTGCGATGTGACTAAAGCGACCAGGTGGACATAGTGAGGTTTAGTGGGTATGCCCTTTAGGGAGAGTTCCACATAGGTCTACGGGTTTTCCCCAAACTCGGAGGTATCAAGCATAAGCATGCATTCCTCACTTAAAAAAAAAAGTTGATCTCATAAAAAACAAAGAAACCAAATGATGAGCTACTTATTTACTAGCATAATAAAAAGATAATAATTTTTTGTTTGCTCTTCTATGCTCGCTATGTGAAAGTATTACACAAAAGGTTTCGTTTTCAAACAAGAAAATTTAAAATCTAACAGTGATGTGTGCATTGATATCTTCAGAAAAATCGTCTGACCTTATACCCTTACCACAACAACTTGTACAAAACACCTGTTTACACGATCAGGTGTTCTAACACACCCCTCAACAACCATCGTTGCTATCAATCCACAAGCTTTCCATTGCTGCCAAAGTTCGATGTTAACATTACGTGTACTGAACAAAAACAGTAATGGTTACGAAATGAATGGTTATGTTCTCAGGATATGGTTGAGTGGTTGTCGTACTCATTTATTGATATTTTGACATGGCTGCCATTGGATTGTTCGTTACAAATTAGCTTTAGGGTTCCTTAACAATGGTCTTATATTAAACTATGTTAGTTACGGCACTGGTGCATAAAAACGGTCATTCAAAACGAGGCTAATTCGCCTGCTTCAATGCAAGCACGAGTGCAAACGTATGCTCTAATCAACGACGTAGAGCATTCGACTGCTACAAGTAAGGTTTGATTCCCGCTCAGTACAAATATTTGTGTGCGTGAATATGTCTATTTGCATTGGTCTGGGTGTTGTTTCTATGTGTACCTATATGTAGTGTATACCACCTATAAGTAAGTATATTTATATTTTTATCCGTATTCTAGAACCCATAACACAAGCTAGTTAAGTTATGCTTACTTTGTGAGTCTAGATAGCGTTGTGTCTTATGTCCTAAAATATAAAAAAAAACCAGAAAATATTTTCTGTCATACATACAATGCGCTAGACTTCCGTAAAATTGTGACAAATTGTCCTGACTGAAAAAATCATGCATTGAACTCAAAATAGATCGAAAACCATTTTTGATGACAGTATAATGGGCAATATATTATAATATTAACGTACATTTGCCTTAATAAGGTACCTTTAAGACTTTGTTTAAGTCTCTTGAGTTTATGGTACCCTGTTCACCTTTAAAACAATAAACAGTCATCTATCTCTGGCTGATATGACAGGAGACTACAAGAAAATTACGATATAGGAAAGTTCCAAAAAACCAGAACAATTAAAATGGTGACATGAATATTTAAGGCTAAACTGTCCAATCAAACTGCTGCGACGCTGTAGACGCACACATCAGCTGTCTACGGCCTGTTCTTAGGTATTCCTTGCTATAAAAAATCTTGTACAAGCCTTTAATTTTCAAGTTTACCATTATTAGGTATAGCGCTCTGGAATCCGTGGTATGCTTTCCAACTTTATAATTCAATTTCAATTCAATTCCAACCTTTTAACTTTTTATTAATAGATGACACTCTGAGATATGTCTTAAGCGTGCATTTGAGATGCTCTGCCAATTAATAGAAAAAAAAATCAAACTCTGCACTCAAGAGAGATCTCAGTGGAATTCTGATCCCGTTCCTGCTATCCATGGGAATCTATCCCGGGAATAGGTTTCCATGGGTAGCCTTTATGTTATTCTAGGCTTATAATGATCTATCCATATATCAAATTTCAACCAGATCCATTAAGCCGTTACAGCGCGATTGACTAAGAAACATCCAAACATCATCGCAGGTTTTCGATCACAATTTACAATATTAAGTATAGGATAGTGTAGTAGGTACCCCAGTTTACCACAGCATATAAATATCAGAAAACAGCATGACAAAGGACGTGCACGGAAAGCGCGCGGCGGCTGCGGGCAAAAATGAAACAATTATTAAGAAACAAATTATTCCTCCCATATTAGACTGGCAAAATACTCAAGAGGCAGGTGGCAAGTAAGGACAGTTGTTTTTAATATATTTAAATACCATAACTAAAGTGGGAGATAGTAGCATATCCTATTTCAATTATTTATTTTTAAAGAATTGTTATAATGTTTTTTATTAATACGCGAAATTACCAATATTCTCGTTAGCACTACCGACTACCGGTGTATGTAGTGGTGACCCCAGTACTAAGACTTTAGCTTACCATCAGGCGATGTAAAGTCATTTTGACGTATCCTAAAAAAAGAACCCTCCAGCAAAACTAAACTGCTAGCAGTTAGCAGTGTGTTCACATTGGTAGTGTAATGACCAGGATTCGACCCAGGAACTCTAGATCCTGACGCTGACTTCTTTACCACTAAACTACCAGCGGTTTTCTTTTTCATCTCACTTTTAATCCGGCTTTTCATCCAAAGCCGTTGTAGACTTGAAAAGGTTTGGATGTCGCTTTTTTGTAAGAATTATTTACCATGTGGTTATCTCAAACTTGAACCGCATAAAACCGCACGCCGACTCTATATTTATTAGGCTTATCTTGCGTATTACGAGAGCGATAGTTCCTGTCAATGTGAAAATATGTCTCAATAATATTCCCCTCCCCCTCTAAGGTCGGCAGCGTGAGACCTCTGATGTTGCACACGTCAATAGACTTCCTCCAAAGGATTGGATCCAAAAAGGGACTCCGCCAGCCCCGTCAGGGGTTGTGTGAAGGCCAGACCAGTGCCACGTTGACCGCTTCCCATCAGGTGGGCCTTGACTGCCACCTAAACAGTATAAAAAAAATACTTTAGATAGATAATTACATAATAAGAATAATCAACGAACCATCAGTCCAAGAGGATGTCTCATTACTCAACCGCCCTGAGAATGTAGTTCATTCATTGAATCTTGGCACAAATGGCTGACTAGATAACTTTCTAACCTATATAAGTAAACGGGTGTGTTGATATGTGTGTCAGTTGTGGACTGGCACCTGGCGCAAGGTGCGGGTCTGCGCACGCGCGGCATCTGCAACCAACTGCCAAATCGATGCGCCCGTCTTGCCTACTTGCGCTTGCGCTAGAACACGCACTATAACTAATATGTCCATACATCCCACTTTTATCGGGACTGTCCCTTTTGTATCAATCAATCAGTTGTGTTCCCACCGGTAAGTAGGGTAACCAGAACTCACAACTCCCCCAATCCCCTACACAACCCCGCCCAAACTCCTCAACATCTCCTCTCCTCCAGGGTCGTCGGCGCGAGTGTGACCCCTGATGTTACACACGTCAATAGGCCACGGTGACCGCTTCCCATCAGGTGGGCCGTGTGCGCGGACAAAATTCAGGAAAGCACCTACACTGGTAGTAGCGCGTACACGCGTAGTATTCTGATCCTGTTCACGCTACCCGTGGGAACCTCTTCCAGGCATAAAAAGTAACCTATGTGTTATTCCAGACTATAATTCATCCCTGTACTAAATTTCTGCCATATCCGTTCACCCATTAGATCGTGATTAAATAACAAACATTCAAATATATTGACAATCTTTCATAGGATAGGATAGTAAGTTTATCATACTTATTAATTGTCTTCAAAATGCCATAAAAAATTACGTCCTTGTTTGTATAGAATTTGCGTTTCTACTGTAAAGCAATTGTCCCGTTTTGAGTCGAAAATCTATGGTCACATTAACTAAAGTATTTTAATGTCTCAGTAAATTAGCAATGTGGGTATGCAAGGCCATAGCAGATAATAAAATAAAAATATTGTATATCAGAATATTTCTCTCTCAAAGTACGCTTTAAATTCCTTCATGGCAAGTCCATGAAAAAAGTTGCCTTTCTATAAATATTTTATATTTTTAATTAATGGATCGTACTTACACGTAGGACCTCGAAATTTGGACCTCATTTGCAATTTCTGAGAATTTCTACCTTTGAAGTTATTTGCATAAATTGCATGCTAGTAAGGTTAAGGTCATTCAGAGGACATTTAAACTAGGATTGCCTATACTTTGCCTATACTTAGACTAGACCTTCATCTATCAAACAATATGTTCCATTGCACCACAGATTACAGTGTTACTAATTGCGTTTATTTAAATACATCTTCGTAACGAAAAGCTTAAATAAACCTTTTGGTGTTAACTTGTGATTTTCCCTAGCGACTATATTACGGGGTTCTTCAAGAAGGGCATTATTAGGTGGTGACGGTGAAGGGAACACACACATAAGCCACGGAAACTGTTTAACATCAGGTGGGCTGTGTGCTTGTTTAGGTACCACCTAAATGGTAGGTACTTATAAAAAAATGTACCTACAGTAAAATTATTACTTCAATAATTTAAAACTAATACGTATCGACACAAAAGGGCTGCAATAGTTGACCTATTATTGGCCGTTGTTATGATAATAGTTCCTTAGACAAATGTAATTGTATCAAGGTGTGGCCCAACTGTCGTTGTAGTACAGGTGAACTCGTCAGGTGTAGCTGGTGTCTGCCACCCCTAAACGGACGCACACGTTCAAGACCAACGTTACTTGCGTTTTTTGACACACGGCCGCGTAACATTTTCTCCCTATAAACGCAAATAAATAATTACGCAAGTCGAAGGATTAGATCCCATAGCGTACATTGGGAGAGGCCTATGTCCAACAGTGGACCACAATAGGCTAATTGATTGATTGAAACGCAAATAATTCAACATCTCCATACCAAAATTCAGGCATATCCATTCAGCCGTTTCTGCGTGAAAGAGCAACAAACCGTACATCCAGACCTCTATAAGTACGTTCTTACAAGCTTCCGCGTTTATGACAATACTAGCTGTTGTCCGCGGCTCCGCTCGCGTGTTGCTCGCGTTCCCCCGTTCAGTAGTTTTTGCGTCCATTGCGAACGAACAGACAAACAGATAAGAATTCCGAAAAATTATATTTTTGTGTTCAGAATCTGTCATAAAACATACCCAACCCATGGTTTTTTTTTAATCTCTAATTTTGAAGGAGCTGTATCTGAATATTATATCAGATACAGCTCCTTCACAATTTTATAACAGTTTAAATGTTACGTAAAGCTCACGTTATGCATTTATCAAACAAAAGCATAATAGTATGAACTATGCGTAGTTTGGGTTGGCGCCATGTAAAATACCCTACATAGAATATTCACTTATTTATTTAGTACAACAACTGTTGACGCATTTTTATTCAACGAACGTTCTTTTTATATTAATATCATTAAAATTAAGGTAGGGTAAATTAGCAGCTTTCATTAACCACTGGTAAAAACATCTGTTCTATAAAAATTCTGGAAACACCTCCATAAACGACTGTCCAAGAAGGTCACATATCAATATTCATTCAATTTTTTTTATACCACAGAGCTGCAAGCTCCTCTGCCGGGTGTCATGTCAGCCTCTTTTAATAATGGCACGTTAGGCAGAATGGCCAGGTGGGCGGGTGTTTTACGAAAAAGTAAAAAAAGTCAAAGATCATTTGGCTAAAAAATCTGTGCAGGTGTTTGTCCAAATGTGGTCAGAGGGAAGCAGCTGATTTTAAAATGACCAATTTTAAGAATTTTTAGATATATTATTTTATTTCCGCAGTTTAAAAATCTTTTTTTTTAATCTCCTTTACGTAATTACTTGTTCCGAATGACTGATTGACTGATTCATCGATCTAGAGCCATCCAGAGCCTAAACCTAAATTTTGACAGTTGATGCCTTTCATGTTATACGAGTACCTACTGCATCTGTAAGGAAGGACTTTTAGAAATTTCATCCCATCCAAATTTCATCCATTTAGTAAAAGGAAATTGTCTGGTTTCTCGCGTTACTTAAAAACAAAGTGCTACGTAATGTAGATCGTAGCACCATTGTTTTAGTAGATCGTACTTCTGCAAGTGCAAGTTAGTATAGTCGTAGTCTGCATAATCCTAAGGAGTATTTATTTTATAACAGCAGCGTTTGTCTTGAAACCAATTCAGTACAAAAAAGTTTCTTCAAAATCAGTGCAATAATTTTTGGAGACACTCCAAAAATCTGCAACTGTCAGGTAAGGTGGGCACCTAACAGGCACTTGTTATTAACTTGCTTGAAAATAATTTACTGAAACATCTGTGTCAATTTGTGTTGACATGAATTTGTGTCTGCCGATAAGAAAAAACTAACGACTTACAGCCAGCAGCAGACTGAACATGTGGGTTCCTTTGCCTCAAAAACAACGCTTAGGCACTTTGACATCCATTCCCTTCGACTTAAATTCGAAATTTAAAAATTCGTAATGGCGTCCCATTGGCATTTCTAATAGTTAACTGTAAATCTTTACTTAAATATTTTGTGTTATTAGTTAATGTGTATATTTCCGACAACTACAATTTTTATTTATTTTCAACCTTATCGCTCTAGTAATAAGGATCATGTCAATATTTGGAACAGTAATGAGAATGTTGGTGGAACTCTTCGCAACCTTTGACACTCGTGATTATTTGTCAGTAATGTTATTTGGTGAAACGTCAACATTTTTATTTCTTTGACGGTGACTACGGTGAACTTGGCGTGTTAACTAATAATAATTACTTATGGGAAGTGTAATTTAGTAAACAGATGTTGCAACTTCAAGAGTGATTTATACACTTTGGTGTGTTATAATGATCAATAGCATTTGTTATGAAATTAACGTCTAGGTAATAACTACCTATTAGAAGATTGTAAAGTAGTGCTGTGTCTGTACATTGAAGATGAAATACGAAAAAGAAATACTTAGGTATGTTATAATAATATTAAGAAAGATTTTGAACAAAAAAAAATTTTTTGGAATTTTTACCGTTTGTACCTATCTTTGGTCGCGATAGACACAAAGACTACTGCAAAAACCGACTTCACGACGCGAAAATTTTTATTTCGATCTATTTCTATTTTATAATTCCTGAATTGCACCTTGCAAAATATCAAATTATATTCGCTGTTTACGAGCCGAGCGTAAAAACGAAAGTGCAAAGGTACAATCGCTCTCAGAAGTTACTGCATGCTAACAATATTACAAACGATCTTTAAGTTATTGGAATAAGGCATTTTAATCGGTGTATAACTGATTTTGTAATTTGATCATTCCAAGGAAATCTCTAAACAGGCCGTCAATTGGTCTAACTACAGAACTTCGATATTGCCAATATGGAAGTAAGATTATGGCAGTCACTACGCCACAGAGGCCGTCAGTAAATATGAGGTATTGGAAATATTTCTTATCTGTTGCCTAACTTTCTTTCTAATATGTAAACAATTTTGTTGCTGAATGTATTAGGCGAGTATTAACGGTAGAAGATCTAAGTAAACACCTGATACGGCACAGGTGCTGTTGTGGAGGGCTCGCAAAAAGCCGGTGGAACCGCGGCACGTGCCCACCTTGTGGCGGGGACAGGTGAGCGCGGGAACAATGGGAAACGGAAATTACATTTGTCAAACAGTTGGCAATAGACATTTTGGTTAGGCGTTAAAGTGACGTTTTTTTTAGTTATTTCCACTACTAAGGTAGCAAAATAGGAATAACACTGTTTTAAGTACTTTTTATGTGGGTCACGTCAATATGAGATCACCGCGCCTGATGGTAAGCTAAAGGTAAAGTCTGTGGAATGGGAGTCACCATTACAAACATCGATAGTGCTATAATGGTAGCCCTTAGCGTGCTGCACAAATTTAACTGTGATAGTACATCTCTAAACCGCAGGTTTTCCTTTCAAAGTTAGGAGGTTTACAGTCGCTCCCGTAAAAGCCGTATAAGTTAAAAAGGAGGTAAAGGAGTAAGCAACCCTAGGTTTCCCCCTCCCTCCCCCTGAGCCCCTCAGTCTTAGGATGAGGGATTATATTTAACATAATTTGATATTCCTCCGTGCCTCGGAGAGCACGTTAGGTAGGCCTTTGGTCCCATTTGCCGAACGGAAATCTATGTCAGTCGTTGTTGGTAGTTGCACTAAAAAGTCCGACAACTTACTGGTCTAACTACAGAACTTTAATATCGCCAATCGGTTGTGGAGGTCAGATGGCAGACGCATCACGGAAAATATCGAAGTTCAGCCGCTTCATAGTTAGACTAAAAAGTCCACGGAGAGGGCTCGGAAAGAAGACCTAAGACTAACCTAACTAGAATCACTTAACCTCGGTTACCACTTAGCCACAAGTTTACCACTTATTTACCAACCTATTCCTCAATATACTTTTGTCATCGGAAAACAGTTAACCATTTCGCAGAAATACCGTCGCGTCGTCGCCTTTTTGGCGCCAATAACGGTCGATAGTGCCTCAACCCTAGTACAACCCAACCAAATTTTAAACCACTAACTCCACCACACTCGACATTATTTTGCATGACATTTCCTACTAGTCGGATTGCATAGGAAAATATACGGTCGTATTAAAATGTTGGCGAATCGTACCGGAAATAAGGATGTGAAAAGTATTTGCAATTTTGCAGTTGATAAGTTTGTTTTAAATCGCTGCCAGAATTTATGTTAGCTTGTTTATTTGTTTTAACTTGTAGGTACTACTGTACTAGCTGTACCCGAAATGAGCTGTCCGACTGGCCTCCGCCCTACAGAAGACTGCGGCCATAATAACCTTGAGTTGTGTTTTGTGTTCCCGCCGGTAATGGAGTAGCCAGAGCTCCCTGTACCCCTCCTTCCCTACCTCTTCCTAGCCTCCCCACCCATTCCTAGCCGTCCCCCCTTCCCTTCAGGGTTGGCAGCGCATGTGACACCTTTAGTGTTGCACACGTCCATAGGCCAATATGACCGCTTCCCATCAAGTGGACCGTGTGCTTGTCTGCCACCCAAATAGTATAAAAAAAACCCGCGACTTTATCCGCGTGGACTTCATCTAGGTTTATTGCTCTTAAAGAGTAGGTAGTTAAGTTTTAACTAAGGTTCCAAACTGTCAGTCCGATTTGTGATAAAGGGAGCGCTCTACATCGCAAAAGCTCTCATGCTCATGCCGAATGACAGAGTATTAATAAATATGAAATATAAAATTTCTGCTTCAATTAATCATCACCTGAAGCTCAAGTAATTTTGAAGTAATCAAAAATAGAACTTACTTATCTGCCTCCTTTTTTAAGTCGGTCAAATAGGTAGGTATAACAACATACAACCTTCTCCAGAAAGTTAAAATGTACTTTTCTGAATATTATCATCAAAATAGGTTCAACCGCGGACAATCATACGAACGCGCGTACTGTCAAACAGTGAACCTACCGAGAACCTACAAAAATTATTTGCATTTTCTTTAAAATAAAAAATCAACCGTAGTAAGCAGATAATCAATACATTATATAAAACTCAAAGTCCTGACTGACTGATTGACCTAGAGACAACGCACAGCCTAAACCGCTGGTGCTACTATAAATTTCAGAAACAAAAATATGACAACGTTAATTTAACTATTTGGTATATACAGCGCCATCTAGTATAACATGTTATCAACACCATCTCCACTAAGCTTTTGCTACTGTACGCTAGATGGTAGCTCTATACACATTACATAATTTTGTATGTATAAAAACTGGATGTTATCCACTTGCGTCGGTGGAAAAATAGTTTAGCATCATCTTCCGAGTCGGTATGAGTTATTACATCATATCATATCAATATCATGAATGGCCATGATATAACATAAAAAGTGTACACTGTTGTTTCATTTATTATTCTGATAACGTGAAATACAGATAACACATGTAACACATCTTTGTTCCTGGTTTTTGACTTTGTCTATTAATTTAGGTTGAAGATATTTCGTCTGTATTGAAAAAAAAAATTTTGGAGAACGTTGTACTAATTTGACCGGAAGATGTCGTTAAAGCGAGTTCTTATTGTCAATAAAACTTATCCTGCTGCCGGTTTGGAGTTTCTGAAGGACAAGTAAGTTTTTATTAATTAATTATTTCTATCATTTTAGAAGCGCTGAAGGCGCTTACCGATTTTCCGCCCGAATTGGGAACTGGACTACTTTCATTAAAATAAAATTAAAAAGACTCGTTGTGATTTGTGTTGAAGTCCCTCTTTTTTTCGTGCGGAAATCCCCACGGCCTGTGGTTATGTCGGACTTAAACGGTTTTAGTAGGCTAAACCCGCACGTAGTCTTTGATCTTCAAACACCAGGGTATAAGGAAACCCAAAATGAATTTTCTTCGCACTAATTTATCTTAGTCTTCCATACCAAAAAAAACTTACGTTTCGTTAAAAAGCAAAGGTTGTGTTACTGTTTGATAAAAAAAACGTGTTTAAATTCCACAGTAGGTATAAGTAAGTACTAGGTAGGTAGGTACTTATTATTCATACATTTTTATTGTATCAATAGCCACGCCTTTAAGAACAAAACATCTTATTTAGGTAGATTACCCTACCCTAAACCGGTTTTACTTTACTCCAAATTAATAAAAATTTACATTATCTTTTTTATTGTAAATCTTAAGTAATACCTACCTATACATTGGTAGAACAAAAAAATATTCGTTATTTAAAAGTTGAACAATTAAAATACCTATTCCTAGCGGACTCGCATACTATCCGTCCCTTAGTATGCGAGTCCGACACACACTTGACTGTATTTTCTTAAACTGTTTTTATAGAGTGGAAGCTACTGTAATACCGTTCTTAGACTACGAGCCAGAGCATCTCCCAACGATAAAGAAGACAGTTCCTGGCTACGATGCTCTCATCTGGAATACAAAACACAGGCTGACCACAGACATATTGGACCTAGCAGGTGGGTTACAGGTTTGAATATTTATACTGACTTCAAGGCGTGAATAAAAAGGACGGGTGGTTTTAAATTTCGCCTTGAAGTCAGTAATCGACGAAACTAACCAATTGTGCTTGTGTTTTTTGGGCCCTACCAAGATCTTCGGGGCATTAGTCAGCCTCTCCTGCAAGCTGCCACACCAGCTGACTGATATCCATTGCATACAAAGCTCGCACTTTGGAGCAGGAGATCCTCTCTCCTACTCATCCTTCCTAGAATTAGGTTTATTTGCCCATTTATGGGAGCAATTACCCGTCTGGTCCCCTTAACCCAAGAAATAAGTCTGTCTCAGAACCATATACTTCAATCAATAAACTTATATTTGCTTGTAGGTGAGGATCGCTTAGACACCGAACATCTTAGCTGGACCCCGCATATACGCACGAATTACCTTAATTTATGACCTATTTATTACTGTTTTATTCTTTCTTAAGCTTAATTTGCAGTATGTGGAAGGCTAGATGCCTTGAAACCTGGGTTATCCAAAGATGGGATCCGGTCTTGCATTTCTGTGGTTATTTCCGTGCCATCTTCGGGAAACATACTGCTATGTTGTTTTTCAGGTCCAAATCTAAAAGTCATCTCAGCAATGGCGTCAGGAACAGATCTAGTAGACCATGCAGAGCTCAAGAAGCGAGACATCCGTTTTGGCAATACGCCGAAAGCGCTGGACAATGCCGTCGCTGACATCACTGTGGCTCTGATGATTGCTGCCGCGAGACGGTTCAAGGAGGGCGTGCATGAGTTGGAAAGGTACCTGGAAGTTCCATTTTCATCGCCATTATTACCTGAAAGTTAATTCAGAGGCTTCCACCTTAGAAACAACGGTCCTACTCTTACCCTTAATTTAATATTATAAAATTTTTCACATATTTAGTGATCTAACCTTCCAAACCTGAGAGGTAATATAATATCTGTATAATCTCAGCTTTATCAATGTTTTCTTTTGTGTACAATAAAAAAATAAATTAAATTAAGTAAACCGTTATTAAATTCAGTAACCACGAATAATGATACATCACAAATTGCAATGTCTTTGAATTCCATAATGGACAAAAATTAAAAAGGTACTTCATAACTACTTGCTCGCGTACAGATGTACAGTCAGGTCAACTGTGTAGGTGTCCTACATGTATTCATTTGTCATTTATTTAAACAAATTAGCGGTAATTGAAGCGCGTGTCGGGCGTTGAAATTAACTATGTAGGTAGGTACCTACATGGTTTGTATTGCGTTTGGTTTCGGTTTTATCATTTAGATAAAAATAATACCTACTCTTCAAATGGTACCTATAATATCATGACGAAGAGTACTATCTTTTTTAATAGGTAAATAGAACGTGTTCGAATGTGATGTTTTGTGTGAAGGTCGTTTTACTGTAGCATAGCAACCACTTCAGATATGTAGGACTATGAGTGTTGTGGACTGTAGAATAGCTCTCGATAGGAGTTAATAAAAGAGTGACATAGTATTCTATGGTATTATCCATAATAAAATATATAAACTCTAGTTTAGATCACAGATTACTCGTTAAAGTAAGATATTCTTTCTATCCTTTTCTTGCTGCCTCACAGCTTGTTCATAAGCCAATGTCATCCAGACGTCCTCGACCCGTCGACCTTCTGTATCCAAATTATCCCAGCGGATTTTTGTGTGGGTAGTCGACCGATTCGCTGTCTCTATAGAAGGCGTTTGCTCGAACTATTATCACACATCCGTCCTATTACAGATGTGGCGAACCAATTTCTACTTCAGTTTGCTTATTCTATGACTTAAGTTTTTCTTTTTTAATTATATCATTTAGGTGGCAGACAAGCACACGGCCCACCTGATGGGAAGCGGTCACCGTGGCCTATGGACGTGTGCAACACTAAGGGTGTCACACACGCACTGCCTACCTTGACGGGAAGTGGGGAGGAGGAAGGGGTGGGGGGAGGAGGGGTACACCAAGAAGCGAAAGGGCGGGGGTACGAAAGGGTGGGGAGGAGAAGGGGTACAGTGAGCTCTGGCTACTCTACTTACCGCTGGGAACACAACACGATGGTTATTATGGCCGCGGTTTTCTTTAGGGCGGAGGTACTTCCCTAGTCGAACAGCTCATTTCGGACGGGACATACCGTCGTGTCTTACCTCCATCAAAAATCGGTATCTTTATTACTAAACCGAAGTAAACTCATTACGAATTTATCGATCAAAGAAACTCCGTACAAAGCACGTCGTCACCCATATGGGTGTACGTATTTTATTTGACGTACTAACCGCTGCCGCTGTTGATGAAAAGACTTCTAGCTTTGTCATTCACCTTCTCTCTTTAATAAGTATAGCTAAATTACAGCGGTGACTGGAAGTTTGGAGTCCAGTGGACGTTGGGTCAGGACGTGGCCGGCAGCACTGTCGGGATCGTTGGTTTCGGCGGCATTGGACAAGCGCTGCTCAGGAGACTGCGTGGGTTTGACGTCGAGAGGTTCGTTTATAGTGGACGGACGGATAAACCCGAAGGTGTGTAGACTCCAGACTTTAATCTCATCATAATCCCTGAACATCCTGGTTTTTTACACTACTTAGGTGGCAGAAAAGCACACGGCCCACCTGATGGGAAGGGGTCACCGTGGCCTATGGACGTATGCAACACCAAGGGCGTTACCCACGCGCTGCCGACCCTGAAGGGAAGGGGGGGGACGAAGGGGTGGGGAGGCTAGGAAGGGGTACTGTGAGCTCTGGCTACTCTACTTACCGGCGGGAACACAACACGATGGTTATTATGGCCGCCCTATCTACTTTTTCTAATCCAAAACTAGCATTTTAGAGCTCGGGATCCGCCCTCCTTATGTGGCTAAGTTTAAAAAAGAGCGCCAGAGCCTCATCCGTCTATAAACAGGTGTATCGGCTGGCACGTGGGTTGGTTTGGGTCCCTAAAACCTTGGTAGGTCCCAAAAACACCTATAATAAGTGAAATAAATAAACTCATACAATAGGTACATAAGGGTCCGTTCACACAGACCGACCAGCATCGTCGCGCATTTTTCTTTTAACACTGACAAATGATTTTCATAATGACAAAAGCAGTGCAGATGCAAAAATAAACCTCACTACAAATACTAAAAACTCTGTTTTCAACGTGATAAGAATCTGCTCTCCTCTCCGTGCCAGTCTGTGTGAACGGACCCTAAATGTTACCCACATGAAGTCTAAAAACATTACAACCCTAATTTAGACAGAGGTGTAAATGGTTTAACTCATATCATGAGTCGTGTATTAAATTCATCCTATTCTAAGTTCCTATCTCATCTATATATTTTCAATTTTCTTTCAGCCAAGACTCTGGGCGCAGAGCGAGTGCCGTTGGAACAATTGCTCAGAGAGAGTGACTACGTATTACTCTGCTGTCCTCTCACTCCAGAGACCAAGCACCTCATCAATGCTGATACGCTGAAACTTATGAAGAAAACTGCCGTCCTAGTTAACATCGCTAGAGGAGGTAATTTTGACTAAGGTGTTGGTGCTTTAGAGCCATACTTTTTTACCGACTTCAAAAAAAGGAGAAGGTTCTCAATTCAATTGTATTTTTTTTTTATGTTTGTTTCCTCAGAACTTTCGACTGGGTGAATCGATTTTGATGATTCTTTTTTATTTGACAGCTGGCCCTTCCCGTGTGGTCCCATTTTAATTTGGTCCGTTAAAGTCGGTTTTTTTTGTAAGAATTTTTGCATAGAAGGGTTATCCGTCTTGCTTGTTCTCTTTGTTCTTATGCAGCGCTATAATGATGTGCCTTGTGATAGATAACTGTTAACGGCCGCACTATACAGGGTTATTTGTAATTAACTAGCATCCTCGCAGGGGTAGATAGCTGACATCATAACTGACCATTTTTGTTCTACGACTTTTTATAATTCGTTAAATTTTATTTTCATACATACATAAATATTAGTTTAGTTTTGCGTCTAAAAGTTATTAACTCTACGTGCGCCGCCGCCGTAGTTTACGCGCATCGTAAAAATTAGGTAAACAAACTCGTCGGTAACTTTTAGACGCAAAACTAAACTAATATTTATGTATGTATGAAAATAAAATTTAACGAATTATAAAAAGTCGTAGAACAAAAATGGTCAGTTATGATGTCAGCTATCTACCCCTGCGAGGATGCTAGTTAATTACAAATAACCCTGTATAGTGCGGCCGTTAACTTGCAGTACTCTAGTACAGATGTTCTATTTCACGAAGGCGGTTTAGCTTTCATTGTAGTAAAACATAATATACACATTGCTTTTAAAAATGAATTACTTGCAATGCAATTATTGTTCTACTAACTGCTACATGAATTTCTTTTAACGTGACATGAACTTTCGCATACACATAATAATTATGCGTATTTACAAGACACAGGTACTACTATTTAATTGTTCACCCGCCTTCCTGAGATAGCTATCTAATACCAGTCTAGTAGTAAATTCTTATTGATCGTGTACAGTCTAGTAAGTTCTAATGATTTTTTATTGTTACCTTACAGAAGTGGTAGACCAAGAAGCATTGTACGTCGCGCTCAGAGACAAGCAGATATTCGCCGCAGGGTTGGACGTGGTCACTCCGGAGCCATTACCCAAGGATCATCCGATTGCTCTATTGCCTAACTGCTGTAAGTCAGATTCTTTGTATTACACCTACTCAGAAAGTACCTATCCTAGTACCTTTTTAAATAAGGCTGAATGTATATAAGTACCTATTTCCGTAGAAATGTGCGGAGGACAAAAATGTACCTAAGTATGAAAATCCATTGTTAACTTGTTTTATCATTCCAATTTGGTTTTTTTATTATCCATGTAGGTGTAGTTTAAACTTATAAAGTTCCTACTTACTAAGTACGTAACTATCAGTAGGACGAAAGTGCGTTTCCCAACTCCCGTGTCTGCAGTCTGCACATCGGGCCTCAAACTACACGCCGCGCTTGTTAGTAATCGGTCCCTTCCTCCCCTAGTTGAGTAATGTGCTATTCAATTAATACTTACCAAAAAAAGCGAGCGCCTATCATTGTATCGACATAGTATAAGATGAGAGTTATAATGTAGTTAATTTATAATATTATTTATTTTAATTTTCTTTTCAGATATCATACCCCATATGGGTAGTGCTACAGTAAAAACTCGCAATGATATGGCGACTATAGCAGCTCATAACGTTGTTTTGGCACTAAGTGGCAAGCCCATGTTATTTCCAATATGTTGATATATTATATTTCAATAAACATTAATAAACTGGCTATGTATTATTTACAATATTTTAGTTTTTTTTAAATCGATCACGTGAATACTTATGGCTTCACCTCACCTGATGGTGAGCTAAAGTTAAAGTTCCAGGACTGGGAGGTACACCATAGTACAGGGTAGGCCCTACCCTGTACTATGGTGTACCTCCCAGTCCTGGAACATAGTACAACGATATCACTAAAAACAGTTATAATGCCGAATGCGGGAAACCTTAAACTGCGTACCTGTAGGTACCTATAGGCTAACTTAGTAGGTTTGCAATTGTTTTTGAGCCCTTTTGGGTTCAGAAAGGGGGGTCAACGGGCACTTTTACCTACTTAAAACCTAGTCCATACACTTGTTCTAGTCATCGCCTATGCGAACGGAAACCAACCCATAGATAGATTATGCTATCTCAATAGGTACTAACGTGATAGCATTAGTAGGTATACCTACTTCCGCGCTAAGATCATTGCACAGTGCACACATTGAACAGAGCTGTTTGAACCTCGATACAGCTATACGTACACACTTATCGGATAACTATTGTAAATGTCTAACATCGCTTATCGAACATGTACAGTATAGCCATAGCCAATAAAGACCATATTCCCGCCAACGCTGAACGCTTCATTTTTTTTTCTGGATGTACGGCCTTGACTCCGTAGCTCCTATGAAGCCAGAAGCCGGCAAAACTATCACATAACGATTCAGACCCGCTCAATAGCAATACGCTTTTGTACATACATATCTCTGATTGTCTCGATCATATCACGATACTATTATCTTAGTGGCTGTTGAATAGAAGTAGGTACAAACACAACAAACAATGATTGTAGCCTACATAGTGACTCTCGCTTTACTTATCGTTAGTTTACCGGCGACCTGCGTGGCGAACAACACGATGACTAAGAATCTTAAAGTTTTAGTATCTTCAAATGATTTACCTCCAGCAGCTCTGAAAATTCTTCAAGAACAGTGAGTTTTTTTTAATGAATATTTTTCAGTAGGTACCATAGAATATTATACTTTTTTTTTATATTTTACTGACTATGAAAACGACAGAACATTTCTTAACATTCACTGCAACCAAATGCTCCCAACACCAATAGATATTTATATACCTACCTAACCTAGTTCTTATCGTTAAACAGTGAAGTAGGTAGGAAAGTAGGTAAAAAGATAGGACTTACAATTATCTATTTATGTATTTTCACACCTGTGTATCACCGGGGTAAAGCACCAGATTTTCTATTATAGATCCATTAATTAGTATTCCTTAGGGGTTTACCGTCAACATGTTAAGCTTATAAGGTATAAAAAAGGAGCATTAAGTTGAAAAGGAATCGGTTCACCCAGTCGAAAGTTCTGAGGTAAAAAACATACAGTCGAATTAAGAACCGCCTCCTTTATGAAGTCAGTTAAAAATATCGCAATTTTGAACGATGAACCTCAGTACCTACCTAGTCCGAATACGAATACTAAGATACTTATACTCGTATCTAGTCAAAAAAATGCAGGACTCAAATCGAAATTTATTAAATTTGAAATCTCTTCAATGTTTCTGCTTGTTATACATTTCTATCTAAAAACCATAACCAAGATAGCACCAAAAGTAGCGAACTGCGTGCACGGTTTGGTCTGGTGGTAATGACCTATTAATGTTCGCTATTGACAAGGCCATTCCGACTTCTAACATTCTGTACTAATAAAATAGTTATTTATGTCTACTATGTGCATTTTCCTGTTGCTATAAGTATTATTTATTACTCTAGTCTGCCTGCGTGGACGTCGGTTTTCGCGCATGTTGACTATAATCACCGGTTCTACTCAATCGATGTGATTAAACATAGGTATAGTCCATACTGGTTGTCTGGAAGAAATCGCAGACAGCGATAAGACCGCCCTTTGTACAATTTTTTTTTTATGTACCTATACGCATTGTTTGTTTTTATCCTGATGGTGTGTGCAATAAAGAGTATCTATCTATCTATCTATCTATAGGATTTTGAGTCTGACCAAGACCTTATAAACAAAAAACGCATTAAAATCCGTTCAGTAGCTTTTGCGTCCATTACGAACAAACAGACAAACAAGAATACCATAAAAAACTGTGTTCACAATAGTTCATAAACCCAAGTAGGTACCTATCTTCTATCACCATTTTTTGTATTGTCTTTTATGGGAGCGACTGCCATCTGGCCTACAAGCCCGAAAGGAAACCTGCTCCAGAGCCATGTCCATTAATCAGTAGGTGAAGTTGGCTTGGGCCCCGAAGATCTTAGCTGGGCCCCATGAATACCAACTATCCACTGAAGTGCCTAGTAGATATTTTAAGATCGTAGGTAATACAGCAGGCACCATTGTGTTTTTACGAGCTTCTTAACAATAATAGTCTGCGTTCAATAGCAATCAGTAATTTGATTACCTTATGATAACCTTTGGATTACTCATGACATAGTTAAAAAACTACTGATTCTAAGGCCTTTTTAACCGTCTTCAAAAAAGAAGGAGGTTCTCAATTCGTCTGTTCTTTTCTTTGTGTTTGTTACCTCTGAACTTTCGACTGGATGAACTGATTTTATAGATTCTTTTTTTATTTGAAAGCTGGTTCTTCCTGTGTGGTCCCACTTCAATTTGATCCATTTGAAGTTGATTTTTATTGCAAGAATTATTATACTAAGACTAGCTGATGCCACGGATTCGGATTGATTCACTTCGGAGACTGAATTTCACTTAGGTATGCCTTCTCCTCCCCTTGATTTAGCTTAGGTACATACAATACACTAAAACATGTCGTCATTAGTTTCACAGTCGTCCAAACGCAATACCTGAATTTTGGTGAAGAAGGCAGGACCTTGGCCAAAGAAGATCTACTGAAACTAATTCCAGGATGTTCAGCACTAGTATGGAACTCATACCTTCCTATCTCCAAAGAACTGCTAGACAAAGCTGGTAATCTACTTGTTCAAATTTAGAATAATCGTAATTTTACAGGAGGTAGGACACGACGGTATCTCCCGTCCGAAATGAGCTGTCCGACTGGGGTAGTACTACCTCCGCCCTACAGAACACCGCGGCCATAATAACCATCGAGTTGTGTTCCCGCCGGTAAGTAGGGTAGCCAGAGCTCAATTTACCCCTCCTCCTCCCATCCCTTCCTAGCCTCCCCACTCCTTCCCAGCCCTCCCCCATTACCTTCAGGGTAGGCAGCGCGTGTGTGACACCCTTAGTGTTGCACACGTTCATAGGCCACGATGACCGCTTCCCATCAGGTGGGCCGTGTGCTTGTCTGCCACCTAAGTAGTATAAAAAAATAATAATAATAATAACTGAGGCAATGAAAAAAATTTTTGATGATAAAAAGCTCTCAGGACAGTCCTTACAATGGTGGACTGGTGGAGTCGTCCTCAATTCAACGGCCTTGATACCTACATGCTTTTTCACACATCTCTTAAGGACCCAGACCAGGCATCCTGTGACCTACGAGCAACTAAACTAGTATTGTGCTTATTAAATGATATGAAAACCGGTAAGAATTTACCCGTAATGACCATGGATCTTTCTACCTTAGATAGCTGGATATTTCATCAAAAATAACCTCCTAAGTTACAGAGATGTTAAAGTAATCGACTGATCACATTCACTCAAAAATGACGTTAAACTGTACATCCCACAGGACCTCAACTGAAACTGGTGGCGACAGTGTCAGCGGGTTACAACCACTGCAATGTGGATGAGCTCCGCGCCAGGGGCATTAAGCTGTCCAACACGCCCAACGTACTGGCTCCAGCAGTAGCCGAAATTGCCGTAGCTCTTATCCTGGGATCCGCTAGACGCTTCACTGAGAACCTTGCTCAAGTTTCCAGGTAATAAACTGTCCTGGGGGTAGTATTCGTGGGGATTTCCGCACGGAGAAATAAGGAGAAAAAGTGGTTCTCCCTAGCGACTACAATAAGGTGTTCTTCAAGAAGGGCATTAGAAGGTTTTCGCAGGCTCGGTAGCGCGAGTGTGATGCCCCTGGTATTGCACGCGTCCCTAGGCCACGGTGACCGCTTTCCATCAGGTGGGCCGTGTGCTAGTCTGCCACCTAAGTTGCAAAAAAAGGCGTTAGAGCTTGTGAATATTAGCATCCTTTTCATATGTATAACTATTGTTTACATTTCTACATTTTAGCGGTGTCTGGACAGACGGTTTCGACAAGATGCTGGGACTGGACGTTCGAGGCAGTACAGTGGGCATCATTGGACTAGGGGGAATTGGACAAGCTGTGGTCAAGCGCCTTGTAGGATTCGAAGTGGGCAAGTTCATATACTCTGGCCATAGGGAGAAGCCTGAAGGTACGTACTAATAGGTAGTAGAAAATGTTCTTGAAAGGAGTAAGGTAAGACCACAGAACAGGGAAGACTCTCTGTTCTGTGGGTAAGATACCTATTTATAACCTGAAATTCTACAATATTATCCAATTGCAGCTTACATTTTGTAGCCCGAGGTCCGCTATCCCTACTCCTCCTGTCCATATTGGCTTTTACAGGACCGACTGCCGTCTGAGACCGATAAATTCAGCGAGAGGATCTTTTTTTTATGTTGGTCACGTCAATATGACTTCACCTCGCCTGATGGTAAGCTAAAGGCAAAGTCTCAGGGGGTCTCCATTACATACAAGGACAGTGCCATAATGGTGGCCCTCAACTTGACGGCCTTATCAAATGCTTTTTGACGCCCCGCTTAAAGGACCCAATCACGCGACAAGTTTGGAGAGTGCTTGATAAAATTTGCCAGAAGTCACATATAATTGGACGAATAGACTCGAGAGACGTACCTAAATCTACTGTAGTCTGCTAAGAACGTTAAGCCCGGTACTTCAAAACCTAGATGAAATCTAGCAACCACTCTCAATTCTCATAGTGATATCCACAGCCTGAGTCCAGATCTAGCGGTCTGAAACTACATATGCACCCACCTGCTATTACCATTCATGTATTTAAAACTATTACTTCCAGGCAAAGCCCTCGGTGCAGAATTCGTAACCCAAGACGAGCTTCTGGCGCAAAGCGATTTTATCCTGTTATCATTGCCTCTGACGAACGAGACGAAGCATATGATCAACAAGGAGACCCTCGCGAAAATGAAGAGTAACGCCATTCTTATCAACGTAGGACGCGGTGGTACGTACTGAACTTATCTTTGAATGACACTTAAGTAGGTCATGGTGGTAGGTACCTAATATTAAGGGGCTCGTGTCTAAAGTGGTAATTACTGTTGTGACAGAAACAAAGTGATCAATATTGCTTTTGTCACGTTTCTGTCCATTCTAAGGTTGCCTGTAAAAAATTGCTTTTATCGATAAGGCCGCCCCTTGTACATTTTTACCCGACTGCCGAAGAAAGGAGGGTAATGTTTTTCGAGACTATGTATGTATGTTGTATGTATGTATGTATGTCCATTTCTTTGGCACGGCCTACAGCCTAAACGGCTTGACGGATGTTGACATGCGGTGTCATTTGATTTGTCGTGATTGTGTGTTTGAAATTAGATTGGCTGTCGAATAATGGATCCCGACTGTTCAGTTGTTGTTTCTAGACCACCGGACATTAAAGTGCTTGTTTTTTTCTTTTTAGTTTTTAGGCAGCCGGGTTTTACCCACTATCTATAATATTATTGTGTATTATTATTGTACTATGAGCTCTTATAACAATTCAAATGCGATGCTACTCAACTCAGGGAGTGAACTGCAACGCATTTGTATTGCTATAAGAGCTCAAAGTAGCCTGTAAACTTTTGGTGTAGGTAGGTAGGTACATTAAAGAGTTATCTATCTATCTATCTAACGGAGTATGTAAAACATTACAAGAACAAGCAATAGTAACCAATCAGTCTTAGAAGTTAGTAGTAGAGATGACCATTCCTAATAATATTGTTCCAGTTGCCATACGAACATCTATGGCAGTCGTTACGGGTTGGAGCCCTAAAATTATGACAAATGGTTTAGGTAACTACAGAACTTCAATATCGCCAAATTGGCGCGCCTACCATCTGACTTCCACAAAGCATGGGCGACGCCAATGGGTTGTGAAGGTCAGATCTTAGGTATACTTTATAGAACATAATTGAAATACGGCCGCTTCGTAGTTAGACTGTTAGCGGACCCTAACCGAATTAGGAAGAAGCTTGGAGAATGATGATTCAGTAGGTATACTTTGTAAACATGTCATGGTTATACAACTTTCAGATCTAATCGACCAAGATGCATTATACGACGCGCTGAAGAATAAACAGATCTACGGCGCTGGACTTGACGTGTCTTCACCTGAACCTCTCCCGAAGGACCACAAACTCCTTACTTTGCCGAATCTATGTGAGTACCCACCTAAATATAAAATAAACGTATGCCACACTCCTCAGTCCTCTCATCACATAACATCTGACTTTCTTTGGCCAATGAAATAGCAGGCAATCTAATAAATGACCAAAACTACTCAATATTGAAGCTAATGCGACTCTCATGGGAGCGACTGCCGTTTAACTTCCGCCCCGAAAGGAAATCCAAAGTAAAACCGGAGATATAGTCAAAAACGAAAAAACATTTTGTAGTGGAATATTCTGTATGATAATATATTGTACTTATAAATATTTTTTTCTCTGTTTCAACAGTCTTATTACCGCACATCGGCAGTGCTACCGTACGCACCCGCAATGACATGGCCGTGCTGGCTTCCAACAACGTAGTCAACGCACTCACCGGCAAATCGCTCATCACCCCTGTCCAACTGTGATTAACAGATCTATTATAATGATAACCTTGCCTAGTTGAATTTGAAATGTACTAATTTATGAGTTTAATTTGGAAACTGCGGAAACTGCCAGTATATTCATTCAAAGTAGAAGCAATTAGTACGCAACTTTTCCTAATGATTTAAATCGGAAAATATGAACATACAGAACGGGAGATTAACTCGCGAACAGCCTCTTACAGGGGAAAACTCTTGACCAACTGAGTTACCTGGACATATCCTAGATATTCGATATTCTCCGATACATTTTACGGCTTAGTATGCCTCTGTACTGACTGGTCACGGGATCAAGTCCCGTCCTGGATGTTTACTTTTTCTGATCTAAATCATTAGATGCTGCCAGTACAAAACTGCACAAAATACCAACCTAGTAAAAATGTTTTAGTAGTATGGTAGTTTTACTTTACTTATTCAAGAGGGTTATACATAGAAGCCATTTTTTTCGATTGCATTATATTGGCTAGTAACTTATATACTGATTGTAAATAAAATATCTACCTGTTTAGATAAATATGTGAAAAATGCACTGTATAGTGTTTAATCTATGTGATCTTAAATAAAAGATATAATATTATAAATTTGGCCTTTATTTATACTTATATTTATTACTATAATATAAAAGTATCAATAGTATTTATATACAAGTAGGTTCTTAAGTAAATAATTACATTTATTATTAATGAAAGTTATGATTTTTTTGTCGAAATAAATTTTGAAAGAAAAACTATGGAAATATTATTTCCTTGATCTGATATCACATTGATTTATTGAAAAATAAGTCTATATACCATTTTTAATTTATGAAAATAGTTTTTAGGATTAAAAAGTACAACAAACATACCTAAGTTTTGATGAAATTGCTTTTATAACACCATGGTGGCAAATAATATAACTAATTTTATTTGGGATGATAGTGGAATTCCAGAGAATTCCATTTTTTTACTAACTTAAGTAAGTAGGTAGTAGGTAGGTTAGGTACTTGTGTCGGGCAGAGTGGAGTAATTACATCCATTGTTCCTCTGGCAACTTCAAGCTAAAACACAACACAGGATGGAGGGAAGGTTCTACTGGTAATATTGTACTGCAGCTATATCTATAACTCATGTCACCAAGTGAGATAGGTTTGTAGCACCATAACATTCCAAAGGCATTTTATGTATAACAAAAAAACTGAAAATACTGCTAGATATTATAAAATACTTTCAAAATTTAAGGTGCATCAGCCACTACAGCTTCTAAGTCTTTCAGAAAAGGTTCTATTTGACTTTCCAGGGACAATATGTGGCCAGTGTTGCAGTTGTCACTGCCAATAAATGTGATGACTAACGGTAACTTACTCATCTGTATTACCTGCAAATTAAAAATATAATGTGTTAGGTTATGATATAATTCTGTTTGGACAAAAGTGCCCCATTGACTCCAGATACATACAGTATATTTATATATTAAAAATACAAACCATGGACCATTAGTGTCCCAAACTAAACTTAAGGGTAGTCTGCTAGCATGGATTGAATAAGAGAAACAGGTATCGAGGCATAACTAAGTATTCAGAAGTAAATCTTTAAAAAACTAACTATTTACTTAATTTACTAAACTACTAGTGAATTAACCTTCAGCATAAATTATAGTTTTGATATATACAATACAATGATTATTACACCAAGGGCTCTTACGCGAAAATGCCTTCCTCTTTTTACAATATTTGTATGGATTTTGATCATAAACTAAATTATTTAACATAATTAGGTACATAAACATTCACACTACCAGTAATTGATCAAGTGTGTTTGGTGAAACCTACCTGATAACTAGAATACATAGATATGATTGTTTTGTTCCTGCCTAGCCCAAGTTTGCTAGCTTGGTCAGTAGCCATTCCGAATGTTGATATGAAGTTAGGCCGCAAGGCCAGTTGTGGGGCTCTATCTGTCACTGCTCGAACCAAGGGCACACCATCACGATCAGTTATTAGTATACAGTGAAGTCCATTAACTCTAAAAAGATTTCAAAAAGTTATTGTTGATGTTCCAACATAATCAAATTACATTTTTATAAGCAATAACAGAATTACTTCTCCAGTAAATGGTTAAGATATTTTCGTAAATCGTCAACCATGGTGATAGAAGTAATTAAATATAGAATTAACGATCTGAATTATAAATATATTATAATAAACACTGATTAGGGATATGAGATAGTGCTAAGGCTGACGTTTTTTAATCGGAGTCGTTAATGTCAAATTGACATTATTGAGAGATAAATGACATGTTTGTTTTGATAAAAACTTTCTACTTTGCCATAGACTATCCCTATCCGCAATCTTATTCGTTCAAGAACAAAATATTCTCCAAACAAATAATATTCTTGGAAAATTATTGAGTACAGTGAGTGTGGATTGTTTCATGATATACAAACTTACCTGTACTGTATGATGAATTTATTAGTATGTTTGAAAATGGAAAAAGATCCTTTGAATTCGATCTTCAAACCAAACCCACTTAACTTGACATTTCATGAAGATTTTTTTAGAAGAACTTGATTTTTTTTGTCTATAGCTAAAATGGCAGATTCAGGTTGACAGTCGTGCAATTTTCGTAATTTATTTTTGGGTGCAATAATTATTGCCTTTGTACTTTTTAATCATTTTTATGGTACTTAGTAGAGGATAAAGCAAATATTTTATATCATAGTACAAATTTGTTTACATTTTCATCACACTCGAATGTTGCAATTTCACGAAATATCAAGCTTTGGTATGATAACAAAAGATATAAAAATTCAGCCTTGTCTCGGAATGTGCTCTTTTTCGTCATGTGTGTGCCGTCGAAATTAACATAGCATGAATGGTAACTACGGTGAAGTTTCGGGTATGTATACGTAACTGTCTAGAATTGTGATTTTCGGGATTGTGACGTCACAAAATAGACAAGACATTATTTACAGTGCAAATTAGCTAATAAAATGTTTTATTGTTTTCATCGGTGAGTAGCGAAAGATTTGTGGGCTTCCCGTGTGGAGCGAATTCGCGGCGGAGCGGTGGGCTTTCGCTAGGATGGGCGGCGATGTCTGCCCCCTCTGAGAGCGCTGCGAGCCCTGCACCGTGCGCATGCACTAATATATCGCTTATGCAATTGTTCCATGAGTTAAAACAGAAATTTCCTGGAGTACCTGATCATGTTGTGTCAAATACCATCGAATTGTACTGTCATGATAAACAAGCTTGCGAAAAGCACCTCCATAGCGAAGTCAAGGCCTCCCTAACACACGCCTACCATGCGTCGTCATCGGCAGCCGCACGTCAACTCAATGAACTCAGACCCAACTTACCACTGAAGTGCCGGAACCAGCCCATTGTAAAACATGAAGCTGAAAAGTCTATAACACTTAAATCAGTTACTTGCCAAGGGCCGCAGAAGGCAATATTGAGCTCTAGCACACCTGAGCCACAGAACAAGCCGAACACTGATGCTAATCAAAATATTGTTGAGGAAAAAAATGAGGAAGCATTTAAAAATAACAATAACATCTCGCCAGTAACAATAATCAATATTGATAATTGCTGTGCTAAATATAATGCCGAGTCTCCTAGTGATTTAGAATTAACAAATGAAAATCTAAAAGATAGCAAAGTTACATCACCACAAGAGGAATCACCAAGTTCACCTCAACTAGAGCTTTCAAATTTGGAACAACCAGAAAGTACAAATTATAAAATTTTAAAGAGTCATAAAATCAAAAGTAACCTCCCTGAAAGATTGGAAAAAGGTAAAGAAAAGAAAACTATCAAAAAAGAAGAGCCACCACCTGTAAATCAAATTCAAGAGAAGCCAAAACGGCCAAACACACTTGATTTCATTAAACCCAATCCAGATATTGCATTTAAACAGACATTAAAAGAACCGGAGGTTGAAACTTGCAGGACAGTGTCACCAGCGCCATCAGCTTCAAGAACCGATAGTCAGCCTACGAAAGAAGCCAAATCCAATACATCATTTAGGCCAGAGAGGGGATATCCCCTAAACCTGTCAGTTAATGTCAATTGTCACATGGACTTGAGTCGTGGTTATGGTGATTCTTGGTTAGAAGATTATGATAGTCCCAGAGCTATTACATCTGTGAACTTGACTGTTTGTACTCCAACATCGAGTATGGCGAGTCCAGTGCGGGATACACGTGAGGAAGATGGAGGATTTGAAGGGCATGTAACTGTGACCGTGAGCCCGAGTACAGCTCGCCCACCGCGGCGTCGGGCGCCCCCGCCGCCGCAACCATCACAACCATCGCGGTTGGAGACCTCACCGAGGCCCACCAGAGCGGCACCTGAACCTCCTGGATCAACTATTGGTGAGTGCCTATGCATGTTCGTCTTAGTTGTAATCCTAGTTACATAATATCAAGCATTCACTCTGAGCTTCTTTGAGCCTTTGGAGTCGACTTTCATTCTTCTTTCCATTATTATTAGACACATTTTCGCTATTACGGGAGCATCTACTGTTTGACCTCTTGCCTCAGAGAGGAATGCCTGTATCAGTATTATACTTTATTAAGTTGTTTGCACTCACTGTTTACCTAAGAAACCTATGTTAAAGTCTATACTTTACGTATTTTTTTATTTTATTTTTTGATAATATTGTTGGTGATTGGGAAAACTTAGGCGAACTGTAGTTAGTTTGATTATTTATTGTAATTTATTTGGCTTTCCCCACTGGCAATCTATCCAACTAAACTGCTTTCCTAATGTAATGTATTAGTCAATGAAATAATTGAGTCATTTATGGTAACACAGTTTTATTTGCCTTAATCACAGTTCATTTGTTGGTCAAAACAGCTCTTACTTATTTTAAAAGCCCATTTGCAGTTCATTGAAAAATGAAAAAAGGTTGACTCTCTACTGATGTTGATTTATATTATCGCTAACATTTTAAAATTATATGCATGGGTATAACATACAGGCACAGCAGAATTTAAGGATTTTATGATTAAAAAATATAAGATTTAGTTTCTTCCCTCAGATATCCAAACCACCTAAGAGTTGATCGATCAAAGAATCACTAAAATCTGTTTTAAGCCATACTGCTCATGTTTACGATACTGCACTTCACCATCTTCATGGTGGTTTACAAGTCCTGCCCTTCATGCATACAATATTCTCCCTTTAGTTGAGAGATTTCTTTTATCAAGAACTGGAATTTGGGCTTACTTGCTTTTCCTTAAAAGGCAGTAGGCAATTAAATCCTTTGACCAATCGTAATAACTGAAAATTTGATAGTGTAAATAGTCCCAGAACACTCAATATTTGTCAGTTAATGAGATAACCCATAACGGATATCTATTTAAGTCTATTTTCAGTTACAGTTTTATCTCTATTTAGTGATATAAAACGGTCTTTATTTTAGTTCGAAAATCGTATTTTGTTGTTGTATTGAAATTTCCTGCCTACCAAAGTCCAACTGGGAATTGAGCCTTGTACAATGTTGGGATTTCGCCCTATACACCCTTCTGAGCCACACTAAGCTCTTAGAAGCAACTGGGTTAAATTAAAAATTAAAAAACTAAAAAATTAAACTCCTATAGTGCACAGATGGTCGGCGACAGACAAGTTTGTCGTCGTAATTACCGTAAGACCTTGTAGAGATGTAAACCAAAACTTATTTTATTCCTATCATCGACCGCCATATAATTCGAACTGGCAGGATGCAATTCACTCTTCCGGCATGCAAATCTGTCATCCATTTAATAGGGAAGGAAATAATTCAGGATTGCCATAACCAGCAGCTTTTCTTATTATAAGCTAGGCACGTGAGATAAAGCAGGTTTCCAAATGCATTAAAAGGTCACCAGCATTTACGTTCACTTTTATTATTCACTGTTCGTCACTCGAATGATAAATTCTATAAACTTGTTACGCTTATTTTGATTTTGAGTGGCATCCTCTCCTTGCCCTTGACCCAATTATTGGGGTCAACGCAATATGTGATTCGCAGTTTCTCTTTTTCTTGTCATATTCTACATTTTGGGCCTACATCATCTGCTTTGAAAGCTCTCTACGTTCATATTTCGATCCTTTCTAAGCACGTTATACTTTTTCTCTTCTCTCTCTGCCCACTATGACAGCCACTGACTTCTCATCTCTTCATTCACTGGTCCAACTTTTGAGCTCCTGCTAATATCCCTCGTTCCTGTCATTCAGTCTTCAGACGTAGTCATTATTTAGGGTAATAAACATCTTTGTTTTGTTCGAAGTGTGCTTCATATATGCATATGTTTCTGTAGAGCAACAGTCTGTCTTAAGATTATCTTGTCTCTAAGCTCCCAGCTTCATTCTATCCATTTTTGTCATACCACACATCCATTGGCAACCACATGTGATGATTTTCTGTATATTATTTTTCTGGTAGGTACTATTTTGGAAATGAAAAATTCGAACAGGTGAAATTCGTCATCATCATCGCCACCGTGAATCCCGTAGCTAGTAATAGTATCTTCTGACATTAAGTCTACATCTCATTAAATGTTTTGACATGAGGATCTGAAAACAATAATTACTAACGACAAATGGGATGCACGTTGCGCTACAAAGACGTAGGTGAACATTGTATATTCGTTAAACAGAGCACCTACGCTTGCTAGTACTCTACAGAGCAACTTGCGCTGTTTTTTTTATGTTGAGAGAATTTGGGTGTTGTTTTTGTCGAGCATTCTGTAAATATAGTTTATGAGAGATGCATATCAGAACTTTCAAACCTTCTGGAATAATCCTACTGTTTTGAGGCGATTTCACAGAATTATGACGAGCTGAATATTTTAAGAAAGTAAATTTACTCCCTTCGACTTGATGATGTCTCAGTCCCACACTATTTTGACGCCAAATTATTTTTCATCAATTAATACGTTTAATACTATGCTCGATATGACTAGTATAGCGGACCACAGGCTCCAATTAAGTCCAAAGCTTAAGCTTTGGCAACCGAGATGTGTATTTACCATTTCGTATTTTGGGCACCATTGCTCTAAAATCCACACGGGCTTGTCACACTAACACCCTTTCCAAATCCACGTTCCATTGGAGGGCCTTTAATCGCATAATATGTGTTTATTATTCAATAATTGTTTTTCCAAACACGTGTTCAAGTGGAGGCAAGAAACTATAGCCATACAGAAAATTTACTATAGTATGATCTGCCTGCTATGGTTTTCCCTAGCCTCTACAATAGGGTTCTTCAAAAAGGGCGTTAGAAGGTATTTACAGGGTCAGCACTTTTGTTATTAATTTATCTCCGACTAAATCTATAAATCTGAAAATATAATAAATCAAGTTCAAGTTCTTGATAGGCGTGAACGACATTCACAATTCTGTTACTTTTTTAATAACACAATTGAGTTACCTAATCGTGAAATGTGATAATCGTACGATAACGGATAGGGAAAACCGATACAAAAAATACTTTTTTTTGTATAAAACTTCCTTAAAGCGTTTGCAAAATTAAACATTCATTAGATGATGATGAATATTTATGTTTGACTTTATGTAACTAAGTAGAAACCTTGAGCGATTGTTGTGTCCAGTGAATAGGTTAGTATATCATTAGAAATCGCCGAACGAACAACTCTAGTTCCCCTTAACTTAGAAGACCCACGGTAATTTTCTACTTCTGGGGTATTTTACAAGATATTATATTACATTTTAGCCAGCCAAGTAATCGACACCAAGACCCTCGAAGTCTAAGCCAGCCTCATTTGGAAACTGGTACACCTAGCTCCTGTAAAACCAAAACAAATAAAATTGTACGCGATTATAATTCTATGCTAAAATAAAAGTAGCATTATGTTTACGTCTTATAATTATTACCCGACGAGTGTTTTCAGAGATCATTCAAACAGAAAGAAAGACAGACGAAAATTTTATAAACTGCTTTTTGTTATAAAGGTTCTACATACAATCATGCATTCATTTAAAACCTGTTATTCGAAAATTACAAAAAGACACTTCAATTTAATTTATTTGTATAGATATAGATATACTCGTAGATTATGGCTCATTGGAAATACCACTTTTAAGGAAGATAAAGTGTAAAAGCTCGCTTGTAAGGCATAGTTGTGTCGCTATATCACTCGCACTTACTGTTTCCGAAGGTAACAACAGACTGAACAATAAATATAAAAAAGCATACCATTTACAAATGTTCTGATATTTAGTCTAATTTTAATTATTCTCCTTCAAATCTGCCAAGTAAAATACCCAAGTAAACGAACTCTGACATTTGTTCCCCACATTCATTATCAATGACATTACATTGAATAGGTATATTATAAACTACATACCACACAATAGTATATCATAGAAGGATGACTGATATAACATCAGTACAGTTAATTACTTTGCTATTTTCTATATAACATGGGTATTAACAATATTATTACACCATTAATTGATACGACTAAAATACCTCAATGGTGGTCACATATTAATTTGGTTATAATCACCTCAAAACCTGAATCAATTAGTCAACTTATAATATTGTAGTCCACTATTTCTTCTGTCAATTAAATGGCATGTTAACCGTCTGTTCAGTGTGCTGCGACCTTAATTGCATTCTCAGAGCTGCTAATCACTTTCCCTAATAGGGCATGGTGCATAATGTCAGTAGGTGGTTCATAGTCTGTGGACATAGCCCACTGCAGGTAATAGACCTCTCGCAATGTGTTACCTTACGCTGTGTATTTAAGTCGTCACTCTATTGAAACACACACCCGGGATTCTGTCTCTTAACTTAAGTGTAGTTCTTTTATCGGTGGACGAATCGCCAGTCTACTCTAACCTGTTCCAGTCAGGGATTGATTTATGCCCTGGCATTTTAGACATAAACAGTGGCGTAACTATACCATCTGGGGCCCGTGGCAAATTCTGTTGATGGGGCCCTTTCAGTAAAAATCGTCACGTTGTACTCAGTTTAATTTCAATAAACTTTGAGATTTTCAACGTAACCAAAACCAATGTCAAAATAATTACACAAAGAATACGCAGTCAGTACCTAGAGCCCTTTTTTACATACATACATACATACATACATACATACATACATAAATACATACATACAAATCACGCCTGTTTCCCATTGGGGTAGGCAGAGACAACATCTTTCCACTTGCTACGATCTTAGCATACCCCTTTCGCTTCTTCAACTTTCATATTTTTTTTCATACACGCACGCCGGTTGCGGGTACCTACTCTTGACCTAGGCCTTTCTCCAAAACGTCTTGGATCTGATTAAAATATGTACGCCTAGGTCGGCCTTTACCGGGTTGCCAATTCACCCTCACCCCATATAGGTATCTGTTTCGTCAATCTTCTTTCATCCATCCTCTCTCCATGTTCAAACCATCTAAGTATCCCTATCTCTATCTTGGTCACTACATCTTCAACTATACCGCAACGTTCCCTTATCACATTGTTTCTCATTCGATCCATCAGCTTTACTCCAGCTATCCTTCTTAGACTTCTCATTTCTACAGCATTCAATCTACTTTCATGCTTCTTCTGCCACACCCAACATTCACTACCATACATACCCATACATCGATGTGGGAACAAGAACTCCTCTATGTACAGCAAGTCGTGCCTCTTTAGACATTTTCTGTTGACTGCTCATAAAATTATGTAGTGCCATTCACTTGATTACCTGCCAAAACTCTTCGCTCAATTTTTTCCCTTTTTTATGGTGCGGAAATGGATACCACGAAGATGGTTATGTCGGGATCGAACGCCGCGGCGTTCGATCCCGACATAACCGTCTCGAGTCTTAATTACCAGGATGTAAGATTACCTAATAGGCATATATCCCTTGCACCCTAGCTGACCCTTTCTCGTCTCCTGTGGCGAGTGAGAGGCGCTGCTCGCCTACGTTGCCCGGGTGCACCACGTGCCCTCATAAAAAAAATATAAAATCTGGATGCCCGGGATTCCCCTTTTTTTCCGTGCGGAAATCCTCATGGATACCCACCCCGCGGCCAGCGGGGCAGGTTATGTCGGACTCTTACCGACTAAAACTGCACGTCGTCTAGGGTCTTCTGACGCCAGGATGTAAGGTGGCCCAAAGAGCATTTCCCTCGCACCCCGGCTTGACCCGGGCCATCTCCGGATTCGAGATGGCTCCCTCGGGTTTGTGAACTACGTAGTTCCCGTCAAGCCCTGCTTCTGCTAGGGTGATAGGCGGCTCCACCCATCACCCCCAGGCCAGCGCTCATGGACGCCTTCAGTGTCCGCGCCCGCTGCCGTCCGGGAGAGCTCTGTACAGCCTCTCCCGAACCTTTTCCGCCGCCTCGAGCATCACTTGCTCTAGAAGGAGGCGGCGGCCGACCACGCGTCCGCACTCGGCACCATCGCTGCGATCAGCACCGGCAGTGTGAGGACTCCCACCCCGAGGGCTGCCAGGAGGGCCTGTCTCGGCACCTCCCACGCCGGACACTCGGCCAGCGTGTGCAGCCCTGAGTCCTCGCCCGCATCGCAGTGATGGCACTCGGGCGTTGGCTCCTTCCGAATCAGGGGCCTTACTCCGAAAAACGAAAATATTCGTATCCGTTGACGTTTTGACCATTTAGCTACCCCGAAAGTGTTTCGTTTCGGATTTCGGATCCGTCTTCGATCGTTTGACATTGAGGTTGTCGATCGTTATCAGTACACCTCCTACTCCCAAAATACATTTGACGTTTTCGCTGTCGTTGTTTGACAAATGGTCCGTTTTCGTTCGTTCCGAAACGTTCATGTTCGATTTTCAGAGTAAGGCCCCAGACACAAGTGATCGCCGAAGTACCCCTTACCAGAGATCACCTGCGTCAGCTGGTACGAGAGGCCCCCGTGAGGCCTCTCCAGCCAGTCCTCCATGACGGGTCTTACCGCCGCTACAACGGCGTGCCCCGCGCTTGGTTGCCCAAGTCGGTCCTTCCACTCCATGCCCGGGATTCCCCTAAAATAGTGTTTGCTAGCTCGCCTGCGCTACCAACGGCAACGTACTGCGACAAAATATTTGTGGATGCAAAACCTATGGATGCATTCTAAAATGAATAGAAATGTATTATTAACAGGTATTTTGATTGACGGTTTTTGACAGTCATAAGTAAAATTACTCGTCACTGGTAATATGTAGGTACAAATGTACATCTCTAAAAATGAATCAACATCTTTTTGTTGAGGTTGGTTGAAATACTTAACCATTAACTTGAAATTGTATGGTCTTTAGTTGTCTCACTTTAGATTTAAACAGGGCCTCGGTTCTGTTAAAATAAGCTACTGTCATACTACTGACACTACAAAAAATGCCATTTAATTTTGGTCTTTGTTGTTATCAGGTTAAAGTTTAAAATTACTTAAATGATATTTTGTAGAGCGAATCGAAAAGTTTAATGAACTCTTTTAATTTGATTTTAGACTTAACTGTAGAACGGTAAAGTCTACAATTGAATAGTATCAGTGGCATGACAGTGGTTTGCCTTCAGCACAATCTAGGCCCAGAACTTATAAAAACATACTTTTCAAATAAAATAAAATAATCAGGTAGGTACAATGCTAAAAAATATTTTTGCGCTCGGGGCCTCTTGGGCCGGGGCCCCCTTGGGTCGGGGGCCCGTGCCATTTTGCCACCCCTGCCACCCTATTGTTACGCCACTGGACATAAATCCGTCGTTAATTCAATCTGTCCAAAATGTCAGGACCTAAACCCATTACTGCTCCTGATACGATCCGATTTATCTGGTCCATATTCTTCTTGGTCTGCCTCTTCCTGTCTTCTGGCATATTTTTAAGTAATAAATAATTCGTATCAGGTGACTGACATTTCTGCTATAGTCTGGTTCTCGATTATTTCCAACATTAATCTCCTTACTTTTATTTGTTCAGTATTTTTCGTTAGATTTCCTGTCCAGTGTCCATCCAGCTTATTATATATAGCTTCCATCCCTCAAATTCCGAACGCTTCCAGCCTGTCACTGTGTCCTTGTTTCGTAATCCATGTATCCTTTCAATCGGACATTATCTATGTTCCTGGATGGACAATTGACCACTTCGATAGTAATCTAATTAAGATTTTACCGTGAAAAAATCCTGTCGCCATATTGTTATCGACGAACAATAATCTTATCTGATATCAATAGATTTCAACTACAACGTTTACTCTTATACTATGGATGATTTTGATAACATTATAGCTGTTGTCTGGATTGTCCCTGAGCCCCTGAAACAAGGCGATTTTACCATAGGACCGACTGGTACTTCACGCTACCCCTAGTTTCCTTCGCTTCGAAGTATGTAGATTACACCATCTTTATTACTTGTACCCTTGACAACGCTGATCAATGCCCAAGAGCGTAGACTTGCAATCACTCACGTACTTAAATTTCGCGATCTTGACTGTACTTGAAGAATATAAAAATAATTTATATCGATCTATGATAGTGTCAATCAGTATCAAAGGCAGGTTTTATTAGAACTGTATTGTCAAATCTACTTTTTCATTAAGATTTTGTCTGCACTTTACTTCTTCCATTCTAGATTTGGACACTGGCTTTACTATCGAGGCTTTTAGTAACGTCATGTCATGGTTTATAGTAGTTCTATCTTTCCATTTCCAGCTGTGAACCATCTCATAACACACCTATCTATTTATCTAAACTGTTATCAAATTCTGAATATGTTTGTTCAAACATCACGCAAACGCTACTGCATCGATTTTGATAAATGTTTTCGTATCCAAAAGCTTGCGGTCGCAGTAGCTAAAGTTAAAGTAAGACTATCATTATTTAGTTATTCATTTAGATACACATATTTCCGTCCAATCCAAATTTCACTTCTTACAAAACCAAACAAAGTAAAATTCGCGTATGTCATGTTCGCGAACTCGTGTTGTATTCAGTTCTTTAATAATTTTTTTTGGTAATTTCTAGATCGTTCGCTAATAGAGCGCCAGAAGGAGAGACTGGAGCGCTTAGCGATGGCGTTGGCACAGGAAAAGGGGCGGTTGGCCCAGCTGAGCAAAGAGACGCGGATCTTAGCAGGGCCGCCGCCCACACCGTCGGCCACTCAACGACTGAGAGATGACGTTGAGAGACTGCGAAACCAGTGTGGATCTCTTGCGAAGAGACTCGAGATGACCGGCAATGGTAAAAAACTGTTCAAGCTTTTGTGTTAGCGTTTTTTAGATCCGTATTTTAGAAAGATATTCAGTCAGTGAACTCGACTTAGACTAGTTCTAGAATCAAATCTGTACGTACTTAGAACTAGTTTTAAGTCAACAGTTTTGACTAAATATCGTTCCAGGAAACAGGCCTTGGTGTTGTAGTTTTAACTCATCCTTTACAGGCACTAAAGTAGCAGACCGCCTAAACTCCTAAAGGAATAAATTTTATCATACATATTCTTTATAACCTGGGTTAACCCACAGGACTTTTTGCCTCTATTGCTTAACAACTTATCAATTTATGTTAAAACTAGCTTGTGCCCGCGACTTCGTCTACGTGGACTTCTTGGATCCAGAAATTCAGGGCGGGCCTATATACGAGCAGCAATGGTGCGACTTGGCCATTTTTGATAGCTATCTGTGGGTGACACCCCACGTTCACCCACATAGCTGTCTACCAAGCTATTGGGGAGAGTCTTAACTAAAAGAAGCACAATTTCTGGATATGTGACATGAAGACTAAGACGCTTTGGATCGCATGTATCCCGTGCACGTTAGTAACTTCGAATGCTACTATTTACGCATGTTACTCAATCAAGTAATGAGTCAGTTATTCAAAAGTCAATAGTCCAATTTATTTGAAAGAATATTCTCTTATAAAAAAACCTGGGAAACATGGGCAGTGATGACAGTAGACTTGCATGTAGAATCCCTTATTATACCTCAGAATAAACATCTCGGGTGACTTACCATGACGATCTTATAGCAGTTTCAAATGCGATGCAGTTACTCTCTGAATCATCTCTCTCCCTTCTTCTGCATTACATTTGAATTGCTTTATGAGTATCCTGGTAGGATCCCTGTTCGGGTTCGTATCTCTCGAGTTTCTTTGACCAATGAAATGAGTGGTTTTGGTCACTTGATACATTTTTCTGCGATTTCATTGGTGGAAAAAACTCCAGAGATAAAAGTCTTTAGCGCTGTGCTGAAGCTGCGAGCGTGACTTCTCCAAAACAGGTGCTAAGGATTGGTGTCTCAGTTCTCCGGATGTGTAATCATGATGCATCGAGTTCAATGACTCCAGAGTGTGTTTCAGAGTTGGTGATGAATATCATAAAAGTGTTGATATCATGCCAATTTAAGATATGCAATTTCGCCTAGTGTGGACATTTATAATGACCATTTTTATCTAAAGTTGAGAGTCGAGTGGTAGAAATTCCTTTGAAACTCGTTGCTTCTTACATGGTCAGTGGTCAGCTTTATTTCAATTAAAAGATTATCGAATGCCTAGAACTTACTGCAATACGTTAATACTTCGCAAACAATGTGACTAGCGATATTTTTATTCTTATTTTTTTTTATTACTCACTTGTTTTCTTTATAATTTTTCCTTAAGTCCACGCAGACGGATCGCGGTCAAAAGTTAATGTACTTGCGTTTAGTATATAAGTACCAACTTTATACCATTTTCACGATATGGCAGAATCACTGAATGAAAAATAAAATATTTTTATCAAGTCTTTGTGATTCATCCCAGCATTGGGACGAACGAGCGTAGGACGAAACACTAAACCACCTTGATAATTATGTAGTTAACATTAAGTAATACTTTCTAAACAGATTTGCAGTATAGAATCTGAATTCGTATTTTGAAGACTGCATTAATTTAGTTAAGAAGTTAGAAATTTTTGTTGCATATATTTGTGACGACAGGGGGCGCAGGTTCGAATACCACTCAGTGCAAATAGACATATTCATGCATACAAATGTATGCATGAATATTTCTATTTGCATTGGTCTGGGTGTTTCTATGTGTAATAATTAAGTATGTATTTACAAAAAAAAACTTACTTTGGGTCTAGAGAGCGCTATGTAGAATGTCATAGAATATTAATCAAAACACCGTATGGTATAATTTTCAGAACCGGATGACTCTGGAAACTTCTACAGCAACATCTACACTGGCCAACGGCCGTCATCGTCCTGGCAGTGCCATATGTGCACGTTCAGGAATCACCCGCTCCTTGACAAGTGCGAGGAGTGCGATATGCCGCGGATAGTAGTAGGTACGTCCACGTCTCCCCTTAGGACGCAAGACTCTGGCTTCGGCTCTTTCAGAGACCACAGTCGAAGGGGTGCTAACCTACCGCCCTCACTAACTCAGACTCAATCGGCATAATCGATTTTAATGCCCAACCCTAGTTGACGCGCCAGACGCGGCAAATAAAGTTCCTTTGCCTTATACAGTGCCTATAGTGTTTAAAAAGTTGAAACCATAAACAATCAGTGTTTGTGTATCAGTGTTCGAAACTTTTTTTTAAACTCGGTGTGTGTTTGAAGTGTTTTAAACTTGAGGCTAATCAAAATGTGTTGTGCTTTAAGACTTATCCAGCATGTTATGTTGGCATGAAAACGTTTATTAACAATGAAAATACCAACAGTGTGAACTTTACCCGTGTTGGAATTTTCTGTGTATATTTTTCTTTAATATTTTAAAGAATCATATTTGCTACTTTTTTTACTTAAAACCTCATTTGTGTTTAGACTAATAAAACTTTAATATGGACTGTAATTTGTTTATGGTCTAGACGCAAATGAGCAAATATGGTCCTCGCATGTGTGTTCGTCTATTTTTGTATGCGACTGGATTTGTTTACGACTTACTTCTTGTAAAATAAAGGAATTTAATAATATTTATGATAGGTTTCGCCGGTTATTCAGCATCTACTTGACATCACATTTTTTCTAAGAAAACTTACATACATGTAATTTACAACAGAACATATCGTTTTGGAACAAATTACACGGCAAAGATAAAGTGACAAGATTTGGTTCTAAGATAAGACTTTTTAAGCAAGATTTCACTAATGAAAATCCGTTCAATTGAACTGTATTCTCAAGTTTGATACGATGAAACTTATTACGTATGGAGTAATGCACACCTTGATCGTAGTTTTTATCCAAACATGGACAAATCCACTCTTCATGTCACGTTGATGTTCAAGACATCGTCCTTATAAAAAAGAACCTATGAATCACTTCTTTTTAATGGCAATATAAAGAATTTACTATAAACATTTGCCTATAAGCTGGTACAAGTCGTTAGGTAAAAGCGATATAGAATCTCACATAAATAAAACAATATGCAGCAAAATATCGGCAAAGTGAAATAGAAGGGCCATCGTAACTCTTCGGATGAGTGTTGTAAAGAGAATAATATGTAGTCAAAAGAGGGTCGACGAAATCATCCCTATTTTTATTTCATTTCATTTCTTTTTTAGCTATTGATCTGAAAAATATGAACGTAATACACATAATTTACTTGTCTGTGCGTAAGCAGTGACGGTTGCTCACTTATGCGTTTCATAGTTCGTGACGTCACTATAGTATTCCAAGATGGCGAACATTGAAACCATCTTTTATGGGCCATTTTTCTCTATACATAAAAAAATTAAAAACACGAGCATAGACTATATTCTTTTTTTTAAACGTTTAGAAATAACATTTTTTGTTTGCACCTCTAAAATATCAATAGTAAAACGTCACATTTTTATCTGTCGTTTAGATAATGGTAAATCTCGAATCATTCGGTACGTGCTTAGATTGTAAATATATGTTTAGAAGCACCTTCACGGGCACGTGACTTTCCTTCCGCTGTGACTCAACACACCGTCTGTTTAACTGAATAATTTAACTCGACGTAAGATTGAGAGAAAAAAATCTACGATGC
Organism: Lithosia quadra; assembly: GCA_963576445.1. NCBI lineage: Eukaryota > Metazoa > Arthropoda > Insecta > Lepidoptera > Erebidae > Lithosia > Lithosia quadra. The sequence continues at coordinate 3,412,576 of OY754887.1, read as the reverse complement.
TAGAAACCGTAATGCTGGCTTTACACGTTGGGTCAACCTAACTCAATGTACACCACGGTAAATTTAACAACCGTCATTCGCGTCGTGATCAATGATTGAAATGAAGATGAGTTACTTTCATACTGTTCATACTGCAAAAATTACGATAATTTAATTTCGCGTAAGTTATCGCGTGTTAGTGCGATTATTTATATTTTGTTTGATAAAATATTATGTGATTAAAATATAATGAATAAATGTATGATTAAATCAGCGCGCATGAGTTGAATAATTTATTCAACTCATAATATTAAAAATGTAGTAAAGGTGATTCAAACACTCAACCTGAGTGTTTGAAGCAAGCAAGTTTTTAAATTATTTGACAAAAGCACACTACGACCACGTTTGTTGTTTAATAAAAATATATAGATTAGATAGAACAGCCAACAACCCTATTATATGGTACCGTATAATAACTTCACGAGTAATCTTGTCCGTATAAATAAATATATAAATAGATGATGTAGGTACATATAGGTAGGTATAATTTTTATCATCACAATAACTCGATAATGTTAGGAGTAGTGCTGAATAACAGACGTTTTATGAGATTTTGTAAACATATTTTAATTAGTTTTTAAGCACAAAGAAATTATTAGATGAGATGTATTTATTGTTTTACTTAAATTAATTTTATTAGGCAAACTTATACATCACTTGTTGACTGGTCAATTAATTTAGTGGGACATCACACGATCTCGTTTTAAGACTATTATTGCGCCTTGCCAAAAAATGTTAAAAATGTTTTTATTGCCTTTCGAAAAAAAAATGAAATAATTTTACCAGACTTCTGTGATTTTGCTCAAATCTTCTTGCTCAGTCTTCTTAGTATTGACTTCAATTAAATTACATAAACGACACCTACACGATTATATCCTTTTAGATTAGATTCCGATAATAACACTTGCAAAGCAGGTAGAAATATACCTTAATTTGAATAGCTTGAGAAATAAGCAGAATCTAATAAATACGAAATATAAATTCAGCAATACGAAATATAAACTCAGCAATACAAATTAAACTCAGCAAACTAAACTTAGCAATACAAGTATGTATTGTAGAAAATAGAATGCACAGGTATACACTCTAGTAGTTATATAAAAAACAGACAGGTATATCGTAATATACATTCGAATTTAACTGTGATAGGTGTAGGGAACTTCCGTTGTTGATAAATCTATCTTTAATTCATCTTCTACTTAACTATTTAGTCTAGGGCATATTCAAGTCACTGGATTCTAGTGAAATTATAATGGTATTGAGCAATAATTCTATTTTAGGTACCTACCTATTTAGCAATTTAAATTAATGTTTTGCTAGCAAACAGTAGGCTTCTTTCTCATAAATTTGAATTTAACCTGATATTCCAATTTTAAATCGATGAACTTTAATAAAATATTTATGAATATTGATAATTTTGTTCTTAAATTATTATTACTTACTGATGTGTTTTTAACTGTTTAATAAAATGTTGACTGCACATATTTTTATCAACTATTTGAAACAATGGTGACTTGAATAAATAGACATATTGTTATTGTGTAGGTTAAATTAAATTGTGATCCATTTTTTATTGTATATCAGAGAATAAATATTATGTTTATTATGAAATGTCGATTTTTCTTTGTTCCCGCAAAACGGTGTGAATAGGGATTAAGCGGTGAACAGGAACAAAATGGTCAGGTAAATTTTGTAGTCATCTTTTATACGGAACTATAAACTACTTAGGTACACATCACAATAAAGAGAATCATCAAAGATCTGGTTAAATAAATACTTGACATTTCCAAAAAGAAAATTATTAAATAATTCTATTGACCATTTTATCCCTATTCACCCCTTGATCTCCATTCGCCCCTTTTTACTGTATGCTATTTTCCCTTATGAGAAATTTGTATACCGCTTACGTGTTCTATGTCCGACTAAAATTTTTACAACGAAGCAAATTTTTTAGTTAAGCGGAGCCCGAAGTTGGGTACTTTTGTTATTCATAGACAAATTTAAATAATAATTATTATAATATTTACCATGGCTTTGTAAGTACTATGTTACTTAATTATGCCTGTCGGGGAAATATTTTTAAGGGCCGGTGTCGCTCCTTACTGATAAAGTATCTAATATTTAATTAGTGGGTATGATAGTAAGTACAAAATAATGTCTGAATGTTAAAAAAATGCCAAAAACAGACGGCTCTGTCGGTTTGCTCCGTTGTTTTTACGGATATGATAACTCTTTATAAATAACAATCTTAATAATAAAATATAGAGCAGCGTTTCTCAAACTATTATTTTATTGTTTCCCCATCGTGAGTTACCATAAGCTATATAATTTAAATCCTCACAATGCATACCTACACAGAAAATAAAAAATACACTTCAACATACACAACCCACTATTTGAGAAACGCTGATAAAGAGTAGGTATATGACAATAATGTACAGTTAAATCAACAATGACACAGAACGCGTAATGAACCCAGCTTGTTAAACTTCTATTTTTCTTCAATTTAAGGTAAGTTGTGTTTTTCCTCTTATTAACAAGGATGTCGTGCAGTGGAATGATTTTTTAATACCAGTAACACTTTTTTTCATATATTTTTTCTTTTTTTTTTGTTGTAATGTTTGTTTATTTTTCTAACAGTTCGGGGACATGATGGAATAACCGTTCGTCTAATGCCGGGTCGACGGAGTAAGTTCATTTTTTAAATTTACCTACAATTTTTTTTATCTAGGTTGACTCACTTTTCTACGATTAATATTTATTACTCAGCATTAATAAGCGTCAATGTGCCCTTGAAATTAAAAATATATAAGTATACAATCTTATTATGTTTGAGACAGCTCATTATGTTTCTCTGAACAATTATAACATCATTGAATCGAGATTTGATAGAGGACAATTTAATAAGCACTCAGGTCTGTTTGGACGTCCCTGGACGCCCTGCATACTAGGACAAGTCCGGGGAAACCTGCAAGTCGTAGATTTGTAGCGTTTACTAATTAGGCTATCCAGCATCCAAAATTGATTTGCTCATATTAAAATAAATATTTTACTATCATATATTTTTGTTCCAGAAATAACGCGCTCGTGGGTCTTATGAGATGCAGTCGAGTGTTGAATGAGAGTACGTTTGAGACTTGATCGCGTTGAACTCCTTAAAATGTTATTAAATAAATTATTAAATAATTAATATTATAAGGAGTATAACGCGATTGACACTTAAGTGCAGTAGTACTAACCAATCTGTGATATTCGCATTTGGTAATTAGAAAGTCTGATTTTTGCTGTTATACTTAGTTATAAAAAGTATTTTTATTTTTTGATTTAACACATTCCAAAAAGCCCGTTATTCGATCACAATGTTTTTACCCGACTGCCGAAGAAAGGAGGGTAATGTTTTTTTCTTGCCTGTTCACATTGAGTGCTCTGTTGTACCAAATGCGGATAACGAGAAAGTTATTTACATTTTGAACACTGCTGCACTTAAGGTCGATAGGGAAGTATTAATATTATACACGTTCTACTAAAGGAATATATAAATTTATACAACGCTAGTGTAATTAGCGTTGTTGATTACGTAATTTATCAAACACAAAGATTTCTCTTCTTATATTTATTAAGTCCATAGTGATTTAATCAATTTACGTTTATAGCAGCGATGTAAATAACGCGTAACTCAAAAAATATGTGATTTGTGCAAAAAAAAATTGCCACTTATACCTATCTATCTACTATTGTTGCATTTATGATGCACCGAAAAATAAAAAAATATCAGTACTTACATTACATAACGTGCCTACCGCAGTTCATATTCAAAGAATAAAGTGTGTGTGAATCTTCCGAAAAATTGTAACGTCAAAGGACGTCCGATGAAAACTATCGTCATATACTAATTTGTAAGCGGTAGAGATGACCGTAGCACAACTATGTTAAGACTTATTTGAAATACAAATTGTTGAAAATATAAAAACGCTCAAACCGCTGAACGGATCTGGCCGAAATTTGATAGACACGGGAATAGATCGTGGTCTGGAATAACATGTAGGCGACTTTTTGTCCCTGGAATAAGTTTTTAGGGCTGCAGGAATAGAATGAATCCACTGGGTAGGTAAAATTATACTAAATTGGATTTAATTTCCGTATGCATTCCTGATATGCCAGACGAAAGTGCGTTATTTTGGATATCAATGTGCGTTGCGGTCCAGAATAATATAAGTTCTCTTTTTTTCGCTTTCGTTCACTTTTGTTTGATTAGTTACGTACTTGTCACAAAATGCAATTAACTTTTACTTTTCATTTTATTAATGACTTATTAAGTTCTCCAGTTTTTAAGTATGCATGTAAAATAGCGCAAGACCGCTCGCATTTATACATATTTTCGCTTGCATCACGAGAGCAATCGAAATAGGTCATAAATTGTATGTCGATGCGGTAATAATAGGTTTGATAGTTTGTGTTGGACTGAAACCTGGATTACAATATTACATAAAAAAAAAAAATTATACCACGTAGGTGGCAGACAAGCACACAGCCCGCCTGATGGGTGGTGATGGTGATTATTCGTATTAAGTAAATATATTTCAACTGAGTAAAGCTTAATTTTAGCGTTACACCTATTTTATGATACATTACCTACAGCTTTGCCAGTGTGGAATACTGTTCCCTTTCCCGCGACCCACAGGAACTTATTCCCTAAACATAAAAGCCGATCTGCTATTTTGCAGACTACAGACTATCTCTGTGCCTTATTTCATCCAGATCTGTTCAAACTGTTTGGCGTGAAAAAGTAACCAACATTAATTCATCTAGCGTCAAAAATTTCATATTTATTTTAAGATTTATTAAATTCTATCCGTAAATCAATTAAATAAATACACATAGTTTCATCACTGATCAAGGAAACATAAACGTTACACAAATGGTACTGTTAACGGTTACCAGTATCGATACCCTTAACGGATATAGTAATGGTCCCAGTATTGAACCTTGTGGAACGCCCATAGAAACAACAGATCCCACTGAACATGTACCGTTAACATCAACTCTCTTGATTATATTGTTTAATTATGTAATCAGAAAATTGATTGCCTTGTTCCTTATTCCGTTACAATATAATTTCTTGATTAATGTGACATGATGGACGCAATCGAAGGCCCTGAATAAATCGATGAAAACATTATCCTACAATCCTCAAGTCATTTTATTCGTTCATTTGGTAAATTTTTAAAAATGTGCGTCATTTTACCTCTGTATTAGTTGTTTATAAATCTCAATAATAATCAATTTATTTTGGGTCTAGGTTCCCGTTGCCACCTATGTGTGAGTTTATAGCAAGGACGGTTATGAGAAACAGTTTCAATTTGAATATAATTTGTGTTCTATTCATTGCAACATAGCATTGTAATTACTAACGTAACCACAATATTGTATAAATTATGTTCGAGGATTTGTCTCGCAGTTCAAAAGTGATAAGGGCGAAGTGTAACGCCGATCTACTGGCATACAAAATTATGTAATAAAACTCAAAATTAAATGATTTTAATGGTACCTACCTACTGAACTGTAATATACCTATACCTATACTGTTTATTTATACTTAAACAACTTCTTGACTTGCATTGTAATTGAAAATTGTTTTTATTTTATAGAAAAACACCACTAGCAAATTCTGTCCTTGTACTATTTGATAGTAGGTTGAATTGATGTTTAAGGAAATTTTAAAAATGGTTTGATGATTTACAAAGCTGGACAATATTTAATAGGAGGAATGGAAGATTTTCAGAAGATCATTTATTTTGTATCTTGACCACTTCTATCAGAAGCAATGACTGTTATGTATCTACTAGACCGGCTAAGTTAACAAACAATTCTTCATTTAGTCATACTTATAAAGTACCTAATTCCTCTTATTTCGTTTGGTTATTTGGTTTCGACGTTTTTACTCTTACCCGTAAATTTTGCAAAGCATGTACCTACCTAATGCAAAAGCTTTCTTGGAAATTAACTTTTATTGAACTGTTACTGTGTATTTTATTTCAATTTGCAAAAGGTAAACTACCTATTGAGCCGCGTTACGGGCCGCAATGTATGTAACACGTTACAAAGCGAACATTCATGCAATCGGTATTGGGAAACAAGCAAGCATTGTTGCAGTTAGAACAGTGAAGTAAGAATATTCATGCAATCAGTACGGGAAATCAAATCACCAATCGTGCAATCAATACCAACCAATCATTCGTGCAATCAGTACGTGAAATCAAACGAGTATTCGTGCAGTCGTTGCGGGGAAACAAGCAATCATTCGTGCAATCAGTACGTGAAATCAAGCTAGTATTCGTGCAGTCGTTGCGGGGAAACAAGCAATCATTCGTGCAATCAGTACGGGAAATCAAGCTAGTATTCGTGCAGTCGTTGCGGGGAAACAAGCAATCATTCGTGCAATCAGTACCTACGTGAAATCAAACGAGTATTCGTGCAGTCGTTGCGGGGAAACAAGCAATTATTCGTGCAATCAGTACGTGAAATCAAACGAGTATTCTTGCAGTCGTTGCGGAGGAACAAGCAATCATTCGTGCAATCAGTACGTGAAATCAAGCTAGTATTCGTGCAGTCGTTGCGGAGGAACAAGCAATCATTCGTGCAATCAGTACGGGAAATCAAACGAGCATTTGTGCAGTCAGTACGATGAATCAAGCGAGCATTCGTGCACTCAGTACGGGAAATCAAACGAGCATTTGTGCAGTCAGTACGATGAATCAAGCGAGCATTCGTGCAATCAGTATGGGAAAACAAGCGAAAGCGGGATAGTATGCGAAAGCTTGTTAACGATGCTCGTTTTGTAACATGTTGGTGGTAACGTAACATAACGCCCCTGGTGTTGCACGCGTCCATAGGCCACGGTAACCGCTTTCCATCAGTGTGGGCCGTGTGCTTGTCTGCCACCTAAGTGGTATAAAAAAAAATGTTAGGTACATTATGTCAAGTCCTATAAACGCCGATAGTACATTTTTAATTCAAATCGCTGGTGTAATAGTTGACATAGAAGTCTATGATTATAAGCACTGATTTATTGTCTTCTTGGGAGGTATCCGTTCACTGAAAAAGCAGCAGGCGGCGATGCTGCTCTACCTGCCCCTCTTTTGCTTTTGAATGACTATGAACTTTAAATCGCATGTATTAAGATTCAAAATAGTTTGTAATATTTGGCCTCAAGAAGCCGCTGCTGGGTGCTGCTTTTTCAGTGGAAATTGAAGCCTTATTTTCGAGCTGTACTTACCTACTACCACAGCTGCGAATGTATCGACATTTTTTTTTAAACAATCACTGTGATTTCTAGTCGAAGCTCCGAACTTGTCGTTATGTGTATGTTTACGCAATATGTAATGGTACAAGATTCCAGGGCCACCAGACGTCACGTCTTTACTGACGAACGAAATGTGGACTTGAGTACCTACCTACTTACCTAATAGTGTTAGTACCTTAGTACCTTACCTAACTATTTACTGTAAAACACTAGTATAGGTATACTAAAAAATGAAAAGTACCAACAAGCTTTTCCCCATTTTGGTACCTACGTTATGACGTCAACATATTTTTTTTAATAATAGCAAAATTAATAAATATGAGTAGGTGGAGAGAGCTCAATATATGCTAACACCATGTCTCACTCAGTCTCAACCCAAACTCAATTTTAATGCCTCAGCATTAAAATTGAGTTTAGGGGATGATTGACTCCTTGAATCGATTGGTGTGTTCTTGTAAAAAGTTTTAAAATGGTTTTTTTATACCACGTAGCTGGCAGATAAGCACACGGCCCACCTGATGGGAAGTGGTCACCGTGGCCTATGGACGTGTGCAACACCAAGGGCGTCACCCAGGGGCTGCCGACCCTGAAAGGAAAGAGCGAGGGTAGGAAAGGGTGGGGAGGCTAGGAAGGGGTGGGGGAGGGAGGGGTACAGTGAGCTCTGGCTACCCTACTTAACGCTGGGAACACAACACGATGGTTATTATGGCCGCGGTCTTCTGTAGGGCGGAGGTACTTCCGCAGTCGGACAGCTCATTTGGGACGGCCGGACGGGAGATACCGTCGTGTCGTGTCCTACCTCCATTAATGATGATTTGTCTGACGAAACTTTAAATAAACATGGAGCATCACAATTTCCTGATACCTTGACGGCCTCTGTGGCGTAGCGGTAGTGCATGCGACCGCTACGCAGAGGGCGCGGGTTCGATTCCCGCTCAATGCAAATATTTGTATGCATGAATATGTCTATTTGCATTGGTCTGGGTGTTTCTATGTATAATAAGTATGTATTTACAAAAAAAAAGTATATAAGTAGGTATGTTTATCAGCATTCTAGAACCCATACCACAAGCTAGTGAAACTAAGCTTACTTTGGGTCTAGGGAGCGATGTGTAGAATGTCGTAGAGTATTTATTTATTTATTATTTATTATTACCTGAAAATTGGCAAGCTAGCAGGGATGCGGTCATAGTACCTACCTACATAGTGTAGTACCTACATACTAACACTACTTAATCGTCCACATTTCGTTCATCAGAAAATACGAGACGTCTGGTGACCCTGGGATCTTACTCTATAGGCATTTCTTTATGTATAAAAGATAAACATGTGCTCATTTTATGTACATAATTATGAGTATGTACCTATTTCGAAGCTAATGTATTTCTTTTCTTTTCTCTTATGTTATTAAAGCGGTACATCTGAAAACATGTACAGCAATGGTAATAAAAAGTTCGTCACCTTAAAGTCTATTTTTCCTGCCTGGAGTGTGGTTATATTATGGTCCAAGGTAAAAAATGAAAGACCAGCATAATAGGTACCTACCTTACCTAATACCAAAGACAAATTATAGTTATCATGGTCATTGCTAATACTTAACAGGTAGGCACGTACGGGGTGCGGGCCGGAACCTCCACGTGGTGCACCTTTTTTTTTTTTATCGTGCGGAAATCGCCGTGGATACCACCCCCGTCGGCCATCGGGGGTGGTTATGTCGGGATCGAACCGACTAAAACCGCACGCCGTCTCGGGCCTTAGTAACCGGGGTGTAAGGTTACCCAATGGGCATATCCCTCGCACCCCAGCTGACCCCGGGCCATCTACGGTTTTAAGATGGCCCCCTCGACCCCCCGAAAGGGGGGGTGGGGCGAGCATCGCGCCACTTCGCCGACGGTGGGGTGTAGGGTGACAGGAGACCCAACCGACGGCGCGCAGACAATCAGCTCGCCCCCCGCTCGCTCCCCACTGTGCCATCTGCTAGTCAGAGGGAGACGTCCACGTGGTGCACCTGGGCAACGGAGGCGAGCGGCGCCTCCCATTCGCCACGGGAGACGCTGCTGCCTGCGGCCAATCCGGCCGCGATGGGAGTGGCCCTCTAGAGGGCTGCGACATGTCAGAGTGAAGTTAGTCCGACTAAAATTGTCCAGCTTCAGGTTTGTAGAGCATTCTATCGCACACCGGACTGATAAATTAATTTGATACCTTCATAGAGCACCTATGTAAGTAGTAGAACGGCTGGCGAGCGGACCCGGGGTTCCGTAGTGCAATTCTTCGGATACAATCGGGATACAACGATGATGATGATGAATGGTTTTTTTTATATCGGTCACGTCAATATGACTTCACCTCTCCTGATGGTAAGCTAATGCTAGTCTCAAAAAGGAGGTCCCCTTTACATACACATACCGTACGGTACAGGTGCCTAGGATGGGGCACGGAAGAGGACTAACACTGCCATCCCGTAGAGGGCGTACTGGGTGTCAGAAATCGATCTTCGTTCTCCACGAGCGTGGGTCTGGGAACGAAGGGTGAGGGCTACCCTTAGCCCCTAGCAGAAGCTGGCCCGAGATGGTAGCGAGCTGTGTTTCACGAATGCCTTGTGTTCCACTTTACGAAGGGCAGCTAGGCGCTCCGCATATACGGTGAGACCGCCTCCTGTTGCACAGTAGGTGGCCAAACAAATCAGCCCATTCATTCCAGAGATTACCTCTTTCAAACAGATTAAACTTTAAAATTTGCTCAGAACTATAGTACTATTTTAGCCAACATTTAATTGATAGCCTGCTTGGTATTTGTCTGCCTCAACTCATTACTCAACAAAGGACCTGGTTGAAGACCAGCACTATGATCCAGTTGATACCTGCCAAATCAGGTGCTATAGGTCCGGTATGCCTGACCTAGCATGTGCTCATACCTTTAAATCCAACTTAGTCAAATTTCCTAGTGGTCATATAAGTATTACAATCCTACCTGTACCTATCAATGGTAAGTTAAAATGTGATCAATCAGATAAAAAGCTAAGTTGAAGTTACAGCCTCTGAATTAAAAAAAAAACAATTGTTGATTTTTTAAGTTTATTTACATAAAGTAAAATATCTTTTGACTGTACATTATTATTATCTTTATTTGAAATAATAATATATTATACACAACAATGATTAGTAAAAATATATACAGACCAAACCGATATTACTTTATAACGTGTGCGCTATAAGTTGAGACTTGGGCTCTCCACCCACTTCCCCCTGCACTGCCCCTCAGTCGCTCGTGATGTACTGTTCGCATAAACTGAATTTTGAATGTATTTTATTATGAAAATTGACTGTTCTACATTTTACATACATAACATAAACTCACGGCTATATCCCCGAAGCAGTAGGCAGAGGTGCTAGCACCCACATTTCGCCAGTTTAGGTGAAATATGGGGCTTAGGTCCCAATGTAATAATAGATGGCGAGCCTATTTACTTATTTTATTATACATATTTTAAGTAAATAAATACTAAAAGGATTGTATAGGTAAGTATGTACATAATAATGCACTATGAAACAACTTCCCATAAACATGATAAGATATGACACCAAATAGTTGGAAATTGGAAAATATAAACTAAAAGTTATTAAAACAGCCTCTTATTCTAATCTTAAAAATAAAATTTGAGTTCTGTATTGTTATTTTAACTGCTTCACAGACTGTAAACAGTACACTATAGATAAACTATTTTTAGCACGGTATTTATATAGCTGTACCGCGTTCCAAATTTTGTTTAATTTCAGCAGTGTGCTCCCCATAAAACCTTTCAAGTTTCTTGTTGAACTTAGCATTTCTTTCATTAATATAATCAATATCTGCATCATCATTGTGTATCCGCCTCCTGGAGTACTTGGATCTCTTGGCAATCTGCCCTTCTAAATCATCTACCATTTTGTCTATGGCCTGTTTACGATCTTCATGCATGCCATGAATAATCATATTAGGACCTCCATAGAAAGCATCTCCATACTTTTGCTTTTGTTTTTCGTACTGCTCCATGTCAGCAGCAGGCATGTTTTTTACCAGTCTATTGTACTGTCTTATCGTCGCTTGTTCATACGTCGAAAAGCCCTGATCTGGATTCTTCTTCTTCCTTTTGCGCTCCAAGCGTTCTGCTTCTGTAGCTGAGATATTAAGAAGCTTTACTCTATCGTAATCTTTGCCTGATTTCTCAGCTTCCTCACGTTTTGCTTGATCATCGAGTAACCACTCAGCTTGACGACGTTTCGCTTCATAATTAGGAGGTAATTTGTTTCGAGCGTCTTCAGCTACTACCTCTTGATGGTTGTGAGTTCTTGCTTCGTTTCTAGCCGAGTGTAGCGAGCGCAGTCTTTTCATACGCTCTGCTTGTTTTTCTGCAAACGTCATTTCTTTTGGCTCCTCTGGTGCAGCACTCATTGTCACAAATCGGTAACTTTGATGATTGTGAAATTATACAAAAGATGAAGAAATTTACACTGACGATACTGAACTGCCGTGTTGAAATTCAATGCAATATTCAAGTTCAGTTATACTCACAGAACAAGTTACCAACAAATTGTAAAGCAAATGGTAATATTCACAATAATAATAAAATTCACTCAACTCAACAATAACCCTGTCCTGTCCTAGTCCATAGAGGCATAGACTAATAAATAAAGAAATGTCATAAATGGTCATGTCACTTCATGATGTCACTTATGTCATAAAGCCAAGAACATTAGAAATTTCCTTGTACTTAGCTGGACGTTTCATTTCGAACGAGCGGTTGTCTCCAGGATTTTTGAATCTCGGCCGGCGGTCATCTCTCTCGCACACTGCCTAAAATTGCCATGATACGTTAAAATTTCCCAATCCAAACCTGTCAAAGTCAAATTTACGCAAAGGCTGAGTTCTTCGGAGCTTCATTTTGATTCTAGTTGAGCTTTATGAAAATTCACAGAACACCGTACATATCAATTATTATTAATTGAGTAATATTTATAGAAATTAATAAAAAAATTGACACATATTCGCTTCTTAGATTGTGGGTGACAGCCATTTTAATAAAGAAGCAACACTGTTTACCAAAAATTCGTAAGGTGACCAACCATCCGTATTTTGCGGGATAGTCTCCTACTAGAAGCTCCTGCATTGCAATAAATACATAGCATAGTCCCACAAAACGTCAAATGCTTTCCGCACGTTTACAATATCCATCATAATATATTACAATATTAACTGTAGAGAGGTCAATTCTATACATCCATACTAAATTATTATAAATGCGAAAGTAACTCGGTCTGTCTGTCTGTTACGCTTTCACGCCTGAACCGCTAAACTGATTTTGATGAAACTTGGTATAGGAGTAGATTAGACCTAGATAATGAACATAGGCTATGTTTGGTTGCGATAACCGACATCCACGTGGGCGGAGCCGCGGGCAGCAGCTAGTTGAATATATTTAAAAAATAACTACATATTGGGAAATAATTAGTGATCGATACTAATGCAAAAAATGCAATCAGTATTTTTTTGTCTTTCTGTCTGTCTATCTGTATGTGCACGCATGGATGAAAAACTACTGGAGGGATTTTGATCAAACTTGATACGATTATAGTTCATACTTCTGGGCAACATATAGGCTACTTTTTATACAAGCTGATATACCCATGGCTTCACCCGCGCTTCGTTTTTAGGTCATTTTTGGTCATATCTCCGGTTGTACTTAACCAATTGCAAGCAAACATACGATAAATTTTGAGTCTAAGTAAGACCTTTCTAATAAAAATTCGTTCAGTACTTTTTACGTCCATTGCTAGGAAGCTGGTCATATTAGGTATATAATTTCAACTTTGACGCTTATTATTTATTGCTTTCTAGACATAACCTATACCTACTCAAGTAGGTATTAAGTTATCGTTTCTAAAAACCACTACACTTTTTTATTTGTTCACGACTGTACATACTTAGACCACGGTAGTATAAACTTACTGTATACAGGTTGACTCAAAATATTATTATATATTTATTATTCTTCACATACAGACAGATAGAAAGACAAAAAATTTACTGTTTGCATTTTTTGCATTAGTATCGATCACCAATCATCCCCTAATAGCTATTTTGTAAATTTATATATGCAAAGAACAGAATTGACCTCTCTACAGTTTTATTATAAGTATAGATCATGTATTTGTCTTATTTTGTTCCTTAAATTTACGAAAGAAAGTATAATAATGGGACAGGGATTCACCTGTCGATTTTTAAAATTCACATTATCTTTCAAGTCCGTATCGATTCATTCGTTTTAATCGACCTTTTTTAACAGGTCACCTCATTATGAATATAAAACTGACAAACGTCAAATGTTACCTATTAATGTGACGCTACTATAGGAAACACCCTTTTGTTGCTACTCTGTCGCATTGGGTTTGCCTGTAATGACACTGTATGTATAAAATAAATAAATACATAATCCTTCATTTAATGTCAATAATTTATTTTGTTATTACATGCTTACATAAGTAAGTCTCAATTAATAAATAAATAAGTTACAAAATTACTGTTACAAAATACCATTTATTTTCATGAGCATAGACGTAAACTACATCATATATCCCAACCTTGCAATTAAACATGGTCACCGCAAAGAAAGGTACGCAACCCAACCAACTAGATGGAGACACTGCAATGTATGGCCTTGCAGTATCCATTACTTTTAATATTCTTGCATAAAGCATATGTGTATGAGTGAATGAGTGAGTTATGTCCTGTCATGGCATAACCACAGACTATATATTAAGACATTGATAGTCGGACTTTTCTAGCATAAATTTGCCTACGGCTCCGAAGTGTTACCAGGCGATTACGTGCATTTTCCAATTAACGTTTTAAATATTTGTGACCCACATTTACTTCCATAACAAACTAGCATTAGAGATGGGTTAGTATCGATATTTGTCGGTATTAGCTGATCGTGATTAATCACTGCACGAATACCGCGGTGATGGTTAATAAAATTATGTACGATCATATTAATATTCACATTTGCGCTAATAGATATTATTTTCTCATGGTGAATATATTGGTTAGGGATGATTATTGCTAAAGATACGAAAGACTGATATTTTTAATAAACATTTTGATTTATGAATTCAGCTTACTTCAATACATCGTGGTTGGGGACTGGCATAATAATAATAAACATAGTATATATCGCTCGCAATAAAACTAATAAGTTACGATAACTTTTTTATTACCTTGTATAGACTACATGACACCTATTGATGACAAAAATTGTGTAGTGCGTGTTAAGAAGTATACCAACAAATATAGCTAGTTATAATAATGACACGTGTCGTGCCTATTATTAGTAAAATTAAGATCTATTTATGCAAAAACCTACCTAACGAATTTTAATACAACACAACATAATAATACTAAGAAGCAAACAATGAATTCACAAAGATTTACAAGTGCAATTAACTTTGCAAATTAGAGAGATTAAGATCTTTTTATGTAAAAACCATTAAGTGATTCGTAAAACAACTTTCATTGTTGATTGTGTATGGCTTTGCTAGGGTACAATACAACATAATAATACTAAGAAGCAAACAATGAATTCACAAAGATTTACAAGTGCAAAAGATTAAGATCTATTTGTGTTATAACGATTGGCGATGCTCGGAATAAAATTCCGAGAATCACTAATAGTTTTCCTAATAGGGTAATTATTATAATTTATACAAATAACTCTTAAAGAGTTATTTGTATAAAGAATGTGAAATGTGAATCGTATTGTATCACACACAAGCTCTAGTGGCTTAAGTGATGCATTTCATTAAAAAATTACCTGTATTTGTGTTTAGTAATAAATAAATTAAAAAAATAATATAATAGTTCAAAATATCTAATTCCACTCTAATCAGATAAATACCATACCCATAGATTATCAAGTTATTTGTATTGTTGCACTAATTTTCTTAACACATTCAGTCCCATAACACTAAAATACCTACTAAGATTATGGGAATTTGGAATGAAATAAGTATAATATAGTATTCGTTTCCCCTAAAGGCGCGTTCCGTGTGGTTGCAAGCAAAGTAGAATATAACCCCGCCTTCGCGTTTCGTGAAAAATGAAAGCCCACGAATAAGTGTCTACTTGGTGGCAATAGAATTGTTTTAAAAACGACTATGAGAAGTTCAAGAGTCCTAGTTATAAATGTTATAATTTAATGCATTCTGTTTTTTTTTCAATTGTATAACCATAAAAAGTGATTCTCCTTAATAGCTCTGAAGGCATATTGATCTTCGGATACAATTCAAATATCAGGTACTATCATAATAGCCTATATAGGGTACTCGCACATTATATATTATATTCCTTCCGCTCCCTACTCTTCGGGACACACCATTACCGCTGCAGGACAATCTCGATATACTCGGCATGGATGTTCGCTGCAAGCTGAACAACAAAAACTACATCGAGAGCATCATTAAAACGGTCTCGCGTAAACTCGGAGTCCTGAACAGGGTGAGGCGGATTTTCACGCCGGAACAGCGGTGTCTTTTGTACAAGACACAAATCCGTTCCGGGGTGGAATACTGTTCTCATCTCTGGGATGGCTCTGCACAGTACTTATTAGATGCTCTCGACAGATTGCAGCGACGTGCAGTCCGCATTATTGGGAGTCCAGAAATCACGAACACCCTCGAGCCTCTACAGCTACGTAGAGATAAAGCGTGTTTGGCAGTTTTTTACCGTCTCTACCATGGCGAGTGTTCCGATGAGCTCTTCCAATTAATCCCACCCTCTCCTTTCCTACACAGAACTACACGTGCAAGACTGAGGTATCACCCGCACACGGTGGCATCAATTCCATCAAGAACCAAGCGGTTCGGTGCCTCCTTTATTTGCCGCACCATAAAGGCTTGGAATTTTTTACCAGCGCATGTGTTTCCTTCCTCCTATAGTCCCGGGGCCTTTAAGTGGGGCGTGAAAAAGCATTTGATGAGGCCGTCAAGCTGAGGGCCGCCACTGTAGCACTACCGGTGTATGTGGTGGTGGCCCCAGTCCTGAGACTTTGCCTTTCGCTTACCATCAGGCGAGGTGGAGTCATTTTGACGTGTCCTATATAAAAAAAAAATAAGTAAAACAAATTAATTTTACATATTTTCTTATTTATTTCTATTAATTAAAATCATACAATTTTTTAAATAAAGAGAACAATAAATTCAAAAGTACACAATATACAAAGACAGAACAAATTACCATTTCACAGTGACCTCATTCATTTTGAGCTACCTTTAACCATAAGTTTAGATCCCAGCGTTGTAGCCACTACGATGATCCAGCTAACAAATTAATATATAAGTCATTTTAATACTAGTTCTATACTGATATATAGGTAATATAGAATAAAAGCCTACTTAGATTAATACTTAGTACTTTTATGGCAGGCAAGATTTTACAAAATTTAGAAATTACCACATGCTTTTCGGGCAAACCACAGGAACAGATAGCTCAAGGTAT
Organism: Lithosia quadra; assembly: GCA_963576445.1. Lineage (NCBI taxonomy): Eukaryota > Metazoa > Arthropoda > Insecta > Lepidoptera > Erebidae > Lithosia > Lithosia quadra. The sequence goes on along the minus strand of OY754887.1, from coordinate 3,395,706 downwards.
ATACACTAAATAATGTAGTGATTGCATTAATTCCTATGAACATATTAATACAATTAGGGTTTCTATAATTAGTGCTTTGTTTCGTGAATAAATGCTATCAGGATTATAAGTATTTACAATTTATATTATTACGTGCCTTTAAATAGCTTGACGTTATCTTCACTATGCAATCATTATTGTTAATTGCTATAGACATAGCCCACATGCTTGTAAGCGCTTGACATAATCACGCTTTTTAAAACACTGATCCTTAAGGCTAATTTTACAAATAAAAATATGAGTTCCGCATTATTATTTTGAGTTAACTGTTTGAGAGGCAGTAAACCATGATACATTACACCACACGTAAAATATTTTAACAAGTCTTCATGAAGCTGTGCCACGTTCCAAACTTTGTTTGATTTCAGCAGTGTGCTCTCCATAAAACCTTTCAAGTTTCTTGTTAAACTTAGCATTTCTATCATTAATGTAATCAATATCTGCATCATCGTTGTACATCCGTCTCCTGGAGTACTTGGCTCTCTTGGCAATCTGCCCTTCCAAATCATCCACCATTTTGTCTATACCCTGTTTACGATCTTCATGCATGCCATGAATAATCATATGTGGACCTCCATAGAAAGCATCTCCATACTTTCGCTTCTGTTTTTCGTACTGCTCCATGTCAGGAGCAGGCATGTTTTTTACCAGTCTATTGTACTGCCTTATGGTAGCTTGTTCATACGTCGAAAAGCCCTGATCTGGATTCTTCTTCTTCCTTTTGCGCTCTAAGCGTTCTGCTTCCGTAGCTGAGATATTGAGAAGCTTTACTCTATCGTAATCTTTACCGGATCTATAAGCTTCCTCACGCTTTGCTTGATCATCGAGTAACCATTCAGCTTGACGACGTTTCGCTTCATAGTTAGGAGGTAATTTGTTTCGAATTTCTTCAGCGATCACCTCCTGATGGTTATGAGTCCTTGCTTCGTTTCTAGCTGAGTGTAGCGAGTGCAGTCTTTTCATACGCTCTGCTTGTTTTTCTGCAAACGTCATTTCTTTTGGTCCCTCTGGTGTAGCACTCATTGTCCCCAATTGGTAACTTTAATCAATGCGAAATTAAACACAAGCGAAAGAAGTTCACACAAATAACTGTTTTAAAACACAGCGCAACGTGCGTCCAGTTCAAAGCGCTAACGAATAATATATGATTTGGGAAGGGAGCTCCCCAATTGTTAACTTTGATCAATGCGAAATTAAACACAAGCGAAAGAAGTTTACACAAATTACTGATTTGAAACACAGTGCAACGTGCGTCCAGTTCAAAACGCAAACGAGTAATGTGATGAGGGAAGGGAGCAAAGCAAACGGCAAATGTGCAACCAGTGTTGCCAACACCTATTTGTCTAATTCCCTAAAGATCATGGATAAATTCCCCAAATTTGTGGAGAATTCTCCCGATTTCCAACGAATCCCTCACATGTCATGTAGTATATTTTTTCCAGTTTTAAAAGTTAAATTTGTTGATAATCTAGATAATACTCAATAACTACGTTATAGTATAAATTAAAACTACCGTAAAAACTACGTATATAATCTAAAATGGTACAATCAGTGGGTATCGTGCCCAGAATGCTGACCCTTTTGACACGTTGAATTACTGTGCTAATACTCTACGCAAAGTAGCGGCCAGCATTTTGGATACGGGATGCTTTGACCGAACGCGATGCAAGGTCCTTGAAATTTTTATTGATAGGGACAACCTGCATTATGTTGGACAGCTACCTATAACAATTTTAATTTATAAACCTCCCTTGCTTTAAAATAATATTCATAGAGTATTAACTTTATAACTATTCTCCTCAAATTTGTGGTAATCACTCTACTCTGTCAACATTGACTGATCATTCATTCACCGTTCAAAATTCATCATAGACAATGTAAACAAACAGATGAAAAAAAAATACATAATTTGCAATAGAAAATTAATTTTACAAAAAATTCTAGATTACCTACACTTTTATTTCGGACTTTGTTGGTAGGGTAGTCGCTCCTGTAAAAGCTAAGGTAAAGCAAACTTGGTAAGGAGAGAAAACAAATGAATGAAAATCAGACTGAACGTTACTAGTTTTTAAATTTAGGAAATACTGAAAATAAGCTAAGCTTCTTGTTTACTTTGCACAATTTGCACTCAGAATTTGAATTTGAACCTTTTGAAACGTTTGGAAACTTTGGAAAGTATTATGTATGAAGTTCGCAACGTTACAACTTACCGCAAACCAAACTGAAGTGTGGCAGTCTGTCGGTGTTTTGTAGCAGTGACGGTTGTGTGATTGTGTTGTAGCACTTGTAGCGCATATATTTTTTCTGATAGTTTTATAGTGTTTTTGGAGTTCATGATGTCGGATGAAATCGCAGAGAATGGAACAGCAAACGGAGACGTCCCGGAGATCGAGCTGATCATAAAGGTAGATAGCTTTTACACGTGTTGTGAACTAGCACAAGATTAGGCTACTAACATCGGTCAACAAGGCACGCGTACCGTAGTTGGCCTTCGCAGATATAAGATGATTGTGAAGAGGTGGCAAACGTGATAAATGCTGTTTTAAAGTTCAAAACTTTAAAAATTTACTAGACACAGTGTTGATAATGTACTTCATAGTAACCGGACTACCCAGTAGCTATACATTTTATGATTAATGTCTTCTTGGACTCATCAAGCACGAAAGTATATTATTACTGCACTTATAATGCGCGTTATTTAGGTCACTAGCATCTGTGTTTTGTTGTTTTTATGTTTGACGTCTATATTTCTAAATGTACTAACTCAACTCATACTATGTAGGTACCTACTATCATTAGAATGTCGGACCGTGTAATTGTCATCTCACAAATAGGATAGGTGTTAATTGTACACTGGTGAGCTAAGAGGCTGAGATTTCATTATTCACTTGTAGTTATTATTGTATTTGTTATATAATTTCTAGAAGTTTTACCTCAATGTCATTTAATAACAGATAATCTTGCAAAACATAGTCAATCCAAGTAGGAGTTTTATGGGATAAAGCAACAAGTTGGAAAAACTTTCTTCTATGGTACTGATGATATCATTATATGCCTATAAAAATAATTAAAATAAATAAATATTCTATGACATTCTATACAGCTCACCCGAGACCCAAAGTAAGCCTAGTTTAACTAGCTTCAAGCTTGTGTTATGGGTTCTAGAATGCTGATAAAATATGGTCAACCTTAGACATAAATGTTTCGGATACCTAGTTCATACACACACCATATTCTCATACTAAGCACGGGCTTTACTGTATTGTAATACTATGATATTAATTCATGGGCTTATAATATACCTAATTATGATGTATGTATGAATCATAGGAAACATTTTTATGTTGACCTTAATCTTTGATTAAGTCTTTATGTAATGTTACTTATGAAACATAAAAACTCATATTATAGGTAATTATTATACTATTGAATGAATACCTTATGTGTACACTATTTCATTAGTCATAATTCGGGACACATAAAACTTTTCCACCATCAATGGTAAAAAAGTTGGTAATCATCAGTTACAAAATATTCTGTTTTGAAGCAGATGATTTCAATATAAGGAAATGATGTTAACATTATGAAATATTCCGTTAATTTATGTAAAATGTTAAAATCTTAATATAGTAAGTTATATAAATTTTCATACAATATTGCCATATCAATAGATTAGAATAAAATACTAGTATCAGTTCACAATAACTTGATAAACTTGTCTCCATATCAAGTATCAACTAACATTTCAAATAGGTATATAAGTATATTTACATAAGATGTTAAGTTGGTTTGTGTATGCTACAAAACTCCCACAGTTCTGCATTGATTGAGCCATGTGTTTTCTGCCTACCCCATTAGAAAACGGGCATGGATGCCAGCCTGAATCGTGTTAGATAATTAAGTTAATTAAATATTTTAAAAGAAACATTTTATTAAATATAAAGAAGTTAATAAACATTGAATTTCTTGAATCACAGTACACCGGTAAACAACTTGGATTACAGAACGATTTGTTCGTCCCCTGCAAGGCACTGTATGTTACTAAATCTGAGTCTTAAATACCTAATTTATGGGGTTACCTGGAATAAGGTGTTGCCTACCTGTAAGAGCTAAGTAAGGTTGTAAGCATGCATGTCTGCTTAAGCATACTCCAAATTAATCATATTATGGTAAAGTTTAACTTGTGATGCGCAAATAAAAGTTAACTATTATTGTTTTATTAACTATAATTAATGGATTATTGTAAACTGCTAATAGCCACTAAAACTTTCCTTTTTCAGCCATTATGACAAGCGTAAAACATTATTTTAGATAGATGGTATTTTTTGTAATGTAATTTTGCATTATGTGGTCGTAAATGTTTCATAAAACAACCTAATGCAGTTATCTTGATATTCATAATGTTACTTTGTGACCGAAATGAGTAAAAATAATTGATTTGATAGACAATTCAATTGCAATGCTTGAAACATTATGGAGAGTGAATGGTAATATTGCCTAAAAATTACAGTCTAATGTTACTTTGTACACAAACTTGAAATATGAAAAACAACTAGTACCTACCAGTACAAACCCTGTAGGTACAAGATGATGTGGTCATAAAGCGATAAAGTCCTGCAATTAGGTAAAAATCCAGTACAAAACATTGGTTTCGTACTATTTGTGTAAGCATATATGATATAACCAATTTATGCCTTGTCACTTTGGGCAGTAATTGGGCATTTATTCATTCCACGCAATTAATGCTGGGCATAAATAATAAATGCCCACCACTATTTTAGACTTCATGTTAACTACCTACATAATGCCTGGCGCACAGTGTTGAGATGCTTCAATTTTTTAACCATCTTCCAAAAACATAATTACCAATTACTCAAAGGCATCTGACCCGACAGTGCAGTTTGGTGAAGCCACATACACTCTGAATAATTTGTATATCATGCTATTATTTTCAGATCGTAAATAATTATTTTGCAATTCATATTTTGAAAATAGTCAAAATAGATAATGAATGACGTGTATAAGTACTCAAGATTCATGATATTTTTATATCCTTTTGTCAACAGTGAAGTATGACTGATATGTCTGTGTAATCCAAGGCTATTGAGAAACTTAGTAACTTGAGATACTTATTTCATAGTTGCAACAATGTTGGGGGGCTTATGACAGTTGTCACGCAGACATTGGTTGTGAGTCATGTGTCACCGCTCATCTCCTCCTGACTGCTGTGGTCCTAACTTAACCATTTAGTAGAATCCTAACATTGCGGCTTTATATGTAAATTCTAGTCTTAGTGAATGTTTCTCATGCCAAGTATGCTGTTAACTTCTTTCTAAGGCTGTTAATGACAAGTTCTTGCTACACTTTTACTGCCAGTAAAAAGCACAGCGACATCCTTCACTTTATACCTACTATTGCAAAAAATACTTTTTACTAAAATAGTATGGTATTGTTAAAAGGGTATTCAAATCCTACTCCTGTTGGTTTAATCAATCACGCTCAAACAGCTCAGCAGAGTTCGTTAAAATTTGATGGAAAGATAGGTTATAGTCTGCAATAACACATAAGGCTTCTTTTAACAGTGGAATAGGTTCCCAAGGGTTACAAGATCAGGATCAGAAATCCTACTCGAGTGGAGCCGTGGCCAATAGCGATAAATCATAGAATACAAAATTATTTAATTGTATAATATTCGTTTTTAATATTGACTTTAGTAGCAGAATCATTGCAATTTAACCATTTGAAGTGAAACATTAATTTCTCAAAATATCCAGGGCAAAATGCCAATATAAAGAAATAATTCTCAATATTCAATCTGATTATGTCATATTGATGGATAATCTATCTTAGCATTCTGTAGTGTAGGTATGTATATTACTCGAATATATTTGAAATGTTGCCAATCATTGCAAAAACTCTATACAATGTTTACCTCACATGTGTATTTATAATGTTTTATGTCATGTTTTCAATGTCGATGTTCCAGTCAGTATTATTATGACTGTTATTACAAATACGAGTAGTCACGAGACAGCAAATATATGAGTGACATTGAGTAATACTGCAGTTGTCATCATCATTGTCATCAGACATGTTCTTCTTAAAATAATGTGTAAACCCAGTTACATTATTTTTAGATGCGCTTTGTACGCCATCCATGAATCTTCTCTCCAACAGTTCCAATGAGTTGTTAACTTTGACACTTGTTTTCATCATAATTGCAGTATTTGGCAATGGATGACGCGATTTCTAATAGTGTCTACGACGTTTTTGGGCATCTGCTTCATACACAATTGCCACCTCTTATCTATCAAAGTAACCATGATTCAAAACTCATACCTGCCCCCGTAGACAAGTGTCACAGAGTAAATAGCTAAGGAATCGAACAGATTATGTCGACCAAATCACATCCAAGCTTGTCACTGGCGTACAATGCGCGCGCCGCGGCGGGGTCACGAGCTGGAGTGTGATTAGTCGACCTAATCTATTCTATTCCTTAGCGATTTAGACTTGTGTCAATTGTCTACGGACCCAATTTTTTTGCTCTAAATAACACCGTTTATAGGTAGTATGACGTATGTGTTCTCTTGGACCAGGAGGGTAGCCTACTGAACATAGGTATTTAACTCATTAAAATTGCCTTACTTCCATTCAGCCTAATAACGTCATAATATACCTATGCCAACAGAAGGACTTCCCTATTCTTTATTATTCATTGATTCACTCTTTCCTTATACGGTTGGTATATGCTGTAGAGTCACATCACATCTCTAACTGTGACTAAATTTAAAGTCAGTTAAATAAAAAATAAATGTAATCTATTCTCCAACGTAAAAAAAAATGTATCGTAAATAATTATGTAGGAGGTTAGGTTAGGTCCTCCTCCTCTTTGCTAACAAAAAATGCAATGTCACAAAAACTAGACCTCCGATCTAGAAACGATTTCTTATTTTAAGAAAATGTAATACCTCGCTAACCAATAAAACTTAATGCGTACCTATTATAATTTTTTTATAAATGTGTTTGATGTGACAGGGGGTAGTTTTATCACTCCTTAGTCCTTTTATATATAGACTGCATACCAAGACCCAAAAATAACACCTCACGATGTTTCTACGACTTTTTACACTACACCCATATATATATCAATGGATACGCCACATGGTGTTATGACATCATTTTACTTTTACACTGAAGCTATTCCCCTTCGTAAGCTATTAACTGCAGGAACCTTTTATAGGTAATAACACTTTTTGATGTGCAGAAAAGATATTCATCGCTGAAAAGATATGCTTTATTAGCAGGTAATTAAATTCTAAAGTTAGACAATTATATTGTTTTCAGTCACTACGGCTGCAATAATGCACCTGCTCTTAGCAACCCATTTCTTAATCTTGTAAATGAAGAAAGAAATATTTACTGAGTGGTTAATAATAAAAACAAATGATGTGAAATAACATTATGGAAAGTAAAAACAGTAGTTAGCAATGCCAGATATTCGGCGTAACGCAACTTTTGCACGGTTTTTTGCTTGTAGCGTAGCTCGTATATTATATTCTTGACGGAATTATGCCTACAATATTAATTGGCAATAGTGTAAGCATCTGTAAAACGTTGATAAACATGAAAACTGTAGATTCTTAACGTATCTTAACGTCAAGAAACTTTGAACGATTAGCGAACGGGTCAGTGTTCAGCGTTCTACCATGAAGGTGAAATTAAACGTATAACTCGTAAATGTGTAACGTACTAAGTATATTATGTATGGTTTATGCGTTGCAGTTTACATAAGATCTTTTTTTACTTTCTGCCTTTCTTCATAATATTTATCTTCCTATAACTCTCAAAGTACGCAGCACTGGACATTTCTAGTGTTGGACATTGAACACGAGAGAGTGGCGCTTGCGCTTTGCTAATAAACTTGCTAGGGGACCATCCAGGGGAAAGTGACACTGCGCACGCGACAGTCTGTGCGGAGATCGACTTGTATCAACTATTAACATGCATGCATGGAGCGATAAAAAATAATTTCCCCTGTCAACCAAGTAATCAATCCACATTAAGCGTTCGTTATTAATTTATCGGATAGCGCTACACAAATCAAACAATCTCCTTCTTGGGTTGCGGTTCAATTGGATTTTTCTGCAGCTTATACGGATATGCAGTGGTTAAAATTAGCATCAGGCTTTACATTTCGACCTTGGTTCGATTCGGCAGACTCACTGGTATTCATGACATGATAGGACTCTAGGAGCGCTCCGAGACATTTTCGATTGGGCGTCCGTCTATAGACTCTTTTCTTTCGTTCTGGCAGTAAAACAATTGACTGTGTACCGTTCTCTGCGACTAAAATCTGCGATCGTACTAAATCTGGATAGGTAGAGGAGGGAACATTACTGACGGTGGAGGTGAACGCTGACGCGTCGCAAGGTGGCCACCCTAAACCTATTTCTGGGTCGCAAGTCCCAGGCACCGTCACGGGGTTCCTCTCTATACCGCTATGGACCCGGCGACCGCACGGTGAATCCATGGAATGCTGAGAATCGGATCTCTGTAGACCGTCGGTACCCAGGCGTAGTGCTCATCTGTTGGAATACCACTAGATGGAGTGTGGGTTCCGCCTATCTATAGTTGTCCGTACGAAGACAGAACGTATTTCGATTGAAGCATCGGGTGGCGAACGAAGGTGAGCCATAGAATAAGAGGACGTCAGTCTGTCACCAGACCCGTTAGGGTTAACACATGGTTTGTTAAAGCAACTAATGGTTTTACGAGTGTGAAATTCAAACTTACCGGTAACCTTTAACCAGCAAACTTGATTTTCTTCTATATAAAATATCTACTTAACGATTTTTTAAGTATTCTAAAATTAGCTAATTGATTTTTGAAACAAAATATGTGGCAACACTTGAGGCATTTTAATATTAGCAATATCGTTAAGTTTTATAGTGTCCGAAATTGCCTGTTTTAGATTAAATTAATATTTATGGGTAATAAATAAACAAATTTGCAGAACGACAGTTAGGTACATTAAAACGCAAAGAATAAATCAGGCGCGAAGATTTTTTTATGTTTAAACGTTGTCTCATCTCGATAAATGGAACGCTTTCCAGGTAACACGATATCTGTCTATCCAATCTACTGCAATTAGTGCAATTAATAGTGCCGACAAATAGCTGTATTTATATCAACAGTTCGAAAATAGATATAAAGTAAATAAAACGAAAACATGTCACGAAATATTTCCGAAAAAATTATTAGACGTTGACAAAAAAATTCTGCTACCTACTTGAGGTGTTTCTGAAAAGCTCCATCGTCCACCACATCATCACTTTTCACCAGGTGATACAATAGTCAAAGGCGGGCTATCGGCTTAAACAAATGTGAATGTTTGTTACTAAAATGTGCTTTTAGCTTATGAGCTAATACAGTTTTCACGCAGACGAGTTAAAAAATTGATGGAAGCAGGTAGTTACATCATTGTAAAATAAAGTAGGTACTTAATATTAATAGGAGTATTAATAAGCAATTATGTGTTAGTATCAATTAGGTATCAGTAAGTAATTAAGTATTCATTAGGTAATACGTTTAAGTAATATGATGTAATCAAAAGTAACTAGGCACTTAAGTAGTACCGGGTAAATCGAGCTCCAATTATTATCCAGGAAAGCAAAAGCTTATAGCTACACATCAAATAATGTTGTGTCTATGCAATATACAAATTGATGAAAAAAAGAAAAAAAATTGCGGCATCTGGCGTAGTCAAGCTGAAACTTCGGAACATCTGATTCTGCAACGCAAAATGAATGTTCACACACTGATTCTGTAATTAGTAGGGTATTATAATATCCCCAACATCTACCGTTTGGTCAACCATTTGGATCATCTAGCTTGTTCGCAGGATCCTGCTTTAGTGTTAGAGGAACATTACATTCTTTTCTTCCTCAGACCCAAAAAACGTCTAAAGCCGATCAAACCGCTATATGCTGACGTCACCTGATTACGAACTAACTCGCCCAACCGTTACATAAGTTTGGAATTTTGCAAGGTGCCTCAATGGCAATGAGCAATAACTACAAATATAATGTTTGAGGTGTACTTAGCAACGCTAAAAGAAATAAAGTGACGCACATCATTGTCACGACTCGACCGATCCACTGTCCGGTTTTTCCAATAACAAGTTTGTGCAAAATTATGCGCTGCCGTTATGGATGGACGGTCCAATATTACTTTTACAGTAATCGATGTAGCGTATGGATCCTTGACATTGGAATCAAACCTCCTTATGAATGACTGCCTCCGGTTTGTGCAAAGCCTCATACATAACACGTACAGCAATTAACCGTACGATAAGACTATACGTAATTCCGTTCAATAATGCTGCGATAATGCCCCGTTGTTTAATTACAATATCACTGTGAACTACAATTTCACACAATGTAAATGATGTCAATTGTTATAGGTATATGAGAATTGCACAACTTTGAAGTCGACTGAACCTTTTATTGTATAAAACTAGCTTTTCCTCGCGACTTTGTTTAGTTGTCGTTAACTGTGTATATAGATGATGTGTATGTAAGTACAAAGTTATTGCATTAATGATAACATCATCTACATAGACTGCTATTTGAATAAAGTTCTGGAGCAGTTTTTCTAAGTGCCAATCGATCGTTTAATCCCTGTAAGTTCTGCAGGCTGAAAAATTTCTTGGTACGAGTAATTACTATAACATTAATAACGTTTTCCTTACAATAACTCATGAACTAATCCACAAATAAACTGTCTATTTTGTTGTCGCTCTTTGGCAGCTGATGTGTATGTGAATATTAGTAACTTGCAAAATTGCTGTTCTAATGTATTTCTGATGCAATTATTGCAGTGGTTAAACTCATTAGCACTACATGCTCAAAAATTTGTTCATACGAATAATTACTACAACATTAACAACTTTTTCTGGTCAGCTGCCCAAATCCATAAAATTTATGGATTTTTATTTAATAACTGTCTGCTTGGTTGTCGATCTATGTCTTCTGTCTATGTAGATGATGTGTAGTCAAATGCAATTAACCCGCAAAATTGCAATTTGGATGTAACTCTGATGCAGTTGTTACAAGTGTGAACCAAGTGCGTGATATATACACATACTTACCTACTTAGTAGTCAATTTAGTTAGCACTGCTTACTCATTTTTTTTATAAAATTAGCATGTTCCGTTCAGTCCGTATAGTCCTTTTGAACATCCACAAATAACTTTGTCTGCATATCTTATAGAGGTCAACTTTAATTGCAATATTTGATAAAAGTACTTATTTTCTTAAATTTACGAGTATATCGGTCGTTACTATGTGTGTACACAGAGGTGTACCTATACATGTAATTGCTGCAATTTCACAATGCGTGAAAGCTACGCAGCGCGTAAATTCCAATAAATTGGTAGATTGGATGCATCATTAGACTACGTTATCTTATCGCATTGAGGTCATAAAATGGTATGGAAGGGATAAAAAGAAAAAGACACATATAAACTTGGAATTTTACTACCAGATTTAATAAAATATGAAAACAAATTAAAAAAAAGAGAGGTCTATCAATCACATCATAATGTGAAAAAATATGATAGTTGAGAAATCACTACATAGTATAAAACAAAGTCGCCTTTTCTGTCCCTAAATCCCTATGCGCGCTTAAATCTTTAAAACTACGCAACGGATTTTGATGCGGTTTTTTCTAATAGAGTGATTCAAGAGGAAGGTTTATATGTATAATACATGCAGAAATAGTATCAGCATTGCACCCGTGCGAAGCCGGGGCGGGTCGCTAGTATTGTATAAAAATATGTTTACCAAAACAAATGAAATTTTAAGGTGTGCCAATTCATTCCACATCAATACCTATCTTATCGTGACGTCATTTGAGAAGATAACACTCTTCGTCTTAATATCTTCACTTGAGAGGCTGTATAGCGTCCAGAGTTGAAAATTGTATGCTGAGTTGATCGTGTAGGTACATAAAACACGTGTACACACACACTGAACACTCAGAGAACAGGCTATTTACAGGAATGTTCGGGAAGCACCTCGACTAGGTGAGACTCACACAACACACAATTTGTAGATTATATTACAAAATAGTACTACGGGTTGTTATGAAATAATTTGTTTAAGAAGCATTTTTAAATATAAAATCACGTTTTTTAAAAGGTCAACCAACATCCACATTTTATGGTTTTGGGGAAATAATTATTTCTATGTTTTCAGTGCCTTTAAAAAGTGATTAATATTATTTATGTATTTAACTTTAATTATATTATTGCCTTATAGTGTAGTGTCAGTTGTAGCTACATCATTTTTCTTACAAAATATAAATTAGCCTTCGTAACGTCTGATTCGTTGCTAAAAGTCAGACGGCATTACTAAAGATTCATAAATTATGTATTACACAGGTGTTACGTCTTGCAACGGTAATATTAATAGAGCCTTGAGTGAACTAACAAGCTACTTTACTGATTTGGATTTGTTTTAAATCAAAAAACAAACAGAAAAATGTTTCGAATTAGGTTCGTTACAAAATATTTTCAGGTTTCGTGATATTTACAGTGCTTTACATTTATTTATTTTTAGGAAAGGCTTACAAGTGGTTACATTTTATAACCATTACAAAATTTCTTATAAAATTTGCTGATTTTAATTAATTAAGTACTAAAATAATTACACAAATAAACGAATCCTTATCGTTGAGAAACGCGATTATAACAACACACTTATTAGTACAGATTTGAAAATAGTCCAGCTAATGTAAAATAGCAATTACCCGCGGATCCGCCCGCCTATAACACAAATCCCTTAGCCAACCACAGGAAACTATTTAGTTCAAAATTCAGTTCCGATCTCATCTGGATCTCACAAATGTCAAAAAAGTATTCTTGTTAATAATCGTGACCGAAGATTGAAAAAAGGCAAGTGTGGTATTCTGCTAGACTTAACACTTTGTAATTAATAGGTATTGTAATGCGAATGAAACGTGATTCGTAGGTTCTTTCCTCTTTCCGTCAAATTTGACATAGAGATCGAGATGAGAACTGAATTTTGAGCTCATAATATTGACTCAGAATAAAAAAAAACCTTTTCCAGACTATCCAGACACCAATCGCTGTACCAAAAATCATCGCTAAAAAGTTATATAACGCTGTTAAGAAAAGTGAGGGGGATGAGATTAGCATTCGATTATAATATGCGTGAATGTCGAATCGATGTTCACGGCCATCATTGAATCGACTCGTTTCGAATTGAGGGCGGTTGCGTTGTTAGATTTTCGAAATTCGAAGTTTAACATTTTTTTATACCAAGTACCCGATCTAAACCAGACAAGAACATAAATTTAGTGCTTACTTAACCAAGTATTAACTAAACGCAAGTTGTAATCTGTGACCGGACTTTCACTTTTCTTCCCGACGCGATGTACCAAATAAAAACTATTAAGTTGCCTTATTCATTAGACATCTATTTCAACATCACCATAATAATCTAATAGTCAAACATGAGTCAAACAGCCCACTTGTTCTGTTTTTTTTTAAATGGCAGGTGTGACCAGCAAAAGGGGAACGGCTCGTGCGCATCATGGATAGGGTGTGTACGCGCGTGCACCTTTTTATCTTGTGTGTTTATTTTAATATACATAATTATTTTTGCTCTTTAATTTTTTAAACTAACGGTAATACGTTTCGAAGTATTAATTAATTTTGTGTAAAAATCAAAGACTGTTAATTTTATGTACTTACGCACCTAGTAGTTTTTGAAACCATTTAGGTGCCAGACAAGCACACGGCCTACATCATGGCCTCATGGGTAGCGGTCACCGTCGCCTATGGACGTGTGGAACACCAGGGGCGTCATATTCGCGTTGTCAACCCTAAAGACAAAGAGATTCATCATTATGCAAACAATCGCGCTTGATGAATCATACATAACATTATTATTTCGAGAGCCAACATCAACAAAGAAACTCAAACAAAGATAGTTGTAGATGTATTTTACACGACTACCCCAAAAAAAGAATGTAATGTTTTCAGGGTTCCGATATTTTTGTGCCTCCATAACCTGTAAAAGTGTTATCTTTTATTTTTATTTTGATTATTATATTTATTTAGTTAAAAAATTATAATCGACCGATCGGGCTAAGCCGCAGACATCAGCTAGTGTGTATCTATAGATGTTCCTATAACAAGCTAAATAGCTAATACTGAGGGAGTTACCACATATGGTATGGCAGCTAAACGCAGACAGCTGTCAGCCGTTATTTCCAACGTTCGACGGTTACAGTAATTATATTATTGAAATTTGATATAGCGATACCATTCCATTCTATAAATAGTATTCTAAGTTATTTTTTTGATTATTTTATTACCTACCAGCTGTGACAAACGTATCCACTTCGCCATCCATCCCCGTAATTTTAGCTTTGCAATTATGTATGCCAATTTAGCCCAATTTGTTATATTATTATAATTACTGCTAATCTCTCATAGGAATAGCGAGATATACCTAAGGTATTTGTAACTAAAAGAATAGTTTTTTAGTTACCCAGGCTCTAGTCCATCTCTGTACCAAAGTTCATGAAAATCGGCTCAATGGTTTAGGCCTGAAAGTGTAACAGACTAACAGATTTAGGTACTTAAGTTAAGATTGACCATCTAAAAGCAAACAATTAACATAACAAATGCATCAGTTTCTCAGACATAATTAAATCATGTTTATCTGTTCATTATGGAATATCTAGCGATATTAATTGCCGTTTAAATCTTGGCAACACTTGTCGGTTGTAATTTTTTGTGTTGTTACAGTTTAATTGAGCACAGTTTAAATATTGCGTGTTAGACACGCTCCACCCCTTGTGAGATACATACCTGTAGAAATTGATTACTAGAGTTGACGTTAAACCTTGGTCTTTATTGATCTTAAGGCTCCTTTCCACCAAAATTGATATGTTTTATAGGCACAGCTACTTTAAAATTTTGCAATAATACTAGCCCATGCACGTGGTTCCGCCCGCGTGCATGGGATATCGCGTTTTTTGACTGTATCGCCGGTTCTACTCAATCGATTGTAATCAAGCATGCATAAGATCCGACCATAACCTTTTTAACCGCATCAAAATCCGCTCAGTAGTTTTGCGTTCATAGCGCACAATCAGAAAAGAATAAAAAAAAATTGTGTACAGAATCGTTCATCTACCATCTTATGGCGCGTTTCTACCAATTTTTTTGGTAATTTCAGTGTTTCTAACGTTTGCAACTCTTCAGTATAAAGTTGATGATATCATCAACTTTTGTTTCTATTGTGTCTACACCGGTTGCTAACAATTTAAAAACGTATCAGGCAAGTTTCGTTTTGTTTCTAAGTATCTCCACAAAGCCAATTAATATATGCAACAAGCGTATTCTTTGAGGTTTACCGCCAAAAACAGCAACAACCGCCAACATTTATTTACTTATAATTTTTGTTGCCAATACAAGGAAATTAAAGAAACTTATTGAAAACACAACAGTTAGCAACAACAGACTCAGCTTTATAGACAAAAGAAATCGCATAATGATTTGCCTTTGTGCTCACTTGTATCCGATTTGTAAATGATTCATCAGTATACAAAATATTAATTGGTGAACAAAATGATCAACTCGCTGTTTCAATAGATTGTTGATACAGCGACAGTGGTATTTCTATTACAAGTTACCGATGCGCTTAGATCATCGGCATTCATCCACATGAGTAAATATAAACCTTCGCTGAGCCTGCTGCGCATACTAATATTAGTTGAGAATATCATAATGTTAAGGTACCTACCTACAATCGTCATTGGTTAGCTTAACACATTCCAAATTACCTTACTTTGCATAAAATAGTAAATAAATAAGTTATTTAAAATTATCAAATTAAACATCAATTGTTTATTGTTTTGTTATTGTACAATCTGCAAAACATTCTACTTCCTTCTTAACTTTATAGCTGTGAAGGTTTGTGAAGATGTTTGAATGTTTTTGTTACTCAATCACGCTCTAACAACTGAACGGATCTGGCTGAAAGTTGGTACAGGGATAGATTATAATCTGAAATTACACATAAGTTCGTGTTGTAGGAACGGTACAAAATTCCTCGCAGGTGAAGTCGATATTATAATCTTCCCTTGAATCTTGGGGTTCAAAGCAGACATTTTGTACTCAACTAGTATATGAGGAAAAGGGTGTTTAATTAAGTAATCAAGTTTAATGGTAATCAAACGGGTGTTTAATTAAATGTTCGAGTTAAATGCGCATATAATGTAATGCGTCTATTCTCCTCATTTCTGAATAATAAAATGCCAGCCACCTGTGACTTTCTAGGTCTTTCTAGGAATGATGTCTTTATGCTTCTCAAAGATTTATGCTATGTTGCTTGTTCTTACATTAAATCGTGCAATTCATGACTTGAAAGCTAGAAACGCTAGTAAAAGCGCGTGTAGTGTCATAGACAGACTACATATCTTTATGTATATTAAAAGAGAAAATTTGTTGTATTTCTCATACTGAACTGCGGTCAACCGTCTTCATGAATTACTTTGAAAGAAATTGACTTTCATAGTCAATTTCTTTCAAAGTTTATATGAAAATGGTTCGAAATCGAAAAGTAAAGAGGCATGCAGATCCTAAGCAACCTTATTTCCGCTGTGCCGTCAATAAAAATTTAAATGGGACCATTTTTCAATAAATGTCTAACAGAAAAAAAAATCAAATCCGTCTAGCTAGATATCCGTCAATGTTCAATCAGAGCTATGCCCGAACATAAGTACCTACATAAAATATATTATAAACATCCGAATTGAAAACCTTTTTCGAAGTCGGTTAAAAACGAATGCCTTATTATAAAATCATATTAAACGTCAAACTTACAGCACAGTGTTGCAAGTAGAGGACATTCGGAGAGCCAGGAAAGGTCGAGTGAGGTCGCTCTGACTCATCGCCAAACCGGATCAGCGCGCAAGCTTAGGCCATGTTCAGATGGTCACTCATAAGTCGCGCGCCGATATTAGTTGGTACATTCAGCTACCGAGTGGTGGCGTGGTGTACGAGCCTACAGTCAATCTTTTATTCGGATCTATGAATGTCTAGCAACCAAAAAAATGTCTTTGAAAGGATTCTGTCACTTTTTTATACCACTTGGGTGGTAGACAAGCACATAGCACATAGCCCACCTGATGGAAAGCCGTTACTGTGGCTGTGTGCATTACCCGGGATGTCACACTCTCGCTTCCAATGGCCTTCTTGAAGGACCCCATATTTTAAACGCTTGGGAAACAGCAGTCAGGTCATTCCAAAACCTCAGCGTGCACGGAATGAAATTCCTTTCATAATTCACTGTGTGAAGTACCTTCACATTGTCGGATGCAACGTGAGGATAAATTCCCTGACTATGGCAAGTGGTGTGATGACAGAGAGCGCAACTAACAAAAACAAAATACATCTGGTTGCCAGGCAAAAGCGTAATCGTGTTAATATTACGAGTATAATAACTGGCGTATATAGTTTTCAAAAACAAGCCAACATGGCAACTAACCTTCATGTAAACAATTACATGTTAGAATATGTTGATGCGCAATTAGAAATGCGCATCAGACTATAGACATCTGAACATGGCCTTACAGCCATCCACGCAGGAATAAAATTTCTATGAGAATATAAGTTTCATTTTGTCTTGCTGCAGCGGTCGACTGACCAAAATTATGAGCTTAGCTGCATAATCATAATGACTATCTATGGCAATATATTCGGAATAATTTTATCTTGTATGTGGAGAGAAGTTCGTATTCTTTGCAGAATACCGAAACTAATGGTAGCTACTAACGTTCCTTGCAAGTAAACTGGAACGTGTGTGGCTATCATAGGTACCAAATCGGCCGGTATCGGTAGTAGCAGTAGCACAGGCATATAACCTAACAAATTAACTTGATTTTTTTTAAATTTTGTTCTGTGGAAAATGAAGGTTTTTTATCTGTGGAGTGTTGTTAAATAACAATAAAAAGCTTAGTACCTAAACAAACAATTTGAAAAACTTTCCTTTTCATTGAAGCACCCTGATAAGTGTTCCGGCTAATTTGTTGACAAGTTGCTGCAATATGATACCTGGCTTGCAGCGTCATAGCACTTCGCTATTGTTTCGGAACGCTGTATGTCGGCGATAATACTGATAACCGTACGATTAGATTGTATCTAGTTTAAAGAATGTGGGGCTGAAGCTTAACTTTACCACAACACATTGTGTTACTAGTTTCTGCTCGCGGTTTCGCTCGCTTAATCAAATCTTGCAAGTACACCGATAGTGCTACAGTGGTGGCCCTCAGCTTGACGGCCTCATCAAATGCTTTTTCACGCTACACTTAAAAGGTCCCGGGACTATAGAAGAAAGGAAACACATGCGCTGGTAAAGAAATCCAAGTCTTCCTGGTTTCCGACTGAGTGGCATTTTGCACGCTATGTATATCGCGTGACAATGCATTTTTTTTATACCACTAACGCTTATACCGTATCGTATAACAATATACTATAAAAGCTTGTTTTAAAAAAAGGTTTTATTTTCAGTAGTAACTAGTTTTATGTTGTTAGTTCTATATCCTTGACCACGTGTGTGTGAAATTACATGATAATCGGTTCAGTAGTTGAAGCCCACCCGCGTGGATGTCGGTAATTGCGACTAAATATAACCTAGTCCAAGCATAGCATTTAGCCTTTGAGCATTTTTCACTATTCCTTATTACGTAGTTTCAGATTTGGCCATCCAAGTGAAAAATTCACCCTGTATAGTCGTGTTCCAAATTTCATCTGGAAATTGCTTCAGTGGTTTAGATATGAAACCGTAACAGACATGGACAGAGTTACTTTCGCATTTATAACTAGTGGATAAAATCATGGTGTATCCTAGAATCTACTACATAGATAAAATAATCAATTTATCAGTTTTGATTAGAGTGAATAATTCATTACTAATACCTAATCTTTATTAGATATCAATGGAGTGTATTGTGATATATGAAGTACCTATTCATTTCTTATTAATATTATGACACTTTATGGAGTACTTTTATTGAATTATTTTATATATCTATATTTATTACTTGATGTGGATGATTATTTACTTGTAATTGAGTAGAAATATAAGGGATTCCAATGTTTCTATAACTACTAACAAATATTTTCTCAGGCAACTGGGATGCACCCGTGCTTATAACAGATTATGACAGCAGCTTCAGCATGGCGTATGTAGACATATCTCTACTTTTCTCCCGATCAATGGAATCGCAAAAACAAGTTGGCACGTGACCAAAACGTCAACTCAACATCACCTCTACCTTTTTCTGCCATTTCATTGGTTTAAGAGTATCGAAGAGATGTGTCCACGGACGCTTTGCTGCCCCTGGTCTATAATCAATTAGTGTGCTGTGCTAAAAGGCTTAGCCATGACTCTACTATTTTCTAACGAGATCTTAGGAAATAGCAACGATATTTACATAACCACATCATTATGATGGCCAATGATTGTGGTTTCCGTTGCTACTCAACGTTTCGTTATCTTACCTAGTTTTTGTACTATTTGTGTGATATACAATGTTACAATCTATTGGTACGTTAAAACAAATAGAACTCTTGTGGTAATATTATGAGTAACGGTGAATAGCGATAGTGTTGTACCACCGATTAGTTGTACTTACCTAACACCACCAACCTGTACACAAGACACGAGCAATACAATGATGATGCAATTTTTTCGTTTGATGTCTCTATTGATTATTATAAAAATAGCCCGAGTTTGTAAGAAATTAGCCTGTAGCCATGAAAAGTCAATTGACCGCGCAGTGATCTGTACGTCCACCGTCCAAAAGTGTAAAAAAGGTGAACTCATCGAAGCGAAAGCCCACTGAATTTGTTTATTGGTTACTCAATCACGCAGAAAAAAGGGATGTACAAATTTGGTTGAAATGCACACAAAGTGCGACTGGGAATTGTATAAT
This sequence comes from Lithosia quadra, assembly GCA_963576445.1. Taxonomy (NCBI): domain Eukaryota; kingdom Metazoa; phylum Arthropoda; class Insecta; order Lepidoptera; family Erebidae; genus Lithosia; species Lithosia quadra. Next base: position 3,375,633 of record OY754887.1, on the reverse strand, counting down.
CATACCTATACAATTTTATCCCGGGAACAGGTTCCTGTGGGTCGTGCGAATGGGATCAGCATCCCACGCGGGCGGCACCATAGCTATAAGCTAGTTAAGTATAATGATTATTGAGCATAAAATGAACCGTTTAAGTAAGGCAATCGATGAAACAATCTAACTTTCTATAATAATCGGCGATTGGTTTTGGATTGAAATATTTTAAAAGCTAAGATTTCCAAATTGAAAAGATTGAAACGAACATCAATTTAGTTGTATAAAATCCATTAGACCTACTTAAAATAAATGCCAGTGTACAGCTATGTTTTAGAATGTTTGAACTCGCAGCTTGATGAGATTTACCTTTCTCTATTCTGCTATGACAATATAGGTATAGTGCACGGCATCTAACTTGGCAAGATTTTGGAGTAATCTGGGCCCAACTACTCCAAAACCTTGCCAAGTTAGATGCCGTACACTATACTTGTTTATATGCGACTCATTTTTCCACAAACAAGTATAGTGTACAGCACCTAACTTGGCAAGGTTTTGGAGTAGTGGGGCCCACACTACTCCAAAATCTTGCCAAGTTAGATGCCGTGAACTATGTTAATGTGGACTTTGATATTATCTTCTGTCTGTACTTAGTACTTAATATTATAAAAGAAGAAGAGTCTTTTGGTTTTACTTCATTGATTCCACGTAATAGGGGTAATTCAATTCAATTGTCGTTAACATTCGTACTGGCATTTTGTAAAAAAAATCCAATATTTAACGTAATATTTAGCTGAACCTTGTACATCATAAACGCACACAATGTACCTTGTCAGATTTCAATAACGAAGGCCATGTTCAGAAATTTTATTTTTTTACTATTTTTTTTTTTGTTTTGTTGAGTACCTATCCGATATTTCGGCCTTGTTGCAAGTGCCACGGACATTATGTGTGTATGTATTTATTATCATCGTATTAAAATCAAAATGTCAATCTAAAAGTCTATATTGTATTTTTTTTGTAAGAAACAAAATATCCAAACCTTGCAGCTTATCTTGAGTCTCTCTGAATGACGTGACAAGTATTTGTGCGATTCCATTGGTTGATAAGTCTCAAGAGACAATAGAATTTCCCGCCATGCAGCTCCTTTTTAAAAAGTTGACATTTCGCCACTAGAAAAGAATTTAAACGCGTCTTTATCTCACCCACTTATTCTCCAATTACATTCGGACAACGCCCCCAAGCCTAATTGCTCGGAATAAGCTAAATTGGTTTGAGTCTTGTGACCATCCTTAGACTGTTTGTTTTACACGGAAACCGGTCGTTATATAATATGAAGTATTACGGCATTTAAACAATGGCTGCTTTCCGAATGAGTGTTTAAATGTCAATTTAGCCATATATGAGTTGGTTTTTGTTTTATTTGGGACATCGTTAAATTTTTTATTGACATTGAAAAATGGTGGACATGCTCCTTTATGTCGGCTTGTTGATCATTTACTACAGTAGCGGCACGATATAATGGCCGGTTTGACACATTACAATAGTGATGTGAAATGTCAATTTACTCTCGATAAAAATATAATCAAATCAATAAGTTTTTATTGCAAGCAGTACTTACCTGATTCAAAAACTTTAGTAAAAAAATATAAATTTTTACCTACTAAATACATTTGAACGAACTGAATAGGTATTGGAATTAGGAATGAAAATGAGTATATATATTAATCCAGCTTCCTTCAGTGATTGCACTAACTTTTATCTTGTTGGATACTCTTCCGTAAATAGTAGCTACACACATGTCTTCGACTGGTTTTGCTCGTTTTTTTCCGTTTTAATGTGTGAAGTTTTTTTTCTTCTGTGCCAGTCTCGCCAAATTTTTCTTTAGTTATCTATTCGTCTAACAGTTATAGGTAAAATTGACCTTCCATTTTGAAATTCACGATCGAAATGTTACGAAGGCGTATCTATAAAAACGAACACACATGCCTGACCGTACGTTCGGCCATATCGACGAAATCCACAACAAAAGGCGTAAACAGAGTAAGTTGAGGGCCACCATTATAATTATCACTGTTAGTGTATGTAATGGGGACCCCTTCCTGAGACTTTACCATCAGGCGAGATTTACCATTTAGCTTACCATCAGGCGAGGAGGTCTAAACTATATCGCAATCGCAGGGCACTCCTAGTTTGTACTTTTCGAAGCAACGTCAAGTCGAAAATGCTTTGTTTTGAAGTAAGTTTGCCGGAGGTATTATTGGGCTTGCTAGTGGTCCTAGTGTCGATTATATAGATTTTATTTAAAAAAATTGAATTTCGAAAAACAAATACCGAGTTGTGTGAAATAAGTACACCAATAGGTAATTATAATCTTATAAAAATAAAAAATAAATGATCGTGGGACACTAATATACATTATATAATTCAGAAATCAATGTAATAAATAAATATTGTGTCCTAAAATTATACCTACATTCAATAAAATTTTATGACTTACTGTACGTCACTATTGACAATAAAGAACAGCAATTTGCTCTTTCAAAATGTCACAATAATTATACGAAACTTCATGAGCGGACAAACGTCAAACCGGCCATTATATCGTGCCGCTACTGTAGTAATTCTTGGTGTTTTTGTGGATCACTGGTGTTAACTAGACATATAGAATGTTATCTGCAAGTTTTTTTCATCTCATCATGTTTTTTCTTTAGATACACAACTTGTAACCGGCATTACTAGTAATACCGATAACATACATGCATAAAGTCACGTTCATAATTAGGGTAGCCAGAGAAAACATCTTTGTACTTGTTATCTTAACATACCTAAGTTAATAGTTTAACAATTACAAGTCCTTTACAATTGCCAGCCTTTGTTCGCATTATTGTTCTATTTTTGTCTATTGTCTCCCGTTTGCTAAGGGTGGAAGTGGATTTGTTATATTTCGAACTCCTCCAATTTACCTGCCTTTGATTAATTTCGAAGCGTTTTCCAAGACCGTATTACTTTCCCTGGGACTTACCCAGTGTCATTATTTGGTGTCTTCTGTTTATTGATCCTGGTGTACAGGAGTTAAGTACAGTAGTGGGAATGAGGGTGGGATTATTCCCATTAAAATGTCCTTGTAGTTAACTTCTAATTTGTTACCACTGATTTCTGAAATATTATGTGTTCTTTTTTTGCATCTACTTAATTATTTTGTTGTATGTATGATTTTGTACACGACCATAGGCCGCGGTGACCGCTTCCCATCAGGTGGGCCGTGTGCTTGTCTGCCACCTAAGTAGTATAAAACAAAAAATACTAGTGATAAAATTGTACGATTTATAAAAATAAATTATAGCATTTTGCCAGCGTGTATCGCGCAGCCATATGATGGCGTAGACCTTGCATCAGGTAGAGGTCGATCAATACTCTTCACGGTCTAACTCAGTCTTGCTTTTCTCACATTCACTTGGCTGCGTAAAGCATAATATAAGCAATACCTATCTCGCAAATTGCCTTTATGTTGTAATAAGGCCTCCATTTTAAAATTCTGTATCTTTTTTCATTACTGTACTGTGAATATAATCGGTGTGCCCCTATGTCAACTAATGGGAGTTTAATGTAGATCTGTTAACTAGTTATAGACGATAGCAATAAAATTGATGATAAACGTGTACTTGTCGTTCTTAGTTATAGTTTAGTTAATCAATTTATTTAGTGCGCCATTGTCATAATCATATTAGCGTTGGTCAGACGGTCATAACTCTGCGGATCTCGGACCAACTTGTGAGCAATATAAACCAAGATAGGCACAACACCCGCTCAACATGATGTCCATAGGTATTTGCCACCACATTTGCCGCAATGTTGACTAAAAATCCGCCTTTAGTAAAATTGTACAAAACTATAGAAACTATAGTCTACGCCAAAGAACTTGACAACTTGACTTTGACTAATAAATCAATCATAGATATATACTCAAAGTTGATCAACCCTTTTATTGCCTTTTAATTGGCCAGTTAGTGAGCATGCGGGAGCCATTTTTGTCAAGTTATTTGGCGTGGACTCATAAAAGTCGTGTAGGTCCACCCACAGGAAGAGATCCGGAGTCTTTGTATTCTACTTTACCAAGAAACTCGCAGTGAATAAAGAGATAGTTAGATATTATTACTATTACTTATGCGTATATTGCTACAGGAAAATCTAAGTACATCGTGACCCACAGTAATTGAGTAATAACTTCATGTTATTGAGGTAAACGTTCACATAATACTGTCAACTATGTCAGTTCACATCTACTGCTGCGAAAAAAGTTGCTTGGATTATTACGAGCTCGACACTCGACTTTCGTAATCGATTCATGATATCGGGAATTGGATTTTATCGATTAATTTCTAGGTAGGTCATTAACCTTTTAAGTAGTTAAGTATGGATTCGCAGTGCGAAGGATTCATAACCTTGATTTCCAAAAGCGTTCCCTTTGTAATGTGTCACATAATTGACAGCGCAGCTTGCATGCCGAAGGACCCGAATTAGCTTCCACGCGACAAGAAATAGACTCAATAACGTATAGTGTAAGCCTCTAGAATGACCAATCCTCTCACCATAAATGGCCCGATCATTTTCTGTTGATGGACATCTCCCAACTACAGCTCTGATTGCGTGAATCACCTTTTTCTGACACGAAAAGGCCCGTTCAACCGGCGAAGTACCCTACCACATCGATGTTACCGTTTGGTGAGACTACCACTGGCCTTTCCTCCTTTTTGGTTTCGTCAGTTTCCTCATATTTCTTCTGCCCTTGCTTGTTCAGCCTTCTCCACTTTGCCTGTAAGTTAACCCATTATCTCTCATATCTTGCTATATTTAGTCTTTACCTTGTTAGGTCGGTCAAGGCATCTCGGACCAATATATTGTCATGTTCTTTTATGATACATAATAAAAGTCGTTACCTGTGTTGTGTCATCGTTTTATCTGCAGGATAAGGCTTCACATATATTGCAGGCCGATAGCGCGACCAAACAGATATCTGAACATATTATCTTAATTTGATTACAACTGTCTAGTGTTACATGATATCTTTGCGAAAGTTGATCTCAAGCATGTTTTTGTGTAGATGGTCACATAACGATATTGAAGCTTATAATCGATAGTAATATTATTAATAGTACCAGTATGTAACTGAAGTAGTTTTCTCCTTGCCAGATAGTAAGCAGTACTTATTTATTAGGTGGGTATTTGAAATTATACCTGTTCTTAAAGTAAGCCTTATGCTCGATTTTCGGTGAATAACCACAGAGGCACAGAAACGAAATTACTGGCAAGGATGTCCTCATGGACTATTCTTTGAATAAGTACTCAAAACTTATAGGACCGGAAAGTCAAACGATAGTAGCCACTATAAAGGCTGTAAAAGAAAAAATTAAAATGACAATGGACTCCTTAGTAAGCGGACTCCAGGCTTAGAGATGCAAGACTCTATTGCAACTGGGAACAGCCGTGTTAAAATCATAGTGAACTTTGTCCCTTCGCGTTTCGACGACAGAATACCTGTCTTTAGATATTATTTTATCATAAATTATATCTATTTCTCTGAATTATGTTAACAAGTCGTGTTCTGTGTCACCTAATGTTGCTAAAGAGTACTTGTTTATTATCAACGTCGTGAAGGCCATCGTAATTATGACATCGGCTCTATGTGGTGGACTTTGCGTGACTAACTGACGACATACTCTCTTTTTTTAAGTTTTATTCTTAAGAATATGCCACTTCCATCGTAGCCTGAGTCAGTGCAACTACTATAAACGTGACAACGACTTTGAGTGGTAAAATAATTTTTATGTCTGTCTCTCTCGCTCTTAGGCGGGCTAACCATGCCCGAGTGGAAGGGACGCGTGCCTCTCACTCGCTCTCATTGTGAGCGCATAACGTGAGCGGAGCGTAACGCAGTTTCTTGAAGTGTCACCCGGCAAACCAATTTATAAGACGTTGTCGCGTCAAAAGAGTATTATTAGAATTACTTGTTTCCAATATCGCATAACAACTACACGTCTCGCTGGTAAGTGATTACCATGACCTATGAACGGCTGCAACACTAAGTAGTCACGCGTATTCGCGCTTAGTAACCTTGAAGTCCTTGCAAATGCATACTTTGATAACAGTTGAATTATTTTATCACACTATACTATCTTTATCAGCGGATCTTCGCTTGTCTAACACATACATTACGAATATCTATTAAAAAAAATGATTTGAATAATTCTCCACAAACTATTAACTCACTTTCTACTTTTCAAACTCCTCTCTCAGGTCTGTTGGAAGGGATTTCGCGTAGAAATAAGTAAAGCATCTGTACTTCTTTTTACTATTATGTATTTTTGTTTAATTGTGTGTGTGTGTGTACATACATATTTATAAATAAACATAATGTTTCTAGTATACGTGGGTTGGCTGAAAGTACTCAAAGGAGTCTCAGACCCAATTTTGATGACAACTAAAACTGTATCGTTACTGTAGGCACAGAATAACTAAACTGTAGGGCATATATTATGCTATTAGTACAAGAATACAATTGCTAGACCCGACCCGGTCAACTCGTAGCCGAAAGGCGCCCTTAGTTGCGCAAAGGATTTTATAATGATATTTGCCAGTAAAGTTTTATGGACTATGGCATAATTCCCATCTGATTTTGATATTACATTCACCCTGCTCCTTCTGACGTAACGCAATTTAAAAGTTTAATCGTTTTGCAATCGTCTCACGATGCAGCCTTTAGAGCCAAGATTTAGATTTATATAAATACTAGCTGTTGCCCGCGGCTCCACCCGCGTGAATGTTGGTTATCGCGCGTAACTATTAACCCCTTCTTCATCCCCACAAGGTTGAAATTTCAAAAACGCTATGTGTCCTAATCTCTTAATTATTAAGTGTCTAGATATAATTCCTAATAGGTACAAAATTTCAAGGCGATATCTACGGAAATTACAGGGCGATGTGGCCGCAAAGCGACAAAGAAATTTTGATCGCTTATTTCAACCCCTTCTAACCTTTTTTCAGCGATGAAAAGTAGCTTATGTCCTTACCCAAGCTCTAGTCCATCTTCGTACCAAATTTCATCCGAATGGGTTCAGTGGTTTAAGCGTAAAAACGAAATAGACAGACAGAGTTACTTTCGCATTTGTAATATTACGAGTAGTATGGATATCGTAACACCGTGAAATGTTTTGAATGATAGGTAGTGTTGCAACTATAGCTACATTGTAACCTAAATCACTAAAGGCATTCAAATTTATTATAATTCTTTATAGATCTAGTCAAAGGTCAAAAGGTGTGCAATTTTTATAAGCCTTTATTTTTTTATAACCGTTAATTTATGTTCAGAATTCTGTTCAGAATAAAAAAAAATGTTCAGAATCGTCCATTTTATGTGACCCAAGTATTTTCTAAATACTATCTCCAGTTCAAGAAGGGCAATAGAATCCGGCAGCGCGAGCGTGACGCCTCTGGTGTTCACACGTTCATAGGCCACGGTGACCGCTTCCCATCAGGTGGGCCGTGTGCTTGTCGTCTGCCAACTAAGTGGTATACTTAAAAAATTAAAAAACCCGACTGCGTAAAAAACTAAAAAGAAAAAAAACAAGCACTCAGATGTCCGGTGGTCTAGAAACATAACAACTTTAACAGTCGGGATCCATTATTCAACAGCCAATCTTATTTTTCAAAGGATCCCGACTGTTAAGTTGTTATGTTTCTAGACCACCGGACATCTGAGTGCTTGTTTTTTTTCTTTTTAGTTTTTTACGCAGTCGGGTTTTTTAATTTCTAAATTATATTTTTTTATTTTATACTTTTAAGTTATAGGTGTCCTAGCCAGCTATTTACCCGATTGGACTTTCTACTGTCTAATAAAAACCTATGAATTGTTGTTACGCAACTTTAAATCGCTATAGATCCTAAATGGTCAATGGAATCGAAAAATGTTGAAAGGAAACTAAAAATGATTTTTAAATACCTATTCAACGATACCCCACTTGATATAGTTTGCTGACTTTCATTTTTTTAATTTTCACAATATGGCGGCCAGTAGTCGCCATATTGAATTTTCACTGACGTCATGTCTTTAGTGACACTCGCCGGGCTAAGAGGAATCGATTGACGTGTGAATCATGAAAATCGGCCCAGGCGTTTGGTCTGTATAGTGCTTCAAAGGAACATACAAACATACATACATACATACATACATACATACATACATACATACATACATAGGCTGTTAAACACATTACCACTCCTTTGCGTTGCGCAGTCGGGTAAAAAGGATAAATAGGCAATTTCACTGTACTAATAATATTGATATAATACTATGATGTCATCATAACATCTAAAATTATGAATACCTACTTGCCAATCCTGACATCATCACAATTTTATGCGTAAACGGGAAATAAGCACATGTAAACATGTTAAGGTCATCTGCTGAGAATTCGTCAGGGCCCTGTACTACATCAACTACATGAGTCTTCTCAGAACCGGATATTTATACATTTTAATGGGGATTGAACAACGCGGTGGCATTTTTAATATAAACCTTCCTAATTATAATATAAAACTGAGTTTGTTTGTTTGGTTGAGAAACAGGAAACAAAGGTTGTCTATACGCTTCCTTAAGAACTGGACTATAATAATAAAATCACGCTATACCTAACCCTTAGCTGTAATAGGGAGGAGTAAAAATGTTCCTCCATAGTCCCGGGTCCTTTAAGCGGGGCAAAAGCATTTGTTGAGGCCGTTAAGCTGAGGGCTACCATTGTGGCACTATCGGTGTAAGTAATGATGACCATTTCTAGAGACTTTACTAGAGTCATATTAACGTGACTGACATAAAAAAAAATGTGATGCGGACGGTTGGGTTTTACTATGGAGTGGAATAGAAGTTGAAACCGTGTGTAGTTTACTTGATACACCGCGTTCGCATGACTATGAATCATATTCACGACAAAACAAATATTAATAAATCTTAGCTAGACAGTCGGCAACACTGTTTGGTACGTCATTGTGTCGGTTTAGTAACGTATGAATAAATACACAGCTTAGACTTTTGTACTTTGTTTTGGCTACTCATCCTGTTAGCCATTGTCATCTCTAGCTAAACTGTCTGATGTTTATACCACGTGATAACCGCGTAGTTTGTCCGTCTGTTTGGGTGAGGTAATCTCCGGAAGGGCTGAACTGATTTTGGCAAGACATTCACTGGCAGATATTATAAGGCATCGGTTACTTTTTAAATTTAATAGAACCGGCAACTGAAACCGCGGTCCCAGCTTTTGCGGTCCCAGTCGCTGGAATCCTCTCCCTAAAAAAATATATTTTATTTTTTTACTTAGACAAAAGGTATCATCCAAAGCGTTGGTGGGACAAAAGCTTTAAATTACATACTAATTAGTGATACTTGAGAATGCATTGTATTCAATATGCCTCGCAAAGATCCGGGATAAAGCCATAAAGAATTCCATTTAGATTAGATGCGGAACGTCTTAGAGATTCCTTTGCATTTAAAGAATTAAAGGGGCTAACTGCACGTCCACGTAGATGGCAATCTTAGCTCTTCTTATGTTTTTCTATACATAAATCAGTGTAGTTCTTTACTTTAACACCTTTAGCTAATATAAAACAATTGCTTCTGATTTTAAAATATATAAAAAAAGCTTCTGTGCTATATTCTGAGAATACGCTAGGTGCGTTAACCTTCTATAGATTGACGAAATATTATTATTGTTAGAAAGCCTGTGTTTGTGGTAGAAAGGTAGAAAGTTAAGGGAAAAAATTATAAAACTATCATCAGACCCGCCGCCCTGTATATAGCCTGTAGCCTGCCTGGAAGCGACGGAAGAAAGACAACTTTTTTTTTTTTTTTTTTTTTTTTTTTTTTTTATAAGTGAGGAATGCGTGCTTATGCATGATATCTCCGAGTTTGGGGAAAACCCGTAGACCTATGTGGGACTCTCCCTAAAGGGCATACCCACTAAACCTCACTATGTCCACCTGGTCGCTTTAGTCACATCGCAGGATAGGCAATAGTATGTCACTGCAATCTGACCGGCGTTTTTTGCCCGGCGGCGGGCCCGACTTCCGAGGGTAGGGCCGGCCCTCCCCCCGTACCGTCTCTGTGCCTTCCTGGCGAACACCAGCGGGATGGCACGTCGCGAGGCCATTTAGTTGGTTGGCGGACCCCCACGTCCTCCATCCATGGCCATGCGGCGGGCGTACTCTGTACGTCGCCGCCCTTGCGCTCTGGGCTTGCGAGGAGGGAGCGTCAGTCCGCTGCGTTCCCTCTCTCTGAACGCCTCTCGTTTTGCCGTCATGACCGCCTCAGCGAATGAGACGACGGCAGCCCATGCCTCTTCGCTGTCGACCATCGTGCGAACTACGGCCGGCAGCGAAAGGTCCCGTCCGATCCTACCTACTAGAGTCGAACGCTCCCCACTCCAGGCCGTGCACACGGCGCGAGTATGCTCCGCCGTGTCCACAGCCCCACCGCTACAGTGACGGCACGAGGGTTCCGACTCGACGCCGACCACCTTCCACAAGTACCTACCGAAGCAACCGTGCCCGGTAAGGAGTTGCGTGAGGTGGTACGTTAGGACCCCGTGTCGCCTTTCGACGTAGGGCCGCAGGATGGGTTGGATGGCCGGAACCAGTTCCTTCCCCACCGTGCAGTCCGCTAATCGGGCCGACCATCTGTCGAAAAGCTCGTTGCGAGCTTGCGCTCTCCAACTGGTGATCTCTTCGGCAGTTGGCTGACCCCCGTCCCTACGGACCAGTGCACAGCGCTGGTAGACCTGCGACAGTACCCCGGCCTCTAAGTCCCACGGAAGGGATGATGCGATCGCGCAAGCCGCCTCGTAAGACACGGTACGGTACGCCCGAGCCGCTCTTTGCGCTATGGCTCGCTGCGGACGCCGCAGCAAGACCATATTGTTCGCGCTCAGAGCATCTGCCCATATCGGCGCGCCGTACAGCGCCTTTGAGCGGAGCACGCCGTCGTATAGACGTCGGCATGCACCACCCGGTCCCCCCACGTTGGGAAGAAGCCTTGCGAGCATTCCGGCATATGCTAGGAGTTTTGGACCTAGCTGCCGGAAGTGGTCCGTAAAGCTCCAACGACTGTCGAGGACGAGGCCCAAGTATTTCATGGTCCTCCCGACTGAGATAGAGGTGCCGCTCACCACTATCTGAGTGCCTACTGGTGGCGGTCTCCGAGGCCCGTGGAAAAACAGAGCCTCGGACTTTTCGAGTGCCACCTTAAGCCCGAGCGCACTGATGCAGCGCACTACTTGCGCCACACCAGCCGTGGCCAGCACCGCTGCGTCCCGAAAGTTGGGGGCCCGCGCGGTAACCAGGGTGTCGTCGGCATAACAGAGTATGCCGACTCCCGGGAGATTCGCCCCGCGCAGGACCCAGTCAAATCCGATGTTCCACAAGAGCGGGCCGAGGACCGACCCCTGTGGAACGCCGCATGACATGTCGCGACGGACGAGCGCGTCACGACCCGAGTACGTGATCGCCCGTCCGACGAAGTAGTCCGCGAGCACTCGTCTGAGATACTCGGGAACCTTGTGGTACTTAAGTGCCTCCGCGACAGTCGCCCAGGGTAGCGTATTAAACGCATTGGCGATATCTAGCGAGACCGCCAGTACCACTTCTCCCTGAGCTTCTGCCTCCTCTACGCGATCTCGTAGGCACGAGATGGCATCGAGGGTTGACCTCCCACGCCGAAAGCCAAATTGGCCGTCATGCAAGTCGGGTCCTACCGCCTCCAACTGCCTGACGAGGCGAGCGCTGATCACCCGTTCGAACAGCTTGCTCATCTCGTCAAGTAGCACGATCGGGCGGTAGGCCGATGGCGACTCTTTTGGACGCCCGCTCTTGCCGATAAGAACGAGCTTCCCGGTCTTCCAAGAGCACGGGAATCTACCCCCCGTCAGACATTCCGTCATCAGGGACCGTATGTCCTCCCCGAATACGTCAATCACCGATGTGATTAGCCGCCCAGGTACTCCGTCCGGGCCTGGGGCGCCGTTCTTCGCCTTGAGTCGAATAACGGCCACCGCCAGTTCTGCCTCGGATACGGGAGGGACTTCGTCCGCCACGATTGGCTCCTGGGTGCGAGACGACATGGTTGGAGGGACCCATTCGTCTCGCGCTGGGAACAGGGTGCCGACCACGTCCGTTACAAACGAGGGCTCGAGAGACCTGGTGAGAGGGGGCGCCCACGGCTTGAGCTTTTGGCTCATGACCTTGTAAGGACGTCCCCATGGATCTCGGTCGAGTGTCTCAAGCCACTCCTTCCAGGCCTCCGCCTTGGCTGACTTAATCGCTGCGCTGTATGCCGCGCGGGCGGCATGCCACGCAGCACGCAGCTCTGATTCCAGGGCCAGGTCCCTAACCCGTCTACCCCGGGCACGAGTGTACCGGCGTTGCGCAGCCCAGCTCGCCTGCCGAAGCGAGGCGAGGTGGGGGCGCCACCAGTACACTTGTCTCCGGGGAGGAACCGGCCCTGCCCTACTCATCGACGCGTCACAGACGCGAGTCAGCGACTCGGTGAGCCGCTCCGACTTTGCATCCACGTCCAGATGGGTGGTGCCGGCACCAGCCCACCGTTCCACGATGGCCGCTTCGATAGCTAGCTCCCGATCCAGCGTGGCTACTCGCCAGCGCGGGCTGTCACCAACAGGGGAACGGTTACTTGAACCGAGAGGGGGCGCGGCCGAGGAGGAGATGTCGAACCGAATGAATCGGTGATCAGACATGTCCTCCTCGTCCTCGACGACTCTCCAGTTCCGCGTCCTGCGTGCCAGTGCGGGACTGGCGAACGACAGGTCTACAATTGACGTGCCACCTCGGGGCCCTAAAAACGTGTTCACCGTTCCCCTGTTGAGGAGAACCACTCCAGTAGATACGGCCCACTCTTCCAGCATTTCTCCTCTACCATCGGTGTCCGGTGATCCCCAAGCACGCGAGTGTGCGTTGAAGTCTCCGGCAATCACTACATGAGCGGGGTGCACCCCCACCACCATCCCCTCGACTTCCCCGAGCAGTTGCTCGAAGTCGGCGAGGGTTCTGCTGGGAGGGCAGTACACCCCGATCACTGCGATGCCGCCTAACGTGACCGCTACACATCCCCGACCCCTCAGCACCTTGTCGAAGGGAGCGGAGCCGGGGACGTGCAGTTGCGTAACGATCGCGACCAGGTCGTCCCGGTCGCTCGCCCAGTCGTCGCGGGGGCGAACGTAGTACGGCTCGGAGATCACCGTAACCGACGCCTGCCACTGCGCCATGCATTGCATCAGGTTGTCCTGAGCGGCAATGCAATGGTTGATGTTCGCCTGCAGGAAGGAGATACTGGCCATTTATGACTGGGTCGTATCCATCGCCTCCTCGGACTGCGTGGGAGCAGCCGGTTGCGAGGGCGCCGCGGGGCCACCCTTCGCCGCCTTCCGTCCCTGGGACCGCTTTCCCTCCTTTTTCTGGTCACCCGCTGCGCAGTCTTTGCTGCCCAACCGGTGCCCAGACGCCTTGCCCGATGCCGCACAGAGCGGGCAATTGGGTTCGGCCGCGCACGAGGATGCCTGATGACCAGGCTGACCGCAGTTGAAGCAGAGTGCACTGCGGTCGATGCCCACAGTGCACTTCACCCCAATGTGACCCTGTTGCAGACAGCGGAAGCACCGCTGCTGCCTGGGCTCGAGAAGCGTGGGTCGGACGACCGACCACCCTACCAAGATACGACGACCGTCGGTCGCCCTTTGGGCCGCGGCGGTAGGGCATTTCACCCAAACCGATCCCAGCCTGCCAGGCGAGCGATTGATGTCGCCGACCTTAACCGCATCGGTGGCACAGCCACCCGCGGCCGCGATGGCCGCTGCCACCTTTTCCGTCGTGGCCGCGTCATCCAGGCCGGAAATGCGCATTTCTGCGCACTTTTCCGGGCGGGACACGCGGACCGCGTCGCCCAACACTCTTTTGAGCTCGTTGGCTAGCCCGTTTGCCTTCTCGGCATTTCCGGCGCCAGCCACCTCGAGGATGCGTGCACCCGTTGCAGCCTTGCGGAAGCGGACGCCATCGATCCCTAGGCCTTGGAGATCGATGGATTGCTCCGCCTCCGCAAGTATGCCCGCGTACGTGGCACCCCGCTCCACCGCGCCCGGCTGCAGTGTAATGACCACGGCAGCCGATCGCGGGGGACGGAGTTTAGCCATCCTCGGTTTAGTCGGCGGGGCGGCTACAACCGGAGCGGGTTTCGCTGCCGGTTTGCGGAGGCCCCGCTTCGCTACCACGGTCCATCCCTCGTCCATGGACGCGGGAGGAGGCGGTAGCGGGCGAGGTTGGCGGGCCACCGGTGCCTCTTTGGCAGCGGTGTTCGCCTTCCCCGCCTTACGCTTCTTCGCAGCCGAGGCAGTACCCGAAGTTAAAGACAACTTCGAAGGTGGCTCGGTCGCGGCCGTCGCGGGTTTCGCCTTGGTGGGAGCCTGCTTCGGTGCTACCTCCACAAGGGGTACCACCACAGGCGAAACCAGGCGTGCGGCTTTGGCCTTGGCCTTAGCCTTTGGCTTGGCCTTGGCTTTGGGCGCAGACGGCGCACCGGACGCAAGCGCGGGGAGCGCTGACTCTTCCGCACCTATAGCGGAAGAGGACTCGGCGGATGCAGCGGCGGCAGCATTCCGTATGTCCGCTTGAAGCGGAGGACGGAGCCGTTTCTCGGGCAGCAGGCGGTCCTGTATCCCCGCGAGCCGTGCGTCGACCATAACGCCGATCTCGTCACGACTCATGGCGCGGGGAGCCAGGGCCGCCTGCTCCCTCAAAACCCCTACTTCGGCGCGGAGGGTGACCAGCTCGGCCTGAAGCCTGGCCACCTCGTCCGTTTCTGTGCGAGACCTCAACTCGCGCGCGAACTCCAAAATGGAGGTCGCCGCGACGTTGAGATCCCGCACGTACGTACCCTTCAGACGTGACGACTTCTTCGCCACCGTCTGAACGGTCCCTACTGCGGCCTCTATGGCCTTTGTCAGCTCCTCAGCCCGAAGGTGAGAAGGTGACACTGACGCCTGTTGTTGCGGTTGCGGTTGCAGTTTATGGAGGAATTGCTCCTTCTGCTGCCGCAGCTCCTCCGCCAGCTCCTCCTCCGCCCGAAGTTCGAGCTCTCGCTCCTTGGCCAGGTTGAGCTCGGCTTTGGCTTTCGCCAGACCGACGTACTGGCCGGTCGTCGGGGGACGACCACGCTGTTTTTTGCCGACAGCAGCGACGGCACCCGAGCCCCCAGACTCGGAGCGATCATCCCCCGAAGCAGAATTCGGACGTTTCCGCCAGAGTCTGCCGGAGGGTGACGGCCGCAAGCTCGCGGGGACTCCAGCATCGACGCTGGTGTCGGACGACTCGGAGAAGGTGCGCATTCTGCCGCCCAGACGGGGGGGCAGGACGCGCACCTCCTTGAAGACCCCTGGGAGGGGGGAACGGGACCTTGCGGTCTCTCTCCCCGCGTCCCCGGGGTCGGACGCCCCTAAGGGAGAGGGGGAGTGGGACCTTTCGGTCCCTTGCCCCCCCGCCTCAGGGTTCTTGGCTTCTCGGGGAGGAGAGCGGGGCCTTTCGGCTCCACTCCCTGCCCGAGGGCCGGGAACCTGGTCCGAAGACCAGTCGAAGAAACCGTCTGACATCGATTCCGACATCAAACGCGTTCCTTTTTGGCGCTGAAAAGCACCTTTTGTTGTGCACAAAATGTCGACAAAGGTGTCCTGTGTTCTTTAGTTGGCACTGAAAAGTGCCTTCGAACGAAGGGTCACTAGCGCTCGAATGCCCCTCAAGTATAGAGCCAGAGATTTGGTCACCTGCCTGCCACTCCGTTACGGTGGTCAGGTCAGGGTCCAGGGCTGGACGACGAGGACGTACTCAAATGCTCACTTACGGGGGCCCGCCCCGAAGAAAGACAACTGCACCGACCCCAAATAATTCGGACAAGGGCAGCTAGATGATGAAAGCCTGTTTATCGGATACTACCCAGGGAACGGTGAAGTAATCATTATATTATGTCCATAAATAGGGCAATTTGGGTAGGTAATCAAATTGGCAAATTCTTATCTAATCATGTATCTAATCCTTATTTCGCATGACGCGTAAGTCTTGTTGAAAACTCAAAGGACAATGGGCATTGCGGCCCATGAGCGGCCATCAATGAAACTAGTGTCATTTGAAAGGGGAGATCTTTGACAACAAATATTGTTCAAGGAGTACTATGAAATACCGTTTGGGAAAAAAAATATAGTTAAAATACTATTTTTTTTTCATTATTATTTATGTATCCTAATATTCAATACTTTTTCTATTAGAACCTTTGTTAAAATCGGTCTCGCCATGTTTCATGCGTCAACCAATCAGCGACGAGCGCCGCTCGCACTCGGCGACTCGGCGATTACCGTTATGCTCGAGCGCACAGCGCAGTCCATCGTTGACACTTGTTTCGTTGAGTACTGTGCGATTATTATTGTTTGACAATTTCTTTCGACTCTGGCTTGCATATTGGACTTGTTAATATCTATCTTGTTGACTTGTGCTCGTTTTTTTGGACTTTTCTTTAAGCAGATTCCTATAACAATGGCAGATAATCGCCAAGTGTGTATTTTATGTAATCGATCTGTGATAAACAGAAGAAGATACGAAATAACCCGTGCTCGGTTTGAAGAACATCCCGCTGTAGGCCAATATATCTTTGAAGCTCTTACCTCTGAACATCAGGTAAGTACATCAAACGAAATCATTATTTCTTAGTTGTCACGTCAACAATATAGTACTGTTTAACTTGAGGTGGTCACAGTGTTTTAACTCTCGCGCATTGAGATTACATTTCGCTGTAAGTAGTAAGTAAACTGTTACCGACGCGGCGACGTTGTCGTTCCGTTTGATCCACGGGGCGAGAACGGGATAGAAGTATCGGTATTTACGTATGAGTAAGCGAGATAATTAATACTGCTTAGGCAATCGAGTAAAATATTTTTCTTTATATTTCGCTTTGTTTGAACAGCGTTCAATGAAAATAACTAAGCGTTTTGACTAATTGTAATACTCTCATTTTCAGATACAATACAATGGTCAGGAGTACATTTGTCGACCATGCTGGCAACGGGCAGAAAGAGCTGCGCAGCCAAGAGAAGACCGTCCACACGAATGTGTATTACATATTGAAGAATATTCCAGACTCCCTAATACAGCAACGCGTTGTATGTATGAAAGCTGCAGACGAACGGATCTCCGAAGGATTCCGGATAACATTAAAGTGACATTCTTGATTCATTTTAATTTTTATATTCCAAATAGTGCAAGAGTTTGCGATCATCATTTGGTATCCAATGATTGGGATCAAATAATTGACAGCCCTAACTTGCTCCACGACTTCAATGCCACACATTTTGTGCATATCATGAGCCTCATGAAAATCGCGGTGCTTCGAGGATCTATACTAGATTTTGATAATATAGATGACATGGACCCAAATGAAGTATACATCCGATTAGGCGTTAGTCGAGACCAATTTATGAATATTTTGGAACAAACTCCTTCATTGTCGAACGTATCAACACGCCCGAAAACATCTTTGGCATGCTACTTAATGAAACTGCGAAGCGGTGAAGCAAATGAAAGGCTGGCGACGCTTTTTAATATGAGCCGTAGAACCCTAGAACGACATTTAACGTTCGCCAGAGACACTCTTTTACTGGACTTCGTTCCCCGGCATCTTGGTTATGATCATCTCAATAGAATTGATGTAGCTAACCGAAACCTACAAGTTCCAAATGCAATTTTTGGAAATGCAAATGCCTTAAACAGAAAGGCAATTGTGATAGCAGACGCCACTTATATATATATACAAAAGTCCGCAAACTATTTATTCCAAAAGCGATCCTATAGTCTACACAAATACACGAATTTGTTGAAACCGTTTTTAATAGTGTGCTGCGATGGCCACATTTTAGATGCCTTTGGGCCATATTCAGCCATAGAATCAGATGCACAAATAATGAAAAATATGATTGACGACGAAGGAAATCCTTTCCATTGGTTTTTTGAACATGGAGATGTGTTCATCTTAGACCGTGGGTTTCGCGACGTAATCGACGACTTACATGCCTATGGTTATGAAGCTCACTTACCAAAAACAAAAAATCGAGACGAAGATCAATTGACGACAGAACAAGCGAATAAGTCTAGGTTGGTTACTATGTGCCGCTGGGTTGTTGAAGTTATAAATGGTTGGTTCAAACGCGATTTTAAACTATTCCGACAAGACTTTTTCAATCGTGCTTTGCCTCATATGATGACAGATTTTAGAATAAGTGCTGCATTATTGAATGCTTGCAGAGAACCATTGTCAGATAACGTTCACGCTGAAACATTTATAGAAGTTATAAACCAAAGAGTGAACCAACCAAATAACCTAGCAGAGTATGTCCTAGCCAACAACCTTAATCGTAGACGGGCTAGTTTCGATAGCATTACAGGAAACCAACCTAACATAAGTGATTTTCCTTTGCTGACTGAGGACGATTTAACCATTTTTGCACTTGGTACATACCAAGTGAAGCTAGCCCGCAGCTATTATGCGGAGCATGTGCGACAAGGTCTCTATAATATAGAAACGTATAGGGACCCTGATGTTACAGGCCTAGGCAGGTACGGCATCACAGCAACAAATGTTTGGCTGCTAAGATGTCGAATACAATCTAGACATACTAGGTCAAAAATATATTATTCGTATATTATAGTAGATAGAGAGAAAAGCGGCAGAGAAGCCATAGAAAACTACTATTGCAGTTGTCTAAGCGGTAAGCGCACTCTTGGTTGCTGTGCCCACATTATGTGTGTAGTGTGGTATTTAGGGTGGGCGAGAAACCAAGAGGAAGATATCCGTTTACCAGCTCATTTTTTAAACGATGTTATTGTAGACGACAATTGAATCCCATCATTTTCTTTTTTTAAAGGAATACTAGCATTATATACGAGCATTGTATAATATATGTGTCTTTCAATAAATCGATGTATTTAATAACCAATTAACCTTTAGTTTTATTTAATCCATCATTATCTTATACTTAGATATGCATTACGTTTTATCATTTACGTACTTTCTGTTTAATTAATTCGATTTTTTTATATGATCAACGCTTTATAACTTTTTATCTAAACAAGTTGCCGAAATAATTTTTTGCAGTCTTAATATATACATAATTGTCGACTAAAAAATATAAAGGACAGATGTGGCCGCCGATGGGACAAGCGCCATACATTTTTGCCCATTGTCCTTTAAGAAATATATCTCCCAGTTTATATATAGTCAATAGACTTAGCCTTCAGTGTCTTTATTACACACCGTTAGGTTAGTCAAACAAGCGGTACACTCTCAGGCGCACGATCAGAATTCGAAACGACCATTTCATTCCTTATTCAACTTGAGTCATTCTTAATTAAATTGTTGCGCGCCCCAAGGGAACTACTGTTAGCGTACGTGTTCCAAATCGAATTAGTTGACGACTTGTCAACATCGTTTTTATCGCGAAACGTGCTGATATGAGCCTTGACGAGAATCGGTTAGATTGTCGTACGATGTTGCATACGCATTGTGTCTATGTAAGCTACACCGGATGACGGCGTATTGTGCAAGTGCTGCGCCCTCTCGTTTCCGGAGACAAAGTTTTTGTTAACCTAGTTCTGCAGTCGTTTATGGCCCCTGACAGGTTTTGATAATGTAGGCTTATCAGCTGTGCAGTTCCCACCATTAGCAAACCTCTTACAAGCATTTATTATTAAAATCCCATTTATTTAAAGGTACTTAATTATCTTTAAGAGTGAGTTGCAATAATTAATATATTCAGGTTGTCTTTTAACGTGGAACTATGTCTCTAATAGCGGTAAACCTGCATTCAGAAAATGTAGCAACTCAGACGTTAGAAAATTAATTACAACAGCTTATATAATTACTTGTTACTATCGACGGACCTTTTTCCGCAAATAATGTTTTTCTAAGAGTATCCACTTCCTTGTAAAGTAAGACGGGAGTAATTAGAGAGGTGGGTGTACTTTCTCGACGCTGACCCAGGCCGGTCCGTGATCAGGTGCTGGTTGCTTTTCACTATCGCGGGTCACTGCACTGCCCGACGGATTTTTTAATAATAATGAACTGCTTTGAGCTATTGATTACAACAACGTTGTCGACAACCTCACGGCAGAATCTACAGAATGCAATAACAACATGTTGCAACTGACAAATTGATGGTTGTTGGATGCGCTTGCGCACTGTGCCGTATCGGATTATTGAGTTTTTTCGCCGCCATCTTGGCAAAAATGGCGCGCCTTGCAGTGCACGGGAGATGTATGTGCTGCTTTCGATTTCACGAAACTGAAAGTGGCTTATATGTTCGGGTGGTGTTCGTTGACTCTGATGTTTGTTTGTCATGGCTGGTTGGTTACATACGCCGCTATAAGATTTATCCTATCATGTTTAACTAGAATGCTGTAATTTGGCGTTGTAATTTGTTTTGTTTTCAGCCTGTCTTCACTACATGAAGCGTCGAGCATCGCTGCTCACTATTACTACTTAACGTTCTAATAGGTTTTGCTTGTTTGCTTCATAAGCGAGTTCGATTGAATGACAGACTGTCTTAGATCTTAGCAGACAGTATTTTTTCATATTTTGTATTAATATTATTATGTATATTTTAAACTGTTTTACATAGTTTGGTTTTACAAATACCTGTTATTCAAGGCTGTATATATTTAGATATAATTATTGTTTTTTCAAAAAATTAAGTATACTTACTGGTGTTGTAATAAGTCTATTCTTCTTCAACGCAATGTTATCGTTAATGATGACGATGGGTTTCTGTGTGATGGATGGCTTTGGTCAGGTAAAAAATTGAATGAACAACAAATGAAAAATATCTACGTAATTAGACTAGGTAATATCCATACCCCAGACTCTGAGGTGAAAGCTTTGGATGCGACTGGGATTTACGCTAGGTTAAAGGTTGAAGGTCCATGTGCCTTTCATGTTCTTATCGCATTTAAAATAATGTGATAACATCCACTAAATTTAAACTCAAATGACAAATAATTAATGCCCTTAAATCATTTTTATTCATTTTTGCTCAATTAAAAATGACAACATCAGTTAATTGTAAAGACAATGATAATTACATAATTAATGTAATGTCCATGAACCTTTTATGTTGTTTTTAATTCTGTACAAACGACAACATCAACTAAATGGAAGCTCAAATTACGAGTAAATCATGTAATATCCACGATGAAACTTTCTTTTGCTGAACAGCTCATTTGAATATTGTACTGCAAATTATTGTATTATTCATAACATATTTGATTGCAGTCGAGAGCGTCTGTCTTCCGCCATATTATCTCGCATAACACCGCGCTATGGAAAGTTGGTCTTATTTTATATATTTTATTGTTGAAATAATGTGTGTTTAGAGTAGACATAGTCCGTTGAACATGAAGCGACTATTTAATGCTTTTTACTTACACTGTTTTGTTACCTTATTTTTTATTTATGTCGGCCTAACGTGTTAAGAAACTAGTGTTATTAACTTTGTTTATGCATATATACGGACAAGAGAAATTAAAATAATTTTAATGTTACGATTAAGCTTTTTGACATCTGTATATTATTAATTAACATTTTGCACATTGGGACTCGGTTGAGTTAAGTCAGAGTTACAGGATGAAAATATTAACTAAACATTTTGCACAGTCAGACTCGGTTGCGTTATTATCAAGTCTAGTTAAAGGAATAACATTAAAAATTTAAAAAGAAATGCATTGGGACTCAGTTGAGTTAATATCAAGTCTGAGTTACAGTTGAATTGAAATTCAACATTTCACACAGTGGGACCCAGTTGCGGTAATACATATCTTAACATAATAGTTGCATAGTCATACTATAGGTAGATACCTACTTATACCAAAATAAACAAAATAGGTATACATATAAGATTTTGAGTTCAGAATTCAGAACCTAAGTAGGTATTTTTTTTAAATATATCTCCACTTTACAATATAATAGTATAGATATTCGGTGCAGAACAGCGTGCACAGTTTTCTATGCCAGCGCATAGGACGTGACGTTGTACGCGACACGCACCATTGAATCCCCAAGTTTCTATTCCACTAATGACACCACTATTGCGGTATCCGTGACATATCGCATGCATATTGTATACGTATAATTATTTGAAAAAGACCGCGGTAGCCTATTGGTCTGGGTAATGGACTGCTGAGACGAGGTCTCGGGTTCGATCCCAGGTTCACCATGGCACACACCAATGACTTTTCGATGCTTTTCGAAGTTGTGTGTACCTATTTATCGCAGGTTTATAAGTGCCCGGTTAGTGGCAATAGGCTCGCCACCTATTACATTGGGACCTAAAACATAAACTGGCGAAATGTAGGTGCTAGCACCTCTATCTACCCCTTCGGGGATATAGGCGTGAGTTTATTT
The DNA here is from genome assembly GCA_963576445.1 of Lithosia quadra. Taxonomy (NCBI): domain Eukaryota; kingdom Metazoa; phylum Arthropoda; class Insecta; order Lepidoptera; family Erebidae; genus Lithosia; species Lithosia quadra. Next base: position 3,353,117 of record OY754887.1, on the reverse strand, counting down.
TATGTTATGTTACTTATAATTATTTGATTTGTGGCCTTTTGCTTTTCATCTTTCATAAACCTGTAATTATGTTTTTGGCGAATTCCCTTTTGCATCCGATGCTTTCACCTTGACTTAGGTATATGATTTTTATGAGAACGAGTGCTGTCTTACCCTCCAATCCGACAGGATAACCTGCACCAGAGAGTCGTCCGTTGATCACTAGCTATATCTGCTTGCAGGTGAGGTTGGTTAAAGCGCTAAAGATCTCCAATCCCCATACATCCAATAATAGTCCATATTACGTTCAGAGGTTACTGTATTTAATAAATATCTATCCATATTATAGTTTGTCGGCAATGTCGGCCTCGTACTGAGCACGAAAGCTCATTGTTGGTTACATGATTCATCGTGACGATTTGAGGTCAAAGGGCCGTACCGCCATTTCTGTTTGGTACTTACCTTCTATGATAAACGGCGCTTTGTTGCACAAGTGAATGTACGGCTGTATATGGATGCGTGATAATTTGTAGAAAACGTTTGTTTACGAAACCTTTTTAGGTAGGCATACTTTGGGACAAAAATATAATATGTCGAAAAGTTCACGCATATGCACTCAAAATGGCCATTCAAAAGCAAATAGAGGGACGGGTTAACCAATGACTTGAGCGTTTTAGCCCTTGATTAGTTGTACGCCTTGTAACCACCTATCTACCAACGAAAGTTCTGTCCAAATCGGTCCAACCATTCTAGAGATAACCTTTTTCAAACTAATCAAACGGGCTCCATCTATTCAGGGTAAGCCAGTTTTCTTCAAGCTGGTCAATTTGAAGAGGGACAAGGGGCAAAAAAAAAAACCTCTTTCAAACAGATAAAACGAAGGAAATTCCCTCGGATACCAGTCGGACAGCGGGGGCGGTTATGTTAGACTCTGGGCCACCTTTAGCTTTGAAATGGCCCTTAGGGTGTGGTTCAACCTACGTTACAAGTAATCTTTAAGTAAATCCCCGATGTTGATTTAGTGATTACTGATTAGTCAGTAATTACCTTGATAGTAATTGTGCGTGCCTTTTTGAGTACACACGGTCAAGGAGATAAGTATATTTTTTTGGCACTTTGGAAAAACAGTAAAAAATTTATGCCCCACCCGGTAATGTGTTCCTGTAAAGTAAATGTATTTCACGCGGGTGTAGCCGCGTACAGCAAATAATATAATACTAGGTACATTATCTTAAGCATATTATTGTCCCAGTAACGTCCTTGTTGAAACCGAGAGTATAACAAACAAACAAACAATAAGATACGCTTCTAACAATAGCACACATGAATATTCAGCACCAAAGATTCTATCTTAGAAACCGCCTATTAAACTGTGGGCATGCGTGGATACTTGTCATGCGTATGTAAAATTAATTCATTGTACAAACATGTACGGGATAGCACACTAGCGTGAATGGACCGTTACGCATTCAAATAAGTACCTGAGGGTCAATACTCGTAATAAAATAATGTTCAAAATTCAGTTCCGATCTCACCCCGATCCAATCTAAAGGACTGCCGTTGGACCCGTCAATCTCGAGATGAAAGCCTGCGTGCTGCGTTATAACTTCGTCCTGCAAGCAGCAGGTGTATCGATATTTTTTATACCACTTAGGTGGCAGATAAGCGCACGGCCCACCTGATGGGAAGCGGTCGTGGCCGTGGCCTATGGACGTATGTAACACCAGGAACCGACCATAAAGGGAGCCGGGTTACCGCCGCCGCGCCGGGAACACGACACGATGTATACGACACTTCTTATTCATACACACACACTCACGTCTTTTTTTCTCCGAGGTAGGCAGAGACATTCATGATCTGCAATACAAACGGTTTTTGACGAGGCATAACTACCTATTTGTTTTTAATTTCCAGAGATATTTTGTTTCTCTTTCGTTCTTTTCTTTTTCTTTATTTTTTTAAAACTTATACGAGTAGCCTTCAGCTATATATTAATTGCCAATATTATGAACTGTATTAGCTGTAAGTTTTTCCAAATAAAATTAAAATAAAATAATTAATTAAAATCCGGGTACTGTATGTAGATAAGTAATCCTAAAAATACCTAAAAACTAGTTTGAATATTTAGCATCAAATTTAAATCCTCGTAGGCGAGTCAGTCCTTGACGAACTCGTTTTGAACATAAATTACCATAACAACAATAAAATGCGTTTTATTTTATACTAGTGAAGTAGAAGACAAACATACACTCCATATGGCCCATCTGATAGGCCGCGTTTACTGAGGCCAGTCGGTTCAGTAGGGCGAGCACGAAATTACATGCGAATCGTAAGCGTATAGTATTCGTAACGAGAGACTGGATCTTTGTTACTCTTTCACGTTAAAACGAACTGAACGGACCTGGCAGAAATCTGTAATAACACATAGGCTGATATAGGTTCCCATGGGAAGCATTCTTGCTTTCCATGGGCACCACCGGGCAAACAAATTCTCCTAAACGCCTTAGTGATAAAACTCCTCTTCATGGGATTTCATCAATTCAATTAATAGCATAAACTATATACTAGTACTTCCAGGCGATATAATTTGCGTAACTATTAAGGAGCCTTCAGACTACGGCTATTAGAAAATCGATTAAGCCAGGAAAATATTAGAAAACCAGACATAAGTCTCTTATGAGCATGTATGTCATCTTTAGACACGTAATCTGTTGTAGGTAATAGTTAAACACTTAAGTCATAAAGATAAGAAGGATTAAAGTATTACTCAAAAGTTTACAAGGTTTCCGCAAGAAGAATTTTAGTAAATCATACGTTACCTATCGTTATAATGTCGGTATATTCTGAAGAAATATTACAGTCACGATGCGATGGGAGGGAATTGTTAGTAGAGTAGCGCTTGAAAGAAAAATTATTATGTACTATCTGACTTGGCAATCGTTGTGTTGTCATATTAATTAATTATCAAAGATGATCAAGAAAAAATATTAAAAATATGGAATCTAAATAGGTAAGGCTTTTTACGTCAATAAACGACGACGCGACGTTACGGTCAAATTACAATAAAATCTTCAAATAGCGTTTAAAAATAATACGCACCTCGTTCAAAAACTGAAAAAAAGAAACACATTTTGGTGGTAGCCCTAAATAAAAAGCAAAAAAAAATTGTTAATGACTCGCAGCGCCCACACTTTTTTAACAGCAAAGTAAAAGAGGTCAATCAAGATTTTTTACAACACTGTATTTTTTTTAAAGAACCCCTTTCCACAGACTGCTAGTGCAAAGCACAGTGTAATGATACAACACAACATATTATCAGAAAATTCATTTCCGTAACACAAAACTTCAAATGATTGTAGGTACACTGAGTCCAGTGCAAGTTCCAGCCGCCATATTTGCTACGGTTCACAGACTATCCTTCGCGGGCTGCCAGTTCTTAGTCTGTGTAGTCTGTACAAGCCTTTATACGTCTACCGGTGCGGATATCTCCGCTTCCGCACCGAGAGTTGACCCCAAGCAAGGTCTTAATGAAGCTAATTGCACAATAAACTTTCTGCACTTCACATAAGGTTCAAATTAGCTCGTAATTAGTGAATCTTCTAAACTTGCACTTACATTTCATCTTTGCTATAACTAAGACACTTAACACAGATATTTTGTAAACACTACGCTTCGTAGCCGAGTTAGTCATACGATCTATTAATGCATTGGCGGTTTGTATTGCGTAATTCTTACATTAGCTCTCATTTCTTATTTCTTAAATGTAAACATTGCTAATTATAAAGTCTAATTAAACAGGTCTAAATAACTCGGCCGCACATAACGGTGGAATTAATAGCATTCTGGTATAGTTATTATGTAAAATTAAGATGTTATTTATACAAAAAAAAAACGTAATATCTGTTGACCCCAAACAGTAAGTATTGTTCGAATTTCATAACATAAAATTGTCTTGGGTTACTTATATTGATATTTTATGTGACACCATAGTAACTTCGATGTTATAGCTCAGCATCCCAATGAATACTTTAAATTTTGACGCTTGCATTACAAAACGTAGATCAATAAAATACTGAATTTAAATGATTCCAAAACTAATAAAAATATTTTGAAAAATCTAGTTTGTTTAAAGAGCTCATGTAATAAGGAGTTTGGGGCCATCCCCACAGCATGGAGTCTGAGAACATGTGGTAGATTATAATTGGCTGGATTAGCTTCTCCTTCCACCTATACTACTTACTATAAAATCTTGATCTTGATGTGTACTTTAGATATTAACTACATGAAAATTTTAGTATCAATGTTCGCTTCAGTGTTTAATTTAGATTTTTTTTTGTATTACAGGCTTCGACAATTGATGGGCGACGGAAGGGTGCATGCCTCTTCTGTCAGGAGTACTTCATGGACCTGTACTTGTTAGCCGAGCTAAAGACCATCAGCTTAAAGGTACACTGAACATTTTAACATATATAATAGACAGAGTACCGCATGTATAGACATTGCATACGTAGCCAAGGCTAAGTGGTAAGCGAGTAGGATAACACACTGCAAGTTTAAATAGGAAGAAAATTTTTAACACATCGAGACCCCTCCTTGTCTATTGTAATGATGCTGTAATTTTTTAAAAGGTTAATTTTGAGAATGTAACATTTTGAGAATTAAACATTTTGAGAATGAAACATTTTGAGAATGGGACGCTTTGAGAAAGGGACATTTTGCGACTTACTTAGAAATTTAACTAAGTGAATATTTTCCATTGCTCTATCATCGATGACATTTTGAGAATGAAACATTTTGAGAATGAAACATTTTGAGAATGTGACATTTTGCGACTTATATAAATTTTGCTAAGTGAATATTTTACAATATTGCCTTACCATCGATGATACAATTTCAGGTGACAACAGTAGACATGCAGAAGCCGCCACCAGACTTCCGCACTAACTTCGAAGCAACGCATCCGCCCATATTGATTGACAACGGACTCGCCATTTTGGAGAATGAGAAAATCGAACGGCACATTATGAAGTCTGTACCAGGAGGTCACAATCTGTTTGTACAGGTATATATATTTTCTTAGATTTATACATAAAGACTCGTATACACTGGTGCGAAATATCGGTAGAAAAAATCGTTACGTGTGGTTGTAAATTTTCTACTAGTGAATGTTTGTTACTCAATTCAACTGTATTTTTTAAATGTTTGTTACCTCAAAACTTTCGACTGGGGGAACTGATTTTAATGATTATTTTATTATTTGAAAGCTGGTGCCTCCCATGTGGTCCCACATCAATTTGGTCAGTTGAAGTCGGAAAACTACTGGATTTATGGATTTATGGTAATGTAATGGAGTGACGTAGGTAAATTAGAGACGACTGTACGTTTTCATAATTCGTATTATAATGTGTAAAATATATGAGTGCAGTTACATTATATAGGGTAAGGCGAGCTGCACACTACACCTCCCCTTTTTACAAAAAATGATTTATTTTATAAATTATTTTTACAAATATTTTGCAACATAAAAAAAAAATACAAAAATACAACTTCACATAACATAATATGTAATTATATGTGCAATAGGTAAAAACAAGGAATTTATTTTATGTAACAAATAACTTTGTATTGTTTTTATGGGTAACATACTCTTTCCCATCTTTCAAAATTTTTACATTTGGTGGTACATCCTCTAGTACTTCGTAAGGACCTAAATATAACCTATCTAACTTATTTCCCACTTGGTTTTTAACTAAAACTAAATCTCCACACTTATAGCTACATGCATTCATATTCCTATCATAATATATTTTCCTTATCTCTTTACTTTTTAATAAATTTAACCTAGCTTCAGTTTGCGCTCTTTGAAGTCTATATTTTAGCTCCAAAGGGTAAGAGTCTGGATTGTATAAGGGATCTACGTGCATATTATGTGTTAAATTAGTTGGTAAGTTACAATTTTTACCAAAAACCAACTCGAATGGGGTATATTTTGTCTCAGTATGAACTGCGGTATTAAAAGAAAAACACCAGAAAGGAACCCAAGTGCTCCAGTCTGTTTTGTTGTTTTCACACTGAATTCGCAGATAATTTCCAAGAACTCTATGAGTGTTTTCTAAGCCTCCCAGAGTTTCATGGTGATAGGCTGTAGAATGGAGTTTATTTATGTGTAATAAAGTACACATCTCAGTGAAAACTGATGACATAAACTCTGTGCCCTGATCTGTAATTATTTCCTTCGGGATACCGTACCTTAAAATAAAATTATTTACAAATAACCTAGCTACTGAAACAGTGTCCTTCCTTTCTAAGGGATAAGCTTCAACGTATTTCGTTAAATCACACTGTAACGTTAAAATGTACTTATAATTATAGTTATCTACATCTAAAGGGCCCATTATGTCTAAACTAACTCGCTCAAACGCTGTGGATGCCGTGGATGTGATGACCATCGGCTCCTTGGTGTGCCTGTTGGAATGTTTTTGAATTTGGCAACTTTTACACTTTTTAACGTACTCTATGACGTCATTATACATTCCTGGCCAATAATAATATTTCCTAATATTATTTAGCATCCTATTCACACCCGCGTGTCCGCTGGTGGGCAATAGATGAAAGTCATTTAAGATCACAGTCTTTGTGTCTTTGTCATGGATTCTTGTCACGTCTTTGATAACAAGTAACTTAGGAATATCACCTATACAACTCATTTCTTTTAAAACCTCGGTTATAAAACTTTTATAGCGCTTATTATTTATTATGACGAGCTCTTTTAAATTTATTTGCTTACAAAAGCGTTGTAATTCTCTCGCTAACACACTTACGGTCGATAACGATCGAGATATTACAAAAATTGCTGATTTTTCAGCAACATATACGCAATTACCATTGTCACTAGTTAAACAGTGTAATTTCTTAATCTGATTTAACGTATCTTTACTACAATATAAAACTAACTCAACGCTGTCAATTGGACGTTTGAGAATTTCTACTACCTTAGGCTGATCAGACCTTGGGGCAGAAGATATCTCAGAAGTCGTGTCAGTAATGTCACAGTCAGTTTGTAACCTACGAGCTTGAGCTCTTGTCATGACCAATACTGCATGCTTATGCATATCTTTTAAATTCGTAGATGTAACGGGAATCCGGCTCAATGCATCTGCAGCTGCGTTGTACCGTCCCGGGATATAACTAATTTCAAAATCATACTCTTCAAGGTAAAGTCTAAATTTTGTAAGTCGGCTTGAAGGATCGGTCATGTTAAACAAATAGATTAAAGGTTTATGGTCTGTCGTTATATAAAACTTTTTGCCATACAAATAAGGTCTAAAATGTCGTACCGCCCATACGATAGCAAGTAGCTCTAACTCAATCACTGGGTATCGCGTTTCCGCAGGTTTTAAGTTACGGCTAGCATACGCGACGACCTTTCCATTGCTATTAGACAGTACGGCACCTAAGCCTTGTTTTGATGCGTCAGTCTGTAGCGTAAAACAATTGCTCTCGGTAAAGTCAGGATAGTCAAGTACAGTCGGACTCACGAGAATCTCTTTCAACCTAACGAATGCTCGTTCACATTCATCACTCCACACGAACGCTACATCTTTCTTGCATAACGCATTCAAAGGGTAAGCTATTGACGCAAAATTCGGGATAAAACGTCTGTAATAATTAGCAAATGCCACGAATCTTTTAACTTCGTCAGCATTCTGTGGTTTAGGATAGTTCTGAAGACACTCTATTTTTGATGGATCGGGGAATATACCTTCAGAAGTAATCTTGTGCCCTAAATATACTATTTCTTTACGCAAAAATTCGCACTTAGAAGGATTTAATTTTAAGTTAACCTTTCGCAAACATTCTAAGACTTGTATAAGGTTCTTGTTATGGGTTTCAAGACAATTTCCTACCACAGTACAATCATCTTGATACAAAAAACATGCTTTATAATTTAACCCTGACATTGCCACAGTCATGAGACGTGCAAAAGCGTTGGGTGACGTCTTTAAACCCATTGGGCAGCGCTTCATCTGATATTGTTTATCAGTAGTAAAAGCTGTAAATTTTCTCGAGCTTTCCTCTAAGGATAGTTGATAAAAACTTTGACTGAGATCTAATTTCGAAAAATAGATATTATTCGACAATGAATCTAATATCTCAGTAATGTTGGGTAGTGGAAATTTATCGTCTTGTATTCTGTTGTTAAGTTGACGATAGTCCACTACAAGTCTCCATTTCTTTTCTCCTGACCTATCGGACTTTTTAGGGACTAAAAGGACTGGACTAGACCATTCCGAAACTGTCTCTTCTATGATATCGTTTTTCAACATATCATTTACTTGCCTTTGTACCTCACCTTTCAATGCATTCGGCAACCGATAAGGCTTAACGTACACTGGGGACGTATTTTCTTTTAATATAATAGAATGTTCTAATAAATTTGTAGTAGTCAGTGTGTCTCCCGGCAAGTGGAAAACATCGGCGTACTTTGCACATATGCTTTCAATACTTCTTTGTTCCTCCTTATTCAAATATGAATGTAATTCTAAAGTATTAAATAAAGTTTTAACTCTATTCGTAGTAATAGTATTATCGTCAAAGTTGCAAACAAAATAATTATGTAAACAACTAGTACTTATATCTGAGAAATGTATATTTACCGAACTATCAGTAGTATTTAAAATCCTAACAGGAATGAAACCATTTCGTGGTTTTGATATAACACCCGCTGTGTACACACCTTTATAAATTTCTTTGGACAAAATGACGCAATCACTAACTTGTGACGTCGGAAAATGTTTCATTATTTCGCAACGAGGCGGGATTGTAAACATATTACTACTACTCCTATTAACTTGAATAATAATGGATTGGTCTTGGTTTTCCAAACTCAAAGTACCATCTTTATAATTTAATATTCCATTATATCTCATAAAGAAATTCTGACCGAGAATACCTTCTGCGGTACAAGATAAATTCTCAAAAATGTAGAACTTTTGATTAAACGCTACGCCGTTAATGATAATATCTAAGTAAATATATCCTAGAGATTCTAAATAACCACTAATTCCCTTAATAGTTATCTTATCCTGATGAATTGAACTTAACAAACTCTCGTATCGCGATAACCATTCATACTTAAGCACACACAAGCTTGCTCCGCTATCTATTAATAAATTAAAATTACTATTATTTTTAAGTTGACAATTAACAACACAAAAATTTCCAAAACTAAAAATAGAATGAGTGTATTCTTTAGGGACGAAAAAATTCTCCGTTATTAGCAACAGTTGCATCACCTCGAACATTGAACTCTTGCGCACTATGCTGGACATGAGCATGGCCACGTGCCGTCCGCGCGCCGCGATTCTGCTGACGCTGCTGAACGTTTCTATTACTACCTCGATGTATGACCCACGAGGGTCTTTGACCTGAGTTCGTGCCATTGTCATTGTCATGTGTGCGATTCATTTTATTGGCGTTATAATAATTATTATTAGGGCGATTATTACCTCGGCCACGAAAACCTCGTTTATAAGTAAATTCACGCCTATTATTTTGGGTATATCTATACTGCATGACCTGATCCTGGTGTTGGACAGACATGGACTGTTCGTCTACCGCAGCCCTAATGGCTTCAGGCAATGAATTAAAGTCTCTCGATGCAATGATAGTACCGAGACGACGGTCAGCCAAACCATCACTAAACCTCTTGATTGCAGTCTTCTCATTGAGAGGACGCAATATCTCGTAGGTAGCACTATTATCGTTCGCTTGCGCTATCGTGAGCTGCACGAACAACTCCTCGAGCTCTGTACCGAATTTCTCGATACTTCTACGACCTTGAGAAGCTCTAAACAATTGTGTTTGCAAAGCAACTGTAGAGTTTTTTGGCAGTAAATATTTTCTAATGTCCTGTACCAAAAATTCAACATCCTGATACGTAGACTTAAGGCGAAGTTTCGCACTTGAAGACAATCGAGTTTTTAAAATAAATTCAATTAATTGCCTTTTACTTGCCTCATTTAACATAGAATTATAAAACAAAATACCATCTACGAGCTGCTTAGTCACCTGCTCCTGGCCATTCATTACCGGCAACAGGGATATGGCAGTTTTAATATCGAACGAATCACCCATTTTTGAAGTATCTAATAAATATGAAAAGTTAGTTTGACTACTATTATCTATACTACGAAATAAACCCTTTATATATTTAAAAATTGAGTAAATATCATCAAGTAATGCTTGAAAAGATTCACAAGATTCTTTGCTTATCTTGCTATCAGCAACTTCTTGGTTCAACTGAGTCAAAATATACTCCAATTGTTTATACTCCTTTTCAGCTTCATCTAATTTTTTATATCCTAATTCTTTATTACGCCTATCTGGACCAAGTTTTACTAAAGATTCTTTTAAATATTTTAGTTTAGAATGAAGTTCTCTTAATTGTTGGGACATACCTTAATTATAATATTAAAATTTTACATCAAATTAAAAAAAATAATGGAATCACTAATTAATAGACATCGCAAAAATATGCTTGGATGCGCTTACCGACACCGGATATGTAAGTAGGTCACGAATGACGTCGAAGGTGGTGTGATTGCTTATTGCGACATTTATTTGACTACTTATTGAGCTGGAATTGTCTCCCGGCTGCTCCACATCGGACCCGTACTGTTATCTCCCGGCAGCCTGCACATCCTCGCATCATGGGCTTGAGCATACGCCACGCACCCGGCACCAACAGCATCAAAGAGGTTGACTACTCGAACCAGATTTGTTTTCGATCTTCATGATATTTTTCTGTGAGGGTCTTCTTTCGTTTCCTTTCTTCTCCGGAATTCTTCTATAAGTTAGATTTCATCTTCTTTCTTCAAAATTAATTTTTCTTCCATATTTCCATTCTTCTAGAGGTTCTTCTAATCTTCTAATCTTCTAGTCTTCTAATCTTGCAAGTAATTAAACGCCTTCTTCTTCATATTTGACAATTATTTAATAAAATATTAGTTGGAAAAATTGCTGGCTAAGGGTCGCCATGTAATGGAGTGACGTAGGTAAATTAGAGACGACTGTACGTTTTCATAATTCGTATTATAATGTGTAAAATATATGAGTGCAGTTACATTATATAGGGTAAGGCGAGCTGCACACTACAGTAAAAGTATAGATTAGAAGTCTGGAATGGCATTTTTATTATGGGAATGTTTCTGTGGGTCGCGGTAACGGGTCAGTTTTTCACGCAGTCCCGGGCAGTAGCCAGTTATAAGTGAATGTGTGAATACGGTGGCATGCGTGCTGTGATAAAGTGGAACCATTTCACAATAAATGAATGTTAATTATCAATTTATACAAGATCGTATGATATGAAACCAATTAATACCTACGTACTAAATAAAATGACCATAAAATGAAATATCTACATAATTACCACATAAATATTATTGGTAGTTAAATAGGGAATCTACATAATTTCTTCATGAATAACAAACATGACCTTTGGGATGTACTCAACTGATTTTATCTTAAATTACCGGTTCGGCCTGGATTCGCCCGGTGCTAATCCTATAGAAGTGATGACTAATTTTTTTGTTGTAAAATGTACCTACTTTTTTCACTATGAACTGCAATAGTGAAATATTTGTATGAGAAATAGTTTTAAAAATATTAGATTCCGAAAATTCAATTTCTCAAGCCACTCTAATAAAACGAGTAGCGCAAACAAATGTATGGAGTGCAATAGACTAGAAAATAGTGTGACCAAATCGTACGAGCTCTTTTCTAGTAATTTAAAATAAAGTTAGTTTTCTTTCTTTCTTTCTTTCTTCTTTTCTAATTCACGAATAAATACCTACTATGAAAATGTCGTACTACCACTATAAAACTTCTCTTTCGGCGTTATACGACACCACATTGCAAATTATTTTATCGCTACTGACCAGTCGAACTGGAATAGCAATAATACGGTATAAATAACCGTTAGCATCTGCAATGCAACCAGAAGCCACCAGTTTTATTAGTAAAACCTAGCCCCAATCGTGATTCTTATGTTAATCAGATATAAATAGTTAAGGTGGCGATTCACTGGGAGCATTCGTGTGTAATCAAAAGAGTCCATTACACAAAGGCACACGATGGACCATGTCAAGCCATCGCCATTGTGTACAGAGTGCAATGGTATATAGTGGCGCACAATTGGTCAACGTGGTGCACAATGGGGATGTTGTCCGTTTTTTGACACACTTCAAAAGAAGCAATGAGCTATGCAATATTGTGTTGACACCAACGGCAAGGGCGTAATGATGTACAGTTACGCATAGCATAGTAGCATCATCATTGGCCACAGTGCGTTTAGGTTACCAGGTAGAGAGGTTGAGACGTATTGGCTATACACTTTTCAATATCGATTTTGCATTGTTACATTACATGGCGATGCTCCCGGTGAATCCTCACCTTTAAAACAACTCGTCAATATTTTAACAGTTTATGTTAATCGTATTACCAAAGGTGTTGTTAATCCATGTTCTTTTAACCTCATGTCTGGCTGTTTGACTTGATTAAGCAAGAGATAAAAATGTATATCAGTTAAATGTGTCATTGAATTGTAAATTAGTGACAAACAACAACTAACTACAGTGCGGCGGCGCCGGCGTGACGGTAGAACTTTTGGCTGTTAAGGCTAGAGATCGCAGGTTCCATTCCCGCTCAGTACAGATACACATGCAGTATCCATGAATGATGTCTTCACCAGATTGCACTGGTTGTGTTTACAGCCTGTTCAAATACTTATTTGGCAACCATTTAGATACATATATTATTATTACAACGTAAGGTTAAATAAATATTCTACAACATTCTACACATCGCGCCCTAGACCCAAAGTAAGCTTAGTTTAAACTAGCTTGTGTTATAGGTTCTAGAATGCTGATAAACAAACTTATATACTTTTTTTTTTTGTAAATACGTACTTATTATACATAGAAACACCCAGACCAATGCAAATAGACATATTCATGCATACAAATATTTGCACTGAGCGGGAATCGAACCCGCGTCCCCTGCGTAGCAGTCGCATGCACTACCGCTACGCCACAGAGGCCGTCAAAGCAATAGAGTCCTCAATACAGAGAGTTCAGTAGATGGTGCAGCATGGTCCAAAGACGTATTCTATATGAGAATTTTAGCTTGCCTGGACGTTTCTGTGTACTTGATTCAATTTAGTAAGAGATTTCCTTCTAAATGGGGACTTTTCCTGATTTAAATTTTTATTAAGTAGGTTAGGTTAGGTTAGAAATTGTAATTCTTTTACTAACTACTGTTTATCATATTGCAGGATAAAGAAGTGGCGTCTTTGATCGAGAACCTGTACGGAAAGTTGAAGCTGGTGCTGGTACGCAAGGACGAACAGAAGTCAGCAGCACTACGCGCGCACCTCGCGCGTATCGATGGCCTGCTGGAGCGCCGAGGGACTAGGTAACTATCACTTTACAACGCGCTGTTGTGGACTACTCTATTATAATTTTGACGGCCCACTGATACGCTACGGATTACGAAACGAGAACTTAGCCTGTAGAAATAGGGATATTTTACTAGTTAGAGTCAGAAATTTATGGGAGTGGCATTGTTTACTATGTACATTATAATGTAAACGGAAATTACCGTAGGTAATCATGGTATGGACTGAAACATACCATTGGATTGCCTGACGTTCCGACCAGGTTATACCGGCCGTGGTCACAGGCTGATTGGATCAGCAGTGTACGCCCTCCGTCATTGAGTCCGTGAGGTAGCAGGTTCTTCATTCACCTGCACATGTATGGCACACAGTGTCCCTATTATCTAAGCAAACGACTCAGTGCATATCCGACCGCGCAGAAAAGCGAAGCAGCATTTTTATAAATAGACTTGCTGCCTCACTTCACGAGCTTCCTCTTTTTTATATACCACTTAAGTGGCAGACAAGCACACGGCCCACCTGAAGGGAAACGGTCACCGTGGCCTATGGAAATGTGCAACATCAGGGGCGTCACACTCGCGCTGCCGACCCTGTAGAAACCTTCGAATGCCTTTCTTGAAGAAACCCATATTGTAGGCGCTAGGGAAAACCACAGGAGGTCATTCCACCGCATAAGCGTGTGCGGAATAAAACTCCTTTCATACCTCACAGTGCGTACCGATAATGGATGAAACTCTCCTATCATTAAACCTTTCATACAAGCTCGCCAGTTTCAATTACTTTCCATAGCCAAGTGGTTGCTGAAAAATATGCTTCTGAATAGAATTCTAGTAAAGTAATACTATATTCGTTGCTTACAGGTTTTTAACGGGCGACACAATGTGCTGTTTCGACTGCGAGCTGATGCCGCGGCTGCAGCACATCCGCGTCGCTGGAAAATACTTCGTCGATTTCGAGATACCGGTCAGTACTAGATATTTCTTATTATATACCGGTAAAAGTATGTTTACATATTAATTTTTAATATGAAGCATACATTAGATAGTCCAAAAAATCTGTTATCGGTGTTAATATAGATACTAATTGCGTATGCACATCAATCTACGCCACCAAATTGTTAAAAAAATACTTGGGTTAAGTTTTTTTTTTTTTTTTTTTTATATAGGACACGTCAAAATGACTCCACCTCACCTGATGGTAAGCGAAAGGCAGAGTCTCAGGACTGGGGCCACCACCACATACACCGATAGTGCTACAGTGGCGGCCCTCAGCTTTAATTTTAATTTTAATTTTTTTAATTTTAATTTTAGTGAAATTAATGTCCTGAATACAATTTATTTTTTAATTCTTATCTATTTATCTGTTTGTACACGAGTAATGTAAAACTCTTGAACAGATTTTGATGCTTTTTATTCTATTTTAGTACAAATATTTAGTTGATTATTGACTTCAAAAAAAGAACTAAATTATTAAATTAAAATAAATATTGGCTAATATTGGCCGTGTTGTTTAGTTAATGGTACGGAACATTTCGCACACGATGCCGACTCGCACTTGACTGGTTTTTTCAAGAGTCCTTTATTAATTTCAGACGAGTTTCCGCGCCCTGTGGCGTTACATGTACCATATGTATCAGCTGGACGCCTTCACGCAAAGCTGCCCCGCGGACCAGGACATCATCAACCATTACAAACTGCAGCAGGTATATAACTCACATTCAACTCCTTCACTGCTGGGTATACCCGTGATAGATTCGTTGGGCGTTCTAGATTATACCAGGTGTTAGGGAAACGCTCTCGAAGACAGGCGACAGGCTTTCGGTGTGTTGTGAGTACAGAAACTCTCAACCAACCTCCAACCCACCCCTCTCCCAGCCTTCAGGGCAGGAATTCAACCCGTGACCAGTCCTGGGTTCAAGGTTACGGGTTTAATTCCCGTCCTGGATGTTTACTTTTCCGATCCAAAATCATTAGGATAGCATACTAATAGCTTTAAAATTTCATTGAATATTTTACTATGACCTGCAGTCGTTTTCGTCGCTTTTCCCTAATACTCAATATAGTTGTCTCCTGAAAATAGCATTTATTATATATTGTACAAGGGATCGTGGTTAAGGAATACTAGCCAGGTCTTCGGATGGAACAACTTTTAACACAAAGAGACCCCCTTCGTTCTTCAAAGAGCACGTTAATCCGTCGGTCCCGGTTGCCATTCGAACATCTGTGAGAAAAAGAAAATAAAAACTGCATAACCCCATTAGAAACAACATGGTCTAATCTCCAGGAAAGCCACGGGATTTCGGGATTTATGATGTATATTATTAAAAACTAGCTCAGGTTTGTATTTTCTAGATAGTAATGAGTTTACGACAGTAGTGTACCGGTTGGGATTCTAACCTTATATTTAACATAGTTTTCTTTTATACCATTTACAGTGCACGGCATCTAACGTGGCCAGATCTTGGAGTAGTGTGGGCCCCACTACTTCAAAACCTTGCCAAGTTAGATGCCGTACACTATACTTGTTTGTGGCAAAATGCGTTGCCTAGAAACAAGTATAGTGTACGGCATCTAACTTGGCAAGGTTTTGAAGTAGTAGGGCCCACACTACTCCAGAATCTGGCCACGTTAGATGCCGCGCACTATAACACATGGAAGGAACATGTGTAGAATTAATGGGATATGCCACGAACTTTATCACGGGATTACTCACCGTTTAGTTTACTATTCACAAAAATGGGACAAGTCATTTGCATCTTTTAGTCGATTAATCGGGTTCTTCTTACTATTTATTAGCAAAATTTTAGAACTATATGGGTGTATTATCGACTATTAGATTTGCTTATTGGTTTTATTTCTAAATTTTATGTATCTTTCTCCCTTTATATATAATTGTGTGTAAGTAGATTTATGTACGTATTTTGGGTTCTTTCTATATTCTGTATCTATTAACTATCGCCTTCAGTTATCGGCGAAAGGTTTGGTGCTGACGCCGACGCCAACACTTCAACGGAAACAGATATCCACGGACCATACGGTATGTCCCGGGTGTCATATCGTGACGTCACTGTCATGGCCGCCATAACATTGCATTGTTTGAACACACAATCATTCGGTAGAAATTTCTGGTCGCATTTCGATGTCTCACATATTCGCATACGCTATCTTCTTCCTTAATTGTTGGGTTATCTGCAGCATTTAATTATATATACTAGTTATATTATTTATTATTTACAAAAATCGAACCAATAAAGTGGACTAAAAAAGTTTTAGTTACTTTTTTAGTCGATTTTTAAGTGTCCGACACTATTTACGCCTTTTTTATTTTTAAAAACATTTTATTAACAATGCTACAATTGTAATATTCTGCCGAATAACTAAAATATGCGCAAGTTAGTCGGTGGTAGAATCTTATGGTTACTAAATTTCTAGATTGACAAATTAGGTAAATCAAGTGATCAATCGTACTATAAAATCATGCTAAAATGTTATTTGAAAATATTGCTCTTATTCTTAAAGTTTTCTTCGTATACAAACAACCGAATGCATCATTGGTACCGCCTTTCATAATTGCATTCCAATATCATTATCATTTCATTTATCGTTCGATGAGGGTAGTTTGAAAAAAAAAGTCGAGACACAAAATTTAAAATTTAAGTATATTATTTGGTTACTTATTTACAAAAAAATCTATTGAAAATCCTTTGCCGAAGTAAACTGTTTCAAGTTGTCAAGTCCAATGTACAATAGAAAAAACGCTCTATAAAACCGAAGAAACCCGATGTTGCTTGATTCACATTCTTCTTGCCGATGTGCCAAATTAAAAGCCGGATAACAATAAGCCAGAATATAAAAACTCCATGGTGACCTAAAATATCATATTTTGACTGTCTTGGTGAATGAAGGTTGTGGTTTTGATGTTGTTTTTAATCTGTTAACAAGATTTTTTAAATTTCTTTATGTATTGTAACACAATAACCATGGATTTATATATAAATATGAGGTGAAATGTTGAAGATTCTCTTCGCTTTGGTAATCTTAAATAATGATTTATATCCAATGACTGCTATGTATACTATAAATACTAGACTGACTATACGAAAACAAATTTTATTTTATCACGAAAGAACACGAATCGACAATGTCATGCAGATGAATTTATAAAAAGGCGCGCTATGTGTATACAGATAGGGGTTAAAATTTCTTAACTCAACTAGTCTGCGTCCCGTACCAAATTCGAAATTTAAAATTCATTCCCGCCGCAAAGAATTATGATACTTTTTTTTTGAACTGTGAGTAGAGTCTCACTCATACGAGAGGTGTTACTTCAAGTATGTTTGGAGAGCTTGCTATTGACGATATCAATATTTATGCCGTTTGTGATTGCGCAATAACCAATAAAATTATAACATTGGTACAGTGAGAAATTGATATAAATTTTAGTAGATTTAATAGGTAAGAAAGAAAGTAGAAGTTATACACATTAGTAAACATTCAAGTAGTAGCTCATACCATCTGATTAAACGAGTTGCATAGCACTTTGCTTTCATTTTATTCTAATATCTTCCATTATGAGTATTGTAAATTTTTATATGGGACCAAAACATAAACTGGCGAAATGTGGGTGCTAGCACCTCTGCCTACCCCTTCGGGGATATAGGCGTGAGTTTATGTTATGTTATGTAAATTTTTATTACTCAATATTACAGGTATTTATTGGTTCCCTATTTTCAACCTTTTTTTGTGATCCACTATTGGACATAGGCATCTCACAATGTCATAATTTTGTTATTTCCTATTGATTATTACACATAACAAATAAAATATATATTTATGTCTATATTCATACTACTTGGTGTACAATTGTATATTTATGTCTATAATATACATTTAAAAGCATGCAGAATTATTTCTAATTTACTACTTTGTGATTATAGGCGTTGAAAATGAAAAAGCACGAAGAACTCGAGACACCGACGTTCACGACGTCAATCCCGATCGACGTGAACGACGTCAGTACCGTCGAGTAACGTCTATAAACGTAACGTCAGCCTTGGTACAATAGATGTAGGCGGTAAACATTCTAAATTATACCACCACTACCTGACAGGGACGATTATAACGTAAGATTGCCAAAATTGAACACTACTTTGTAACTGACCACACAAGGAAGGCATTTCTGTAAATTTATTTGTTACTTTTGACTATTTTTAAGGTTTAATAGATTAGGGTATTAAAAATATCCTCGGTCATTATTTGTTATACAACTCTTTGCTGTAATTTATGTTTGGTTATGTATATTTAAGTTTGCAGATTATAATTGGGAACATTTGTCAGTAATTGGTAGGATTTTTACATCAGAAATTAGAGAAAACTACTTATTTGTAAAACTCCTTGGAACGTCATACGGCGTAGGAATTTAAATTTAAAAATGATCTGTGGTTTTTTTTAACCCTACAACACCATAGATAACCTTTGCAAAATAGTACTAAAAAGGCCGCTCTTCACAACAAAGGCGCGAATTCTAAATAAGAACTGGCAATTTTTCCTCTTGCTTGTGTGGATAGATACGAAATATGTATAAGTGATGATGATTAGCGTCGCAATGACTAAAATATTTTTAAAACTGCGTGTGATACTGTTATATCCTTAAACCGAAAGCCCCGCTACCCACGACTTGTCGTCATTGAACGATGTCAATGTGACATTAGTATTATTTTGCTTTAAACCTTTCAGGGTTCCGTACCTGAAAGATTACCAACGCGACCCTATTACTGAGACTACTTGCGGATTGCATTCTATACCTAATAAGGAATAATAAAAAATCACAAAATGTTATGCGCCTCTGTGTTTTTTTAAAGGATTTAAAAGGTACAGTGGTATAATTATACGATGGTACGGAACCTTTCGTGTGTGAGTCCAATCCGCACGTGTCCGGTAACTTGGTACTAATGTTATATTACGCTAAAGTCCGGCCATGTTGTACTACGGAGATTTTCAGAGGATTTGAAATAACTGGAAATTTTATTTTTATACCTGATTCAATTTTTTAGCATTGCTGTAAGAATAGATTGAAAATATAAGGATAGATTGGAAATCTATGAGATTGTCACGGTATATAAAATCAAGAGGAAATGTCTTCAAACCTTAAAGCAAACACAAAGAGTAGGTGATAAAACGCATGAGAGTGTACTGAAGAGGGGGTTAGATCCCGCCCACTTCTTTGTTTTCCATCTACCGGTCAATAGCAGAACTACTCCACGTAATAGGGACGTACTCAGATATAAAATGTCGCCATCTAGCGTCGAGTAGAATTAAATTTGGAGACACAGGCAAAGAGTGCTGCGCACAGGACGACGAATTCCGACAGTACGGACCACGCCTACTCCAATCATGTCAGACAAGGCCCTAGAATCACAGTTGCTTAGGCCTATAGGCCTCCTCTTTGTGTTTGCTCTATGCGTCACACAACAGTGACGTGATTTGTTTTTATTATCAACAGAGCATCATATATAACATAAACTCACGCCTATATACACGAAGGGGTAGACAGAGGTGCTAGCACCCATATTTCGCCATCTATCGCTATCAACAGAGAACAAGTCTAAAAGCGAATTTTGTCAGTAGACCATCACGTTGCGAATGTTTTAAATCCATAACGCTTTTTGGCACGCCTTCTTGGTTTTATATTCCGTAGATTGTAGGTATGTATGGTTTGGTGCAATCGGAATTAAGTTTTTTATGAATACATGTTGAGAAAAACGTAGAATATTGTGGACTATTTATTAGGTATTTGGACATTTTTACAAGAAATATCGTGTTTACATTACATCTTCATCACCAGCAAATTACAAAAAGTATTTGTGGCCATTTTGGTTAATGTATAATATTTAAAAGTTTTTTTTTTAAATACAATTTCGCGTTCTGATTAAGGCGGCCAACAACGCAGTCACGTCCATTATTTATGAATTATCACAGATTTCCAAGTTTAGTTCCAAGTTTGACTTCATACTTTTTTATTTCATACAACGTTCCCGAGAACTCAGGAGAGTTTGGGAATAAAAAGAAACAATATGACATAAGATAAACCGCCTTCACCTCTCTCCTTCTAGTATTGGTAACCATAACTATAAATCTTCAAAGATGGCCGCCTTAGTTTTGATCCATTGATCAGTCGATACTTATTGTTTGGCAGAAGAGTTATACAATCATATTGTTGATAACAAGACCTTATAACATCAATCTCAACAAATTTCAGTGTACCTTTTTCTGTGTATGGAAAAAAAATGATTTTACAAGTTTAACATAGTTTTAGTATAGATTCAGTGTTCAAACACAACGAATTATGCCCCGAATGTGTTGTTGTATTCAGGATAGATATAAGTTCGGTTCACAGTATTCAATAGGGTAGTTTTCTATAGATACAAATATAGATGGGTTTATGCCCGGTCATTTATCAGGCGTTTATTATTTATGTTCAAAATGCCGGGGTGTAAACCCGTCTAATTGGATGGGTTTACGCCCGACGTAAATCGGGCGGATTGAATAGATAGGGTCATTTCGCCTGTTCGCGTCCACTTAGCGCAGTTGGCAAGTTTGACGGAGAAAATAAAAATGTACCAGTACTAATTTCAATTAAAAGTTTATTTAATCTGTTCATAATATTAGTCTAGTTTAAGGTAACCTTTAGTTTTATTCGAAATATCTTGTAGTTTTTTTTCTAAAAATACAAACTTCAGAAATAGGCGATTTACCCAGTTCGCGTCCATAAAATCCAATTTGCGTCCACCTGCTGGACCAGTTTGCGTCCACTGGAAATTTGAATTTTTCACAGGAAATTTGAATTTTTCACTGGAAATTCACATTTGAAAATGTTAAGAAGCCATTTAACAACCTTGTTTTTTACCATCTACTCCTATTTTTCACGCGGAAATCTCTACGGTTACCACCCACCAGTAGGGGCGTTATGTTGGAATCGAACTGATTAAAACCGTACGCCATCTCGGGTTTTCTAACGCCAGGGTGTCGCCACCGCCACCTCAGCCTGCTTCTGCTAGGTTGACAGGTGGCTCCACGCGTCATCCCCAACCCTGCACTCATGGAGGACAAAGTTCGTTGAATGACCTCTGACGCCTGAGTCGCCTGCGCCTGTTGTGGTCGCCTCTCCCGGACCTTTTCCGTCGCCTCCTTCTCGAGCATGACTTACTCGCAAAGTGAGGCAGCGGCATCGCCCGCCCGCTCTGCAGCATCGCTGTGAGTCAGACTCTCAGTGAGAGGACTCCCACTTCGAGGGCCACCACGAGGGCTCGCCTCGACACCTCCTACGCCCTGCATTCTGCCAGTGTGTGCATCCCTAAGTTCTAACTTGCATCACAGTGATGACATTCAGCCGTTGGCAGGAGCCAACGGCTTCCTGATCAGACAAAAGTGATCCCCGAAGTATGTGTTCATGGAGATCACCTGCGTCAGGTGTAACGAGAGGCTCCCGTATGGCCTCTCTAGCCAGTCCTTATGATGGTCACCTACTAAACCTAGCGCAGGTTCTGTGCCCGGTTTCTTTACCCCATCTGGTCTGCATCCACTGGTTTTGTCTTGTCCATATTGTCGTTTTGGGAATAGCATATTTGTCTTACCGATTTCTGCTTCTCTCGAATTTCACTCAATGCTTTCCTTAAATCGTCTTCTGTGTATGTTCTTTATCCTTCTTGCTTATATTAGCAGTAGGAAATTAATTTTAATAATGGACGCGATTTGTTCTTGTCATTACTCCCTGCAGGTATAGTTTGCGTCCATTGCGGACGCAATCTGGAAGTTCTATAAATTCGGTGTAGTAATTCGCGTCCACCTTATTTTAATTGGTAATTATCAAAAAAAAATTGCAAATTCATAATGAATATAATTCCTTTTATCATTATCGACGTCTAGAAACAGCTATGTATCCAAAATACACATAAAACAATAAAAGACTTGCCTTCAAACGCACCGCTGTCCACTACCTTTTTTCTTAAAATTTCGCGGATTCGCGCTCTCTCGTTGAACAGCCGTCACTAACTATTTTTTTACACAGGATTGGTTGGGCGCACAGAACTTTTACCTATGCGTACGTGGCTCTTATACAATGAGGTATTGGTGGTAATGACTTTTCGACTAATTGATGTGTTAGTATACTTAATTTCGAGAGTTTTCAAAGAGAGGTCCGTAAAATGGACGCGAATAGGGCGATGGACGCGAACAGGCGAACTAACCCTACCCGATTATCACCCAAAGTGACAGGACATAAACCCATCTCTAGATACAGTCCCATTATTTTTTTAAAGCAAAGAAAACAATATATTCAGTCTAATTGAGAACCTCTTTTTTTAAATCTGTTAAAAAAAGGCGGGATAGTAAAGATAAGTTCATTCCTACACTCAATTTTTTTTCAGTAGGTCATTTCAATTAATTGCAAATAGCACGGTATGACTTCATACCCTGTTGTTTGATACAAGTTTCCACTTAAGTTACAGTTTTGACATTTTGTTTTAAAATAACAGATATGACTGACAGTTAACTACCCTATTTATATAACGTTCAATCATTTTGGACTGCCTTATTGTTATTGTCATTTTTAACATTGTTTACAACCGATAAACACTCTTGCCTGTTTATATGTTACCTGTCTGCAGGGGTAGTTTTTAAAATACATAAGTACTTTTTCGTTCTTAAAATTTCTTAAATTAAGTTAATACTGTATTTATGGATCTATGATAGTATGTTACAGCTCTGTAAAAGCATAATTTATTGAAGAAAGTTTTTATTTTCAAGTGTTACTGAGTTAGCATTAGATTAGGTTCAGGTTATCGTGAGTGTGCTTTACAAAATTTACATAAAATCGATTTTATCACCTGCAATAATGAACACAAAAATAGTTTATCACATTTTAATATCGAAAAATATCCATTTCGTTTCACGCAAGTACTTAATCTTATATAATTCACGAATTAGAGAATAATTTTATCTATGGGTCAGTACAGACAGTAAAAAAATATTTTTTTCTGGAATTTGCCGCCTTTTTGGATACTACTTATCTAATTACTGTATTGTACTGAGATATTGCAGTTGATTGAATCAACTCTTGTATCATTTATATCACAAATGAAAAGGTAATCATATCATTTTGGACTTTACCTTGCCATAGTTGAAGTAGAAGAACTTCATACAAAGCAATATATTTTTGTGTTACTTTTTTTAAGTTATCGATTACGAAGATAACGATAGTTTTAAATCGAGTTGATACACACACATTGAAAAGGGCGAGAGACAACCATCATGTTGATTGGACAATGTATAAAATAATAATTACTAGATTATAATGTAATGTTAAGGAATAAACCTGGATAATATTATTTTTTGTTTTGAGTTTTATTTTTATTTTCTTAATTTCCCATTTATTTTTTTATTTCTTTCAAATTATTATCAGGACACATCCAGCAGAATTCCAGGCTGGGTTTTTTATTACTGCTCCTATAACTAAACTAAATATTACGATAATGTTTTTGTATGGGATCTCTACGTTAATCGCAAAGGAAAAATATTATTGAATTGAGAAGTACCTACGAATCCTCGTAGCGTTGCTTCATATCTGTGCGCTGAGAGTGACTAAAGTGAACCTATTGGTTCTTAAAAACACATCCCTCGCTACATCCTCGCCTCGCGCATCTCAGGTGGGAACGAAGCCTAAACGCTGAATATTATCATTGAATTAATAAAGATGCTAACTAATATAGAACCTTCCTTTTCAATGACTTAAAAGGGCCATAAAAGGGAATGTACTTAGTGCAAATCCTTCTCATAGTCTCTTCTCTACCCTTAAATTTCTTGATTAATATTTTCTTTTATGTTTTATGATTTTTATTAAGTAAGTTATTTTTTATTAACGATTTGGGCCACTTTTTACTCTTGCTTCGATTAAATTCTGTTGCTCAATTAAGATTATGTGCGATATGAACGCTTCTCGTGCCTTGCTTTAACTTTAAGGTCATATAAGCTAGTATATGTGTCAATTGCGAATATGTCGATGTATATTTAATCAATGTTATTATAATTAGCTTTTATACATTAAAAAAGTTTGTATGTGATGAAATTATTATTAACCACCTAAGTATTGCTTGCAAATTAATAGCAGGAATCCTCGAATATTTGCAGCACAGCAGTAGCAGATCGCATGTATCTCGATTACTGTTGAGAAGCTAGCAGAAACCGTATAGGTACTAATAGCCCGTAGCTGAAAAGCTGCGTGTGCGTGCTAATTACGCTCTGTTACTTTTGAGCACGACATTACATTCGAACAGTAAGCATATATGTAATGAGACTAGAGACACTTAATATTAGGTATATCGCGATCCGGTCAATAATATTGATGTGCAAACAAACGCGATTGGTCAAACACCGAATCATGATATAGGATTTTAATATAGGTGTGACTGTTTGCATTCTCTCGTTATGAATACTGCACGCTTACTATTCGAATGTAATTTCTTGCTCGCCCTATGGGGAAGAGAAGTTATAGTGATAGACTAGTCGGTACCTACACAGAGATTAGTACGCGTATAATGAAAATACAAACAAACCTATCAAACGTTAAGGGCCCCTATACACTACCTACATTTTTTATTTATAGTTGGAGTATAATAAAGTGTCCATCCATTCTCTCTATCTTATCTAATCTTACTAAAGTAGGTAGGTATTGATCTACTCAACTGACCTTAGTTGGCTGGTTACAAAATGCGCAACTGTGCAATGCCTCTCAAAGGCGCCATTAAACTACGAATCAATCTACTTCGAATACAGTTCGAGGTGCTCGTAACGCTGGATGGTAACCGAGTAGTCAAGTTGGAACCCTAAAAAGTCTGCCAACTTGGTCTAACTACAGAATTTGGATATTGCGAGTGGGTTGCAAGTTGCAAGGCACGATGGCAGTCGCTTCACGTAAAACGTCGAAGTTCAACCATTTCATAGCTTACTGAAAGCAGACCTCAATAGAGGTAGGAAAAGGCTCAGAAGATCTGGCCTTCTTCGTCCCCGCAGCATAGCGTCCGTAGACATAATATAATGTCTTCTTGTCTCTCGATCAATGAAATTGCAGATAAATGTTGTCTGTGACCACGTGACCTAAGCGTCACCTCTAAACCTCTATTTTTTCTGCGATTTCATTTTGTCGAGAGAAAATAAGACATGTGTTGGGATGCCATGCTGAGGCTGCTGGTCTCTTTGTTACTTGTCTTCTGTTTACTGTAAAGTATGCCAGTATCAGGCTGCTGTAACTAGAGTCTAGAGCCATCTGTGTCACAAATACTGCATATTCCACTACAATTAGTGGAATATGCAGAAACACTGTCAGTAGGTATTCATTCATAAAATATTTCCATTATAGGAATTAACCCAATGCTACAAAAATATTTCATTTTTGTCTGTGAATGGCTGGGCCGATTTGGATGTAACTTTCCCTGGCAGATATGTAGTTTTATAAATTTTATATGGGTAACATACTTTGGCTACTTTGATTTTGAAAAAGAATGAGGATTCTACATAAAAGAATATAAGAATAAATTAAGTAAAAAGTTTTAAAATGTATTGTCATCAGAACTATAGATTCCTGCCAAATATCAGACCAATCCAACAACTGGAAGGGGGTCAAATTTCAATTTACTAGATTTGACCCAAACAGACAGGTCGAGTTAAATAAAACCGTTTAAAAACCTTATAAATGTAAATCCCTGCGGGCAAAATATTCTATTGTAGGGAATGCAAAGACACTAGTAACATAAAATAAAATTTTATTATTATAAATATGTCCAGAACATAACATTATTATTTTATAATTCATTGGTGACTATGTAGTGAATAGACTAGAAGTTATTTTGTACTATTTTTTTAAAATAAATGTCTGTCATGCAGTTTTAATGGGATCAAGTTCAATCTTCTTTTTCATCCAATCATTTCTATAGTGATCTTTGGTCAATATACTGCTCAAGAAAGTGTGTGTTATGTAGGCAGTTATACCCCAAATCTTGTAGTTCTCTACAACATAGACTGGCAAAACATAACCATTACTAAACTGGGTATAAAACTGATTTTTGGGTTCACAAAGCATCTCAATTGGAATGGTAAACACTTCCGATACCTCTTTGGTATTGATTTTTAAATCTGACTGCTGTAAATATTCAATAGAACCGATCACTGGAGTTATTAATACTTTATTATTCCGCCCAGGAACAGCGACTCCTTTACCCCAGATGTCTACTTTATCTTGTGGCAGTCCGATTTCTTCGAATGTCTCCCGCAGGGCAGTTTGCACAGCATCTTCACCAACATCAGTTTTCCCACCTGGAAATGCTACTTCACCGCTATTTGATCTAAGTTGTGAAGAACGTACTGTATAAAGCAATGATGGGACGTCTGCAACTTTACAAACAGGTACTAATACAGATGCAGTTTCTGTAGGCAACTTCCCATATCTAGGCACCTTAACTTTTTTTAAATTTGTCATACATCGTTCCCGAGCTGCTAGAGAAAATATGGTTTTTAAACAGATAATGGGTACTTTAGCGTCCGCCATGTAGGTAAAAGTGTACTACACTAAAATTTCGGTTGAATAACAGTCCAAAGCTCAGTATGATAATTTTGTTAACACTTGTAGATTTTCATTTCATTGGTAAATCAAAATCATATGTTTACTTCTGTCAATTTTGACAACGATAAAGAATGAACCATGTGATTTGTAAGAATGACATTAACAAGTTGATGGGCTTTTGTCTTTTCGGAAATTTATTTTTATTTTAGTAGAACCACAAAAAGAGATTGTAGTATTTTATAGGTATTCTTTATTCCGTGAGTAGAACAATAAAAAGTTATGAGAAGTATTATGTATGTATGTCGTTCTTTCTTTATGTAAATTATATCTAATGCCGTATTATACTCTTCCTATCTCCTTATATATATTATACATTTATACCATACCGGTTTTATTTGTAAGCAAAACTATCGACTGCGTATCATTCATTGCTGCACATTTCATTGCAGCATTGGCATAGCATTGGGCAAAATGGGTACTGACTGGGTAATGCATACCTAGTGCATAGCATAGAGTAATATTATACACTGGAACTGGCAAAGCAAGGCACTGGGCTCGGGAGCACTTATCGCATACTCTGTCTACGCCGTGCTACGCTTATCGATCGCTGTCTACGTCGATCGCTGATCACTTGTCACTTACTGTCGAGTGTCAATCACTGTCACATCAGTGACACTGTTCTGTTCAGTCACCGCAGTCACGTCACTTCTGACAATTCACTTCTGTGTTCGATGTGTCTAGTGTCTACGGTTCGATCCTAGGTCAAAGTTTGCGAATTTACTCTAATGTATTGTTTGTACTTTGAAGTTCTATTATTATTGAAGAATATTGTAACTTTCTTTTGAATGATTACTAATATTTACAAGTTATACAGAGCCACTATGTCTCTAACACCTAATGCTCTTTTATCTAAAACGTCTAGAGAACAGTGTATAACAAAGTTAAATGATTTACCAGTGTTTGTAAGAGATAGCAAATCCAAGATTAATGCAGCTGTTTTGGTGCCGTTGTGTGTAGTTGACAATGAAGTGTGTCTCCTGTTTACTTTAAGAGCGCTTACCTTATCCAGTCACAAAGGACAAGTGTCGTTTCCTGGTGGAAAGATGGACCAAGGTGAAAGTGTCTACGATACAGCTTTACGTGAAACTGAAGAAGAGATAGGATTTTATTCTAAAGAAATTGAAATTTGGACTAAAATGAGTAGGGTACAAGGACGAGATCCAAATATGGCAATTACACCTGTTGTTGGTGTGTTGAAGAATTTTGATATGACGAAATTACAACCAAATGCAGATGAAGTAGCCGAGGTATTCACAGTTCCCATAAAAGAATTCTGTAATAAAGAAAATCATGCTAGCATTGTTTTTGAGAATATAAATATTCCCGTTTATAACTGTGGCAAGCACAGAGTA
Source organism: Lithosia quadra (assembly GCA_963576445.1). Lineage (NCBI taxonomy): Eukaryota > Metazoa > Arthropoda > Insecta > Lepidoptera > Erebidae > Lithosia > Lithosia quadra. The sequence continues at coordinate 3,324,659 of OY754887.1, read as the reverse complement.
TGGGGTATTACAGGCCTAATCACACATATGTTTTTACAATGTCTTTTACCTGAAAATATTTATGAGGTAGATTTTTTGAAAAAGATATATTTACTTGAAGAATTAATTAATTCTAAATTATAGGCTTATATAGTATACCTAAACTAATATTCTACTGTTTTCTCAAACAATTAGCCATTATTGTTTTCTCTTTCAAATGAAATAATACTGGGCCTTAATGACTTATTTTTGATGACTTATTATGTTGTAATTACCTAATTATCATTTAAACTATCATTTAAATAGGTTTTGACAGTTCCAAAATGAATTTTGTCAGTTGTAAAATGGGTTTTGTCAGTTCAAAATTATTGAATTGTCAATGTAATATCCAAAGTTAATTTGTTGACTAAATAGAACCATATAATACCACCATACTACTAAGCACTACCATTTTTTTTAATAATGGCTATCAAGTAAATAGTTTTTTTTAACAAATTGGTGGGATGCTTATATTTAGAAGGTGTGATTGCCGTTTGGCAATCCTATAGGTACTCGATTATTAAATAAGTTAAGGCTGATTGAGTTATTTGTTTTTTATTAGTCATACCAATCAGCTGGTGACTTGATTATATGACACACTCCTTTACAAGTACACTGAGAACAAACCAAACTACCGTAGTACATACGGAAAGTACAATACTTTCCATATATGGTGTCAATGCCCAGCTGGAAGAGCCAGTGTATATTAAAAGGTGTTAATGATGATATTGCATATGGAGTTGGATCTGGTGATATCTCGATTGCAAGTCCGATAAACATCAGCCATTAGGCTATTGGTATACAATATATACCATACCATACCAATAACATAGGGCCAATTCTCATAAAAAATATATGTTCATTATTATTTTGGTTACAAGAATACCTTTTTTGACATATCAACTGGATATCGACACTAGACTGAGACTGAATTTTGAACATATTTTTATTATGAGAATTGTTCTCTGAATGATATTACTTATTACACAATAAGTGTAGATATCATACCAGAGTTCTGAAACTGTTGCGGACAACTTCAGACAATTCTGTATATATATTTGCTCTTTCTGTATCATAAGCTCCATAATTTCTCTACTTTTATCCATTGCATTCATTATTGTTATTCCATAACGATAACTGGATGCTGTCGTTCTTTTAAATATCATTGGGTGTTGCTGCTGGATTAAGACACACAGACCTATATTATTATATCTACTGTGATAATATTTCTTCGATATTATAAGTACAAATACAGTAGAACCCGTTTAAGACGATCACGCTTAATACGATTTCTCGCATAATACGCCACTTTACGCCAGTCCCTGCAACTTGGAGACATATTTCATACATTTCTTAACGCTTAATACGATTCACATCCCGTTTAATACGCCCGCGAGCCCTTGTTACAATATGACAATATGACTACAATTAAGCGAAAGGCATTGTCACTTCAAGAAAAAATTGAGATATTGAAAGTATGTACCTATCATTTAGAAGAATAGAGAAGAAATTAAAGAAAAATAAAGAAAAATACAGATTGGGAGGTGTGCAGAAAAAAAAGCAAAGGTAGGAAAGTTTGATAAATTGGAAATTTTTTGACGTGACAACGTCTTATAAATTGGTTTGCCGGGTGACACTTCAAGAAACTGCGTTACGCTCCGCTCACGTTATGCGCTCACAATGAGAGCGAGTGAGAGGCACGCGTCCCTTCCACTCGGGCATGGTTAGCCCGCCTAAGAGCGAGAGAGACAGACATAAAAATTATTTTACCACTCAAAGTCGTTGTCACGTAAAACTTTCGCCCGTATACCGACTTTACAGGCAACCAATTTTTAGTGGAATGGCTTCATCAAGCACGAGCTTTAAAACTGCCCATAAGTGGCCCCATAATATGCGAGAAAGCACGTAAGATTGCTGAAAGCTACAGATCACTGATTTTAACGGGATAGATCGTTTTAAAAATCGTATTTTCCCTATCCCGCATAATACGCTTTCCCGCTTAAGACGCGTTTTTGGTAGGGTCCCTGAGAAATCGACTTAAGCGGGTTTTACTGTATAATATATTTTGTTATGTAAATAATGGTAGAATATAAGCAATTGGTGATAGTATTTATTCATATCATATTAAAAAAATGAAGGTTACATTTAGTTTTATTTCGTAATTCGTAATTCTACCCGGCCTACTTTTTATTCTTCTGTGGGCTTGATGCTTAATGTGCGTGGTGGTTGGCCCGCAGGCAAAGAATAACTAATAGTAGGTTCTACCGCAGGAACTCATTTTCTTCACATATCATAGAGTATATCGAAATTATTGGTAGATATACGCGACCGAAGAGTTATCAGTTATCTGGATAGATTCACTGGTCACTAACAAATAAACGTGTTCCTGCACAGGCGACTGATCCGGGAAACGCCATGTTTTCTAGGCGCGTGATTTCAATTCGATTAGAAGGAAAAATGAAAAAAAAAAAAAGTTATTTGGTAAAATATAAAATCTAAGTACACATCTACATTTTCGTGAGGTTATCAAAATCATTAAACCTCATAGCTTATTAATTTTCAATTAGATTTTGAAAAATCTGTAAGTTATCGTAGGCTTTAAAATCCCACTTTTTAAAAACTATTTCTTTTATACCACTTATTTTATTAAATCAGGTCTATCTATTTATTTGACCGTGCGTACAATAAATAACAATGGGTTTAAAATATTCATTTAATAAATGTTTTAACATCCTAGGTAATAATTGGTAAAGCTGTGGTTAAATAATAGGTTTAATTCGAGATGTACCCACTGCGTAGTGTTGGTGATGCTCACGCCAAAAAGATCAATTTGATGTTATTTGTCTTGAACTAGGTACTAAGGGTTCTGCTGAAACAAAAACAATTATAACACTTTAAAGAGCTTTTGATCTAGTTATTATCTGTTTCCCATTTGGTGAATAAACTGGGGAGTATGCGAATACGTCCTTATGCCCTCAGCAAGTATCTTCAAGCACTTCTCGTTGACAGAAGTACCAAAAGGATCCATTTATCAGTTACGGGAACGTACTGAAGTTTGGTGTACCACAAGGTTCTGTTCTATGCCCCTCACTTTTTATAGGTAATCATATCATGTCTATGTAATTTCTCTCTGTAACCATTTTCTAAGAATATTTGGTTGACAATATAACTCTAGTCTAAGTATAGATTTTATGAAGCCTTAAAAAATAGTTGCCTCACTTTCATTAGGTATATTTCAAAATTCCGCGTCGTCCGATCAGTCGGATCTACAGGAAAAAAATCCGCGTCGTCCAATCAATCGGACGATGCAGTCGGACCACACGGCCACATCCATTTAATTTTAGTGTTAGGAAGTAATTACTTACGAAATGCCATGCATCTTGGCACGCTTTACCTAATGTGAGATACATGATAATATATTTTTAATCTGATGGTCAAACGTAGATAGGTAGGTACGAGTATTTGCTTTGCAACTCATTGCAGCGCAAGGAAAGTGCCTGACAACTAACAGATTTTAGATCGGTTAGTGTATTGCACATATAGATATAAAATAGCGTCGAAAGTGGATGATCAATTTCCGATTTTTCTAATTTGTTTTCGAGCAAAGCAATTTATATTTACTACTTAATGAGCTATAAAATAATATTCAAATTTTTAATAAAATGCCATGAATAATTTTCATTGAGATTTTAAAATTAAAAATAAGTCCTATCTGGTGAATACCTACCAGTGTTAAGATTCTTGGTCATTCCCGGCATCTGGATCCTCTGTATAATACGCTAGCGGTTCCTCCTCGTTCATTGAGAAAGTTGTACTCGCAGTCAAACTCGCAGGGGCTATTGAACGAAACCAATCTGTTCTGGACCAAGGCGCACAAAGGGTTGTATATTCTTGGACAAGGGCATGAAGGGCCGGTGAGGCACATAACTGTTGTCAACATCATGGTGGTGACGAGAACTGCGGATGAAATGATAAAATAGGTAGGGTTTTTCTCATTATGATGTAGGTACCTCCCTAATTACCTACCACATAACAATCACAATCTACCTTTACAGAGTAATGAATATGCTCATTGAAAAAAGAAAAGTGGTGGAAAATATAGAAAATCTGTAAAAATAAAAAATTTAAGTGTCTGTATGTAATATTAAAATAACAATAGGTAATATTACGAGTATAAGGCGTAACAAAGGCTACTTTAACTTCAGAAAAAAATCTAAATCCACGGATTTGGAGAACGTAAGCACAGTTTAGTAATGTAGAACAGGCTATTAAATTGAAAAAAAAATAAAAAACAAGTCTATCTATGTCATTGTAAAGTAGGCAATAGATAGGTAATTTTACAACATCCGTTAATAATAGTCCTTACCAATTTTATAATCCATTATTATTAGGTATTTAACTAGCATTAATTGTTACACTCTTACTGACTGCAGCCGCTGCACTAAAAGGAGTCGTGTTCACCCTTTTATTTTATATAATGTACAGTCATTAAGTACTTATTGCGAACTAGTATTATCGCTGTTTCCTTTTGATAATACCTCAAGTAATAAATCGATGACAATTAAACTGATGTACGTTTCAACACCGAATAATCTACGTTCAGGCGTTGGAACAAAAGCAAGGCGTGCGGACGGTAGCGGAGGGCGTGGCGCTTTGTTCAAAACGTTCATGTCGATTTTAATTCTACATAGCTCTTCAATTATAATAACACAGGATATTATGTTGTGAATTTATAGGTACCTATTGTTATTGTATTAAGATAGATTCACTTAGGCTTACGTTACACTTAGGCCTACGCTAAACTTAGGCCTACGCTATACTTAGGCCTACACTGCACTTGACAGAAAAATGTCGCCGCGGATCTCCTATATGTGAACGTAGATAGTTACATACACACTACGCGGAAGAAGTGAATAAGCAGACCGGTAAAGTTTGTTGGCAAAGATAATACCTATATATCTACTCGTACATAATAACATCAATCAGATCAAAGACATTAAAATGTACCTATGCTAGAATCGTAGCAAGTGGATATAATCATGGTCTTTGGTACATACAACTGTCGTACCTATGTATTTATGTACCTAAGTAGGTACTAGGTTGTATGCGCATGTTTCGTGCAAATATCGTACGAATTTCGTGCAAATATCGTACGAATTTCGTGCAAAACATAAATACCAAACAATACGCTGTTACTAATAAATAATATAATGCGGAAAAAACATTAAGTACATACTTTTTAAATAGATTCATGGAAACACCATTCATTAAATAAAAGTGATGGCCCCGTCATTAATTAATTAATTGAATGCGATAACCCAGTTTAGTTAGAATTCTAGTTTCTCCTCGGTGACATTGTTATTCTAATAGTCAACTTAGAATGATACATTATCTTATTGTACACTTTTTTTTGTTCTACCTACATCCTTAATTTAAATACCTATTGTGATAACTGTTAAGTACCTCCTTATTTACGTCTTTATTGCGCTACGCTCTGTCATCTTGAGTAGGTAGGTACTTTAACATGATTATGTACTTACTAACTGCTAGACAAGCTGTTTTTAACCGACTTCAAAAAAGGAGGAAGTCTCAGAACTTACGACTGGGTGAACCGATTCTGAAGATTCTTTTTTATTTGATAGCTGGCGCTTCCCGCGTGGTCCCATTTCAATAAAAAAAAATTGTAAAAATGATTTAGACTGAGACGCTCACCTCGAAGTCTCACTTCACAGCCTTCTCAGTAGTGAATCTATTGGCATGCATGCCATCGACTACAACGCCAAGCCAGAACTTCTTGGACTATCCTTACCGATGCCCGGTGGAAGCAACATGGCGGCACCAAAGTGGAGGTGACTCTCCGTTTTAGGACTTAAAAAAAAACTCGGACCGTACTAATAAGACTCCGCTGTCTGTTCATTTGTCTGTCTGTCTGTCACCACGTAGTATCTCACGAATAATTGACATGTTCACAGATGATGTAGATATTTGTGTCTCCCGTTTTGCTAATGAAAGTAGTGAAATTATTATATTTCTTACTCCTCCAATTTTCTTCTGATTAATTTTAATGCGTGTTCGAAGACAGTTTAACGTTCCCTGGCACTATCAGTGTCATTACTCGGTGTGTTCGTGACTCACTACTGTTCCCTGATCATGTGAGTTACCTGATTCTGTGTGCAGGAGTCACAGCAGTGGAAATGAGGGTAGGATTATAGTTCCTCAATCATATTCTGAACAGAAAATTTTTAGACAATCCATTTGCACTATATTTATAGACACATTTAATTAAATATAAAATACTTTTCATCCATTAATCAGCTCGGTGAAGGTCGTTGTATGGCGGGATCTTAGGATAAAAGGACTCTCCCTGCAGATACACACGTAATGTCTTCCTTAATGCTTTAAAATTTTGATCACGCGATTTTATGGCAGTCTTGTGCATAAATTCGTATGTTTCCTTATGGCCATATTGAATAAGTAAATCATGGATTGCCCCTGTGGGTGTGAGTGGCTGATGTTTTTCATAACTAAATCAATTATAAAAATGATAAACAAGTGTCTATGTGTGTAGGTCATTAACGTATAAAACTTATGGACGGAATACATTAAAAAATACAACTGACGACACTAAAGTCGCGCCCACTAGTCGGCTACTAGTCACTAGCCACTATAAGTTAGGTACACGGCAATCGTCATTCGATTCAGTCAGTTTAACAATATAAGAATTTTGTTTAACTCGAAAGTGAGTTGCAACTTGCAAGGTTAAGTCCAAATCAACTTTTTTTATATCGATCGGTCACGTCAATATGACTTCACCTCGCCTGATAGTAAGCTAAAGTCTTAGGATGTAGAAGTAGAAGGTGTATGTAATGGGCACCCCCTGCCCATTACATACACCGACAGTGCCATAATGGTGGCCCTCAACTTGACAGCTTCATCAAATGCTTAGTTTGAAAATGGCGACAATTGTAGTACTAGGTATTTATTCTGTGGTAGATGTTTCATGGTACAAAGTGGAGTGTAGAGTTGTCCCTCGGAGTTATAAGTGTACCTACGAGTAAGTTGGGGCGAGTTTGGTGAGACTTGTGGATATGGCGTTTGGTATACTTACGAGACCAAACTCAGTTGCTCATTAGTTGTCATACCTACTTGTCAAATTTTCTTCAAACAATGTACCGCCAACTGAACAAGCTGTGAGCTGACACTATTAGCATCGGGATTCATCCTTATTATATCGGCTGGGAAACACAAGATCGTATTCATTTATTGTAGTTTCACGTTTATTATTGCAAATTGAACGTGGCAATTACGATTGATATCGATCATGACTAGTAATTATACATTGTAGGTACTTAGATGCACGCATTTGCACTGAGGTGAGGTCATTTGAAAATATTACTATATCATCGTTATTGTACTTACAACTGTACAATAACATATTAAGTATCGGCTTAGCGCTGCCGCGCTGTTATGATTATTCTTTTGTGTTTCGGCCCTACCAACACCTTCAGGGTCCAAGTCCAAGGTGAGGTTACCTGCTGGATGGTGGACCTGCTGAACAAATGGCCATGTTTTGACACAGGTGGTCTTCTCAGGTCAGACGGCAGCTGTCGCGCCCATAAGTGAAGTTTAGTGTCGTGTTACTTTGACACTAATTATGTTGCATTTTTCTGGCACAATAACCAATCGCCTTTGCGAGGAAGGTAGAATGGTTCGATGTCGTGATGTATTTGTATGTATTTGTTCACACAAAAGCGGCTGAATGGAACTAAATGACACTTGGCTCGTAGATAATTTATAGCTGAATGGGAGATATTTCTCAGGAACCTTTACATAAAAATAAAACTTCAGCTGCTCGGTAGATATATAATTATAGTGTTCTCTCGTAAAGATGGTGGTTAGCAAGTAAGTGGTATTTGACAAATTTAACTGTAGCGCCAATATAATCTAGAATTTTGATAGCATGCAAATTATGTGACCCCTAAACGTTGCTGTGAGGAATATTGCAGGCGCGTTACGTACGATTTTTTATACCACTTAGGTGGTAGAGAAGCACACGGACCACCTGATTGGCTATGGACGTGGCCTATGGACGTGTGCAACATCAGGGGCAGCACACTCGCGATGCCAACCCTGTGGTGCTGACGATAGTCTGGAATAATATTTACGGTTTTATATCCCGGGAATAGATTCCGATGGGTAATCTGGGTCGCAGGAACAGGATTAGTAAGTATTTTAAACGGACGGAGTCGCGGGCAACCGTTAGTAATTGACATATTTTTACACTCATGTTGGTGTCTCAGAAGTGAATCTGGCGCAAATAAATATTGTACGATACCTACCTACCTACTCACCTACTCACAGTGAATACACAGCTGAAGGATAAAGTTTACACAACTTATAAGATGGTTTCTGCGTGTTTTTCTTATCTAGCGATAACTGAAACAAATACTTTAGGTACGTAGGTAGCCATTTATACCTATATTACATCAATAACTATACACTAGCATTACTAGAAGAGAGTTATCGAATACTTACCACAACTTAAAATGTGTTTAAGCGCCTGCAGGATTTTGTACAAATTAGCTATCTGCACGAAATTAGTTCAGTAGGTGGGTATTATTTGCACGAAACATGCTTCCATGTGTACACTGCAAGATTACCTATTAATTCTGTATCCGGGGTTGAGGTATATGCAGGTTATCTCTGGGTCGCCCTAAGGCCATCCATAAATTACGATAAAGGTCCTAAAAGAGCGGATATCTCAGTACAAATTACAGGTAGATTTAACCGGGATTGGCGCTTGGATGACGATGATGATTGGTCCTGCTCCTTGGGTATGAAATAATAACCGACATTCAGTTAAATAATTTTAATACCAAAGTAACAAAAATGTCTACTTACAACAAAACATTAATACACAATAGAGTTTACCAAATACGTTTTATGATACTTAACTAGTTTGGGTTTAAATTTTTACTAAGTGGGTAGGTATGATACATACTTATACATTTCGTGCCGCATACAATTAGTTAACATAGGTCATCAAAACACTCTTATATGTACTATAAAAGTAATATAAAAATAATTTTCTTTGAAGATCAAAAATGTCTTAAATGTGTTGTGTCTGGTTTGAACGTAAGTCTATGCAAATAAAGTGTCAGAAAGCGTTTAAGTCCAAAAATAGGTACTAAGTTTAAATATCCACAACATTGACTCTGTCGTCACAAGGCCCATTGTGAACTATTCTTAACCTTGGATTGTTAATAGTCGCAGCATTCAAGAAGCAGTCGTTTCCATACGTATTCCCATCACTTCCACATACAGGGCTGTCGATAGCTGGACATACAGGCACTGGTTCTGGATGCGTCTTACAAGGACCTGAATACTGAACCGTCAGAAAATCATTGAACCTCGATTTGTGACAGTTTAATCCGCACTCGTTGCCATAAGTTTGACCATCACTGCCACACACTGGTGCGTAAGTCAGGTTACACACACATGTGTTGGACGCAGGTGTGGGTGTGTTGCAAGGACCGAATGCAACTCTCGTGATTTGTTTCTTCGAAGTGATGGCTGCACATTCAAGGGTGCACTGATTGCTGTATGTTACGCCATCAGAGCCACATACTGGGAGTAAGTTTCTCGCACATACACATGGTGGCAGCGCTAGTGTTGTGCAGATCGATGATGCGAAGATAAGTAATAATGCTCCTGTAACAATTTAGGACAATTTTAATTACTTTCTGTTTTATGCTTACAAGATTCTGTGTTTATATGTTGGCTGAAAAAAGATCTTCTGGATAAAGGATCTTCCTTCCTCACCTGCAAGCCACCCCCAGGCTAGGTACACAAGCCGATTTTACGAATTTTGGATAGTATTTAGTTTGATGAAAAAAAAATCAAGACTAGTCTTTGATGTAGCCATTCATTAACTCTACCATATGATAGCGCTACACAGGTCATTGAACCTAAGCTACATTAACTATCACAAGATTCATCAAATTCGTCTGAGATATGATCAAATATGAACAAATATGAACAACTGCTCTATCTGCAGTCTACATAAGCAATCATGCTACGTGACCAAGAAAAATCCACTTTTTTTAAGTCTGTTAAAAACTGTGATTTTGATCAATTATAGCAGTAAAATTGAATATAAAAACACAAAATAACGCAACATATTACTGGCAGACAGCAATTCCGGGTCATTAGTAGTTTTTCTATCATAGTAACATATCGAAATGGTTATGTGTCTCTATGTAGACAGCTTATTACGTTACCTTGATGACGTTATGAGATTGCACTCTTGGACAGATGAGATGGGTTACAAAAACTAGTCTGATCATAAATCATTGAGTCTAAATGAGTCCATGATTTATTTTTTCTTACGATAGTGATATAGACTTGGTCTGGTACCTTCACTCACTAGACCTTCTCTGAGGCAAGCTGGACCGTGTGAACGACCCACTGGTGAACATTCCGTATCACCAGTAATGCGGAATCAGAATAACTTACTTCTTGGTGATAGGAGACATCTAGAAACTACAATAAACACACCATACGCCGGTGAACGCAGAACCAGTATCTTATAAGCGTTGGTATAAGAGCAGCTAGATAGGTTTCCATTGTCTTAACCGGCAACAAACCCGAGAATGCTTCGAAAAGTGGCCGCCATCTTTCTAAACTACTTCCCGTAGGTACATTTTTATGTGACACATTGTCAACGAAAGGACAATGGGTACAATACACACACACATACACACACGTATTAACAGAGCTAAAGTAACAAAAGAAAAAGAAAGTACCTACGTAACGAACCACATAATATTATGTAGAGCACTCTAGAGCAGTGTAGTAGATTCCACAAATCTAGAAAAGGTTTTGCAGACTCAGTAATGCGCAACTGACAATTCTGATGTTGTAGGCGTTCACAGCATGCTGTTGCCGCTTACCATCAGTAGAGCCGATGCTTGTTTTTTTTATAAATAGATTGTATTGTACCTACAACGCTATCTAGACCCAAAGTAACCATGTCTTAACCAGTTTGTGTTGTGAGTTCTAGTTCTGCTGATAAACATACTGAAATACATTTTTTCGTAAAAACATATACATAAAATATATTACTTTTACATAGAAACTCCTATACCAATACAAATAGACTTTTTATGCATGCAAATTTTTGAACTGAATGAGAATCAAACCCGCGAACTCCGATGCGAGTCGAACGCAATGCATGCTCAGAATAGTTTTATCTATAGGTAGCAATCAAAACCGGTTCAACCAAACGCGAAATATTCGCGGACAAACATACCTTCATACAAACATAATAATATAGGTCAAAGAGTGAACCTCCTTTTGAAGTCGGTTAAAAACAATGACTAACCAGGTTCCCATACCATATTTTGTAAGTATAATTTATTTATTGTTATAGAATGTGTTGTTCATGGTCGGGCACCGAATTTGAACTGATCCCCTCACCCGCCTTCTTTAAAATGATAACTAATAGATAATAATTAATTATTGATTTATCATGAAACCTTACCTAATTTCAAAGCCATATTTCACGGAACAAATCAAACTTTATGTTAAAATATTTCACTTTTATAATGTCACCGAATTATCACTGTAACAAGCTTTTAGGCGAAGCTATTTCGTCCACAGTTTCGTAAGGAATGATGACATGTATCTTGTACGACAGGTTTTATACATTGGTTTAAACTTTAGTGTTTTCCAAATCGCAAGTTGTGATGTACAGTGTAAAAAGAATCGCGACCAAACCGCATGCGTCACTTCGTCCGATTCTGTGTACATCTTAGCTCATAAAATGATGTGTTTACTTTGACGCGAGTGCGTTCAAGAAAATTGTGAGAACTGGTTTTGTTATCAGTCAATGTATTTGTAATACTAGGAAGTAACACGTTATTTACTGTACAAATAAATTTCTGGGGATTTATTTTGTTTTCGGTAATCATTTGCACGGCAGTGGGTTTTTGAGGAGGACACTATGCTTCCCTATTTACCTTTTAATTATAACTAAGTGGGTACCTATTTTTATATATTATACTAGCTGTCTCGGTGAACTTCGTACCGCCATATTTTCCACCCGCGTGCAATTCCGTTCCCATTCCTGTTCCCGTTCCCATTCCCATTACTATTCCCATTCCTATTCCTATTCTCATTCCCATTCCCATTCCTACTACTACCTACTACTACTAAATACTAATCCCGTAACGTAAACATAAACTTCTCTCACATAATAGAAAAAGTTTGTATGAGAAAAAGAAAAGTTACTTTCTGAAATTTTCTGTACAACTGTTTTATTATTTTTTTTCGTAAGAACCTTCTCCCGATAATAACAAACACAACAAAAAAAGAATTAGTGAAATCGGTAGAGCCGTTGGTGAGTTATGCGCTTACCAACACATTTTGCGATTCATTTTTATATTATAGATTAAAAGGTTAGACACATCGTAACATGGTATAATTAACTAAGAAATGTTATTTCATTGTATCAGCTGAATGAGTACGCTTATAAAGCCGATTGTCCGATGAAAGCCATACGATGGTGAACAGCGAGATAAGTAGGAGCTGTAGGTATGTCATGCAGATGAATATGCCGCAGTTACATGTCACAATTTTTCTTTGTTCTGTGCATGTCACGGAGGAATAACAATAAAAAACAAACCGAAGTATATAGTAATATAGTTATATTTAATTTCAATAGTTTTGATATCACAAGCTTCAATATCCGTGAGATTACCATCTATTCATTCAACACTGGATCATCCATTGAAGCATACCTACTTAGTTTCACACGTAGTTTTTATTGTTTATAAATAATTATACACAGAGAAAATAATTACAAAAGCATTTATGAAAAACCTATCAAAAATTTAGATTCCATATTCCCAAAAATTCTTACACTACGCACATTGCTACATTGGTGTAATAAAATAAATCATTGTGTCTTACAAGCACCTGGATATTCTACCTTCAGTGATGGGTTAGAGTTATCTTTTCGGCAATTTAGTTCACACTCGTTGGGGTAAGTATGACCATCACTGCCGCATACTGGCGTATAGTCGTCAGTGCAGATACAGACTGTAGGCAAGGATCCGCTACATGGACCTGCTTTAGCTGTTGTGATTTCTGTTCTTGAGGAGCTGGCAGCGCACTGCAGGAGGCACAGATTGTTGTAAGTTATCCCATTAGATCCACACACTGGATTCAAATTTCTTGTGCACACACACGGAGGAAGTGCCAATGTTGTGCAGATATGTGCACAGATAATCAATAGAGCTCCTGAAAAAAAAAAGGTTCTTGAAATGTATTTGGTCAATCTTTAGATATTTTTATACATTTTGCAAAGAAGTTCTACACCAACTTTTTTTTTTAAATTGTTCAAAATAAAATGGAATGAGTTTTTTTGTGAGTTATGAGGGAGCAATTTTAATCATTGCCCGCCCTGCACTGTAAGGGCCGATCAAGATGCAAGACACCGCTATAAACGGTTGATTGATGAACGCGGTTTTGACTTTCTTATCTGAGTTAGGGGTTTAGATCGTACCCTGCGTTTCTTCGAAGTGCAAGCCTTGGATGGAATCGAGATGTGCGAGATAAAGAATTGCACGCAGTGTCCCTCTATCAGCACTCAAGCGAAGGTACTTGTTTATCGATTAATAAACATATCGACAGTTATAGGCCAAAGAGTGTAGAGAGCAACAATAAAAGGTTAACGTCGCTTGCCTCGCGTTCGTCGATATGTTTCTAATAAAGAGACTTTGTACGTACAAAGTTACAAATATAATATCAAAAGGTCAAGTCAATTTGTTATTGAGATTGAAGATATTACTTTGTAATATTGTTGTTCAGAAATCGCCACTATTAACTACCTATCCTTATAGAACTAGTTATTAAAATCGATCCTAAGTTTAATTATGAATAATAGTGCAATTATTAGAGGACGGAGTATCAAGCGTCTTAGACGAAAACGTGCTAATTTTCGTCATCGATGGTCATGGTTATAAATAGATACCTGGGCCTAGATTCTGCTAAAGGCAAACCACTGTCATGCTATTAACACTATAAAACGTGCTATTTAATTGTAGACTTTACTGGTATACAGTTGAAGACTAAAATCAAATGGAAACAATTCATTAAGCTTTTTCATTCGCTCTACAAAATATCATAGATATTAGACTTTAAGCTGATAATGATAAAGTTCAAAATTAAATGATATTTTTTAAGTGTCAGTGGCATGACAGTGGCTTGTTTTAACAGAATGGAGACCATGATCAATTGTCATCATCCTCCTAGTGGTTGCATAGTTTTGGGGTTCAGGGTCCTCTTATAGTTTGGACTAGCGCTAATATTTCTGCGTGGAACCCTAATTCTGTCTCTGTAATTAAAGTAGTCTATATTAGGCCTTGTATTATTAGCTATTTATCAGAGAAAGTTTCATCAAAATCGTCCCTACCGGTCCAGAGATTACCTACCTAATCTAGTTCAAACAGTCAGAAAGACAGATATTTTTTTAAAATCTGCTTTTTGTTCATAGGTACCGCGTATACATGGATATTATTAATTTGTATTGGTATTTGGTATGTTTGATTTGCCGGTAGCAAGTTGCGTCTGACCTCCTAACTCCGAGAGGAAACCGTTGTTTAGCAGATAAGGTAAGCTTGGGACTAAGGTGGTGGTTTATAGGACACTTCTATCCTCTTATTAGTTTTATTTGGTCCATTCACATCCGAACCCCAAACCCGGTTGCCTTCAGAGCTTATTCTCTGGAGCCCATGGTCCACTTCGAGTTTAAACCCGAATAAATAGTTAAATCTTGCCTGTATCTAGTATTTGCTTGCTTAGAAACTCTAATAGAGTACATATCTAATGTCCATATAATGCAGTTCCAACAAAATAACATAGATACATTGATAATTTACTTCTTTTTATTAAGATGATTTACAAAAAATACGATATAACTAGAAGCACTTACCAAATTTGAAATCCATGTTTACCAGTCAAAGTCTGACGATACACTGATCGATATGTGTCTTGTTACGATCGTTTTATGTCTTTATTATTTTAGGGTTATCGGAAATACATAACATAAATAAAACAAGACACACAGTCGTTAATATCTGTATCTACATAATTTAACACATTATTCTTATTTGTTAAAAATCTTTATAGCTCTTTATTTTTTTGTCTCATATTCATTTACCAAAAAGTTCATGGTCATGATAAATTATTTATATATTATGTCATTCGGATTGTGTAACATGATTCATAAGCAATAGAGGGAATCTAGCGCTCGGCGGCCGCTGCGGCGGCACGTTCGCTTCACTCGCTCGCCTTCGCGCGTTATTGGCCACTGTCTTAATACCTAACCCTACCTATTTATAATTAACAGAAGATAATATCTAATTGTTTTCTTACAACCCACCACTTTTTAGAAATAATGCAGCGCGTGGTGTTAATAAATCGTAGGCGAGTCATCCAATAGGTATTTCGAACATAGTTGAAATGAACAATAGCTTAATAATACATTAGGTGAATCGTCCGTTAGTGCAACTGATTTTAGTTCAATCGAAATTGGGTAAATGAACTATGAGTAGTCGAGTCAACCAATATGAGATCAACATAAATTATGTGATCACAGTGAATCGATCGTAGTTATTTTGAAAATAGTTAAAGTGAGTGTAGTCATAGGTACCTATATGTAACCTTTAACCTTAACATTCAACATCATCAAATTAAATCTAGACAAATAGAAAGCTAACTTCAAAACTAAAAAAGAAATAAACAATTCCATTTAGCAATAATTCTTTATTGAATTCAAGTATAAATACATTGCATACATTAACATTATTTACAGTACACAGTACAGTATTACAGTAACATTAAGGCCCTAAGAGGCCTGGGTGACCTTGACGATTCGGAGTTCGCATATTGTTTTGCCGACGTCGCCGCCATCTAGCGGAAATGTACGGTACTGCTAAGAATAGTTCAGTGACTAGTAAACTGCAGAGGGAATAAGTATTATGTTCTGGAATACTGCCTATTTTATATGCGCCTATGCGCGTCACCGAGTCATGCGCGTCTACGGTGTATTGTAGACGCCAAGGCAGTCGTCAGGTCAGCCGAAATTTATATAACATACAAGCTTTTATTTAACTTACCCAATTAGTATGTATGTTTGTAATAAATACAAAGTGGCGGATTTTGTTTTTTTTTCTAATCCCTTTACATTGTTCTTTAGGTTTAGAATGGGTTCCCGTTTGCTGTTACCTGTGGTCTTTTACCTTTTGACCGATTGCGCAGGGGTAGGATACCTGACTTCTGCGCCGGAGGTTCGATTCCCGAACAAGACAAATATTTGTATGCACGAACATGTCTATTTGTCTTGGTCTGGGTGTTATCTATGTATACCGGGTGTAAGGGTAACGCTCCCGAAGCCGAAGGCCCGTGGTAGTACTCCGGGTACACTACATAAATTGGCATAATATTTTTTCGATTTGGAGATATTTTTTTTTCATTTTTTTTAGATTTTTTTGCATTATGTAGGTACCTATTCTCCGTTATATTAGGAAGGGTCAATGAAACGACAATTTCATAAAAAAACATCGCTACAGAAAAAGCACGCACTTGGCGCCATTTTGTTTTTTTCCGTAGTGATATTTTTTTATAAAATTGTCTTTTCATTGAGCTTTACTAATATGATAGCAGGGGAGGGTGTAGACCTCCCCCTGTGAAGGAAAAAGTGCGGAAGCCCCCCCTTTTTGAGATACGATTTTTTAAATATTCTAACCTAACTTTCGTAAAAAACAAGATTTCTTGGTGGTTTGAACGATTTAAGGGCTGGGAGTGGAGGGGGAGGGGGTATAGAACCCTCCCTGTGAAGGAAAAGCGCGGACGCCCCCTTCTTTTTTTATACTTTAGATTTATTGGTGGTTTGAGAAAAAAAATAACCCTAACCTAATCTATCCGAGTTGGGGTGTTAAAAATGTTATATACCTACATTATAATACGTAATATAATTTAAAAATGCATAAAAATTAACTTAGTCACTCGTGGTCGGCAAACATCGCAGACGCTCCCCCTTTTTTATATTCTAGATTTTCTAAGTGGTTTGAAAAAAAAATAACCCTAACCTAATCTATCCGAGTCGGGGTACGGGGATACCCATTATTTAGAATGTTTTCCACCGCGAAGCACGTTAGTGCGAAAGTATAATTTGTGGCACTTCGCCGGCCGCTGCCGCGGCACGCTCGCTTCGCTCGCTCGGCTCGTGCGTTGTTGTAGTCACAGTTCTAACATAACCTAACCTACAAAAGTTGGATCCTGCTGTTTTGTCTTTTTTTTAGGTTAGAATATGAAAAAAAATCGGGGGCTTCCGCGCTTTTTCCTTCACAGGAGGGGGTCTACACACTCCCCCCGCCCACCCCACCCACTCCCAGCCCTTAAATCGACGGCCGGTATAAGAAAGTGAAGCCCAAAAATTAATAGTTATCAATAAATAACTTATGAAATAGATTAAATTATTGCATACAATCACACCAATTACCTATTTAGCCCACGTTAAGTTACATGAAGAACTTGTGCTATCAATCCAAATGTCGCTGAACATCAAGATTTCAAAATTAGGTTAACAAAGTATCTTTAATGTTGCCGTGTGTTAATATACTTTTGTCGCTTATGTTGTTCAGCTACTTTTGGGACAATGCTTGCTTAACCGTAATAATGTATTTATTATGTATATATGTAAATATATATTGCATTGTCCCAAAAGTAGCTTAACAACATAAGCGACAAAAGTATATTAACACACGGCAACATTAAAGATACTTTGTTAACCTAATTTTGAAATCTTGATGTTCAGCGACATTTGGATTGATGGTGTACAGCGACTTAGGAATACTAGTGCACAGGTACTTTTGAAATACGCGTGTTTAACGACTTTTGTAAATTTCTGGTGTACAGGCTATTTTGTTTCCTAGTTGCGACAATAAATTATGGCATTTTATTGTGAACAGGTGTTTTGTTAAGTTGATTCTGTTCATCGACTTTTGGTGCTGACTGTACCTACTTCGTAAATAAAATTAGGCAGGTACCTACTAAGTTAATAAAATTATTTGTTAAGTTGATTCTGTTCATCGACTTTTGGTGCTGACTGTACGTACTTCGTAAATAAAATTAGGCAGGTATCTACTAAGTTAATAAAATTATTTGTTAAGTTGATTCTGTTCATCGACTTTTGGTGCTGACTGTACGTACTTCGTAAATAAAATTAGGCAGGTATCTACTAAGTTAATAAAATTATTTGTTAAGTTGATTCTGTTCATCGACTTTTGGTGCTGACTGTACCTACTTCGTAAATAAAATTAGGCAGGTACCTACTAAGTTAATAAAATTATTTGTTAAGTTGATTCTGTTCATCGAATTTTGTTGCTGACTGTACCTACTTCGTAAATAAAATTAGGCAGGTACCTACTAAGTTAATAAAATTATTTGTTAAGTTGATTCTGTTCATCGACTTTTGGTGCTGACTGTACCTACTTCGTAAATAAAATTAGGCAGGTACCTACTAAGTTAGTAAAATTATTTGTTAAGTTGATTCTGTTCATCGACTTTTGGTGCTGACTGTACCTACTTCGTAAATAAAATTAGGCAGGTACCTACTAAGTTAATAAAATTATTTGTTAAGTTGATTCTGTTCATCGACTTTTGGTGCTGACTGTACCTACTTCGTAAATAAAATTAGGCAGGTACCTACTAAGTTAATAAAATTATTTGTTAAGTTGATTCTGTTCATCGACTTTTGGTGCTGACTGTACCTACTTCGTAAATAAAATTAGGCAGGTACCTACTAAGTTAATAAAATTATTTGTTAAGTTGATTCTGTTCATCGACTTTTGGTGCTGACTGTACCTACTTCGTAAATAAAATTAGGCAGGTACCTACTAAGTTAATAAAATTATTTGTTAAGTTGATTCTGTTCATCGACTTTTGGTGCTGACTGTACCTACTTCGTAAATAAAATTAGGCAGGTACCTACTAAGTTAATAAAATTATGTAGGTAGGTACCTACTCACCAATAGTTTTGTAGTTTACGTCCTGTTTTAACATGATATTTTTTCTTATGTTTTGGCATTTTATCAAAGTCCCACAGTACAGCACTTTACAGTTTTAAAACGTCTGATCTTATTTATTCTATGATAATTACAAACAATAAATTTAGCATAAAAGCAGTATTTATAGCTATTAACCTAAAGATATGAACTTAACTAAGTATTTCTATTAATATATATATATGTACAAATGAGTGTAAACTCGTCAAAATCTATAAAACTTTATCTGAAGTCGCTCCGAAACCGGCGCGCAGTCCACTCTCGATGAAGTTCCGAAACGGACTGCCGGCAGGGCTCGCGGGGGATTACAGGGCGACGGAGCAGGCACTCTCGCGTGGATAAACTTCAATTTTCGTGTTAAAATTAATTTTCACCAGTTAAAAACGGAATGAAAATAAAACTCTCAATTAAAATTATTCGCATTATTAAGACCTTTCGTTTGGTGTAAAAACTAAATAAAATGCTTGAGCCGATTTAGAGAAATTTTGCAATTTATGTCTGAAATAGGTATTCGTTGGAGATTTTTTTCCTAAAAAGTGGTCCATGAAAATACAATTTCTTTCAATTAAAAATGTTTATTAGATGTTCATGCGTCATTAACATTTTTTTCATTCGAATTCAATAGCCAGTTATTTAGATATTTTGTTTCAAACATGCAAATATTTAGGCATTTCACCCTTCTTAAGGCCTTAACAGATGATTTTGAATAGCCACCATAAAAAGTGCTACCATACCTACCAATAAATGACTAAGAAGAACAATCACACCAATAAAATCAAATAGTTCTAGTTCTAATTAGTAATTTCGATCTTTCGTACCTAATTTGCAAGACTGGTAGGTACATCCGCCATTTTTACATATCCGTTTGAAATACAGTATAAGTATAATGCCGGTGGCTGTAAAATGTGCAAAAATAACAATATAAAAAATAAGCAGAAGTCTAATTTTTTTTTTGACATAACAAGTTTCAATATCCGTGAGATCTAACCCTGGAGCATAGCACAGTTTCTACACGTAATTTTAGGATTACCTACATTTCCCTATCCCTATCACTACTATTTGGTGTACGAGTAGGTAGGCATTGTGTCTTAGAAGGCCTTTTTTTAACACTACGTAGGTAGGCAGACAAGTACACGGCCCACCTGATGGGAAGCGGTCACTGTGTGGACTAGTAGCAGTATTGAAAAAAATGTTCAAACTTACTCCAATGAGGTTAAATTTAACTCAAACTCATTGGGTAGGTTTGAATATTTTGTTCAATACCTACTATTTATGTGGCAGAATTAAGAAAACGGCCCGTATACGTGCCACATGTGCAACGCCAAGGGCGTCACACTCGTTCTGCCCACCCTGTAAAAACCTTCTAATTAATCACTTGAAGAACTCCATATAGTAGACGCCATTGTAATTACCGCATTCTGGCATGTAAGTAAGTAGTTCTCGGTACAAATACGTGGGTAAAACAGTTTTCTACGTGCAAGAACTTCCTCAGGTTTCACCTCACTGGAGTTGGTGGTGAAGTGAATATGTTGGTTTCTAGTTAGGGCTAGGATCCAACGTACTCACTTCCCGAATATCCTAACCCAATTTAGCCGCCGTTGCCGTCACCCGTTCTTCTAGTTATGCCACACTGAATGGTGCAACTGGCGTCACAGCTTGTACCCTCGCATGCTGGAACTACTACACGACAGGTCCGGTCTTCGCTGCACTTTAGTCCAGCCACTATCGAGCAGCAAAGTGCAGCGATGATCAGTAGTGCTCCTGAAAAAGATAGTCTATTTAAGATTCAAATTTTTTAATTGCGTGTAAAAGTGTTTGCAAGTATAAGTAAAGTATGCGTTAGTATTGGAAACTATTGTATCTCAATTTCTTAAACACAGTTTTTAACTGTTGCCCATGACTGCGTTGTTGTTAAATTCGGAATAAATCAAGATTATTTATGTTTGCTTCATTTGTTTAGAGATTTTATATTTTACTGCTCATTAACTTTTAACTATAGCGTGATGTTTTATAGTTCTGATTTTGGCAGTGTTTGAGTTAAACCGAATTTTGCGTCCCTCGCAAACAAGCAGGTAAACAGACAAGAATTTCAAAACAATTTTTTTTGTATTTAAAATCGTATTAACGTAACACAGTTCATGTACAATTTTATAGCAGATGAAAAGAAATACGATGTACAAACACTTACCAAGTTTGAAATTCATGTTTTTCAGTCAAAATCTGAAGGTGCTTTGATTGTTGTGCGTTTTATTGCGACCTTTTATAACTATTAATCGTCATCGTATCAGGGATCGTTTCAAGGTTCTTAAAAATTAACCCACACAAAGTTAGTGTTGCTTTTACGACGCGGTAGGTATTCCGTACCGCGTCGTAAAAGCAACAACTTTAAAAAATATTGAACATTACAAGGATTATTGAAAGAATTTTTGTCGTGATTAGCTGTCCAGGTTTTAGCTTATACCTGGAAAGTGATAACCATTATATTATGCACTTAATTATATATGTGGAATATTTTTTCCATTATTTTTCATTAAGCCTACCATGTAACATTACGTTACGACTTACTTATTTCAGAAGGACGAAAGGCTATCATGACTTAATATAAAGGAATTTATTTTTTAATATGTTTGTTTATAAATAATAATAATTATTCTATTTTTAATAGAAATAGGGTCGTAATCGATGTAGTGACTGTCGATATTATGAACTAGACCCGTAAACGAAAATCTCCTTGATATGTTTGATCAGGTACTTTATGGTCCCGACCGAAAGAACGAAATACGAAGTAACTTTATGGTACCTACCTAAATGACTTTTGACGAAATTTCAAATCCATCGTGCAAAGAAAGTTTACTCGGCAGTGAGTGGGTTGAAAAATCTAACTAAGACATTATGATCATTAACATTTTACGTTTTTTAGCATTTTTTAGAGTTCTCAGTAATTCAAAACAAAAAATAGGTGCGCAACGTTAGTTTTTATCATTTTGTTTCAGAATAGATAAGAAAACAACAAAATTCGTGCATGTTCGGATAGTTCGGATACCCGGTCCATTTTTATTCATCTTCAAAAAAAGTAGGAGGTTCTCAATTCGATTCTATTTTCCATGTTAATACGAGATGCCCGACTTTTTGCATGAAAATTCTCGACTATGGTAGCTGAGAGGGCTAGCATAGAAAAAATATTATACCTATTTACTTGACGATTCTCAAAAATTTGTTTGTTACTGTGAGTTTTATTGTGAAATATTTAGTAATTTTCTTCTTATATTTTTTATTTTGGTACCATTAATAAAAGTAAATCATTTATCATTGAAAACGCTTGTTTAAATTTTTTAACTACAAAATGTATGCTTTGATCTAAAAGTGCCTTCCTCCAACGTGTAATGATAACGAGGTCATCAATAATGAAATCTAATGATAGGCACTAAGTACTATTATAAAATTGTAGGATAGTGAAGTGTCTGTACATTGAAAATATTAAGAAAAAACTTGGGATATGTTATGAAAGATTCAGAACACAAAAATATTTTTTGAATTCTAGTCTGTTTGTGAGCGATGGACGCAAAAACTAAACTTATTTTGATGCGCTTTTTTTTGTTTGATAGGTCTTAGTCAGACTTAACATTTTACGTAATGTTTGATCACAATCAGTTGAGTAGAACCTGAGATATACCTAGTCAAAAAACGTGTAAGCTGACATCCACGCAGGCGGTGCAGCGGTGCCGCGGGCATAGTTCATATATTTATATAATTAACAGCCACATTGCCCTACAATTTGCGTGGGACGTTATCTTACACTTAAATCTTTCCTTTTGAGGCATGGAACCCTAAAAATATCAAATAAAACATAATGGTCATTAACAATTTGTTTTCAAAGTTATCTGAAATTCAAAACAAAAAACAGGTACCTACTTACTTACCTACACTAAGTATACCAAAAATATGTACTGGTTTTTATCATTTGTTTTGCAAATAGATAACAAAATTTATGCATGAAATGACGTTAGGTAGGTACCTACCTACTATTAATGTGAAAAATAGAATGGTTCTACGAGTAGTAAGAATGTTTTTACACTATCGATACCGAATTTATTGAATGAAGCTAGGGAGAAGTATGTACGGTAGTCGGTATATAGGTATATAAAAGCAAGTCTTTCTGTTTGTTTGAAAGAGGTAGGCAATCTCTGGAAGAGCTGGGCCGATTTGAAAGGGATATCGCATGTCTACCTACTTCAATTTCGGAAAAAGAATTAGGGTAGGTATCTAGTGAAAAAAACGAAGCCTTATAAAACTTATTTTTTAATTAAAAATAGACCCGACTTATCCTTAACCTAGCGTTAATCCCAGTCGCATCCAACGCTTTTCACCTCGGAATCTGGGGTCCGCTTTGCCAGTCTTAACTGCGGATTTGTCTGAAATACTGAAGAGCGTTGTTGCAGATTATTTTTTGACAGGCGCTATGTATTGAAAAAATTAAAATTAACGTTGATTTAAACTTTACGCTTTAAAAGATAAAGTTTGTGGTTTGCAAACTGTTATATTTCAGGCGTTTATGAAGATCATAAAATTGGTGCAAAAAAATACGGGTAAAAAAAGTCAGGTAGAAAATAGATACGAGTTGACGGGTGCAAAAAACACTTGCCTCGCTGACGCAGTCGGGTAAAAAAAAGATTATGATATTTATAGTTCAGGTTTCATCACAATTTTTGATTTATATTATGTACTACCACAGTGTAACTGAGGATCAATTTCGTAATAAAATATGTTAAAAATTCAGTTACGATCTCATATCGATCTCACAAATGTCAAAACAGTAAGTATTCTTGTAACAAAGTTTTCAACATCCAATATTAACGATATTACGACTGAATTGTGACCGAAAGTTGAAAAACCGTGGATCCGTTGCCATACAAACATCTACAGCAGTCGTTACGGGTAGTTTTTTCTTTATACCACTTAGGCAGAACCCTAAAAAGTCCAACAATTGGTCTTGCTATAGAACTTCGATATCGCCAATGAGTTGTGGAGGTCAGGTGGCAGTCGCTTAACTGAAAATGTTGAAGCCCGCTGCTTCGTAGTTAAACTGTTAAACCCCAACTGAGTTGGGAAAAGACTTGGAAGATGAGTAGGCGTCAGATCAGAAATTATTGCCAGTATACATTTTTGGTGCACCAGTCCCCTTTATGGTGAAAATGAATTTGATGAGTATGTTGTAGGTATTTAGTGATTATGAAATTTAAAGAGGTTTTTTGAAATGAAAGTAAAAATAAGTGTCCATGGTTTATTTGCCCGTTACCATTGTCCCACCTGCACTTCAAATACTTCTAGATTTTTCTCTCTATACATCTATTTGCTATATCCTCTATTTTTTTGCCATTTCTCCCGTTTTACCATTTCCTGACAGTGATTTGCGCAGTTGGCATGGCACAGTAAATCTCGGCATGATCCAGACGCCACTTTACTTCCATCGCATTTACACCCTGCTGCGCTTGTCTCTGCTACCATCGTTGCACAGACAAGTGCCACGATGACTAGCAGTGCTCCTGAAATAGATAAGCTATCATTATGATTGTTTATATTGTAAAGATGTAATGCGGGCGGCGAAGGGGGAGAATACATTAGATAGGTACTTTATTGAATGCACTGCAATAATAATTTAATACGTAATGATTCTACTTTCAAATCCTTTAACATTATATTAAACATTAGCTGTTGCCCGCGGCTCTGCCCGCGTGGATGTCGAAATCCGTTTCAAAAACTATTCTATCTCTCAAGTTGGATCGAACTGCACATGGTGTGCGAATTTTATTATAATCGGTTAAGTGGTTTAGGAGTCCATTGAGGACAAACATTGTGACACGAGATTTATATATATTAAGATTAGTGCCACCCTAAAGTCCGGATAACAATTTCGAAAATTGTTATAATTGACATTTAATGAAATATAGTTAAAAATCAATCAATTGCCAAGATTTTGCGACTTGACATGGTGTTGCTTACTAGCATACAATGATCATTTTGGTTTAACCAAAGCGCCAGGTAGGTACTGTAATCAATACTTAGTCGTTATTCTAGAAAAAACTACACAGGGCTATCTAGAATCCATATTTCAAGTAATGCTTAGTTTGTGTCTAAATAATGCGACGACGCAGTAGGTATGCCCTAGTTTTTTTATTTTTTTGAATACGATATAGAGACACTTACCAAGTTTGAAATTCATGTTTTTCATCAAAGTCTGAAAATACTTTGATTGTTGAGCGTCTTATTGCGACCATTTATATATTATCTTTATCGTTCCTGAGATTGTTTCAGGGTTGCCGGAAATTCAAAAACTGCTTAAGTGCGAGGCGAACTCGGCTACTGAAAGTTCCGTACACAACTGCATTGTGGACAGTGGACTTTTGCGTCTGTTTGTTGTCTGTTGGTGATCATTTTTATTTGTTTATAAAAAACCTAATGTGCGTTGTGTTCATGAATAAAGACAGTTTTCTTTCTTTCTTTCTTGGGGGTTAAGATAGTTTAAGAAGAACTTAAACTATCTTGGAACCCCCATCGAAATGAATGAGGCGTAAATTGGAGGAGTTAGAAATATATCCACTTTCCTTCCTCCTTAGCAAAACGGGAGACAAGACAACACACACCAAAACAAGTCGTCTAAATACGCTGCATAAATGGTTGTGTCTTTTAATTGCGTTGCCTTAGCCTTAGAATGTTGATTTTATCACAGCTTCAAGGCATTACAGACCTGAGTATTTGATATTAATTTCAACTTGATACCTTCACGCGTCACTGAAATAGAGGATTTGATAGATCTTCCATCTCAGTCAGACTCAGACAGACGAATAGACACAGACAGACGGACAGACAGTCGTACAGAAAGTCAGACAGATAACAAAATGAATTTATAACGGTGCCGCATTTACTTTTGAATACGGAACCCTAAAAAATACCAAATAAACCAAAAGATCATTAATAAATCTTATGACTTTTGAAGTTATCTAAAATTCAAAGCCAAAAATAGGTACGTACTTACTGCATACTACTGGTTTTATCAGTAATTTTGCGAATAGATAACAGAATTTGTGCATGAAATGAAATTACTATTGGTAATGCGAAAAAGTGTATGGTATACTATTCTGTCAAATTTAAATATAATACCTATTCACTAGCCGGCGCCACACATTTTTAATGGAACTAGTGAGAATTAAATTAAACCGATTGTGATCAAAAATGTGTAAGATTCTAAGTCTGACCATGACCAAAACCTTTCACAGACTTCACTGTGGACTTTCACTGTCTTTTCTAAAATGCCTATGTTACGCCTTATATTATTATTACTTATCTACCAGTGAAAGTCCCATCAAAATCGGCCCTGCCGTTCTAGAAATTACCTCATCGAAAACAGAGAGATAAAAATATGAAATTTGCTTTTTTGTTATGTGTATCGTACAATGTACACTTAGGTATTATGTATCGTACACTCATAATGTGAATTTATTTAAAACCGAAAACTTTACCTAATATTACATCTATTTGTATAGATTCAGAAAACAAAATATAAAAACTAGTCGGTACTTAGGTACTTACTTAAATACTTATTTTTTGTTTCTCTTCAATCTTTAAACTTAAAATGAAAAAGATGTGAGTGAGCATAATCTTTTATCTTCTTTTATTAATTTTATATTGCCGTTCACCCTGAAATGATCTCTGAAACGATAAAGATAATAAAGAGGTATAAATGGTCGCAATAAGACGCTCAACAATCAAAGTATCTTCAGACTTTAACTGAAAAACATGAATTCCAAACTTGGTAAGTGTTTCTATATCTAGGTCTAGAGCATATTACATAGCTAAAGTAAGAAATCTAAGAATATTTTGGGCTCATTTATTGTGTTATGACAAATACTCTGTGCTATTATGATATCCAGGGTCTGAAAATGGAGGTCATAGGAACGGAAATGTGGCACGTGTCACGTGACAACATTCCTATCAATCATTATAAAAGTCACTCAATTATGGTTGTTACCAAATTTGAAATAAGGTTGAAACTTGGGCGACAATGGGAGATGTTAGGTTTTTTATTTTCGTTACGGAATTTCTTGATTCAGTCCCCTCAAAGCCCGCGATAAAAGCTATACAATAGCTTAAAAAACAACTTTTTAAAGAGGACCATGATCGGCATGATCGTTTCGTACTAAATTTCCAGTTCACTTCGGCAAGCAGGAATGAAAAATAATCTTTTATTCAAATTAAATTAAATTTTATTCAAACAATCCAAGGTATATTTATAGACGGTGCTGAAACGAAACCATATCTTGTAAAAAAGTCGGTACAACGCCATCTATCGAGCACGTGTACAACTTTACAAATGTGTAGTTAGTATTTTGCATACTTAGAAATTAAGGTATTGAACAGTTAATCTATGCATATTGAATAAAATGGTATGCAATAGCTGTACCGCGTCAGTCTCCAAGTGCCACACGTATTTTACTTCAATAAAATTTGCATGCAGCTTATAAATTAGGGTGTCAATAAATATTGTTTCTCTCTTTCTTTCATTACTCGGTGTGTTCATGCGTCACTACTGTTGATCCTGGTGTACAGGAGTTACAGTAGTGGCAATGAGGGTGTGATTATCCTCTCTTCTCTTTTCAGGAGTACTACTGCTCATCGCCGCACTGGTCTGCACAACAATGGCTGGGTTTCCACCGTTGCCAGGGTGTAAGTGTGACGGCAAGAAAGTTGTAGTAACACCAGGATGCAGAACCCAGCAGTGCATGATGTTATGCTCCATTAAATGCCGCAGAGGAAAATCGCTCTCTTCGCGTTTTGACCAGTCGTAATTATGGACCAAGAGCCCATGACTGCCAGACATTCGTAATTTTATAAAAGCTGATAGTTCTTCTAAGTGTGTCCCTAGTACAGGTAAGAATGATCCCCACCCATGAAGCTAAGGCAGCGGTGGCTTTGGCAGATAACGGGTGACAAAGGTGTGTAAAATTCCATCTCAAATTCGTCATAGTATAAAACTTAATTTTTTTATATTTTGATTCATATTAATATCAAAACTCGCGTTGCTCATTGCCAGACAGTTAGTATGGTTCCAACCCTCTGCCAGACACCCCTAAACTTTTATAATTTACAATTATACTTACGTTATATTATAACATCTAAATTTTATATATAATTTTTTGGGAGCCTATTAAACTATGTTTACATAGAAGCCGGACAGTTTCGAAGGTTCTATCATCTTGCCAGACGCATTCAAAGTGAGCAGTAGTCGGGAGAGCAAGGAGCGTATGAGTAACTATAGTCGAATTTTTAATTAAACGATATCAATTGACTGTACCTAGCTAATGTCACTTCGTCAAACAATGTTGCTATATTCAGTAATAGTGATGCAACTGATGCATTCAGTTCCCGTTCGACCTTATGAAATGAATGATGAGGGATCGTTATTCTTTTCTTACTATACTTTACTACTCCCACTCCCACTCCCACTTCCACTCCCACTCCCACGCCCACTCCCACTCCCACGCACACTCCCACTCCCACTTCCATAAACCTATTCCTGATGATAACTAATCTAAACTCAAAATGTAATAATTATGTTCATAAATACAAAAAAAAACTCAAAATCCCTAAAACTAATAACACCACTATCCACTAATCTTGAACACTACTGCGGATGACGTAACCTATGACAAACTTATTATTTGCGGTTGGTACAGTAATCGAATCTAGGAATTGAACCGCAAAATTAAATTTGTCTTTTATTGTATGTACTTTTCCGGAATAAAAAGTATCCAGTGTGCTGCCCAGGATATTGAAGAATAATTATACCAAGTTTTATCGTAATCGAACCGGTAGTTTTTGCGTGATGCCTGAACAAACAGACAGACAGACAGACAAAATTTTTTTTAATCACATATTTGGGTCGGTGTCGGTCTAGTAACACCACCTGCTATTATTTTTTTTGATATTTTCAATGTACAGAATTTTCACTTCTACAGATTTATTATAAGTATAGAAGACAGTAATTATACGTAGGTATTGTAAAGTAGTAGTAGCAGTTCTTTTTAAGTAAGAAAAGTATAGTAAGAAAAGATTAACGATCCCTCATCATTCATTTCATAAGGTCGAACGGGAACTGAATGCATCAGTTGCATCACTATTACTGAATATAGCAACATTGTTTGACGAAGTGACATTAGCTAGGTACAGTCAATTGATATCGTTTAATTAAAAATTCGACTATAGTTACTCATACGCTCCTTGCTCTCCCGACTACTGCTCACTTTGAATGCGTCTGGCAAGATGATAGAACCTTCGAAACTGTCCGGCTACTATGTAAACATAGTTTAATAGGCCCCCAAAAAATTATATATAAAATTTAGATGTTATAATATAACGTAAGTATAATCATAAATTATAAAAGTTTAGGGGTGTCTGGCAGAGGGTTGGAACCATACTAACTGTCTGGCAATGAGCAACGCGAGTTTTGATATTAATATGAATCAAAATATAAAAAAATTAAGTTTTATACTATGACGAATTTGAGATGGAATTTTACACACCTTTGTCACCCGTTATCTGCCAAAGCCACCGCTGCCTTAGCTTCATGGGTGGGGATCATTCTTACCTGTACTAGGGACACACATAGAAGAACTATCAGCTTTTATAAAATTACGAATGTCTGGCAGTCATGGGCTCTTGCTCTATTAGATCCGATATACTTGTAAGCTCCGATGAGGTGAAACATGGAAATGTTGCCGTAGAAAAAAAGTGTCCTTAACCTCGTAATGTTGGTCAAACTTAACCCAACTCGCACTGAGTTAAATTCACAAAAATCTAATTATCACCCTTAAATACTAACCAGAATACGATACAAGCTGAGGGCCACCATAGTAGCACTTAATCGGTGTATGAAGTGGTGACCCCCGGTCCTAAGACTTTACCATCAGCTTACCATCAGGCGAGGTGAAGTCATGTCGCCTTCAATACTAACTTTTAAACTTAAGTCAATTTTTGGTTCAAATTTGGTTACCTACCTCAGAATAGGCACAATTTTACCCGGTGGAATAAATTTGTAAGTTCCAGTACCATATAGCTTAGGTTTAATCCGCGGTTAGGTTTAATAGTTATGGGGCAGTGTTACGAAAATGGACTCCAACAAATTACGTGTTGAGACTTTGCTGCGATTGACGACCCAGTGTTATGCCTCACGAATATTGGAGCTTGTGGTATCAAATATATATAGTTTATTATCTTCAGCTTTTTATATTGTTATCTTTGTATGCAACCTCAAACTTTATGAATACTTAACCGTCTTTCAAATGTGAGCATAAGTATGGCATTATCACAAATAGACATGCGCCGCCATCTTGATGCACTTGATGCACTTTCTAGCTACAAAATGTCCACACTTGCAATTTATCTGACTCTTATAACGCAACTAAGTACGTTGAAGGGTTAAAGGATGTACGCGACAACAGTAGTTCACAAGAAAATGGTTTTTCAGTAGTGTTTATGATGTCTTTTGAGACCTTTTCTCTTTGAACAATCAATGTCGCTTACAACCTTTTGCCTTCAAAGCGTCGATTTGGATCAAATATTATTCCAATGCTCCCATACAGAGCTGGCAGATTGCGCATATAAAAATTTGAATACCTATTTCTTTTAAGTCATTTAATGGTCAATTGGTGGTTGTTTATTTTTTTATATATGGAAATAAGTAAAATAATATTGATATATATACACTCGAGAGCAATGAATCCGGGTCACTTAAACGAAGAAACTGGTTCTAACCTACGCAGACCAGGAACGGGCAGAACCAGGTGTACCACAGCACGAGAAGACCGATACTTGGTGAACACCATGCTTCGAAATCGCTTTCTCACAGGAACTGAACTCACCAATCAGTTTCGACGCCTCGGAGGAAGTAACCCAAGTGCATGGACAGTAAGACGTCGGCTTGCTGAATCTAACTTAAAACCCCTTAGACCTGCAAACGGCCCTAAACTGGAGCGTGGGCATCGTATTTCGAGACTAAGATATGCCCTGTTTCCTATTTTTGTTTTAAGGAGAGATCAGCAGTTTTTTTCTTTATGTAATTTTGTGTTAATAAAATGTATGGTGACTCATATTTTTTTTACTTTCATTTAAGGAGTATTACATTGTCTATTAAATACAATTTATTGCATTAACCTATCATTTTTAGTTTCCGAGATTTTTAACATTCTTTAAGTGACCCGGATTCATTGCTCTCGAGTGTATATTATTGAATAAAAAATAATTACTTAATATAAAACCGTTTTTTAATAATGTTACCTACTAGTATGGCGAATTTTTTAAAAATATTAGCAACCGAAATTACTAGTATTCACCATAACCCCTCCAGCTCACAATCCCCCCTCATCCCCCAATTCCCTTATCTCAAACCCCCCACCCAAACATCCCAACCCTACCCCCTCCAGGGTCGGAAGCGCGAGTGTGACACCCCTGATGTTGCACACGTCCATAGGCCACGGTGACCACTTCCCATCAGGTGGGCCGTGTGTTTGTCTGCCACCTAAGTACCTAGTATAAAAAAAATTGCTTGTAGTATTAGGTAATAGTGGGCTCACGTCGGTAGTGTAATGGCCAGGATTCGAATCCGGGACCTCTCCGGTCGTAAGGCCGGTAAACGCAGTTGCCATCTCAGACATACAATATTACACAAAAAACAATACATTTAAAAAATCAAAAACCCGACTGCCTGAAATCTAAAAAAAAAAACAAGTATTTAGATTAATGTCCGGTGATCTAGAAACATAACAACTGAGCAGTCGGGATCCATTATTCGACAGCCAATTTAACTAATTTCAATGGATCCCGACGTCCCGACTAACGTAAGATATTGAGTCTGACCAAGACCTTTTAAACTGATAAAACTGCATCGAAATCCGTTCAGCTGTTTTTGCATCCATCGCGATCAAATATTTGTAGAAATTTAAATATACCTACGTGGTGTCAGTCACACAATCACGACAAATCAAACAACACCTTGTTTGACAAAATTCGCTAAGCCGTTCAGGCTGTAGAGCGTGCAAGACAAATTTTCAAGATTTTCATTTTGGCGCCATAAGTCCGCCATTTTGATTTTCTAGGCATTTTAATAAATCCGGTGTCACTCACATGCACTCACACAATCACAACGAATCAAATGATACCTCGCATGTCAAAATCCGTCAAGCTGTTTAGGCTGTACGGCCGTGCTAAAGAAATGGACATACATACATACTTACATACATAGTCTCGAAAAACATTACCCTCCTTTCTTCGGCAGTCGGGTAAAAATGGCGTAAGGCGTGGACGAGGCGCAGGCACAGGACAAGAGCGAATGCGCGATTAAATTGTATAGCAGTAGAAAGAAGTCCCAATGCGGCATTTATTAGCGTGAATACAGTATATAATAGGCGAATTGTGAATAGCGAATACCGAAGTGAGGTGCTGCCATCTGATGCTTGTGGAATTATAATGTTGAATAACCTATAAATACATAGTAATATAATATTATAGTTAAATGAAAAATTGTAATTAATAAAAATATATATAAATCTCGTGTTTGTCCTCAATGGACTCCTAAACCACTTAACCGATTATAATAAAATTCGCACACCATGTGCAGTTCGATCCAACTTGAGAGATAGGATAGTTTTTGAAACGGATTTCGACATCCACGCGGGCGGAGCCGCGGGCAACAGCTAGTAGATAATATTTTATTCTTCCGAAGTTCTACTACTTTTTTTTATATTCAGTCCGTCAATTGACTTAACCCCGCTGGATGGTAAGAAGCTAGGGTACAGTCCAGAGGGTACGGGCCGCCATTCCAGACACTATTCGTCCCAAAACGGCGGTCCCTACCTTGACGGCCTAGACAAATGCCTTTTCACGCCCCGCTTAAAGAACCCGGGATTGTAGGAAGAAGGAAACACGTGTGCAGGAAGTTACAAAAGTACTTAGTTGCAAATGAAATGTGATGCCAGTCTTAGCATCTATCTTAGCTTAGTTCGTGACTGCATTTCATTTAATTTTTCCAAGTTTAAAGTTTATTAGAGGGTACCTACTCTTGTAATTTTATAATCTAAGATTAAATGACTTTACTTTCGCAAGATGGTGCTGTAGGACAGCACACTATTTAATGCCTTAAGTTGAGTAATAATTAATAATTATTGAATATAACGCATAACAAAACGTAAATTGTTTCTTATTTTCTTTATATTATAGTGTATTTTGTTATAAAATGTGCAAAAAGAATTGCAGATGTTGCTCTTGTGATTCTGCAAACTGACGTTAAAGCAATTCATATTTAGTGGACCATTTTACGGATTTCCATACAAAACTGTCAACCGCAGGAATTGCGGCATTTGAATTGCAATAAGAGAATTGATAAATGTGTGACATTTTACGCAATTCCTAATAGGATCCTAATAGGATCTGCATGAAGTGGCCTTTTATTTATTTATTTTTACCCGACTGCGCAACGCAAAGGAGTGGTAATGTGTTTAACAGCCTATGTATGTATGTTTGTATGTTCCTTTGAAGCACTATACGGACCAAACGCCTGGGCCGATTTTCATGATTCACACGTCAATCGATTCCTCTTAGTCCGGCGAGTGTTACTAAAGACATGACGTCAGTGAAAATTCAATATGGCGACTACTGGCCGCCATATTGTGAAAATTAAAAAAATGAAAGTCAGCAAACTATGTCAAGTGGGGTATCGTAGAATAGGTATTTAAAAATCATTTTTTGTTTCCTTTCAACATTTTTGGATTCCATTGACCATTTAGGATCTATAGCGATTTAAAGTTGCGTAACAACAATTCATAGGTTTTTATTAGACAGTAGAAAGTCCAATCGGGTAAATAGCTGGCTAGGACACTTATAACTAAAAAGTATAAAATAAAAAAATATAATTTAGAAATTAAAAAACCCGACTGCGTAAAAAACTAAAAAGAAAAAAAACAAGCACTCAGATGTCCGGTGGTCTAGAAACATAACAACTTAACAGTCGGGATCCATTGAAAAATAAGATTGGCTGTTGAATAGTGGATCCCGACTGTTAAGTTGTTATGTTTCTAGACCACCGGACATCTGAGTGTTTTTTTTTTTTCTTTTTAGTTTTTTACGCAGTCGGGTTTTTTAATTTTTATTTATTTAGACCCGCAGGTGGCAGTCGCTTAACTGAAAATATCGAAGTCCGCTGCTTCGTAGTTAAACTGTTAAACCCCAACTGAGTTGGGAAAAGGCTTGGAAGATTAGTAGGCGTCAGATCAGAAATTATTGTCAGTAAGTATAAATTTTTGGTGCACCGGTCCCCTCTATGGCGAAAATGAATTTGATGAGTATACATGTAGGTATTTAGTGATTATGAAATTTAAGGAGGTTTTTTGAAATGAAAGTAAAAATAAGTGTCCATGGTTTATTTGCCCGTTACCATTGTCCCAACTTCACTTCAAACACTTCTAGATTTTCTCTCTATACCTACATCTATTTGCTATATCCTCTATTTTTTTGCCATTTCTCCCGTTTTACCATTTCCTGACAGTGATTTGCGCAGTTGGCATGGCACAGGAAATCTCGGCATGATCCAGACGCCACTTTACTTCCATCGCATTTACACCCTGCTGCGCTTGTCTCTGCTACCATCGTTGCACAGACAAGTGCCACGATGACTAGCAGTGCTCCTGAAATAGATAAGCTATCATTATGATTGTTTATATTGTGAAGATGTAATGCGAGCGGCGAAGGGGGAGAGTACATTAGATACTTTATTGAACGCACTGCAATAATAATTTAATACGTAATGATTCTACTTTCAAATCCTTTAACATTATCTTAAACAGGTGCTACCCTAGTAAGTCCGGATAACAATTTCGTAAATTTCTTTTGTAAACTGACATTTAATGAAATATACATACCTACTTAGTTTAAAAAAAAGTTAAAATCAATCAATTGCCGAGATTTTGCGACTTGACATAGCATACCTACAATATGATCATTTTGGTTTAACCAAAGGTAGGTAATGTAATCAATACTTAGTCGTTATTCTAGAAAAAAATACACAGGGCTATCTAGAATAGCTTTTGTCTAAATAGTGCGACGACGCAGTATGTCCTAGTTTTTTAATTTTCTGAATACGATATAAAAACACCTACCAAGTTTGAAATTCATGTTTTTCAACGAAGTCTGAAAATACTTTGATTGTTGAGCGTCTTATTGCGACCATTTATAATTATTATCTTTATCGTTCCTGAGATTGTTTCAGGGTTGCCGGAAATTCAAAAACTGCTAAAGTGCGAGGCGAACTCGGCTACTGAAAGTTCAGTACACAACTGCATTGTGGACAGTGGACTTTTGCGTCTGTTTGTTGTTTGTTGGTGATCATTTTTATTTGTTTATAAAAAACCTAATGTGCGTTGTGTTCATGAATAAAGACAGTTTTCTTTCTTTCTTTCTTGGGGGTTAAGATAGTTTAAGAAGAACTTAAACTATCTTGGAACCCCCATCGAAATTAAGGAGTAAATTGGAGGAGTAAGAAATATATCCACTTTCTTTCCTCTTTAGCAAAACGGGAGACAAGACAACACACACCAAAACATGTCGTCTAAATACGCTGCATAAATGGTTGTGTCTTTTAATTGAGTTGCCTTAGCCTTAGAATGTTGATTTTATCACAGCTTCAAGGCATTACAGACCTGAGTATTTGATATTAATTTCAACTTGATACCTTCACGCGTCACTGAAATAGAGGATTTGATAGATCTTCCATCTCAGTCAGACTCAGACGGACAAATAGACACAGACAGACGGACAGACAGTCGTACAGAAAGTCAGACAGACAACAAAATGATCTTATAACGGTGCCGCATTTACTTTTGAATACGGAACCCTAAAAAATACCAAATAAACCAAAAGATCATTAATATCTTATGACTTTTGAAGTTATCTAAAATTCAAAGCCAAAAATAGGTAAGTACTGCATAACACTGGTTTTATCAGTAAATTTGCGAATAGATAAAACATAATTTGTGTTGTACCTAATGTCAAAAAGTGCATGGTTCTTTCTATTCTGTCAAATTTAAATATAAACTCACTAGCGCCAACACATTTTTAATGGAACTAGTGAGAATTTTCATTAAGAGGTCGGTTTTCATGCTTTTTGACTACCTATATCTCCGATTTTACTAACCCGATTGTGATCAAAAATGTGTAAGATTCTAAGTCTGACCAAGACCTTTCACAGACTTCACTGTGGACTTTCACTGTCTTTTCTAAAATGCCTATGTTACGCCTTATATTATTATTACTTGTTTACCAGTGAAAGTCCCATCAAAATCGGCCGTTCTAGAAATTATCTCATCTAAGACAGAGAGATCAAAATATGACATCTGCTTTTTTGTTATATGTATCGTACAATGTACACTATAGTTATTATGTATCGTACACTCATAATAAATTATGCATTTATTTAAAACCGAAAACTTTACTACATATTACATTTATTTGTATAGATTCAGAAAACAAATTATAAAAACTAGTCGGTACTTAGGTACTTACTTATTGCTTAGTTAAATACTTATTTTTTGTTTCACTTCAATCTTTAAACTTAAAATATTAAGAAGAAAAAGATGTGAGTGAGCATAATCTTTTATTTTCTTTTAATAATTTTATATTTCCGTTCACCCTGAAATGATCTCTGAAACGATAAAGATAATAAAGAGGTATAAATGGTCGCAATAAGACGCTCAACAATCAAAGTATCTTCAGACTTTAACTGAGAAACATGAATTCCAAACTTGGTAAGTGTTTCTATATCGTATTAATGTGTCATGGCAAATACTCTGTGCTATTATGATATCCAGGGTCTGAAAATGGAGGTCATAAGAATAGAAATGTGGCACGTGTCACGTGCCAACATTTCCATCAATCATTCAAAAAGTCACTCAATTATGGTTGTTACCAAACTTGAAATAAGGTTGAAACTTGGGCGACAATGGGAGATGTTAGGTTTTTTATTTTCATTACGGAATTTCTTGGCTTGGTCCCCTCAAAGCCCGCGATAAAAGCTATACAATAGCTTAAAAAACAACTTTTTAAAGAGGACCATGATCGGCATGATCGTTTCCTACTCTTCGGCAAGCAGGAATGAAAAATAATCTTGAGTAGAGACAATTTTATTCAACGATCCAAGGTATATTTATAGACGGTGCTGAAACGAAACCATATCTTGTAAAAAAGTCGGTACAACGCCATCTATCGAGCACGCGTACAACTTTACAAACATGTAGTTAGTATTTGCATACTTAGAAATTAAGGTATTGAACAGTTAATCTATGCATATTGAATAAAATGGTAATCAATAGCTTTACCGCGTCAGTCTCCGAGTGCCACACGTATTTTACTTCAATAAAATTTGCATGCAGCTTATAAATTAGGGTGTCAATAAATATTGTTTCTCTCTTTCTTTCATTACTCGGTGTGTTCATGCGTCACTACTGTTGATCCTGGTGTACAGGAGTTACAGTAGTGGCAATGAGGGTGTGATTATCCTCTCTTCTCTTTTCAGGAGTACTACTGCTCATCGCCGCACTGGTCTGCACAACAATGGCTGGGTTTCCACCGTTGCCAGGGTGTAAGTGTGACGGCAAGAAAGTTGTAGTAACACCAGGATGCAGAACCCAGCAGTGCATGATGTTATGCTCCATTAAATGCCGCAGAGGAAAATCGCTCTCTTCGCGTTTTGACCAGTCGTAATTAGATCCGATATACTTGTAAGCTCCGATGAGGTGAAACATGGAAATGTTGCCGTAGAAAAAAAGTGTCCTTAACCTCGTAATGTTGGTCAAACTTAACCCAACTCGCACTGAGTTAAATTCACAAAAATCTAATTATCACCCTTAAATACTAACCAGAATACGATACAAGCTGAGGGCCACCATAGTAGCACTTAATCGGTGTATGAAGTGGTGACCCCCGGTCCTAAGACTTTACCATCAGCTTACCATCAGGCGAGGTGAAGTCATGTCGCCTTCAATACTAACTTTTAAACTTAAGTCAATTTTTGGTTCAAATTTGGTTACCTACCTCAGAATAGGCACAATTTTACCCGGTGGAATAAATTTGTAAGTCTAGGGGGTCTAAATCATTCAGAAACATCTTCCAGTACCATATAGCTTAGGTTTAATCCGCGGTTAGGTTTAATAGTTATGGGGCAGTGTTACGAAAATGGACTCCAACAAATTACGTGTTGAGACTTTGCTGCGATTGACGACCCAGTGTTATGCCTCACGAATATTGGAGCTTGTGGTATCAAATATATATAGTTTATTATCTTCAGCTTTTTATATTGTTATCTTTGTATGCAACCTCAAACTTTATGAATACTTAACCGTCTTCCAAATGTGAGCATAAGTATGGAATTATCACAAATAGATCATGCGCCGCCATCTTGATGCACTTGATGCACTTTCCAGCTACAAAATGTCCACACTTGCAATTTATCTGACTCTTATAACGCAACTAAGTACGTTGAAGGGTTAAAGGATGTACGCGACAACAGTAGTTCACAAGAAAATGGTTTTTCAGTAGTGTTTATGATGTCTTTTGAGACCTTTTCTCTTTGAACAATCAATGTCGCTTACAACCTTTTGCCTTCAAAGCGTCGATTTGGATCAAATATTATTCCAATGCTCCCATACAGAGCTGGCAGTTGCGCATATAAAAATTTGAATATTTCTCCTAAGTCATTTAATGGTCAATTGGTGGTTGTTTATTTTTTATATATGCAAATAAGTAAAATAATATTGATATATATATATATTATTGAATAAAAAATAATTACTTAATATAAAACCGTTTTTTAATCATCCACACAACATTGTATATTATAATGTTACCTACTAGTATGGCGACTTTTTTAAAAATATTAGCAACCGAAATTACTAGTATTCACCATAACCCCTCCAGCTCACAATCCCCCCTCATCCCCCAATCCCTAATCTCAAACCCCCCACCCAAACCTCCCAACCCTACCCCCTCCAGGGTTGGAAGCGCGAGTGTGACACCCCTGATGTTGCACACGTCCATAGGCCACGGTGACTACTTCCCATCAGGTGGGCCGTGTGTTTGTCTACCACCTAAGTACCTAGTATAAAAAAAATTGCTTGTAGTATTAGGTAATAGTGGGCTCACGTCGGTAGTGTAATGGTCAGGATTCGAATCCGGGACCTCTCCGGTCGTAAGGCCGGTAAACGCGGTTGCCTACTCAGACATAAAATATTATACAAAAAACAATAAATTTAAAAAATAAAAACCCGACTGCCTAAAAACTAAAAAGAAAAAACAAGCAATTAGATTAATGTCCGGTGGTCTAGATACATAACAACTGAGCAGTCGGGATCCATTATTCGACAGCCAATCTAACTAATTTCAATGGATCCCGACGTCCCGACTAACGTAAGATATTAAGTCTGACCAAGACCTTTTAAACCGATAAAACTGCATCGAAATCCGTTCAGCAGTTTCTTCATCCTTTGCGATCAAATATAATTATAATATGTGGTGCAAAAAGCCGCCATTTTGATTTTCTAGAAATTTTAATATACCTGGTACAATCACGACGAATAAAAAAAAATACCTTGTTTGTCAAAATCCGTTAAGCCGTTCAGGCTGTAGAGCTGTAGAGCGTGCAAAACAAATTTTCAAGATTTTCATTTTGGCGCCATAAGTCCGTCATTTAGATTTTTTAGGAATTTTAATTTACCTGAGCGAATGCGCGAGCGAATGTATAGGAGTCGAAAGAAGTCCCAATGCGGCATTTATTAGCGTGATTACAGTATAGGCGAATTGTGAATAGCGAATACCGAAATGAGGTGCTGGCATTGTGGAATTACTTATAATTTTGAATAACCTATAAATACACAGTAATATATTATAGTTAAATGAAAAATTGTAAATAAACTAGAAGAAAACGATGAAGTAGAGTATTGTCACATACTCACGCCTTTTTCCCTTTGGGGTAGGCAGAGACAACAGACCATCATCTGCCTCTCCTTGACATACTTCACGCGCTTCCTCTACTGTCATTAAGCCTTTCATGCAAGCCCGCCGGTTTCGAGCGCTTTTGACCTGCCCCTTTGCAACAACTCCCCAATTTGGTCAGTGCATACTCTGCTAGGTCGACCCCGGCCTGCCTGCCCACATAAATGTGCCTTACATATTTGGTGTGTCATTCGCTCTACGTGCCCAAACCACCTTAGCATAGGTACCCTTTTTAATTCTCGTTATAACCTTACTCTACATATAATCCGCAGTACGCGCGTAGTGTGTTGTGATCCTGCGAAAATTATTTGGGTAGACGGTTTGCTAAGATAGATGCTAAGACTGGCATCACATTTCATTTGCAACTAAGTACTTTTGTAACTTCCTGCACACGTGTTTCCTTCTTCCTACAATCCCGGG
This sequence comes from Lithosia quadra, assembly GCA_963576445.1. Lineage (NCBI taxonomy): Eukaryota > Metazoa > Arthropoda > Insecta > Lepidoptera > Erebidae > Lithosia > Lithosia quadra. The sequence continues at coordinate 3,284,004 of OY754887.1, read as the reverse complement.
TTCTTTAAGCGGGGCGTGAAAAGGCATTTGTCTAGGCCGTCAAGGTAGGGACCGCCGTTTTGGGACGAATGGTGTCTGGAATGGCGGCCCGTACCCTCTGGACTGTACCCTAGCTTCTTACCATCCAGCGGGGTTAAGTCAATTGACGGACTGAATATAAAAAAAAAATAGTAGAACTTCTGAAGAATAAAATATTATCAATTTGCGAAACAATGATAATATATTTTGTATGCATGAACCTATTTATTTTATTTAGAATTACAGATAACTTTAAAATGTTAATGAGAATAAATGGTTTGTTTGATATTTTTAGGATTACGCAACTCGGGCAGCGAACCTCACGGCTGGCAACGTCGTAATCCCTAAAAGTGTTGTAAGGCCTCCTGTGAGGTCGCGAGTCTTCTAGCCGAGACGTTTCCATGAGATCAAGATTCCACAAGAAATCAAGGAATTCTAACTCCTCCAGGTGCTCGTGGTCGTTTTTCCAACTAAGCGCATGTCACGCCACGACTGTACCGGTAAGACCCCTCATGGAAGACTGACTGAATAGGCGCCGCGGTAGCCTCTGCTACGTTTTGGTGAGTTACTGCATCGTAGAGGCCGGGCTAGTCCAAAATAATCCTTACCGAGGCCTCTCCGTGAACATACAGCTTCACACACTGGCAGAGGTTTGTAGATAGGTATGCATTTACATTTTTAAATTTAATACGTGCACGTTTCAAAACTCAGGTTGGCAATGCCTTGAACCCGTGAATAAAACTTCTAAGGCACTGTCATAATCTGCCCCCGTAGACAAATGGAACAAGCGTAAATCGCTAACGAAAGGAATAGAATAGGGAAACCAATCACACCCACCCAAGGGGCAGTTTATCGATTTGCGGGCTCCACTCTGGGACTAATAGGATGCGACAGATTATGGCCAGCCTATTATCTCTTCAGTTTGCTGCAAGTTATACTGGTAAATATATCCCTTAATTTGTGTACGGAACATTTACCGACTCGGTCGACTCGTCGACTCGTACTTGAGTGTTTTTTTAGCAACCCTGAAACAATCACTAAAAAGATAAAGATAATTATAAATGGTCGCAACAAGACGTACAACAATCAAAGTATCTGCTGACTTTGACTGAGAAACATGAATTCCAAACGTGGTAAGTGTTATATCGTTTTTTTTCATATACTGCTTAGGTGACAGACAAGCACACGGCCCAACTGTGAAAGAGGTCACCGTGGCCTATGGACGTGTCCAACATCAGGGGCGTCACACTCGTGCTGCTGACCCTGAAGGAGGGATGGTTAGGAAGTTGGGGGGATGATTTTGAGCGCTACCTAAATCTGGAGCATACTGTATAGCACTATCTAGACACATATTACCTTAGTAACTTGTGAATAGTTAAACCGAAGTGATAGTTGGATGCTGGGGCCTGCTGCTGCTTTCATTGGTCAAGAGAAAGGAAGATATAATGTCTATGGACACCATGCTGAGGGGGCTTATTCAGCATGGGCTAGGCACCTGCCTAGCCCATGCTATATGATAGCATTCCTGGTTGAAAATCAGCTGATTTTCAACCAGGCCCATTGGAACCCACAGATCCCAACTCTACAAGATGTACAAACTTAAAATGATGGAAAATATTTTTCAGGAGCACTACTGGTCATCATGGCGCTTGTCTGTGCAACGATGGTAGCGGAGATAAGCGCAGTAAACTGTAAATGCGAAGGAAGTAAATGGGTGGCACCTGAACAGTGCAAGGATTTCATATGCCAGGCCAACTGCGTCAATTATTGTGTTGAAGAAGTAAGACGGGCGCGATATCAAGCAAGTAGAGAATAGCATGGTTTATGAACACCAAGTTTGCTATACCGGAAGTGACACATGCTTACGTCACTATTTGGGATGACGACATGGTCGTTAAATTCTAACCAATACTGCTTAATTTCTCAGTTTTTTCTGAATAAATATGTATTGTAAAATTAGATATTGGCTAAATAAACCGAAAATATGATTTTGCATTGTTTTTAGTTCACAAAATCTAGGTCGAAAAATAAACAATCAAATTAAGTCAAAATATATGACTTATTAGATTCCTTATTAAATTTTAAACGAATTCTATTAACACATGAAAACGCAATGTATACTGAAATGAATGTGATAATTGATATTATTTTACACTTCATACCTACATTTACACTAGGCGCTACCTGGCTGTGACGTCACTACTTAGTACGATTTTGAATGGAGCATTTTTGAGTGGCTCGAGAAATTGAATTTTCAAAATCAAGTATTTCTGAAACTATTTGTCATAACGAAATATCACTTTCGCAGTTCATTATAATATTATAAAATGATCATTTTTCAACAATAAAAAAAATATTCGTCATCCCAATTGCCACTTTTTTACGACGAAACACGAATCTGGAAACATTGTCAGCCACTGGTCTATTCTAAAATATTTGGAAACCATATAAATTATCATTTTGTTTGTCTAATTACAAGAACAATTTTAGGTTGAAACTTATATTATTAATGTAATTGGTAATTAAAACAGCATTGTTTTATCGGATACACATAGGTTGGTGATTATTATTTTCCTCTACTGGTAACAATATTGGTGATGATGTAGGTCTGTGTCTCCCGAGTGATCGCTGTCTCGGGAATGCCATACCTAATATTATTATACTTATTGTGGAGAATAGTACAAACGGGTAGTGGGTAGGATAATGTTTGTTAAACTAGCAATTAAAACAGTACCTACTACTTATTTTTAATTTTATTTTAAAATTCCTCTCCAAATTCTAAGTCATCAGTCTTATACAGGTAATAATTTTGGATTATTCTGTTTGACATTGGGTTTTAATCACAGTTGAAATTTAAGAAGTCTTGAGAATAACATAGAAGAAAGAACTGTGCCCGTAGCCAAGTGGCAAAAGTCTAAATCGCTATCGTATCGTATCGAATAGAATAGTTTAGGTCGACCAATCACACTCTTCCGCCGCGGCGCGCGCATTGTACGCCGGCGACGAGCTTGGATGTGATTGGTCGACCTAAACGTTTCTATTCGATTGCGATTTACGCTACGGAATACACTGACATTTGTCTACGGGCCCAGGGCCCGTAGCCAAGTGTCAAAAGTCTAAATCGCTTAGAAAACGAATAGATTAGGTCGACCAATCACACTCCAGCTCGTGATTCCGCCGCGGCGCGCGCATCGTACGCCGGCAACGAGCTTGGATGTGATTGGTCAACCTAATCTATTCGTTTTCTAAGCGATCCGGGGGCCAGGGCCCGTAGCCAAGTGGCAAAATTATTCTATTCGATCGAATCGTATCGAATAGAATAGTTTAGGTCGACCAATCACACTCCAGCTCGTGATTTCGCCGCGGCGCGCGCATCGTACGCCGGCGACGAGCTTGGATGTGATTGGTTGACCTAATCTATTCGAAACGATAGCGATTTACGCTATGACACTTGTCTACGGGGGCTGGTGTCAAACTAAACCAACTAAAATGTGTCGGCTAATACGAACACGCGTAGTCACGGTACAGTTGGTCAATCAGAATAAGGGGCCCGAATAATTCACAGCGACACGCCACACCGCTACATGGTTGATTTGACACTTATACGCACGAAAAGCTTTCCGATACATTCATTAGGTATGTGTACCAATAAGGAGAGGAATTCCTTGGGTGCGGGAACCTCAACGCGGTGCACCCGGATCTCAGCACCTTTCACTCGCCACGGGGGTTTTGGGGGTTTGAGGGGGTCATCTTGAAAGCGTAGATGGCCCGGGGTCAGCTGGGGTGCGATTAATGTGCTTATTGGGTAACTTCACACCCCGGTATATCCATAGGCTAGTTTATAATATTACACACGCCATTACATTACTATTTAATACATTATATTTAATACATTTAATATATAATACATTACAGTAGGTACAGGTTTGAAATACCGTTAATCGTTTACAATGTTTATTATGGTTATAAAATATACATATACAAAGATAATTATACCTCGTGTGTTCATAAAATTTGAGACGAAATAAAAGTTGCATAACTTTTTTAATAATCAACGTATATTTCTAAAATTCTCAGTAAAGATTAATTTGATAATAATCAACAATAAAATATAATTATTGTTCAAAATTACCATGTTTGTTTTTAATAGGGGCTCTTAGACGATTTGGCCAGTCATCAATGACGGCACGAATCTTTTTCAGCGGAATATGCTTTGCTTCTCGGACAAGCGCTCGCTTCAGTGACTCTCATACGCACGAAAAGCTTTCCGATACATTCATTAGGTATGTGTACCAATAAGGAGAGGAATTCCTTGGGTGCGGGAACCTCAACGCGGTGCACCCGGATCTCAGCACCTTTCACTCGCCACGGGGGTTTTGGGGGTTTGAGGGGGTCATCTTGAAAGCGTAGATGGCCCGGGGTCAGCTGGGGTACGATGGATGTGCTTATTGGGTAATCTTACACCCCGGTATATCCATAGGGTAGTTTATAATATTACACACGCCATTGTTATGCACAGATTTGAAAGACCGTTATTTGATTGAAAGTTTATTATGTTTATAAAATATAGAAAGATAACTATATAAGAAACAATAGTTGTTTTCCTTTTTTTGAACGAAGAAACTCCTCTCGACCTCACTGGAGGTAACCGTGATGTGGGTATGTGTAATTCTTGCAACTTCTGCTTCTGGTTCCAACATACTCACTGCCGGATTCTCCTGACCTAATTTAGCCCTTGCGGCCCTTTGAGGATCTAGCGGCGCATTCAAACAAGCAGATTCCTTCGCACCCTTTCCCTTCACATTTCCCTCTTACTGCTTTAGATCCATCGCACTCACAGTGAAACGAGGCCACTGCCGAGAAGCAAAGAGCAACAATGATCAGTAGGGGTCCTGAAAAAGATTAGTCTATTTGTAGAGATGTCGATTTTTTAATTTGAATTTAAGTGTTTTTGAAATAAATTCCAGCAGTTTTGAGAGAGGTTGGAAGGGTAAGAGGGGTCACATTTCAATTAAATTTGAGCGACACGTTGTGTTGCAACCCAAAATTCACTCACACATGGTGAGTCACTGCCATTTTTGTGACACAGTCTCCTTCGATGCGTTGCATCCAATTACATGGTTTTTTCGTCCATGAGTACAATATACCTAGAAATACGTTCCAAGTTTGAAATTCATGTTTCTTAGTCAAAGTCTCAAAATACTTTGAATGTTGTGCGTCTTATTGGGATTGTTTATATACTATACCTATATTCTTTATTGTTTCAGGGTTAATGGAAATAAAAAAAACAAAATGCGATCATTACCATTGTTTTAATTATCTGAAGTTCTAAATAAAAATTGGTGCAAAATACTGGTTTTTGTCCCTTGGTTTCGTTAATAGATTGCGTGCATGAAATACACATTCATTATCATTCGTATAGAAAAGGCATCAGTTCAACGTTTTTATGCACTAAAAGCGGCCATATTGGATTTTATTTTTTTTGACAGTGAACTATATTTTGCTAGTTAGTTAAGTATATTTGATATCCCTATTGCGGTAGTTGTAAAAAAATACATAAACCACCATTTTGTAACGGCGGCGGCCATCTTGGATTTACAAGGATACAGTATATAATAGATTAGCTTGTGTTGTCAACAGATCTAAAGATATGTGCCAAATATTAGAACCATTCCTAATTCCATCCACAAGAAGGGGTCAATTTTCAATTACTAAGCTGATTTGAGCCAAACAAACAGGTCAAGTTAAATAATAGCGTTTAAAAAGGAGAGGGTGGTTTTGAGGGTGGTTAATAGAGTTTTTGTGCTGACAACGCAGGAGACTGGGGTCTTCCGGCTGACAGCACAGAACCCCTCCAGTGAGCTCTGGCTACCCTACTTACCGGTGGAAACAGCGAACACTATGGTTATTATGGCCGCGGGTCTTTTGTAGGGCGGAGGTAGGTAGTACCCCAGTCGGACAGCTCATTTCGGACGTACCGTCGTGTCCTACCATCGTAATGCAGTAAGTACTGTGGATTTTTTTACGATTTCCCAAATGTTGAAAAAGTTATTTTTGGAACCAAAGAAATAATACCTTTTCGACATTTAGGAGATAGACATATAAGATCGAGACTATACTGAGACCAACTTTTATTTTATTACTAGCGTACCCACGCGCGGCTCCGCCCGCGTGAATGTTGGCTATCGCCACCAAGTCTTTTTTAAGCTGAGGGACTGCCCGTACTAACTTTTAATTTCTATTCCTTCGAAATCAGTGGTTGCAGCTAAACGTATTCATTTCATCTCAAGTTCTATCAAACCCTTCAAAGTACAGTGCCATGCATCGCGGCCAAAGCCCGTTTAATTACCATCATTATCCTTTTTCATTGTCTTCTAGATTTTATGTGGATTAGATAGCTGCTCTGGCCAAAGTATGTGTGACTCGGAAGAGGCCCTTTGAAAAACCCTTTCATCATAGTTGCATTGCACTTTCACATTCGATGCACTATTTCAAATTAGTGAACATTATTTATTACTTATTTATTGCCGAAAATCTGATTTTTTTATTATTAAAATCTTGCTACAGACATTGACATTTGACAATCTGATTTATCATTCAAGAAGTTCATGAAAGTAAAGAAAGAGGATATACTAATAAATACCGGTCAAGTGCGAATTGGGCTCGTGCACGCAGCGTTCCGTACAAAATTGGGTTGAGGGGGATTTCCGCACGACAAAAAAAGGGGGCGAACTTAACTTTGTTGCAGTGCTTCTTGTCTTGAATGACAGACATACATTTGCTTTCCGGACTTTTCCCTGTACTTATGCTATAAGATTTTACTTTCTGCAAAATATCTGGATTCTAGCCCAAAGGGAAATACCCCTTTTTTTTCGTGCGCAAAAACCCCGTCAGGCTTCACCTCAACGGAGCCAACGGAGAGGATGGTATGTCAGAGTAGAGTATTTCCTACCAATGCCTGTGTGATCGAGGAATCTGGTGTGTCCTAGAAAGGATATCCCAGAAAACCCAACCGGTTCCGGCCACCAACACTGGCGACCTCGACGTGTTATTAGGAATCTAAATCCCCATCTCTATAAAAAAGCGCGCGTGGAAATATAACACCCTGCCACCCTGGGTCTGCTTCTGCTAGGGTGACGGTTAGCCTCGACCGTCACCCTAGGCCCGTACTCGTGGAAGACGGTTCATGGTTCTACGAACTACGCCGCCCGGTGCGCCTTCATCGGCACGGGGAAGTGCTGGATCTCTCCCGCAGCTTTTCCACCACCACTTGCGCGCATTACTGCCTCGCAAAAAAAGCAGTGGCGTTCCACATACTCTCTATGGTGACCATGGTCCGCACCAGGGAATTCACCATGAGGCTTACCCCACCGACGTCTGCTTCTAGGACATGGCACCACTCTATCCACTCTGGAGACTCTACCAGTGTATGAAGAGGTGGTGTGCCCACGGATCAGCCCCGGCAATGGTGGCATTCAAACGTCAGCACCCTGCCTACGCAATGCAGGAACTCACCAAAACAGCCATGCCCATCAGTAAGCCTTGGATAGCACTAACGTCGCCGAAGATAACTTAACGACCTCCGTCCTCCATGAGTGCAGGCCTGGAGATGGTAGGTCAAGCCACCTATTAGTCGATAGTGAGACCACAGTTTGGATATTACGCTACGTGTAATGCCAAGCATTATCCGCAACATTCCTTTTATCTAATTCAACTTGATGCCTCTACGTGTTCTTAAGAAAGAGGTCTTGACAGACAGAGAGACGGATAACGAAGAGATAAGGTTTTTTTCCTAATCAGGCACAGAACCCTAAAAATTAATACATTCTATTTACTTTTGAGGAAAAAGAAGTAAAGGATATTACTCTATGAAAATTTAGACATAGTCAATTTTAGTTCCTGTTGCTATGACAACTATTATAGACGGCGATAAAAACGTTTGCAACATCTAATTTTCTTTTTATTACTAAATTTCCTGAATTAATCATATATTTTTAATTATGTTATATGCTATTCGAAGCGGAGACAAATCCAAAAAATCATAGATCATGATAATCTGTTCAGCCGTTCTTGAGTTCTGGCAAAAGCACGTTTTTAGCCCTTTTCAGGGCTTTAGGGTTCGAATTTTAAAAAATCCTTTCTTAGTACACCTCTACGCATTAAAACACACATATTCTGCAAATTTCAAGTCTCTACGACCAGCGGTTTAGGCTGTGCGTTGTCTCTAGGTCAGTCAGGACTTTGAATTATATAGTATAAGATTTATTTATTTTTAACATATTTTTATTACAGGAACCCTATTACTCTCTGGAGCCCTATACTAGCTATAACACTTAGTTTGGGTCTAGAGTCTAGAGAGTACTGTGTTGTGTAGGTAGCTAGATACTATACCTACTTGGATACTTATTTCTGTTATATAGAAAAAAATACCAAGTTTGGAATTAAATAAATAAATATTATAATAAGCATAGTTTAATTAGCTTGTATTATGAGTTCTAGAACACGGATAAACGTACTTTAAAATTCATGTTTCTCATTCGAAGTCTAAAGGAACTCTGATTGTTATTCGTGTTATCGCGGTCATAATATAGTATCGTTTCAGTTTCGGGGTTACTAAAAACTGAAAAAGACATAATAAAACATACGAATATTTAAATTTTATGCTTTTTGTGTTATCTGAAACTCATAAATAAGACCAAAAATTAGGTACAAACTTCTAGGTTTTATCATTTAATTTTATTTCGCGAAACTAGGTATTCTAATATTATAAAGTTGAGAAGTTTGTTTGTTTGTTTCGTTGAACGTAGATCGATAAGAAAAAATATTTTATTGTTGAATAGTGCATTTATCCAAGAAGGTTATTATAACATCACGCTATGATCAATAGGACCGGAGTAGTGGTGAGATTATGTTGCAAAATCGGGGAAAATATATTATTATTCTGTATTTTTTTTTGTGATACTAAGGTATCGTACACACAATCATATTACACATTTTTTTTAAATTTATTAATTTAATATTACAAACAGACACTTCAATTTTATTTATTTTATTTTATATTGCTATTAACCCTGAAATGATTTCTGAAACGATAAAGATAATATAGAGGTATAAATGGTCGCAATAAGACGCTCAACAATCAAAGTATCTTCAGACTTTAACTGAGAAACATGAATTTCAAATTTGGTAAGTGTTTCTATATTAAATATTACACCACTAAACGTTAGAATAATTTGGGCTCATTTATTGTGTCGTGGTAAATGCTCTGATGCTATTATGATATCCAGGCTCTGAAAATGGAGGTCATAAGAGCTTCTGAAGTAACAATATAAACCCGTCATGTTTAGACTCCTTTTATATGCTAGTTTATCCACTTACTTATAGAAAGCTTGTTTTAAAAAGTCTTTTAAAAATTAATAACTTATTTATTTATTAAATATCCTGAAACGATGGTTCCAAAACTAAATCAAATAGCTTTCCGACCTACTCCACTCTCCACTCCCCGTAGTTATTTTAAAAATCGACGGTCCCTGAGTTAAATCACTTAAGTGGTAGATACCTACGTGATTTGCAGGTTTTAATATAGCAGGAACCTAAAGAGACGTTTTGTTAAAAAAATGGTCTCATTAATGAGCTTATAATCCGTAAATGTCAGCAGGTACAACTTCAGTTACTTACTTCAGGAAGAATTCCAATGCATAACTAAATAACATAACATAACATAACATAAACTCACGCCTATATCCCCGAAGGGGTAGGCAGAGGTGCTAGCACCCACATTTCGCCAGTTTATGTTTAGGTCACAATGTAATAGGTGGCGAGCCTATGGCCATTAACCGGGCACTTATAAACCTGCGATAAATACACACATAACTTCGAAAAGCATCGAAAAGTCATTGGTGTGTGCCATGGTGAACCTGGGATCGAACCCGAGACCTCGTCTCAGCAGTCCATTACCCAGATCACTAGGCTACCGCGGTCTAAGTTATAAATAACGCACAAAATATTATTTTTACTGTCCGTACCAAGTGATATATACAAAATATAATGACCTTAGTTAAGTAGAACAAGAGAGAATTTTAAAGCTTTAAAATTCTCTCTTGTGAGAGTTTTTTTTTGTAAAAATATTAATAAAACCCAAAAAGAACAATCTCACAGATCCCAACTCTACAAAATGTACAAACTAAAAATGATGGAATATATTTTTCAGGAGCACTACTGGTCATCATGGCGCTTGTCTGTGCAACGATGGTAGCGGAGACAAGCGCATTAAAATGTAAATGCGAAGGAAGTAAATGGGTGGCACGTGATCAGTGCAAGGATTTCATATGCCAGATGAACTGCATCGATTATTGTGTTGAAGAAGTAAGACGGGTGCGATATCAAGCAAGTAGAGAATAGCATGGTTTAAGAACACAAAGTTTGCTATACCGGAAGTGACACATGCTGACGTCACTAAGTGGCGACGAAACATGAATCTGAAAACATTGTCAGCCACTGGTCTATTCAAAAATATATGGGAATCATATAAATTATCATTTTGTATGTCTAATTATACGAACAATTTTAGGTTTAAACTTATGTTAGGTAATGTAATTGGTAATTAAAACTGCATTGTTTTATCGGATTCACATAGGTTGGTGATTATTATTTTCCTCTACTGGTAACAATATTGGTGATGATGTAGGTCTGTGTCTCCCACATGATCACTGTCTCGGGAATGCCATACCTAATATTATTATACTTATTGTGGAGAATAGTACAAACGGGTAGTGGGTAGGATAATGTTTGTTAAACTAGCAATTAAAACAGTACTACATATTTTTAATTTTATTTTAAAATTCCTCTCCGAATTCTAAGTCATCTACCGTCATGGGGATGGCAGATGACTTAGAATTCGGAGATTTCGGATTATTCTGTTTGACATCGGATTCTAATCACATTCGATAAGAAGTTTTGAGAATAACATAGAAGAAATGAAAAAAAACCGGTGTCAAACTAAACCAACTTAAATGTGTCGGCTAATACGAACACGCGTAGTCACGGTACAGTTGGTCAATCAGAATAAGGGGCCCGAATAATTCACAGCGACATGCCACACCGCTACATGGTTGATATGACACTCATACGCACGAAAAGCTTTGCCGATTCATTACGTATGTATATCAATAAGAAGTGGAATTCCTTGGGTGCGGGAACCTCAACGCGGTGCACCCGGATCTCAGCACCTTTCACTCGCCACGGGGGTTTTGGGGGTTTGAGGGGGTCATCTTGAAAGCGTAGATGGCCCGGGGTCAGCTGGGGTGCGATTAATGTGCTTATTGGGTAACTTCACACCCCGGTATATCCATAGGCTAGTTTATAATATTACACACGCCATTGTTATGTAGGTACAGGTTTGAAAGACCGTTAATCGTTTACAATGTTTATTATGGTTATAAAATATACAAAGATAATTATACCTCGTGTGTTCATAAGTTTTGAGACGAAATAAAAGTTGCATAACTTTTTTAATAATCAACGTATATTTCTAAAATTTTCAGTAAAGATTAAGTTGATAATAATCAACAATAAAATATAATTATTGTTCAAAATTACCACGTTTGTTTTTAATAGGGGCTCTTAGACGATTTGGCCAGTCATCAATGACGGCACGAATCTTTTTCAGCGGAATATGCTTTGCTTCTCGGACAAGCGCTCGCTTCAGTGACTCCAAGTTTGGGTAGGGCTTTCGTCAGGCCCTGAGCTTTAATTCAGTGCATAAAAAATAATCCAGCGGGTTGAGGTCGGGGCTGAAGGAGGGCCAGTTGTTTAGCGCGATGAAGGTCTTTTTTGAAGGGAAATTTTCTCTCAACCAAGCTTGGGTGGTATTTGTCTTATGGGATGGCGCCGAGTCTTGCTGGAAAATCCAATCCTTGTTGTGAAATAAAGTATGAGACAGGGGTTTCACAACAGGCTCTAAAATATCACTTTGATAATTCTTGACTTTTACCTTGACGCCATGTTGGCAGAAATGGAGCGAAGTGAACCTTCATACGAAACTTCCCACCATACCACCACACTAGCCGGATGATGAGCACGCCAATCATTCCATGCTAAAGCTGGGAGATCCTTGCTACTTTTGGCATACACTTTATTGTTTTGTGTATCGATCGATCGATATCACAAGCTCCAATTCCGTGAGGCATTACACAGCAATGTCTATCGCAGCAAAGTTTCATCACGTAGGTAGTTTGTTGGTGTCCATTTTCGCAACATTTGTGAATTTAACACGCACTGGTTGGGGTAAGTTTGAACACCAATTACCTCATATTGACGTTTAGTTATTAGTATAAATCGGATGTTAACGACCTTTTTTTATATGGCAACGTCTTCGTGCTTCACCTCATCGGAGCTAACTTCCCATAACACAAGCTAGTTAAACTATGCTTACTTTGGGTTTAGGGAGCGCTGTGTAGAATGTCGTAGAATATTTATTTATTTATTTTATTTATTATTTATATCGGATCTACAAAAGTACAGCTAGGCAAAACGCGAAGAGATTGATTATCCGTTTCGGCAAGTCTCGGTGCATGTCTCTATGCACTCCTTGGAGTTGCATGTTGCTGATGCTAGTCTCCTTCCAACGCAGTGACAGGTAAACGCTCCAAATTGACCCATTGTTGTGGCGACAAGTGCGGTGACGAGCAGCAGTATTACTGGAAAGAAAAGAGAAATGACAAACAGACAGTAAAATTAATATTGATTGAGTGCGTTATTTATAACCTATTTAGTTATGCATCGGAATTATTTCTGAAGTAAGTAGCTGAAGTGGTACCTAGACTTTTATTTATTTCTTTATATTTGAGAAACCAACAGCCAAGTTACAGCGAAATACAAGTAGGTAATTGATTAATACGAGATGTCAGAGAACAGAGTTAAACAAAATGATGATACTTAAATAATATGCAATTTATTTAACTAAAAGAAGTCATAAATGCTTCGAAAAAATCGAGACTGAGCACCCGGTACCCGTCGCACAGGTTCAATAGGATTTCGTCCTTCTAGCAGTAAATACATCGAATTTAAATTGCGTAAAATGATCGTTTAAAACGGGGATATAAGCTTAGTTTAACAAAGCTTTTTTACTTAGACTATTTTTTTAATAAAACGGTAGTTTAGGTTATCCTGAAGGGCGGATGCGCGCCGGAACCTCCACGCGGTGCACCCGGACAACGGAGGCAAGCAGTACCTCCCACTCGTCACGGGAGACGCTGCTGCCTGCTGCAAATGCCGGCCGAGGCGTCTGAGAGCTGCTCCGAGGCTCCCTACGTGTCACTATAGTTATAAATTTTTAAAAGACTTTTTAACAAAAAGTTTTCTAGGAAATGCGTAGACATATTAAAGGTGTCTAAACGTTTATATAGTTAGTTAAGTTCTTATGACCTCCATTTTCAGAACCTGGTATTATAAAGCATCACAGTATTTGCCACGACAAAATAAATGAGCCTAAACTCTAGATTTCTCGTTTAATAAATACAATATTAGAAACACTTACCAAATTTGAAATTCATGTTTCTCAGTTAAAGTCTGATACTTTGATTGTTGAGCGTTTCATTACAACCATTTATATATTATCTTTATCTTTTCAGAGATCAATTTCAGGGTTAACAGCAATATAAAATAAAAAGAAAATAAAAGATTATGCTTACTGACATCTTTTTCTTTTTAAAGTTTTGAATTTAAAGATTTATGTGAAACAAAAATAAGTGTTTACCAAAGTAATACCTATAATAGATACTGGTTTTTATATTTTACTCTATGAATTTATACAAAAAATATAAACAAAATTGAAGTTTATATCAATATGGTTGGATATATCTATTCGCGAAATAAAATTGAATGATAAAACCTAGAAGTTTGTACCTAATTTTGGTCTTATTTATGAGTTTCAGATAACTCAAAAAGCATAAAATTTAAATATTGGTATGTTTTATTGTCTTTTTCAGTTTTCAGTAACCCTGAAACGATAAGGGTACTATATTATGACCGCAATAACACGAAAAATAATCAGAGTTCCTTCAGACTTCGAATGAGAAACATGAATTCTAAACTTGGTAAGTTTTTTTATATTTCAGAAATAGTTATTCGTATCTGGGGGCGTACTATACCACTCTGGACCCAAACTAAGCGTAGCTAGTAATAGGGTTCCACTGTGCCAAATCTCGTAATAATAATAATGTTCAAATTCAGTGTCAGTCTTGGCTCGATCTCATGTCGATCTCTCAAGTGTCAAGAAAGGTATTCATTTGGTTACAATAATAACTTTTTAACGACATTTTAGTAAATGGGGAAAAGTCCACATAAAATTTAGAGATTTTAGTTAAGTTTAGGGAAAATGTACAACAGAGGCTTTATTTCGCAAATATTTTAGTTTGGATACTTACTTATTGTTTTACATTTCTGTAAAATAAAGTATCTTTTTCAGGAGTACTACTGATCATCGCCGTGCTTTTCACAGCACAAATAGCAATGGCTGCCCCGAAGTGTGAATGCAACGGAAAAAGAGTAGTGCCATCATCATGCAAATATAACGGTACTTGCAAGTATTGCACCCTTCAGTGCGCAAAGGGAAAAGGCGGTAGCGGCTAGATCGGGATGTTTACGCAGAAAAATGTGCATTTTAAAATTTGATATTGCCTAATGAAACTGAAACTATGATATATTTTTTTCACAAAATATATCGAGAATAAAAATTCAAATCAAATCAACTTTTAGATTCCTTATTAAATTTCAAATTAATTCTATTGAGTACTGTACACATAACGAAGACTGAGAAAAATGTGATATTATTACACTCCATACATTTGCACTAGGTACGCGCTATGTGGCTGTGATGTCACTACTATTTTGTATGGAATTTGCGTGAAAGATCAATACTCTCAAACCTTTGCATTTGTAATATTAAGTACCTTGTAGGATTCGCATCGCAAAGAAAGCTAGTCTGGATCATTGCCAATAGAAAACGAACGTACACCTAATGGGATATTTTTTTTAAAGTAAGTAAGTAGGTACTTCTTTATTGAACGTAGGTATTGTACGAAAATTATTTTACGTATTTATTGCATCCATAAGAGAGTATTTTGACCGGCCACCATTAAAACTGTCACCGCATACCATCAAAGAATTGCAGAAAAATTTGAAAATATTCTTATTCGCAATTAGCTCCACACTACACACTGCTGCAGTGTTGATATATTTTTTTCCCAAATACTAATTACTGTTGATAGTTGCCATAAATTATACCAGATAAACGTGCATAATAATTATGTAGATACATTTTGTGTTTGAAACTGTGCGTTTGTGAAAAAAAAAAATTTCATGATTTTTTATTAATTGCAACATTAGATCCATCATAAAAGGGTTAATTATTTATAGAGTTTGCGGTTATAAAATACTTATAAGTACAAAGATACGACTTAAATAATATAAGTTGAAAACAATACACTAAATGTTTTCTATATCAAAAGTTTTATTATCCGAATCAGTGAGGTAACCCTGGGTCGTATATAGCATATAGCAGCACAGTTTCCACACGTAGTTTTTGGACTCCAATTTTTCATCACTTCTACGTATTGTTCTGGCAAGCACCTGAATAATCCCCCTTCTCTTTTATTGGCAATTTGAATCACACTCTTGGTTTGTTTGACCATCATTGCAGCATACTGGTATGTTGGTTAGTTAAGTGCAAATACGTGGGTCAGAATATTCTTTTGTTCCATATCTTTACTTGCGGAAAGTACCAGAGTAGGGTGAACAAGAAATTATATTCGATTAGTAGTCGTAACGAGAGACTGTATACAGTCAATATATATCGTAATCCGATCAATATAAGATATAGATGAGCAAACGCGATAAGATTGATGTGTAAACAAATGCGATTAGTCAAACACCGAATCACGATAATATACGATTGACATATTGGCCGTGTCCAGGGGCCTTAGGTACTCCGAAAAACGAAAATATTCGTATCCGTTGACGTTTTGACCGTTTAGCTACCCCGAAAGTGTTACGTTTCGGATTTCGGATCCGTCTTCAATCGTTTGACATTGAAGTTGTCGATCGTTATCAGTACACCTCCTACTCCCAAAATACATTTGACGTTTTCGCTGTCGTTGTTTGACAAATGGCCCGTTTTCGTTCGATCCGAAACGTTCATGTTCGATTTTCAGAGTAAGGCCCCAGTCTCTTTTTAGGAATACTATATACTTACTATTCGAATGTAATTTCGTGCTTACAGATTACAACTTATTGGAACTAACGGATTGAGAACCCTGACTAGCTTACATAGTTTCCGAAATCGCTCTTGTTTTGCGGGCACATTGAGCTGCGCATGCGAACTGGCACTTATAGCCCTCGGGACCCTTGCATTTTGCTGATACCATTTTAGTCCCGTTGCACTCACACCCCGATTTGGCCGCCATTGCTGTGCAGACAAGTGCGGCGATGAGCAGAAGTACTCCTGAAAGAGAAAGTTTACTGTATTGTTGCTCCTTTTTAACCGACTGCAAAAAAGGAGGTTCTGAATTCTAAAGGAGGAAGGACACGACGGTATCTCCCGTCCGAAATGAGCAGTCCGACTGGGGTAGTACCTCCGCCCTACAGAACACCGCGGCCTAACCATCGTGTTGTGTTCCCGTTGGTAAGTAGGGTAGCCAGAGCTCACTATACCCCTCCTTACCCCACCCCTTCCTTTCCTAGCCTCCCCACCCCATCCCACCCCATCCCAGCCGTCCCCCCTTCCCTTCAGGGTAGGCAGCGCGTGTCTGACACCCTTAGTGTTGTACAAGTCCATAGGCTACGGAAACCGCGCTTCCCATCAGGTGGGCCGTGTGCTTGTCTGCCACCTACGTTGTATAAAAAAAATCAAGTCTATTTTTTTTAATGTTTGTTACCTCAGAACTTTCGACTGGGTGAATCGATTTCGATGATTCTCTTTTAATTGATAGCTGGCGCTTCCCGTGTGGTCCAATTTCAATTTGGTCCGTTGAAGTCGTTTTTTTTTTGAAAAGTTTTTAGTTATATCTTAAATGTAATAATAGGTTTTAACTTTGCATTTTGTTACTGATCGATTTTTCCTTTCCATAAGGTTTAGGATCACTTCCTCAGTATCAAAACATATTCAGAATCGTTCTTATAACATAACCTAAGTATATTTTTTTAAATATCTCCATAATCTACAATATTTACAGCAATTACGTTTTATGGCGGAACCATACTTCGCTATTCGCTTCTTCTCCAAACTATCGTTAATCCCAGTCGCATCCAAAGCTTTCACCCCGGAATCTGGGTTTTCGCTATTCGATATTCGCCTATAGTGTAGGTATTCGACGAAATTCTTATAGACGACTAATATACACGAAAATAGGCCTTCCCTACTTCGTTGGATACACGTGAATAAAGGCGAATAGCGAATAGCGAAATGTGGTTCCGCCTTACGATTGTGTTTTAGATAGAATAAATCAAAAAATAAATTGTTTAATGTTTATTCATTTTCTATAACGTTTTGTAATATACTGGTATCGTTCCGCCTAATGTCACCATTGGGTTGTGAAGGTCAGATAGCAGTCGCTTCACGGAAAATATCGAGGTTCAGCCAAATCCGCAGTTAAGACTGGTAAAGCGGACCCCAGACTCCGAGGTGAAAGCTTTGGATACGACTAGGATAAACGCTAGGTTGAAGAAGAAGTGCCGCCATACGATTGTGTTTTAGATAAAATAAAACAAAAAATGTTTATTCATTTTCTATAACCCTTTGTAATTGACGTGTAACATTCTTATGAATAAATGAGTTATGAGTTATGAGTTATGAGTTATGAGTTATGAGTTATGAGTCATGAGTTATGAGTTATGAGTTATGAGTTATGAGTTATGAGTTATGAGTTATATAAACTATTTCGAGTCTAGATAGTGATGTGCATTAGATATGATCTAGATAATTATTCTATTCTCTAGATATTAGTCACCAATTAGCGCCAATCAAAAACTAGCATTACGCATTACCACAGAATAAAAAATATCTAGAAATAGAAGTAGCAAGGGGGCAGGGTCGCCAAAACGTTAAGTTGAGGTACACTTAAGTAAAGGACTCAGGCATTTGAAGGGGTTCATATAAATAATATATACACAGATTAATCAATCAATCAATTATCCTATTACAGTCCACTGCTGGACATAGGCCTCTCCCAATGTACGCCATAGCACCCGATCCTCCGCCTTGTGCATCCAGTCTATCCCAGCTACCCTTTTCAGTTCGTCCGTCCATCGTGCTGGGGACATACTACTTGCCGTTTGCCGGTTCGCGGTCTCCACTCAAGGACTCGTTTGCTCCACTGGCCATCGGTCCTTCGGCAGATGTGGCCAACCCATTGGTAATTTCACTTTCTTCTTCTTCTTCTATCTTATCTTACATTTATAAATACGATATAGATACACTTACCAAGTTAAGAATTCATGTTTCTCAGTCAAAGTCTGAAGATACTTTGATATTTGTACGTCTTGTTGCAACCATACATTATCTTTATCTTTTCAGGGTTAATGAAAAAAATTAAAAAAAGTTCACTAACATTTTTTCTTTTTATGGTTATGTGAGATTTAAAACTAAAAATACCTAAATGCGTAATTGGTGCGCGAATTTATTAAACTAATATCTCGAGTTTGTTTATTTGACCGCATTCATCTCAGGAATTACTGTTTCGAATTACGAAGGTACATTGCAAAACTAATTAATTACGGGCATGTATAATTAAGCGGGTAAATTATCAATAAATAATTTCAATTATACCTATTTCGTGTTTTGTTTCGTGATTTAAAAGAAACGACAACGAGGAAATGATAAATGCTTTTTTTTATTAAACGCTTACGCTTAGGTAGGTACTATACTTAAATTTATTCTAACTGGAATAGTTTTTAAAGAATACTACTTCAATATTTGTATGATATTTTATTGAACACGATTATTAGGGACAACAGTTCACAATACATAATAAATTCAATTAAATCAACAGTTACAACAAGTTATTAGTTAATCATATTATGAATGGAAATATTAGTGTCTAATCTAGTCTCTTTAGTGTCACATCTAACCCCTTACATCTAAATATTGACTAATAAAACTTTATCAGCATCATTGGGCACCATACGTTCTGGAGGAGCATCGCAAGGACCATCATGCACTTTCTCTAGCGATGGGTTACCAGCGCAAGATAACACGCATATATTGCTATAAGTCTGACCGTCGTTACCACATACTGGCATATACACAGCAGGGCACATACAGGCCTCAGTTTCAGCTTCACTGTTCACCTCTCCGGTCGCAACTTCCTCACATGATCCAGATCTAGCCTGTGTTATTTGTGTCCTTGCTGTTGCGGCTGCGCACCCCAGGAGGCACGGATTGCCGTACGTTATTCCATTGGAACCGCATACCGGTGATAAGTTTCTTGGGCACACGCACGGTGAATCAGCCAATGTTGTGCAGAACTGTGCACTGATGATCAAAAATGTAACTGGAAAAAGAAACAAAAGTTGGTTAGTTATGGTTTCCGTGATACCGGGCGATTCTGGCGTGGCAAACTTTTACAGGTATAAGCTACCTACTGCCACTTTGGTAGTATTGACCTAAGAACCGGTGAATATCTAACTTTTCCGATCTGATAGCGAAATTAAACATTAAAAAAAACATTATTCACATGGGCCTCGATTCTGGTAAAGGCAAACCACTGTCATGCCACTGACACTCTAAAAAATTTAAGTATTTACCGTTATACAGTTAAAGTCTAAAATCAAATGGAAAGAATTCATTAAACTTTTTCATTTGCTCTACAAAATATTATTTAATTTTAGATTTTATACTTTATCTTGATAACAATAAAGTCTACAATTAAGTGGCATTTTTTAAGAGTGTCAGTAGCATGACAGTGTTTTGTCTTTAGAAGAATCGAGGCCCTGTTAACAGACCTATGATGACTTACCTATCAGGCAAGTCATCATAGGCATGTTGATAGATGAAATAATATTTGATAAAAAATATGTCACTTCTGGTTTTCAGATGGGTGAAGGTCAATCTTGACCAAGTCCTCTACTATATAAAAAGAAATTTAATCGGTTTAGTAAAGAGAAAAACATGTCCAATGCATCCTTACATTATCCAAATATCCATTCACCCATCCATACTTACAAACTTCCACGTTTATAATATCAGTTGACTGCCTGAATTCAGGACCCCCTTCAGTAAAACGTGATATCAAATTACCTTTTGATCTTCGATATTACGATCAAATTTATGACTTCACTATCGTTTAAATTATCGAGATTATCTTTAATTATTGTTGCTCCAAATAAATCCTGTTCACTAAGCTTGTTTATTATAAATCATGATTACTCTTATCTAGTGCCAAAACTAAATAGCAATAATCAGAAATGGATTAACTAACTACTTGTCTATAGACCATATCGCAGATAAAAAACAGGATTGCCGCCTTCGCAGCCACGACTGTCTACGTGTGGGTAACAAATGTCGGCACTTCTGACAGGTCCAGGAGAAGACCCAAGAAGTGCTGGTTTGAAGAGATGGTATGCGTGCCACTACCAAGATAGATATACTCAAGATTGTGGAAAGAAGAGAAGGCAAAGCAGGAAAGCGAACCCCGGACTCTGAACTCTGAGGTGTAAATAGGTTTAGTAGTTTCAGAACTTATCGATTATAAACAAACAAATCTTACCTCTTTATAATATTAATACATAGGTATATCCGAAACTAGATTTACCTAAATATCTAATTTTGGATATATTAAAATGTTACATTTATCATACTGTTTCATTTAATTTACATTTTAATTAGATAAGTACTTAATTTACATAACGTAAAATTTAAATTAAAAGATAATACGTGATAACAGAAACTCGATACTAAACCTAAACGTTTAACAAAGACATCAACAGTTGGTACACATCATTTATTTATTCAATTATTTTATTTTATTATGACTTCACTATATTTTGAATTATCGACTGAATTCATGCTCGATCGAACATATCGAATGAATAGGTAATAAACTATTAATATTTTCAATCCGGATAGTATCTGATTGCTTATTCATAAACTATTGACGTCGACGATAATATATTAGGTTTAATGAAATACACTTTGAAAACGTAGAGAGGATGGATAGAAGAAGATTGACGAAACAGAATTATGAAGTGAGTGTGAATGGACAACCTTATAAGGGTCAATACTCGTACGTCAATAATTGGCAAGCTGGCGGAGTACGGTAAAAAAGGCAATATTAGGAGTTAAACTGGCGAGAATGTCCAGCAAATTAAGAATAATAAAATAAAAAAAGCGAAAGATGTGCCAGAATCGTAGCGAGTGGAAACATGTGATCTCTACCAACCCCATTGGAAATGAGGCGTGATTTTACCACACGAAATTGGACCAGACGAGAAAAACCAGCTTTCAGAAAAGATAAAACTCATCAAAATCGGTTCACCCAGTCGACCTTTCTGAGGTAATAATAAAAAAATACAGTTGAATTGCGAAACTCCTCCTTTTTTGTGAATTTGGAGCTGGTTAACATAATTACTTATAATAAACATGTTTATCTTATGATGTCCCTCATACCTGTAACCGGAGCAAAGTGTTAATCACACGGGCGAATCGTCTCTTTAATATGTTTTACGTCAATAAGACTTCACTTCGCCTGATGGTAAGCTAAAGGTATAGTCTCAGGAATGGAGGTCACCATTACAAACACCTATTATAGTGCTTGGTGGCCCTCAGCTTTTTCACGCCCCGCTTAAAGGACCCGGGACTGTAGGAGGACTTTTTTGAAAAATGCATACTTTGAGGCAAACATTTTGAACGAAGGTCAAAAAGATCTCGCATATACTATACAATAACTGGCTAATAAAAAAAAAACAATAAAAAGTAGGTAATCAACCTATATATCGTTTTATGGTGGACATTATGCGTACAGCTAAGGAGTGGAATGCCCTGCCTGAGTCTGTGTTTCCGGAAAGCTACAACCTGGGCGTTTTTAAATCTAGAGTGAACAGGAAAGCGTGCTTCATCATCGACCACATCGTCACTTACCATCAGGTGAGATAGTGGTCAAACGCAGGCCTATCGACTATAAAAAAATTATGTTGTGAAGCCATTGAGTCAGCTTACCAGCGAATAGACCTAAACACTCGTTCTGCGTATGCGTATGCGCAGTACGTGTTTTTAGGTCTCATCTTTACCTCTAATCTAAGTCTGGTATCACGCTCCGCCACAAAACTATTCATGCTCTAGGAGTTAACCGTCTCCATCACGAAGGGCACGATAAAAAAAGAAGTACGATTTAAAAACACTTACTGAATAGAAAATCCATGTTTGTCAGTCAATATCTGTAACGACTCTGTCGGAGTTGTCATTGTGGAATGAAGCGTTGATATCAATGCCTTATCTGTTTATCGAATGCGTTACTCATAGAAACAAAAGATTAAAAAGTACTCAAGTCTAGAATCGATATGTTGAAGAAAACATACAAGTGGATTGTGGTTTTCCTCCAGTTTATTTAGTCAAAGAATGGTGGTCGTATAGTAATGTTGGGACCTACACCGGCTTGTTCTTGCGCTGGCTTTCCTTTGAGTCAGATGGTAGTGGTTCTCGTAAAACTGACCATGGGAAAGCTTTGGATGCAACCGGGATCGGTGCTCGGATAAGGATTAAATAAAAGATTTGGGTACATTCAAACATTATTATTTTGATATACTCGAACTAAGCTTCAATAAATATAACAATATCATACAAAAGTTTAACAAATTCAATCAAAATATATTCCAATTTATCAATAAATAAAACTAAACAACTCATAACTGTCTAAAATTTAGTTTTAGTTCTCAAGTAAATTTTAATCATGTTTTAATAAAGATTATTAATCTGCAAAAGGACCCCGGACATTTATCATGCATTGTAAGAGATATTTCATAATCAAAACCCTCATGCATTGTAAGAGATGGGGAGGATATAGTAAGCCCTCTCGAAGAGCGATATCAGCTCGGGCTCTCTCCGTAAGTAGCGGCAGTGCCGTAAAACTAATTACTACACCACGATGAAGCAGTAGAGATTCAATGAAATTAAAAAAAATCAAGCAAAAGAGATGTTTCATGCTCAAATTACACCAACAAATGGTAAAAATATCTCTAGACAGTTTTGAGCTATTGGATAAAAAAATTCAACAAATATTTTTGACACTTCAACACTTAAGTAAAATGAACTTTAAAATTAAAGCTGGCTGCGTAGGATGCGGTGATACTTAGACACCATGATGCAGCCACCAAGTCTAAATTTATTATGTACTAAACTAATTAGAAGATATGAGAGTAACCGAAGAGGTGACGTCTGGTATGAGGGTATGGAATTGCATGTAGCGCCGATTTCTAAACTATACTCTACAGGGACCAAGACGATACTCATTTGCGAATCATGAACCCAAAGTAAATTATTGGGGCCCGCCTGCTGACAAACTTGTTTCAGTTTTTCCAGCAGCAGTCGGTTTCTTAATTTTTGATCTATCTTGTAATGATTAATTACAGATGTCATTAAATAATTAATTTGACAACTTCTCAACTTTTGTGCTATCTGTACCTGGCACATAATCACTCTGCAATCTGTTCTACTGCGCTGATAATCCTTATAATATTATTCCCGGTCAGTCTTGCTTATGTACCCATATTGAAACTTTAAAAATTTTAGAAACCTTCACAAGGGCCATTACGTGCAAACCTCAAATTTGGATTATTTTTCTGTTCACATTTTAGAGAGCACATATTCCCGTACGTCTTGCCGTTATTTCCACACACTGGTTTGTATATATATGTGCATACACAGTCCGTTTGTCTTTTAGTTCGACAAGGACCTGTGTACTTAACTTTCAAGGCTTCGTTTGATCTTGCTTTTTGACAGTTCAGGGCGCATTTATTAGGGTAAGTTTGACCGTCAGTACCGCACACTGGTGCGTATTCAAAGGTGCATATACAGTTGTCCTGTTCCTCATCGGGCTCGTCGCAAGGGACATCTTTGACCACTTTGATGTCTTTTCCTGATGTGTAGGCTGCGCATCGTAAGAGGCACGGGTTGTTGTACGTTTCTCCGTTAGACCCACACACTGGTCGAAATTCTCTAGTGCATGCGCAAGGCGAGTTCGCTAGTGTCGTGAAGACCTGAACGCTGATGATCAATAATACTCCTGAAACAAAATACAGTCTTATGGTCAAGTTTATCATAACCTGCTGTAACATAAAAATGGCTTATAAGTCACAGAGAAGTTAAAACTGTAGCTATCGCTTGAGAAATGTTTAAGTGAGTTGAGTTGAGAGTGTGAAAGAAGTGGAAATGTTCAACATAAGTACCTAGATCGCAAATTGGGTACTAACTAACATTTCGTTTTAGACCTGTACTTAGATGTTAGGTAAGTACACAGAACAAAGAAAAATCCTGGTTTTTTAATGTCCTGTGGGTAAGTATGATCAAAGAAATTGCAATTAGATTTCAATAGTAAGTATTCATGTGACAAAAAAGTGCGTAAGTATTATGTAATATGCGGGCGATACAAAAATATTATGGAAATGATTTCAAAACGAGTGTACTACGTGAGTTTGACAAACGGAATTTATGTTTTGGATTCTTTGACGTTTACAGTAATTTTACCTTATTCGATAATAAATAGGAAAAATAATGTTCAAAGAGTTGACATTCCGAACAATAACCAAAATTTTAAAGATAGGTTATCTATCTATAAAAAATAAATAATATTAAAGTGCACGTTTATAATGTTTTCTGGTTAATAGCAGATTTTTAATGAATTCGTATGAATATATAATGTACTAAAAACTTAAAAAGTAGTTAGTATGTCTGTCTATTTATTCCGGCCGAGTTCGACGGGTTTTGCCCAGAAAGAGAACTGTTAAAGGCGAGGCTTAGGTTACTTTTTCTTTAGTATAATTTAGATTTTATTTTTGTTTTTATTTTTGCTACATTTTTTTTGTTTCTGCTATTTACTGTGTTTTTTATATCTAATTGACATCATTTTTTTTTAAAGAATTAGGGATCCGCGCAAGAATCATAAAACCAATGAAATTAGTTTTACGTGAAGTTGAAGGTAGATTGTTAAAAAAACTATAGTCAATAAAAAATCTTAATTTTTATATCTATTCTAGAGATAATTTTGTATATTAAAATAAATACTTAATTAGGTACCTACTTTAATTAAGTATTTATTTATTTTACTAAGTGTAGCCTTGAGGTAACCTTGAACCTGTGTATAACGATCTAATATTTAAATTACTTTATTTTTAGAAAGAAGACGCTTCCTAATTACCCTAATGATTATTATATAAGCGTTTATAGTCTCAATCTAACAAAAAGTTTAGTTTCAATCTTGGACTGCTTATCGAATCTTATCTTAATGTAATAAATGCGAAAGTGTATTTTTTAAATTAACTACTAACCGAGTAACCAATATTCTTTGTTCATTTTATTTATTTAGGGACAACCAACAGTTACAATATTTATGTAGGTAGGTATGTACCTACCAATGGACAAATTATTCTCTAAACAATATTGCAACCTACTGCGTTATCCACAAAATTTATCGTCAATACTATACCGTTTTGTTACTACTTAGTAGAAAAAAACCAGCTAACAGATTTTTGACTATATTGCCGGTTCTACTTACCTAACTAATTACCATCAAACTTTTTTATGATTTTAAATCCCGAAACGTTTCGAATGAAAATATCGCCTTATTTGTTTATTAGTGTGTAAGCGTCAATAGCGAAAAAAAAATAGAAATTAAAAAAAATTGTGTTCAGAATCGCTAAATTGACATAACCAAGTTTTTTTTAGATCTACACAACTAATTCACAATTTTGTATTATTAAGCTAAAGGTTACTTGAACAACCAAGTCAAGTGCGAGGTTCCGATGCCCTTTTTTTTTTTTTTTTTTTTTTTTTCGTGCGGAAATCCTCATGGATACCCACCCCGCGGCCAGCGGGGCAGGTTATGTCGGACTCTTACCGACTAAAACCGCACGCCGTCTAGGGTCTTCTGACGCCAGGGTGTAAGGTGGCCCGAAGAGCATTTCCCTCGCACCCCGGCTTGACCCGGGCCATCTCCGGATTCAAGATGGCCCCCTCGGGTTTGGGAACCGCGTGGTTCCCGTCATACCCCCGGAATAGGCGGGGGGGCGCGCTTTGGCGCGCCGCCACCTCGGCCTGCTTCTGCTAGGGTGACAGGCGGCTCCACCCGTCACCCCCAGGCCAGCGCTCATGGAGGACGGAGGTCGTTAGACCTCCGACGCCTTAGGCGTCCGCGCCGGCCGCCGTTCGGGAGAGCTCTGTGCAGCCTCTCCCGAACCCTTTCCGCCGCCTCCTTCTCGAGCATCACTTGCTCGCAGAAGGAGGCGGCGGCCGACCACGCGTCCGCACTCTGCACCATCGCTGCGATCAGCACCGGCAGTGTGAGGACTCCCACCCCGAGGGCTGCCAGGAGGGCCTGTCTCGGCACCTCCCACGCCGGACACTCGGCCAGCGTGTGCAGCCCTGAGTCCTCGCCCGCATCGCAGTGATGGCACTCGGGCGTTGGCTCCTTCCGAATCAGACACAAGTGATCCCCGAAGCACCCCTTACCAGAGATCACCTGCGTCAGCCGGTACGAGAGGCCCCCATAAGGCCTCTCCAGCCAGTCCTCCATGACGGGTCTTACCGCCGCTATAACGGCGTGCCCCGCGCTTGGTTGCCCAAGTCGGTCCTTCCACTCCACCACGGTATCCCGGCGGAGCTGGGCGTGGACGGCCTCGATTACTCGAGGCTCCGGGTCCAGTCCCCGCTCCTGCGCCTCCTTTCGCCACCAGTATAGGCGCGAAAGGGCTCTCGCCTCCAGGTCCCACGGTGGAGTCCCGGCAAGGAGACTCGCCGCCTCGAAGGAGATCGTGCGGTACCCCCTGATGACCCTGACAGCCATAACGCGCTGCGGCGCTCGCAGCGTGCGCCAGTTACGGCTATTCAGGGCCTCCGCCCAGATCGGGCATCCATACAGGGCCATGGACCGCACGATCCCCGCGTAGAGCCTCCTGCAGGAGTCATCCGGCCCCCTCATGTTGGGCAACAGCCTCGCCAGAGCGTTAGCCGTGCCCTTCAATTTGGGGGCCAGCCTTCGGAGATGCTCCCCGAAGTCCCATCGGCCGTCGAGCACGAGCCCCAAATATTTCATCTGGGGCTCAATGCCGATGGATATGCCTCCCACATCAATCCTGGATCCCGCCGGTGGCACTCTCCGAGGCCCATGGAAGAACAGAGCCTCGGTTTTGTGCAGAGCCACCTCGAGACCCAGCTGCCGGATCCGACCCACGACTTGGGCAACCGCGGTCGTGGCCTTCAGGGTCGCTTCGCTGTGAGACGCCCCGCACGCCGTCACTAGCGTGTCGTCCGCGTAACACGTGACGGCTGCCCCGTCCACGAGCTCACCGCGAAGCACCCAGTCGTAGCCGATATTCCACAGGAGCGGCCCCAAGACCGATCCCTGCGGAACACCGCACGACATTTCCCGCCTGCCGAGACCGGTCATGCTCGGGTAGATGACGGCTCTCTCCGACAAATACGCCCCGACTATGCGGCGAAGGTAGAGAGGCACTTCGTGATACACGAGCGCCTCCCTAACGCAACTCCAGGGCAAGGTGTTGAACGCGTTGGCGATGTCCAGGGACACCGCCAACATCACCTCACCCCGGGCAACTGCATCCTTCGCCAGAGCCTTCACGCGCATGATGGCATCCACGGTGGAGCGCCTCTGCCGGAAGCCGTACTGGCCATCCGACAGGTCCGGCCCCACTCTGTAGAGGTGCTCGACGAGGCGCTTCGCGATCACTCTTTCAAAGAGCTTGCACACCTCGTCGAGCAACACTATGGGCCGGTAGGCGGACGGTGAGTCCGCCAGGCGCCCCTCCTTTCGGATGAGGACCAGCTTCCCCGTCTTCCACAGTCTCGGAAACTGGCCCCGCTCCAAACATGCGCTGAAAAGCCCTCTCAGTCGAGGCCCGAGAGCATCGTCGTCTAGAGCCAGGACCCACGCTCGGCCTGGAATGCCGTCGGGTCCCGGGGCGGTGTTCTTGGCTTTGAGCCTTCGCACCGCCAGCTCCAGTTCTACCCAAGCGACCTCGGGTACGTCGTCGTCATCCACGCTGAGCGCCACAGGCGACCGAGGCGGAGTCATTTGCGGCGGAACTTGTTCCACCGCCCTCGCTGGGAACAGGGAGCTAACCACTCCTCCGAGGAGATCTGGCTGGAGACACTGGGTCAACGGCGGGGCCCAAGGGCGCAGCTTGCCCCGCACCATGCGATAGGGCCGCCCCCACGGGCTCCGCTCCAACGTCTCCAACAGCTCGCGGCGGGCCTCGGCTTTGGCCCGCCTTATCTCCACTCGGAGGGCCTTTCGGGCCTCCCTGTATTCCGCGTATAACTCCGCCTGTCGGGCCTCCGCATCTGCGGGGCGGCGACGCCTCCTACGGAATCGGGCCCACCGGCGGTGTGTGATCACGCAGGCTTGACGCAGCCTCGCGATCTCCATCGACCACCAGTAGACCTGACGCCTCGGATTATAGGGCGGAGCCCTAGGCATCGCCGCATCGCAGACACGGGTCATGGCCTCCCGGAACCACTCCGCTTCATCGTCTACGTCGACAGGCCTGTCCGGCGCAGGGGCCCAGGCCTGTACGATGGCGGCTTCCAGGAGGAGCTCCCGATCTAGTCGCTTAAGCGCCCAACGTGGCGCCTGAGGAGCCGGTGTGACCGGCGCAGCGTTTGCAGGGGGGGAGACATCAAACCGAATGTATCGGTGATCCGACTTTGTCTCCTCCTCCACGACGACGCGCCAGTCCTGGACACGGTCGAACAACAAGGGGCTCGCGAACGAAAGGTCCACGATGGAACTGCCCCTCGAGGTCACGAACGTGTCCTCGGCTCCCCGATTGAGGAGAACTAGACCGGATCTGTCGGCCCAGTTCTCCAATGCCGTGCCCCTTGGGTTCGTGTACCGGGAACTCCAGGCCCGTGACCAGGCGTTGAAGTCCCCGAGCACCAGAACCGGATGGGGTTGGCAGGCTCTGACGACGACGGACAGCTGTACGAGCCATCGCTCGTACGCGTCTATCCCCTCGCCTCGGCTAGGCGTGTAGTATGCGGCCACGACCGCTATTTCGCCCACCAACGCCGCAATGCAGCCGGGTCCCCTTGCCAGAACAACAAGGGGAGGGGTGCCGGCGGCGGCGTTGTGGACCAGTGCCGCCTGCCCGTCCACGTCGGTCTCCCAAGCGGGCCCAAGAAACCGATGCGTGTACGGGTCGGCGACAGCAGCTACGTTTATAGACCACTGTGCCATGCTCTGGAGCAGAAGGGCCTGAGCATAGGCACCGTGGCCCACATTCACCTGCAGGATGCGGAGTTGAGGATCCATTATTGGACCTCCATCTCCGCGTCCCGCCGCGCACTAGAGACGGAAGGCCGGCCTCCTGGCTTCGGTCCTGATCCGGCGCAGGTTTTACTGCCAACCCGATGATCGGCAGGCTTGCCCTCCGCTGCACATCTAAAACAGTGCAGCGGAGCGTCGCACGTGCCCGCCTTGTGACCAAGTTGGCCACAGCGGAAGCAACGGTCACCTACCGTTACCTCCGCCGTGCACTGCACCCCCACATGACCCACCGAAAGGCACCGGAAACACCTAGACGGTCGGGTCTGCAGGAGACTCACCCGCGCTCTCAGGAAACCTCCAACCAGGAGGCTCCGCCCATCAGCAACCTTTTGGGCCGCCACGATGGGGCAGCCGACAACTGCTGCTCCCTGTCCACCAGGCCTGAAGCGTACAGCTCCGACCTTTACATTATCCGGGGAGCAGTTCCCGGCCTCCGCCACGGCGAGCCTGAGTTCTTCTGCCGTGACGGAGTCGTCCAGGCCCGTTATGCGCACTTCAGCGCATTTGATGGGCCTGGACACCCGGACGTCGGCTGCATCCAGTGACTCCCTCAGCCTAGCCGCTAGGGCGTCAGCCTTGGGGCCACTGGTGGCGCCGGGGACTTCAAGAAGCCGGGCTCCCGTCCGTGTACTCTTACACCGGACTCCCGGGATCTCCAAGGCCTTGAGGTCAACGTTGGCCTTCACACTGGCCAATACCTCGGCATACCCCAAGCCTCTCTCCGCAGCTTCCGCCGTCAGAGTGACAACGACAGCTGCGGATCGAGGTGCACGGAGCTTCCCCGGCGCTGCCTTCGCGGTGGCGGCCGCGGCCCTGCTGGCCTTATTGGCTGCCTTCTTAGCGGCCTTCCGCCTCTGCTTGGCAACTCCAGCTACCTCCCAACCCCCTTCCAATGGGGGCCGTGTGGGCACTGTGGGAGCTGGGGCTATGGCTTGGGCTGGGATTTGGACTGGGGAAGTCTTCCCCTTTCCTTTCCCCTTGCCTTTACCCTTGCCTTGGCTCTGGGTGCCCTGCGAGGAGGCCGACCCCCCTAAGTCTGGCCAAGCCACCCTTCCATCTCGGCGGGCAGATGGTCCGGACCCAACTGTAGCCGCGTAGCTAGCCCTTGGCGGCGCCAGAGGTGGACGCCGATAAACGCCCTCCAATGCGGAGATGCGTCCCATCAACCGCTCCTCTAGCGCAGCCAGAAGCCGACCTACGTCAGGCTCCGCCCGAGCCACCGATGGTTTCGGCTGTACTGGCAGCACCGGCTGCGAAGCTTGCGCCGCTTGCTCCACCAGTGGCGCATTAGTCGCGCTCATGGCAGCAGAGCTCGCTGCCCCTCTTTTGAGCTCCTCCAAAGCTGCAGCAAGGCGAGCCATCTCTTGGCGAGACTTGGCCAGCTCAGCCACGAGAAGCTCATTCTCCTTGGCGATCTTGACGGCAATCTCTATTATTGCGTCCTGTTGAGGGTTTGGAGACGACTGGGCCAGCCGCCGGAGATCTTCCAGTGACTCACGGTTCGATCTTCCGTGCTCCGGCGCTGGCAAGGTAGTGGTGCGCGCTGTCAGCTTCACCGCTGCCTTTTTTTGCGCGGAAGGTGTCTTCGTCAGTTTGTCTGTCGCAACCTTCTTGAGAAGGTCAGCGATCAGCCTCTCACTTTCCGCGTCTTTGGTAGTCCGTACTTTGTCGCCTACCTTCGCTGGCTTTGCTGCCTTGGGCGGTCGTCCTCTACCTCGGCGAGTACCCCCTTTGGTCGCCAAGGATGCCTCGTCACTGGAGGCAGACTCCGTCGATGACATATCGGTGCCCCTCGTGGAGCTCCGCTTCCGCTTTTGTCCCAACTGGAAGAGCTCTACAGCTGGGACAAGAGGGCTACTCGCTCTGCTTGTGCTTAGTGCGACGTCGGATTCCGACATCGCACTGCGCATTTGCGCGACTTCCGCGCTTGTGTTGGGGCCGGATTTAGAGCTCGGCGCCGTGCTCGTTTGGCAGTGGTTGTCCCCCCCAGAGTACGTGGGACTGCCGGAGCCGACTGGCTCCGGAAGGGATTCCCCAGACGCCGTGCGCCTGGAACCCTCCTGGGTAGAAATATTTTTTTCCTTACCCATTGCCATATTAGAGTTTACCGTCCTCCGACCACTTGATGCCCTCGGGACTGAGTTCCCCCCAGCCATTCATCCCATTGCCGGGCATCAGAACGTGGGATTGGGGTGATTTTTATAGAGGTTTTCTTCCTCGCAACTCCGAAGAGCTACCGGCCCTGTCAATTCAGGGTTACGGTTTGGCCGGACGGTGGTCTGCCTCAGACCGTTGTTCATCACCTCTGGATATGTCCAGCGGTGACGAACCCGTTCGCCCTGTTTTCGATTCTCCACTGTGCCTTCTGCTAAACAGAAGGTCACGTGGAGAAACGGCCCTGAGCGACCCGAAGTGGGATTAGCCTGAAGCAGCAACACCTCTCCATGAAGAGAGATGTTGCCGCTCCCGTTGCCCAGGGTGCACCACGAGGAGGACCCGGCCCACGCCCCCCAGGTTCCGATGCCCTTGACAATGATTTATTTTTGTGATTCACAGAATACAGTTTTCACTCGCTCCTTGTTGACGTACCAAGTTAAATGCTTATTTTAAAATTTGTCATTTTAGATGACCTATTTTATAAAAAAAATACTGTTTTGAATAAAACAATAAAAAAAAACTTTTTTAAAAACAAGCTTTTAATGAATAATATTCCGAAACCGGAAAGTATGACACATTTAACTTGTAACATTTGATTACAGACAACGGACAAGTGAAAGTAACTAAAAGTTGGAATCAAATAAAGGCTATCTGCAAAAAACCGTTTGGGCAGCTTTGACTCGGATATTTTTTAATGACTCTGTTTAATGAATAGTGTATATTTTAATGACTCAGTCTATAATAAAGTGTTCTTAAAACAAACTATCAAAAAGTAATAGACAATTTTTTATATTTTTCAGCTTTAACATCTTTGATGGAGATTGATAGATTTTTGTAGACAGAAATAGAATTTGATTTGACAAATCATTGTGATAAAATGGGCGCGATGAAAAAAATTGTACCTAGGTATTATTACAAAAAAATCAAAATCATGTCCATAATAATATGTCCATAAAAAAGTAATTAAAAATCAAATCCTCACCAATTTTATAATCCATTTTTTTGTAGAGTAATAAAATTAGTTATAATATTCTATTTTTAAATAGCTGTTATCTCACAGGAACTGATAAGTTCTGACAGGAGTTAGCACGTTGGAGGTATACTACAGAATACTGGTTTGTATCCTCATTGCCAGGTTATATACATCAGCTTAGTATTTCCCAAGGTGTGTTTATCTGAAGGTTGTGTTTGAGTCGTAATTCCCCATAGCACTATTGCGTGCGTCAGCGCAGTGCGAGCGCTGCACTTAGTTGGTGTGACTTGTTTATTTTGACGCGTTTCTGTTCTGTAAATAATGGTGAGAATCAATTATGACAGTTATTGGGTCAGACCTATAATTATAATTCGAGGTGACTGGGTTTCATTTACTTATCTATATTAAATGTAGTGTTATGTTGTTTGTTTAGTATTTAGTATTTGTATGGGTGTTGGGTTGTGTCGGTCGGTTTTAAGTAGGTTATGTCAATGTGGTGTGACTTCACCATAACTTCTATATGCTTATATAATTACTACAAATAAGTAAAATGGAAGTGTCTGTGTGTATCGTAGACCGAGCATATTGTAATCTTAAAATAACAGGCTTTTTTTTGAAGTGAGGAATGCGTTCTTATGCATGATGCCTCCGAGTTTGGGGAAAACCCGTAGACCTATGTGGGACTCTCCCTAAAGGGCATACCCACTAAACCTCACTATGTCCACCTGGTCGCTTTAGTCACATCGCAGGATAGGCAATAGGCCAATGTACCTATATCTATGTATGTAATATTTCAGTAAAATATTTTTGAATTTATTAATATTTCAACTCTTAGTTTTTTTTTTTGTGTCATTTATGTCTAAATTATGCAGATTTCATAACATAATAACGATTTGTAAACATGTTTGTAAATAAACCAAAAAAGAAATACCTAGGCCGCAACTTTCTTGCCGGAGAGATTTCTTAAAACGGGGCCTTCGAATAGCTCCAGTTCATTCAAGCCTAGATAGGTCGTAGGTATGTAGGAAAACTGATTTTTGACATTGACTTATGGAGCTAAGTGTCCAGTAAAAACACTATGACGTGGGACCAAATTTACGATAGGCTTAAATGACATCGCTTTCAGAGATACACAGGCAGAAATAAAATGTAGATTAGATTAGAGATAACAACAATAAATATTGAATTCAATACGGATGTTGCTTCGTTTGTTCGTATGTGCCGCTGACGTCGTTCATTAGATCGCGAGATATCTTCATCAATTATTGTTTGCACTTGCGTGAAGGCAGACAGATCCGTCCCTATCATTATACTTAATTATATAGCTAGGCATACAACAACACCTACCGGGTTCAATAATTAAATTGTACAATGATACGATTATGTTGTAAGATTTTTTACGACACTTTTCCGCTTTTCAGCTTACCATCAGCCAAGGTGAAGTAAAATTGACGTGTCCTATATATATAACAAAAATCAAATTCACCATATTTTGCACAAAATAGGCGCCCTAATATGTACACGCACAATGCAGCGGGCGGCCTTAGCGGCCTATGTGGGGAAGTGAAAGTTTCCCGGTGACGCGAGTCTCTTGAACGGGGTCAAAGTTCGTTGAATCTTGTTATCTCAATCTCGAGAACGGTAAGCTTGACTGCTGTAATGAGGTAAATTTGATAACAAACTCTTTAAATGCCATATCGTTGTTTACCAAGTTAGTCCTAGTTAATGCTTTTTCTGGTGTTGTCAGCGCTCATGATTATACGACAGTAGGTACGGTACAACGGGGTGAATACACAGAACAAAGCAAAATCCTGGGGTGAATAGGAATCAAGAGGGTTCATGACCTGCATTAGGTAGGTACCTACGTATCGAACAAAAATTCCTGTATTTTTTACTTTTGCCACTGTCTAGCAGTGGCAAAAGTCTATGATCATTTTCAGATTTTGAACAGTAGTTTTGAGCAAAGTAATCGTAACTTATGGTTCTTAATGAAAATTATGTTTAGGTAGTACTTAGTTGACTCTAATGTACTAAGTACCTTTAAAATTTGATTACAATATTAATGAAATATTTTCGTTAAAAAAAAATTATGTTTGAAATCTTTGCAATTAGTCTTTTGCCGCTGACTGTACCCACTAACTTCACGAATGCCCACTTCATTGATAAAGCAAATATTTTCATAGATAAGAGAATGTAAGTGTTATCGCTGACGTTTTTAACCAGATACTATGTCACCACTTTCATGCAAGTACAACAAAACTCATACATAACTTAAACTACCTACAATGCCTGTTTGAGCAACGCACACATAGACATCGCTCACGGACGTGAATCTCGGAATGCGCGGTATCGCGATGGACGTGTAAAATACCAAACGGATTTTGATGCGGTTTTTTATTAGAAAGGTCTTGCTTAGACTAAAAATTTATCGTATGTTTGGTTAAGTAGAACCGGAGATATGACAAAAAATGACCTAAAAACGAAGCGCGGGCGATCCACGGGTATCAGCTTGTATAAAAAGTAGCCTATTATGTTGTTCAGAACTATGAACATAATCGTACCAAGTTTGATCAAAATCTCTCCAGTAGTTTTTGATTTTAGTGTGAACTAAAATTTGATGCGGAGGCACAGACCAACAGATAAACAGACAAACAGACAAAAATTCTAAAAAATCATTGTTTCGGCATCTATTAGGTACATTCATAAAGTCCCCTACTAATTTTTTTTCCCATATATCTTTCATGTACAGACATCGATCAGTTACAGATTTATTAGGTATTAGGTAGATAAATAAACTACCATCGGTTCAGACGCAAGGGCGCCTCCATTTTTATCACTTACCGCACTTCTATACCTATTATTTATTCTGTGGATCAGTTAGTGACGAATATAAATAATTAAAACGTAGTTTACGATGTTTTTAATGACTTATTGGCTCGTCCCAGGTAATTTCCTCATTGAATCACTGCAAAAAAAGAGGTGACTACTGATACCTTTTGTGTATTTTTTTCTGACACATTGTATAGATTGGTAAGCCAACCGATCGATCGAAATGGAGGTAGGACACGACGACGGTATCTCTCGGAAGTACCACCGCCCTACAGAAGACCGCGGCCATAATAACCATGGTGTTGTGTTCCCGCCGGTAAGTAGGGTAGCCGGAGCACACTGTACCTCTCTTTCCCCCCATCCCTACCTAGCCTCCTCACCTTTTCCTACCTCCGCCCGTTCCCTTTAGGGTCGGTAGCACGTGGGTGACGCCCTTGGTATTGCATACGTCCATAGGCCACGGTGACCGCTTCCCATCAGGTGGGTCATGTGTTTATCTGCCACCTACGTGGTATATGAAAAAAATCGATTTATGAAAAGAAAAGTCATCAACATCCTCCTAGCGATTGTCTCAATTGCTTCAGAAGTTTTCACCCAGGAGATCATGGCCCGACATCGACAGTGAGGGTTACGGAATCATAAAGGTTACATTGGAACGGTTACAGAATTGAAGTGTAACACTTTTGTGGTATTAAAATAGTTAATCATTAATCATTTCAATTAGGTTATATCAATATACCCGTTATTAAACACTAAACCAATTTTGATGAAATTTGGTACAGAGGTGGCACAGAGCTTGGGAAAGGACATAGGCATAAAGGCTTTAAGAAGAGAGAATAGGGAATGAAAGTTTTTATAAAAGTTCGTACCTAGTTTTCTAAAATACCGCCATGAAATGTTGTCTATTATAGGCACTTGATAATAATTAAAATGCTATAGATCGTTTTGAATTTTCGACCTATAAGTAGGGGATGATAGTACGTATAGACGCTTAAGCGCGATAAACGTGTGCGAAGCCGCGGGTAGCAGTTAGTCTCAAGTATATTAAGACAAATTATAGAATGCAGTGATAACTAGGTCATTACGATAATTTTCATAGAGACGGAAAATGTCTCTATAAAAATCATCCTATTGACCTAGTTGAGTTTTTTCCTCCTAACCCCAAAGAACCACCATTTCTCTCTATATTAGCAGAAGCTAAGATATCAGTGTCGACTTTCAACACAAATTATCCTACTCTACTAATCTTATCCTTTTCTACTAATATTATAAATGTGAAAGTTTGTGAAGATATTTTTATGTTTGACTATTTGTTACTCAATCACACTCAAACGGAGGTAAGGGTCTGGCTGAAATTTTCTACAGTTATTATAGTATGGAATAACAGATAGCCATTTTTATTCCTTGAATTGGTTGCCATCGGTTGCGGGAACGAGATCACAATTTAACGCGCGTGCAGCTGGGTGCTACAGCTAGTTCAGTTAGTTTCAAGTATGTTAAGGCAAATAATAGGTATAATAGAGTGACATCCCACCAAAACTAGGTAATTAGGATGATTTTTATAGAGACATTTTCCTCAAGCCTTTTTTCCTCCTAACCCCTTAGAGCCACCATTTCTCTCTATATTAGCAGAAGCTAAGATGTCAGTGTCGACT
Source organism: Lithosia quadra (assembly GCA_963576445.1). NCBI lineage: Eukaryota > Metazoa > Arthropoda > Insecta > Lepidoptera > Erebidae > Lithosia > Lithosia quadra. Next base: position 3,246,823 of record OY754887.1, on the reverse strand, counting down.
TTCAATACAAATAATCCTACTCTACTAATCTTATCCTTTTCTACTAATATTATAAATGTGAAAGTTTGTGAAGATATTTTTATGTTTGAATGTTTGTTACTCAATCACACTCAAACGGAGGAAAGGATCTGACTGAAATTTTCTACAGTTATTGTAGTATGGAATAACAGATTAGCCATTTTTATTCTTTGAATTGGTTGCCATAGGTTGTGGGAACGAGAATACAATATAATGCAGGTGTACCTGCGTGCTACAGCTACTTCTAAAATAAAGGTTATTTGTTTGTAAACAACTCAATTTGCTAAATTTTCCCTGACTTTTAACAAGAGAAATAAATAAAACACACCTTGACTTTTTAAATCAATAGGTATAAATATGTATTGTATTTGTAATGTTAAGGTTAATGTACATAATGACTAATTGTTAACTTCATTAAAGTACATTCTGTGTAATAAATGTTTGAAATATGAAAATAACTTTTTTTAAATACTAGTAGGTACTTAACCGTTATTATTAGAATACAATAACCCCTTCAACTGGGCTAAATTGCTTATGTTAAATGTTTAAAATTATTCAGTTCCGATCTCGTTTCAATCTCACAAATAATGTCATAAAAGTATTTTTGTATTCTGCTAGGCTTTAGACTTTGTGATTGATAAGTAGGTGTGGCAATGCGAATGAAACATAATTCATGTTTTCTTTCATCTTTAAGTATTCCCAGGTATTCCTTAAGTTTTATTTGATAGATCGAGTTGAGATCGGAAATGAATTTTGAACATAAATATTTTATTACAGGAATGGCCCTTCTGGATTCGAACCCGAGCCTTCTCGATTGGAAGACCGACTCCCAAAACTACTAAGCTAATTACGCTGTAATGTAGAATAATTGTTATGTTTTACCTTATTATTATATTATTAATTGCAATGCGAAATATCTTTCCAAGAATGTCGAGTTCACTGGACATTCTCGATAACCTTAAAGAGATAAAACTTTGATATAGGAATAATATAAATATGCTACAAATGATCAGTGCATCTTTAGACCCTGGTAGAGAAACATGGATTCCAAATTTGGTAAGTACTTTAATCGCTTTAAAGATAACATCACACACACACATAAGTAAATAAAATAACACACAATACAATTATCACTCATACTATCGCATACACATGCATACACAGCCTTGTATCAGTAAAATATGAATAAAAAAGTATGTAATATTATGAACCGCGGTAGCCTAGTGGTTTGGGTAATGGACTGCTGAGACGAGGTCTCGGGTTCGATCCCAGGTTCACCATGGCACACACCAATGACTTTTCGATGCTTTTCGAAGTTATTTGTGTATTTATCGCAGGTTTATTAGTGCCTCGGAGAGCACGTTAAGCCGTCGGTCCCGGTTGCCACACAAGTCCAACCAGTCTAACTTGGAACTTCGATATCGCCATTGGTCATAATGACCATTGGTTGTGGAGGTCAGATAAATAACAGTCGCTCCACGGAAAATATCGAAGTTCAGCCGCATCACAGTTAGACTGGAAAGCCGACCCCAACTGAGTTGGGAAAAAGGTTAAGAGAATGATAATGGAGTATGTAATATTATTAATCGTATGTAGGTACTAACGTTAATTTCAAAATAAATATAAGCCCGCTGTGCAGCAACAATCGTTATTTATGTTTGCCGCACATTTAAAAAATCGATGTCGATCCGAACACCACTGCCTCCCATAATACAGGCATTAGGCTAGCTTGGGAATTAGGACTCATTATCTTAGTAATGTTATCACCTAATCATCTTCAAAGTTATTATCTATACTTAATATTATGAACCCGAAAAGTTTGTTAATTAGCTAATTCAAATTGAAAAAATATTTTTGTGTTGAATAGCCCATTTATCGAGGAAGTCTATAAGATATTTTATCATCACGCTACTACCCAGAGGAGTGGATCAGTCATCATGTAAACAAATCGGGTAAATGTACGTACATTATTGTAGATGTTTCGAAATACGGGCATGTTTGGGATAAATATGAGATAACGGGGGTGAAATAAGCCACGGGCAAAACCGCGGGGCATAATATTGATATTTTCCTTAAACAATTTTTTTTAAAGTATGTAGGTACTTTTCATGGTCACTATTGTTAATATTATTGAATGTGTACCTACGGTTAATCAAAGAAGGAAGAGATTGTTGAAATTAGGTAGATTCCTATGAATTCAAAATAAATTATTTGACAGGTTCATTGAGTAAAAGACATTAATAATGTTTTAAATGTAACGTTTATTGTTATTTTCTCACTTAAATATTATTTTTTTTATCAGGCAGTTCCACAAAACACATAAGGCATAATCAAAATAGGTAAATCCCAAATCAAAACCATGCGCGATATAATTATGTAAAAATCTTAACAATATAGTTGCGCAGTAATTTAGTAGCAAGCGCGGGGCGCGACACCTAGGGAGCACCAATTAACCAATCATAGATTATAGGTATATAAACTAATCACGAGCTCAACTTTTTGTTTGGCCATCGTCCTTCGAGCCTTTTCCCAACTCAGTTGGGGTTGGCTTCTGCTAATTTGTTTTCCTAAGTTTTTATGGACCAGATACCGGCGACACACTGCGGCGGGTATCTGGGGGGGGGGGGGGGCCTTGTCACAATAGAACTATTCTTGTATAATTTCAGCCCCGATAAGGCATTGAGTATGACACACCACAGGTGTTTAAGTGTGTGAAAGCCACACATAACCACGCAGAGCTTCCGCGTAGCGCGCTACGCCGTAGGACATTTCAAACAATAAAAGTAACATTTAGAACAACTTTAATATTCAAGCAAGAAAACAATTACATTGTTATAGGAGTATTGCTGATCGTCGGTGCTCAGATCCTCACAACTCTAGCGTACCCGCAGTGTGATTGTGAAAGAGATGTAGCACCGGTGTGTGGTTCCGATGGAGTGACGTACGACAACCAGTGCCTCCTCGAGTGCACTGCCGTCACTTCGAAGACAGAAATCTCACGGGCTAAGTTGGGGCCTTGCGAAGAACGTTCAAGTTCCACAACCACAGTGGCCCCACTCGAAGAGGACCCATTCAAGAACTGTACATGTCATGTGCGCACTCGTATGTCAAAATGCGTCCCTGACGTTTTGAATTCACCCAACAGGTGTGAATTGATTTACTGTCGTTGTAAAGCTCCGGGAAAGTGTTCCGCAATTGTCTGTTATGAAATCGAATAAATATCAAATTTATTTTTTCTTATTATTCATTGATTAACTTTATTATTCTCCGAGCCCTTTCCTAGCTCAGTTTGGGTAGGCTTTCAGTCTAACTACGAAGATGCCGAACTTCGATATTTCATGTGCAACGACTGCCATCTGACCTCCACGTTACGCACGTTAATCCGTCACGTTGGACCAGTGACGGCATAACGTGCTCTCTGAGGCATGAAGGGTTCTTAATATGAGGGTGAGGCAGAGAATTCCACTCCAAAAGATTCTGTGTTTCCAGAAAGCTATAACCTGGGGATCTTCAAGTCTCGAATGAATAGGTTCCATCTAGGCAAGCATCCATGAGTCATCGTAGACTATATAGTCACTTACCACGACGGGTGAGATAGAGGCCTTGATCAACAACGCCTGAATAGTCCGTTTGTTTCTCTGAGAATCACCATAAAGCCCCGTCCGACTGTTGTCCATTGTCCACCTCGTCGGGGCTATCTTGCCGCCTCTCCCAAAATCTGGGAGAGGTGTGATCTCGCTGCATTGGACCTTTTAGATTCGAACCCGAGCCTTCTCGATTGGAAGACCGACTCCCAAAACTACTAAGCTAATTACGCTGTAATGTAGAATAATTGTTATGTTTTACCTTATTATAATATTATTAATTGCAATGCGAAATTATAGTCTTTCCAAGAATGCCGAGTTCACTGGACATTCTCGATAACCTTAAAGAGATAAAACTTTGATATAGGAATAATATAAATATGCTACAAATGATCAGTGCATCTTTAGACCCTGGTAGAGAAACATGGATTTCAAATTTGGTAAGTGTTTCAATCGACTAAAGATAACATCCGACACACATATAAGTACATAACACACAATATCACTCATACTATCGCATACCTACACATGCACACAGCCTTGTATCAGTAAAATGTGAATAAAAAGTATGTAGGTAATATTAATAATAGTATGTAGGACTAACGTTAATTTCAAAATAAATATAAGCCCACTGTGCAGCAACAATCGTTATTTATGTTTGCCGCACATTTAAAAAATCGATGTCGGTCCGAACACCACTGCCTCCCATAATACAGGCATTAGGCTAGCTTGGGAATTAGGACTCATTATCTTAGTAATGTTATCACCTAATCATCTTCAAAGTTATTCTACCTAAAAAAAATATTTTTTAAATGTACCTAATCTATACTTAATGTTATTAACCTGAAAAGTTTGTTAATTAGCTAATTCAAATTGAAAAAATATTTTTGTGTTGAATAGCCCATTTATCGAGGAAGTCTATAGGATATTTATCATCACGCTACTACCCAGAGGAGTGGATCAGTCATCATGTAAACAAATCGGGTAAATGTACGTACATTATTGTAGATGTTTTGAAATACGAGCATGTTTGGGATAAATAAGAGAAAACGGGGTGAAATACACCACGGGCGAAACCACGGGGCATAATATATTGATATTTTCCTCAAATTTTTTTTTTTACATTATACACTATACACTTTTCATTGTCATTATTGTTAATATTATTGAATGTGTACGGTTAATCAAAGAAGAAAGAGATTGTTGAAATTAGGTAAAGTCCTATGTATTCAAAATAAATTATTTGAAAGGTTCATTAAGTAAAAGACATTATTTATGTTTTAAATGTAACGTTTATTGTTATTTTCTCACTTAAATATTTTTTTATCAGGCAGTTACACAAAAACACATAAAGCATAATCTAGGTACCAAATGAAAACCATGCGCGATATACTTACCTAATATTTTGTAAAAATCTTAACAATATAGTTGCGCAGTACGCATTATTAAGCCAATTTTAGTAGCAAGCGCGGGGCGCGACACCTAGAGAGCACCAATCAACCAAACACCGTAGGTGTTTTAGTGTCTGAGAGCCATACATAACCACGCGGAACTTCCGCGTAGCACGCTACGCCGTAGGACATTTCAAACAATAAAAATTAAATTTAGAACAACTTTAATATTCAAGCAAGAAAACAATACATTGTTATAGGAGTATTGCTGATCGTCGGTGCTCAGATCCTCACAACTCTAGCGTACCCGCAGTGTGACTGTGAAAGAGATGTAGCACCGGTGTGTGGTTCCGATGGAGTGACGTACGACAACCAGTGCCTCCTCGAGTGCACTGCGGTCACTTCGAAGACAGAAATCTCACGGGCTAAGTTGGGGCCTTGCGAAGAACCCTCAAGTTCCATAACCACAGTGGCCCCACTCGAAGGGGACCCATCCAAGAACTGTGTATGTTATGTGTTTACTAATATGTCAAAATGCACCGTGAATTATGTAACCGACAACATTTGTAATTTGATATTTTGCCAATGTGACGATTCGGGCAATTGTTCTGGAATAAACTGTTATAAAGAATATTAAATTAAATTTTTAATGCGTGCTAGGTTTTTGATTTGCCACGGTGTTATGTTTGAATGTTTGTTACTCAATAATTAATGCTCAAACGGAGGAACGGATCTGGCTGAAATTTGCTACAGTTCTGGCAAAACATAACTCATAGTCTATTTTATTTTTCGAATTAGGTGGCCATACTTTGTGGGATCTTTCCCATAACCTATAACCTAAAATAATATTCAAAGAGCCCCACCCGCGTTAAATTGTGATCTCGTGATCACAGTTTAACGCGGGCGGAGCTGCGTGCTACAGCTTAAGGTCGTCCGTTTATAAACATGCGGTATTTAAGGTAACTCATATTTGCAGAATGGATTCTTCGTAATCATTTTCCCTGACTGTTAACAACAAAAATAAATAAAACACTCCTTGATATTTTCAATCAATAGGTACATGTATTTGTATTTCTAAGGTTAATGTAGTCACGGAATGCACTTTATTATTTTATTAATCCATGACTAGTAAAATAATACAGTGCATTCCGTGTAATAAATTTTTGAAAATAGTATCAAAATTATTTTTTTTAAGCGGAAATTTTCAACATAGGTATTTTAGTATGGGCATGGACCTTCTGGATTCGAATTCGAGCCTTCTCGATTGGAAGACCGGCTCTTTTAACTACTAAGCTATATACGCTGTAATGTAGAATATTTTGTATGTTTCACCTTATTATATTATTAATTGCAACGCGAAATAATTATAGTCTTTCCAAGATGTTTTATCTCTTAAAGAGATAAAGCAAATTAATAATATAAAAATGCTACAAAAAAAGATCAGTGCATCTTTAGACCCTGGTAGAGAAACATGGATTCTCATGTTTCCCAAACTGTTGTTCATCGACTTTAAAGATAACATCCCACACTAATGTAACATAATAAGTATTATGAAGCTAAAAAATTTGTTAGTTTGCTAGTTCTTCTTCAACCTAGCTTTAATCACAGTTGTATCCAAAGCCACACATCAATGACTTTTCGATGCTTTTCGAAGTTATGTGTGTATTTATCGCAGGTTTATAAGTGCCCGGTTAATGGCAATAGGCACGCCACCTATTACATTGGGACCTAAACATAAACTGGCGAAGTGTGGGTGCTAGCACCTCTGCCTACCCCTTCGGGGATATAGGCGTAAGTTTATGTATGTATGTATCCAAAGCTTTCACCTCAGAGTCTGGGGTCCGCTTTACCAGTCTTAACTGCGGATTTTCGCTGGACCTTAAAATTTTCCGTGAAGCGTTAGTTTGCTAGTTCTAATTGAAAAATCATTTTTGTGTTGAATAGTCCATTTATCGAGGAAGGTTAATTTATTTCAATTTATTTCTAAATAAACATAATTTGTGTTGCAATTTCAAGAACGATAAATACCTACAGGCTGATCAATGAAAATGTTAGATTATCATAAAATATAGGTATACAAAAACAGGGAAAATAATGTCAAATTTTAAAAAAATAGTGTACTGTAGTTTTTGTGAAGGGGTAAAAAAATTATAGGATAAGAAAATGCAATTTGATACCTATATTGTTACAGGAGTATTGCTGATCTTCGGTGCACAGATCTGCAGAATTCTATCGTTCCCGCAGTGTGACTGTGAAAGAGATGTAGCACCGGTGTGTGGTTCCGATGGAGTGACGTACGACAACCAGTGCCTCCTCGAGTGCACTGCGGTCACTTCGAAGACAGAAATCTCACGGGCTAAGTTGGGGCCTTGCGAAGAACCTTCAAGTTCCACAACCACAGTGGCCCCACTCGAAGAGGACCCATTCAAGAACTGTACATGTCATTTGCGTACTCGTATGTCAAAATGCGTCCCTGACGTTTTGAATTCACCCAACAGGTGTGAATTGATTTTCTGTCGTTGTGATGCTCCGGGAAAGTGTTCCGCAATAGTCTGTTATGAAATTGAATAAATATCAAATTTAATATTTCTTATTATTCATTGATTGACTTTATTATCCTCCGAGACCTTTTCCAACTCAGTTTGCGATCGGCTTTTCAGTCCAACTATGAAGCGACGGACGATATTTTTCGTGCAGCGATTGCCATCTGACCTCTTCAACGCCTCCGAATCAGAAGGTCCTTATGGGAAATTTCATTGTTTGCAGTAGATGTTTAAACGTCTATTAAATGAGAATGTCTAGAGTGACAAAACGACTTACTAGTAAATAGTATCTCATAATAGACGGCTTAACGTGCTCTCTGAGGCATGGAGGGGGTCTTAATATGAGGGTGTGAGCCGGAACCTTCACGTGGTCACCCGGGTAACGAAGATGCAGCACACTCGTAGGGGATATGCTGTGGCAAATACCGGCCGAGGCGGGAGTGGCCCTCTAGAGGGCTGCTCGGAGGCACCGCCCGAATAGTCCGGCGGATCTTCTGGTAATCGTCCTAACGCTCTGGCCGACTGTCTATAATATAGGGTGATTCAAGAAGGTTAGGTTTTTACAGGGTCAGATACAGGTCTCGCTTGACACCACTTGACATCGTCCAAATATTCCAGCGGTTCCTCCGTCAATTGTCCGACTATTGCCCACCTCGCTGGGACTATCTTGCCGCTTCTCCCGACTGGAAAGGGTTTGATCTGGCTACATTGTAATAATATTGAGCAAAAACAATATTTGTAGTACCACTTACGAAATAAAGAATACCTACTGTACCACTTAAATAAATTAAATCTTCTGTAAAGCAAATTTAATTGTCAAGCCTTTCTCTTTGTGCATATGAATTCTAATTGAAGGGTACAGATGCCTTTCAATTGGAATCCATAGGTATAATCTACATTCCTAATGTAGCGTTGTTTCTGCTTCGAAATGTATTGCATGCTGTGTGTACTGTTTAGGTTCGCATTCTAGGTCAAAAACATTATTATAGATCTAAGTTACTGTACTATGATTGTGAACTGTTTGTATACCTAATTAAATAAATAAATAAATAAATAAATAAATAAAATCAGTGCAATAATATCCAAATGTCATTTTTATTATAATGTAGGTAGGTTTATTATCAATTCACGAAACTAATTCTAAAAGCCAGTCTTTCGTACACGTTCCTATTTTTTTGTTTTAGTTTTGAATTTCAGATAAGTAACAAGGTATAAAATGTTAATGGTCGTGTTTCTTTTTTTTTATATCCGGTAACCATGAAACGATCCCTGATAGGATAATGATAACGTAATAATATAAATGACCGCAATGAGACGTTCAACAATCAAAGTATCTGCACACTTTAACTAAGAAACATGAATTTCAAACTTGGTAAGTGTTCCTCTATTATCTGGCGTAACTAAGCATTAGGATAGCAGAGGTTGTCATATCGGAGGCGTGCGTGATTCGGAACCTCCACGCTGTTGACCCTGTGCAAGTGAGATAACAGTGCCTCTCATTCACAGGGGAGACACTGCCACCTGCAGCCAATTCGGGCCAAGGCGGGAGTGGCCCAAGAGCTGTGGGATTCGATAGAACCATCTTGAAACTGTAGAAATACCTCATTCAATTAATAACCTTACATAATAGACGGGTTAACGTGCTCTCTGAGGCATGGAGGGGGTCTTAATATGAGGGTGTGAGCCGGAACCTTCACGTGGTCACCCGGGTAACGAAGATGCAGCACACTCGTAGGGGATATGCTGTGGCAAATACCGGCCGAGGCGGGAGTGGCCCTCTAGAGGGCTGCTCGGAGGCACCGCCCGAATAGTCCGGCGGATCTTCTGGTAATCGTCCTAACGCTCTGGCCGACTGTCTATAATATAGGGTGATTCAAGAAGGTTAGGTTTTTACAGGGTCAGATACAGGTCTCGCTTGACACCACTTGACATCGTCCAAATATTCCAGCGGTTCCTCCGTCAATTGTCCGACTATTGCCCACCTCGCTGGGACTATCTTGCCGCTTCTCCCGACTGGAAAGGGTTTGATCTGGCTACATTGTAATAATATTGAGCAAAAACAATATTTGTAGTACCACTTACGAAATAAAGAATACCTACTGTACCACTTAAATAAATTAAATCTTCTGTAAAGCAAATTTAATTGTCAAGCCTTTCTCTTTGTGCATATGAATTCTAATTGAAGGGTACAGATGCCTTTCAATTGGAATCCATAGGTATAATCTACATTCCTAATGTAGCGTTGTTTCTGCTTCGAAATGTATTGCATGCTGTGTGTACTGTTTAGGTTCGCATTCTAGGTCAAAAACATTATTATAGATCTAAGTTACTGTACTATGATTGTGAACTGTTTGTATACCTAATTAAATAAATAAATAAATAAATAAATAAATAAAATCAGTGCAATAATATCCAAATGTCATTTTTATTATAATGTAGGTAGGTTTATTATCAATTCACGAAACTAATTCTAAAAGCCAGTCTTTCGTACACGTTCCTATTTTTTTGTTTTAGTTTTGAATTTCAGATAAGTAACAAGGTATAAAATGTTAATGGTCGTGTTTCTTTTTTTTTATATCCGGTAACCATGAAACGATCCCTGATAGGATAATGATAACGTAATAATATAAATGACCGCAATGAGACGTTCAACAATCAAAGTATCTGCACACTTTAACTAAGAAACATGAATTTCAAACTTGGTAAGTGTTCCTCTATTATCTGGCGTAACTAAGCATTAGGATAGCAGAGGTTGTCATATCGGAGGCGTGCGTGATTCGGAACCTCCACGCTGTTGACCCTGTGCAAGTGAGATAACAGTGCCTCTCATTCACAGGGGAGACACTGCCACCTGCAGCCAATTCGGGCCAAGGCGGGAGTGGCCCAAGAGCTGTGGGATTCGATAGAACCATCTTGAAACTGTAGAAATACCTCATTCAATTAATAACCTTACACCCCAGTAATTGAGACCCGAGTAGACGTCTGGCTTAAGTCAATCCGAGTTCGGTACCTACAACCACAGACCTGCGATGACCAATGGTGGTGATATCCGTGGTATGCTCCGGCACAAAACAAAAAACCGGGCTTCGCTCTCTGACCAAGTATAACTTCTCCACTTCACACGGTTTCAGGCATCTATGGTAGTGAGACCATTGGTACGTAAATAATGTAGCCTTAAGTATGGGTTTTAGATAGGCCTGTGTAGTTCGTTCTAGAATCTTTTAGTAATATCAAAGACATGGCTGCTAATTCTGTTGTTACATCTCTAAACTTAAAATTCTCTAAAATTCTATAAAATTTTCTAATTGACTGTTTCTTTCATTATCAGATAGAAAAGGACAGATGATTTATTTTAGTGAACACCTATCAAATTAAGTCGGCGCCTTGACAGTACCCTTCAATTTTAGTCGACATCTACGAACATGCGACTTAACATAATACGCACCAACAAGGCGCTGTCTTAATTTGACAGGTCGTAACTTAAATAAAATCATCTGTCCTTTTCTATCTGATCATGAAAGAAACAGATGCAATTAGAATATTTTAAAGAATTTTAAGTTTAGAGATGTAACAACAGAATTAGCAGCATGGTCTTTGGTAATATTTGATAATGTACTTTGTGTTACTTAAAACTATTATATATTTTATTTACAATCCCAAATATCATATCAATAGCTTTATTTCGTCAAAACTTTTTTTTAAATAGACTATTTCTACAAATAGACTATATTTTTCAGGATTACTACTGCTCATCGTCGCACTTGTCTGCTCAACAGTGAGTGGCGGCGCACTAGACTGTAAGTGCAAGGGTTCCAAAATGGACAGAGACTCATGCGGCAATAACGTGGGGTGCCAGTTTGCATGTGCCATCAAGTGCAAAGTAGGCAATAAAGGCTAATTCGGATTAGAAAAATCGGGAAGTGAGTAGGTCGAAACCTAGTCTCATTTAGGTTTCTACATATCCACTTCACCATCAGTACCGGGGAGGCGAAACCCGAGCGAGATCCCGTACGTGAAGAAAAGGAAAAAAGGAATTGACTCTTAACCACTTATTTGAACTGACAGCTATACACCAGTCTTCGGTAATAATAACTAAACTTATCCCAATGAGTTAAATAGACTAAAATCTAATTGCGAGTGGATTTGCTGGTTTTTTGAAAGACTAAAGTATAAAAGTAGCGGACAAATGGACATCAAAAACTACATGTTGAAAATGTGCTACGATGGACGACCTTGGGTTATGCCTCATGGATATTGAAGCTTGTGATATCAAAAATATTAAGTTTATTATTCAATAAAGAATTATGTTATAAAAAATCTTTTTTTTTAGTCTTAGTACATGTAGGTCAGTTTTCTAGTCCATCCAATTTTATTGCGCTCTATTTGGTACCTGATAATAAGCTACCTGAGCCCATAAAAGAGGAAGAAATATTTAACATTTTTGTGAGAAAACTAAGAAACTTCCTAATAAACAAAAGTTATTATAGGTAGCATACAAGAATATTTTGATGATGAAACCTAAATATACACCTACATATACCTACTTTTGAACCTAAACAAAAATAAATAAACCTAAAAATACATAAAATCAAAGAAATATGATTAAAGAATTAAATAGGCAAACCAAAAATAATAATAATAATAATGATGACATGTAAATTTAAGACTGACATGGAATATTTAACGACACCTATGTTTAATATTGCCTTAAGAACTGTGATTTTAATGCACCCTATTCGAATTTATGGTTGTGTAATGAAAACCACAATTGAAATTAAGAATTCATCCACTCAATTTTATTTTGTGAGTAAGAGCATGTTATTTGTGGTATAGCGACATTCATGAAATAATTTATTTACTAAGATGACATATAAATGTAATGTTTTATTATTCTATTTGGCAATTGTTTGATTGATTTTATTCTATTTTAATTGAAAAATTATTTTTTTGAATTGACAATTATATAAAAAGTACCTACCTGCATGAGTGTTTTGACGCGTTGAGAATAGAATGTAAAAATTATTGACTATAATACTAACTCTATTGAATCATATCAAATATATAAATAAACATTTGTGCATGAAAAACATTTCTCCAAGCATTGTGCTGTGCCCGACAGGGTCCATAATTGTGACAAATTGTAAGCTAACATCTGTATACCTGACATTATGGAATGCAATAAATGTATTGAGTATTGAGTATTGGTGTTATTCTTATTTATATTTTGATTTTTTTTATTAAATACTATCCTTCGCCCACGACTTCGCCTGCGTGGGAGTTTGGCACTGTGGGAATATCGGGGGAAAAGGTAGCAGGTTTATTCATGTTGAAATCCCCACGAATACCACCCCCGTTGGCCATCGGGGATGGTTATGTCGGAATCGAGCCGACTAAAACAGCAGATGTAGTGGAGATATAGACTAAGACTAGCTGTTGCCTGCGTGAAATTATGATCCCGTTCCCGCTACCCTTGGGAATATTATTTCAGGGACAAAATGTGGCCTATGAACATGTGCAAGACATTTTGCCTGTGTTATTCCAGAGTACAAACTATCTTCAAGCGGGCTTATAGGAATCAGACGAAATTCATTTATTATAAAAAATATTATTAATTATAATCAAAATTAGATTCCAAATATTCTTCACCATCATCCGAGCTGCTTGATCCATCATCAGTCACACTTATAATTAATTATACTTAGTAATTAAATAAATACTGTCGGAAAGCGAATATTTTTGGATATCGCATCTGAATCTCGTCAATATTTGATGTGAATACAACAAAGTATCAAAATCATAATGTAAACGCGCAATCACAGAGAAATGACAGGAGGTGACATTTATAGTCTACTGGGTGTTGAATAAAAAATACGACATTCTACACCTCTAGACCCACAGTAAGCATAGTTTAACTAGCTTGTGTTAAGTTGTTTTATGGCTTCCAGAATGCGGATAAACATACTTTATACTTTGTAAATATATACTTATTATACATAATAAACATCCAAACCAATGCAAATAGACATATTCATGTATACAAAATATTTGCATTGATCGGGAATCGAACCCGCCCCTTGTCGTAGCACCGCTACGCCACAGAGGCCATCGATATACCTATCTTTAATGAGTAAGAAACAGTTGAACGGAATAACTGAATAAATAATACCTGCTAAATAAATAACCTACAATGTATTTTTTATATTACGAATGAGGCATGAGGCTTTGTTATCTATTCGTGAAACTAATTTTGTTGGTCAGTCTTTCGCACCTACATTTTTTTTGTATTAAGTTTTGAATTTCAAGCATAAAATGTTAATGATCTTGTTTTTTTAATTTCCGGCAACCATGAAACGATCCCTGATAGGATAATGATAACGTACTATATAAATGACCGCAATAAGACACTCAACAACCAAAGTATCTGCAGACTTTGACTGAGAAACATGAATTTCAAATTTTGTAAGTGTGCCTATATCGTAACTATTTAAAAATTCTGACGTAACTTAGCGTAGCTTATATCCGACTTGTACCTATTATGGGTGCTAGATAGGGATGTGTACTTAGTTTATACCAAAATATTTAATGATGTGTCCACTATCTTATACTTACTTTGTGTTAATTAAAAAAAACATTATGTACTTTATTAATAAAAGCTAACACAGCTCAAATAACCTTTTGATCTATCCCAAAGCTCACAACAATAACTTCATTTCGCAAATATTTTAGTTCAAACAAAATCTCTACAAATAGACGTTTATCTTTTCAGTTGCACTACTGATCATCGCCATACTTGTAGGCACAGCAATGGCTGCCTCACCGAAGTGTAAGTGCGACGGATCAAAGATAGCGAAAGGAACATGCAACAACGGAGCGTGCCAGTTCGTATGCGCCGTTCAGTGCTCCTCAAAAGGAAGATAGGAGAATCGGACAGTGAAACGTCGAAGCCTAGGCCTACGTACCGTTCTGGCATACCCACTTCACCGTCAACTCTGGGCAGCTGAAGCCAGAGAGAGTTCCCACACGTAAGGAAAAGGAAAGAAAGATTGTAATCTCACTCACATATTTGTACTGACAGCTACACGCCAGTATGCGGTAATGATGGTCAAACTTATCCTAAAGGTTGTGAGTTAAACTACCGAAAATCTAATTATAACCCATACATAAGGTAAACTATCCAGGACCTTGCAAGACGCAATGATGTACGCCTACACCATGTGTGGAAGTGATGGGAAAATGGACTCCAGAATGTTACGATGGACGACCCATGGTTATGCCTCACGGATATTGAAGCTTGTGATATTAAAAATATTTACGAATAATCTCTCTTTTTTTCATTATTATCTTAGTATGTTTTAGTTTGTAACCGCAAACTTTTTAGTTATTAAGTGTTTTACGAGTGCTAACGTATGCATACTTATATAGACCGGAAGATGATGTCACAAATTTCCAGGTCATTCTAGGACTCTTGAGGAGTCTAATTAGCAAATGATGAAAAGAAAAAAAAATAGCCTATCAAAACCATTTAACCATTTATACCATGGTTGAATTGTTTTTTAGCCCGCCATACTGGCAACAACATCCTAATGAAAAAATTGTAGCATTTGTACCAAGCTCATCGTTGCATGGAAATTAAAAATTCAAATTTATTTTTCCACTTATGAAATTATCATGTTATACTTATCCAACGATTGACGGCCTTCTTTTTTTTGCGAATGAGTCGCCAGTACCAGCGCTATGACCATCTTTTTCCTTTTCGTCATTAGATAATTATGTATACCCTTCAAGAGTCGCCATACTGGTACAAATGACCTGGAAATTTGATGATGACTCAAATTACCGTCTAATAGTGGGTGTTATATTACATAATTAAAACACTACATAACCTCCACATGTACCTCCAATTGCACGTATCTGATTATAAGGCGTCACTGCAATCACATTTGGGATCGAAATATCTCGGGGACCCCCTGACAATGGAGGCAGTTACGAGAGTGAATATTCTTGAATGTATCTTATTAGTTTTATAATATTGATAGTTGTGGTAGCAGTTTTCATGGAGGCTGTTCAAAATAATGTCTTATATATTAATTTGTATCTATAGTTATGATATTATTCTAATAAAGAATTACTCAAAACAAACTGTTTTTTTAATTTTTTTTTTTTTATTTACTTATTTATAAAAACAGTATACATTAATCATGGTACACCCATAAAACCTATATTGGTTTATCTTGGGTGTGAGTGTACATTTATACAATAGTTTTCATTCCATTATAATTTAATAATATGTATCGCCGTGAGCACCGTATGAAATGCTAGGTGCAGGGTAGGCACAAATCTTATTCATATTACGGTGGGTACAAATCTTTCGTCTAACAAACCGGTTACTTGTTTACGTTATGGCAATGCTACGAAATATTCGCACCCACTTTTATGCGTTCTCTTAGACTGCATACAGGATGATCGGTCAACTTAGTAGTACAATATTTTAGGATTTTTTAAGAGTCTATTAGATTTTATTTAAAAGTGTTCGGTGAGTATATGTTCTTGATGTGACGTTTTAAGTTGAGTGTATTTATTTTATTTCTTGTTTCTAATGGTAGCTCATTTATAAGCCTAGGTAGTAGGTAGTCAGTAGTACGCATGCCGTAGTAGTTATGGGATGTTTTTGTAATTAACTTTTTATTTACTATTTGTCGCGTCATAATTGGGTGAATAAAATTTTGGTAAATTGGGTAAATACTATAGGTAGTCATTCCACTCCTTAATGTTTGCGTTTGACAGTTCAATTTTCTGTCAAATAGTTATGTCCAAATGCGTATGACCGATTTCAAACAATAATCGACATTATCTCTGAAGAAGTTGTAATCGATTTCAAACTTCGATATTTTCTTTCTGCTCGATATTTTATATTTTTTATATACTTCTTTTGAGTGCCAGACGTGTAACTGACTAAAATAATTCGCAATAAAATCTGTTAAAAATAGTTTTATTTTTATTATCATGATAATATTAAATAATGGCTATTATTTGATCTTCCAACAAAATTTTATGTTTTGTAATAAACATTCTTTTTTCGTGTACAATGCATTAATTATTCGGCGATATTTATAGGCTGTTCATACCGATTATATGTTATGGGTTTACGCCAATAAGATAAGCCTATCGAGTTTAGGCTCATTTGTTTTGTCCCCGTCGTACCGTATGCACCATTGACCTGCACCATCAATGGTGCAGATGAGACTAATTAGTTTCATTTGCACCATTAATCTTGATACAACTACCTCACCATTCATGGTAAAAACTCTTTGCTGAATTACTGGGTCACCCGCCGTATAGCCCTGACCTCACACCTTGCTATTTTTATTTATTTCCGAAAAGAAAGAAAACACCGAGATAAACGTTTTATGGATGCCGAGGAAGCTGTGGCTGCGTTTTAAAAGGCCGTCGAAGACGAGTGGGCTCAGTGCTTTTCGTACGTATAATATAATGAAAACTTTTAATCCCTACACAACACAACTTCAATATTTTGATGAGATGATTAGCCATTGATAACACGTACAAGAATCCATAATACACTATAAAAACAAAGCTTACATGCTTACATGTTACAACAACTTTTATGTTGACGTACCTAAATGTAAGTGAACGATTATTTTGGGTTTGTAATTTGCAGCGATTTCATTCAATCCCAACACTAGATAATGGTAGAGTGTAGCTGTTTTCATTGAGTGAGCAAATAATCGTAATCGTATGGGGCGAGCATCGCGCCACTTCGCGCCGAGACGGTGGGGTGTAGGGTGACAGGCGGCCGTCCTGTCACTCAACCGTCGTCGACGCGCCCCCCGCTCGCTCCTCACTGTGCCATCTGCTAGTCAGAGGGACACGTGGAGAGCCTCGGAGCAGCCCTCTAGAGGGCCACTCCCACCCCGGCCGGATTGGCCGCAGGCAGCAGCGGCTCCCTTAGCGAGTGGGAGGCGCTGCTCGCCTCCGTTGCCCAGGTGCACCACGTGGAGGTGCCGGCCCGCACCCTGTCGGTTTACCCTGAGTGCGATTTGTTTGCGGACGAATGGAAGGATGTTATGAGTGTTTGTCTTAAGTTTTGCGAGATGAAGTATGTAAGAATATCTACAGACTGTTCAGGCATGAAATGCTTTATGTTATTATTAAGGTAGCATGGAACATTTTTTAAATTTCTGTTACCTATGTAATTAATGTTACTCTATGTAATCAATCTAATGTAACTGTGTAATTGTCTAAGTTATTAAATGTAATTGGTTATGTACCGTTTGTGTTAAATTTAAATAAATAAAATAATAATTATTATATATTTAAACACTCAGACCAATGCAAGTAGACATATTCATGCATACAAATATTTACACTGAGTGGGAATCGAACCCGCGCCCCCTGTCGTAGCAGTCGCATGCGTTAGCGCTACGCCACAGAGGCCATCGATATATCTTAATAGAGCAAGAAACAATAGTTGTACGAAATAACTGAACAAATACCTGCTAAATAACCTACAATATATTTTTTATATTACGAGGTTTTCTTATCTATTCGTGTACATTTTTTTGTATTAAGTTTTGCATTTCAGGCATATAAATATACCTAAATGTTAATGATAGTGTTTTTTTTTAATTTCCGGCAACCATGAAACAATTCCTGATAGGATACCTAATGATAACGTACTATATAAATGACCGCAATAAGACACTCAACAACCAAAGTATCTGCACACTTTGACTGAGAAACATGAATTTCAAATTTTGTAAGTGTGCCTATATCGTACCTATTTAAAAATTCTGACGTAACTTAGCGTAGCTTGTATCCTACTTGTACCTATTATGGGTGCTAGACAGGGATGTTTAGTTTATACCAAAATATTTATTGATATGTCCAGTGTTAATTAAAAAAAACATTATATACCTTATTTATTGATAGAAGCTAACACAGCTCAAATAGCCTTCTGATCTATCCCAAAACTCACAACAATAACTTCATTTCGCAAATATTTTAGTTCAAACAAAATCTCTACAAATAGACGTTTATCTTTTCAGTTGCACTACTGATCATCGCCATACTTGTAGGCACAGCAATGGCTGCCTCACCGAAGTGTAAGTGCGACGGATCAAAAGTAGCTAAAGGATCATGCAACGACGGAGGGTGCAAGTTCATATGCACCCTTCAGTGCGCCTCAAAAGGAAGATAGGAGAATCGGGCAGTGAGACGTCGAAGCCTAGGCCTACGTACCGTTCTGGCATACCCACTTCACCGTCAGCTCTGGGCAGCTGAAGCCAGAGAGAGTTCCCACACGTAAGGAAAAGGAAAGAAAGATTGTATTCTCACTCACATATTTGTACTGACAACTACACACCAGCATGTGGTTATGGTCAAACTTATCCTAATTGTGAGTTAAATCAACGCATAGTTACATAAGGTAAACTATCCAGGACCTTGCAAGACGCAATGATGTACGACTACACCATGTGTGGAAGTGATGGGGAAATGGACTCCAGAATGTTACGATGGACGACCCATGGTTATGCCTCACGGATATTGAAGCTTGTGATATTAAAAATATGTAATATATACCTACCTATATCGTTCTCAGCTTATTTTATGCATTGTAATCTTTGTACGTTTTAGTTTATAACCGCAAACTTTATTATTTTTTTACTGTCTTATCAACGTGTACATACAAATATATAAGAACATGCTTTAGTTTATACCCGTTTTTTTGTTCTTAACCGTCTTAAGGTATGCATAAGAATTGAGACCGAAAAATGATATCACAAATTTCCAAACGATGAAAAGAAAAAAAAATGCCTGGTATAAATTTTTGTTGTTTAAACCGCCATACCGGTGACAACATGCTAATATTTCGGAATTATAGGTTCGGTGCGTTTTTTGCGGCACCAAGTTTTTAACTTCGAATTCTTTACCAGCGCATGTGTTTCCTTCTTCCTATAGTCCCGGGGCCTTTATGCGGGGTGTGAAAAAGCATTGATGACGCCGTCAAGTTGAGGGCCGCCACTGTAGCACTACCGGGGTATGTAGTGGTTACGCCAGTCCTGAGACTTTACCTTTAGCTTACCATCAGGCGAGGTAAAGTCATTTGACGTGTCCTATATAAAAAAAAGTTTAAGCATTTGCGCCAAGCTCATTTTTGCATAGCTAGTCATCGAAACATTCAAGAAAATTACCATGCCATACTTGGCCACAAGTACCAGCGCTATGACTATCTTTTTCCTTTTCGACAGGAAATAATTATGTAGGTATTTACATCTTCAAGAGTCGCCATATTGGTACAAAAAATGACCTGGAAATTTTTGTCATCATCTTTCAGTCTTATAATGGGTGTTATAGGTACCTACTACAGATAACGACACACGACAAATCACAATTATTACGAAAAGAACATGTCATTCAAACCACAAAGCGGCCACATGTACATTTATTGGATTTTTATAAAACGCCTGTCACTGACTGACACTGATAACTGAATTTCGAAGTTCAAAATAGCGATGAACTTACCCCAAAAGTACCGAAACGCGAGTCACGACAGTGCGAATGTGCACCACATCGATACCCATAATTTCGAATATTTTCCACCGCGAAGCACGGTACCTAGTGCAAAAGTACATATTCCACATCTATTTTGAACTTAAACACCAGGATTCCAACTTTTGTAGGTTAGGTTAGGTTAGCACTGTGACTTCAACAACGCACGAACCGAGCGAGCGAAGCGAGCGTGGCGCGACAGCGGCCAGCGAAGTGCCACATCCAAATTCTATTTCGCACTACCGTGCTTCGCGCTGGAAAATATTCGAAATTATGGGTATCGATGTGGCGCCTGGGCGCCATGGACGTATTCATGTGTGGCGCACTTTCGCACTACCGTGAGTCGCGTTTCGGTGATTTAGGGCTACAGTTCATCGCTATTTTGAACTTCGAAATTCAGTATGAAAGTCTTATAAAACTAAATCATAATGGGATTAAAATTATGCCATGGGCAGTTACGAGAATGAATATTCTTGAATTTACCTTCTTAGTCTTAGGTATAATTTGATAGGTGTGGTAGCAGTTTTCTTAGAGGCTGTTTATAATAATCTGTTTATTATGCACTACGTAGGTAAATGTGTAAAATTTTCGCCATTTTATGTTTTTATCCTCGTCGCTACTGTTACGTATGCGAGTAGGTACCTACTTATAGCGGGGAGACGAACGAATGAAACGCGGGTTAGCGACATACTGTTTACTTATTGCCTAATGAGGGTGGCGCGTGCAGCGCGTGGAGTGGGCGCGCTTGTATATACCTACCTGACAGTAGCAAAGTAAAATTCGGAAAGAGCATGTCGAAATCTGTAAAATTTGGCCGGATAACTTTCAGTTCCCTTTATGCTTGACACCAAAGTCATCACCAGATTAGCTAAATAAAGTAGGTAGTTCAATAACAAAAACCAGTCTTTAGATATATTTTTTGTTTCAGTTTTGAGTTTCAGATAACTTAAAAGTTTAAAATGTTAATTATTGTGGATACTTTTTTTGTAGGAGGTAGGACACGACGGTATCTCCCGTCCGAAATGAGCTGTCCGACTGGGGTAGTACCTCCGCCCTACAGAACACCGCGGCCATAATAACCATCGAGTTGTGTTCCCGCCGGTAAGTAGGGTAGCCAGAGCTCAATTTACCCCTCCTCCTCCCATCCCTTCCTAGCCTCCCCACTCCTTCCCAGCCCTCCCCTATTCCCTTCAGGGTAGGCAGCGCGTGTGTGACACCCTTAGTGTTGCACACGTTCATAGGCCACGGTGACCGCTTCCCATCAGGTGGGCCGTGTGCTTGTCTGCCACCTAAGTAGTATAAAAAAAAAAAAAAAAAAAAAAACTTACATTTTAATTTCTTTTTTGATTTTCGGTAGGTAGCCCTCAAGCAATTCCTGAAACGATAAGCACAATATATAAATGGTCGCAATAAGACGCTCAACAATCAGAGTATCTTCAGACTTTGACAAGAAACATGAATTTCAAACTTTGTAAGTGTTTAAAATAATTAAATATCAGGATTACACTACATTCAAGGAGGGAGTGGCCCTCTAGAGGGCTGCTCGGAGGCTCTCCACGTGTCCCTCTAGCTATTAGAGGGCACAGCGGTAGGCAGGTGGGGTGGAGGGAGAGGTTGGGGGTGGTCTTGACCTCTGAGCGCAGACGGGGACTATTTAGACTACTTAGTCTTTTACTAAGCGTAGATTGTAATATTGTAATAATGGATTCTAGATCCTGATGGATAGTATCTATTATGTATACTTAGGTACCGGTCGATTTTAAAGGTTTCCAGCACAATACAAATAGCTTGACTTCTACCCTAAAAATTTTAAATTTATAGCTTTATTTCGTATAGGTATACTATAGTTCATAACAAAATCTCTACAAATGACATCTGTCTTTTTCAGTTGCCCTATTGATCATCGCCGCCCTTCTGGGCACAACAATGGCTGCCGCACCAAAGTGCGAGTGCGAGGGAAACAAAATAAAACCGGGATCATGCAAGAACACCGGGTGCCACTTCGTGTGCGGACTCAAGTGCTCAGGCAAATTATAAGGAGAATAAGTTAGGAGTACGAGGAAGTGGGTACGTCGGATGCTAGTCCTACCTAGGTTCCGGCATACCCACCTCACAGTCAATTCCGGGGAGGTGAAACTCTAGAAAGTTTCCGCACGTAAAGAAAAGGAAAAAATTATGATGGGGAAATGGATTCCTAAAATCACGTGTTGAAACAGTAAACAATCTAGGGTTACGCCTCACGGATAGCGAAGCTTGTGATATCAAAAATATTTAGTTCATCATTAAATAAAAAAAATCTTAATAAAAAAACTTTTTTTTAATTCCTTCCTTTTTGTAAATCAGTTTCCTGTTAGCAAAGATCAGAATATTTTTTTTTCTAGCGGCGCGGCGCGGAATGTTGCAAAATTGACGTGCAGACGTTGCCGGTAATTGGAGCCTTGAGTAGGTACATAAACTCACGAGTTCTTTCCAATATCCGCCCCTCCCCCATCTCCCCAAGCCCTCCAACCACATCCAAACTCCTCAATCCCCTCCCCCTCCTAGGCTGGCAGCGCGAGTGTGACACTTCTGATGGCCACATTTCAATAGGCCACGGTGACCGCTTCCCACTAGGTGGGCCGTGCGCTTGTCTGTCACCTAAGTAGTATAAAAGAAAAATCTGATGGGAGTGAATAGATAAGGTTGCTAGCGTTCACAACTTGAGGTTATACATTCCCACTGGACGTCGCGAGGGCCGTTGGGAATTATTGTGCTCCGTGGGAATAAGCCCTAGATTTGAACAACATACCGCAAGATTTAGTACATGGTTGCTTCTAACAATTGAAATTACTGTATAAATATAAGTATGTCGGTGTATGTAATGGGGACCCTAATTCCTGAGACTACCTTTAGCTTACCATCAGGCGAGGTGAAGTCATATTGACGTCACCGACATAATGAAAAAGAAAATTTGTAGGTACTGTCTCATTCGGAGGTATTTTCATCTCACTATACAGCTTCTAAAATATGGAACAATCTTCTACTTTTGTACCTAGTAAATAAATGTTTCTTTATGATATTGTTTTTAAATTCTTAATCTACCAGTCAATAAAAATAATCTAGCATCAATCAATTTGCCTCTAAATCATGTGTACCTAATTACAAAAAATGAATCCGTCAAAATCGGTGCATTCACTTTGAAAAATACCTAACGGAACGAACAGCTAGATGGAGGCAGACATAATTTTGACAAATGCACTCAAAAATGCATTTCTTAAAAAGCTGTTATTTTAACATACATACACTTCAATTTTGAATTTATTAGTATGGATTTCCTTGTTTGTGAGTTACAAAAACGCAAAAAATATATTTTTTTCCGAGAATTTTAAGTAAACTTAGCGTTTTCGATAACCTTATGGAGATAATGCTTAGATATAGGAACTCAAATAATATACATAATTTGACACACATGATCAGTGCATCTTTGGACCCTGGTAGAGAAACATGGATTTTAAATTTGGTAAGTGTTTTCTTTTTAATTTATTCACTTTTTAATTTCTAATATCCGGCGCAGAGTTTTCTCCGAAGGTTCTTCTGACGGCAGTCGCTTTTGTTAAAGCCAACAGTTTTGAATCAATCAATGACAATTAGGTAACGGACTGACGGAATAGCTTTGCTTGACTTTGATATTTCTAATTTATTTATAAAATCAGTAATTGTTTTATTAACATTTAGGTACGAGTACCTACCTATAATGGAGTCAATTTGACAATTCATCAAAATTCAACATCGCAACGTTTTAACGACGCGCCGCGGTGGGCATCAAATTATATATTTTTCGTTTTGTTAATTACTATTACATATTTATTGTAATAATGACAGATACAAGTAATTTTACGTTTTGCTTTCACCAATAAACCATTCTAAACATAAAAAGCAATTTCTGATCTAAAGAACTGAACGTCATTACCTTGTCATTACAATGTTGTGTCAGTTAATCCTTTTTCTTTTTAAACATTAGGCATGTTACTCTAAAAATCGAAAGCTGATATAAGTAGAATCGAATGCAATGATTACTTGTGAAGAAATATCATCATAAAATTAAAAACCACGTTGTGACAAAAAAATTACTGATTGTATTTTTTGCATTAGTATCAATCACCAATTATCCCCCAATAGTTATTTTGAAAATATATTCAATGAACAGAATTTGACCTCTCTACTGTTTTATTATAAGTATAGATCATGTACTTGTCTTATCCGTTATGTCCGTATCGATTCATTCGTTTTAATCGACCTTTTTTAACAGGTCACCTCATTATGAATATAAAACTGACAAACGTCAAATGTGGCCTATTAAATTGACTCAACTATACGTACCTACATCTCTAAACCATGGACTTAAATATTTATGCACAATATTTGAAGGTGTCACAAACATGCATAGAGAAATTCTGTATTCTCATATCAAGCACTAGCCTACCTATGCCTGCAACTTCATCATCATCTTTTTTCATCATCATTTCATCATCACATCAGTTTTCGCGTTTTTTGACTATACCTCCGATTCTACTCAACCGATTGTGATCAAATATGCGTGAGATTTTAGGTCTAACTTAAACCTATCCGTTCAGCCCCCGTAGACAAGTATCTTAAGTCTCTATCATAGACTTTTGCCACTTGGCTACGGGCCCAGTAGTTTTTGCGTCCATCGCGCAAAAACACAAAAAATATTTTTGTGTTCAGAATCGTTCGTATTACATAACCCAAGAATGTTTTTTTCAATATCTCCAATTCTCCAATTTACAGACTCTCTTTAAATTGGAGAACTGAGAGGGTTTAGGCCTTAATCCACGCTGGCCTAATGCGGGTTGGTGGATCGGACATGTCCTTAGAATTTCTTTTAGAACATGTGGGTTTCCTCACGACCTTTTCCTTCACCGTTAGCAGATGGTAAATCATGTGATTAGCACATATAAATTCCACAAAGTGAAATTCACATTGGTGCTGTCCGGTCGGATTCGAACTCGATACCTCTGAGTAGAGGCCGCGTTCTTATCAATTCAGCTGCCATCGCTTTTAACCATATTTGATACTATATTGTTATAGGAGTATTACTGATCGTCAGTGCACAGATCTGCGCGACCATGGCGCCCCCGCCGTGTGGCTGCAACAACACAAAGTCACCTGTGTGTGGCTCTGATGGAATGACGTACAAAAATCAGTGTTTCCTCGATTGCGCTGCCCTCTCCTTACAAGCACATATCGTGAAGACTATATCGGGTCCATGCGAAGAGTCCACAATACAAGGAGAGGTGCCTAAGCACGGTTGTATGTTGTATGATGTGCCAGTTTGCATACAAAATAAGTGTGGTGTAGTAATGGCCTGTGTGGATAATAATTCTACTATAAAGACCTGGACCATAACAGGCAAGAAACGAAGAAAACATAAAAAGGCAGGCCGTATCCGTAAACATCGAAATAAAAACATACATCGAAATAAAAATAAACATCGAAATAAAAATAAATATCGAAATCAATATTTTAATAATCAGACAAATATTTAATAAAACAAGCACGTGCACACATGCGCACACACCGTAACAAGTACATACAGACACACCTCACAACCTACACCCTCTCACACACAACACAAATAAAGAATAAGTAGGTAACTCAATAGCGCGTGAAGACAGTCAATATAGGTATATGGCGATTGAATCAAACGAGATAGAATACTCAATTTGCACATCAGGGACTCCTGATATTTTTTATATAAATGATGATAATATAAAAAAATCAGACAAGCTCCTAATAGTTATTAGAATCAAAATCTATCGTCTTTGTTAGAATTAGAATTATGAGAATTATAAAATGTTACGTGTAATTTATTATAGAATATATTATAATTATTATTATAAGAAAATACCTGATCAAAAATAAATAAATGATCTAAAATAGACTTAAAACGCGCTTTATGTCGTATTTTTTTTCTTTCGTCTTTAGGTTTACCTATATTTAAAAGGCTTTTTGACTTGAAGTCGGTAATTTTTTGTTGTAGTTTTATTTTTATAATAAATATTTAACATAGATACTGTGTCAAAGAAATCCTAGTTGTCATAAAAAGGATAATAAAGATTGAATATTTTTGTCGTTAACGTAACTATAGCATAGAATATAATGTACTAAAATTATGAACGCGAAGGTCAAACCGTTCAGTTATCTATATTTTTTTTCATGACTGGTGTTATAATATAATCATGAAAAAAAATTGTTACATAAATTTAGGTGAGTAGATATCGCAATGAAGACATTTGCAACATTTTTGTTGAAATTACCTACGGTAGAAAAAGTATTGATTTCAGATCACTACTAATTGACCAGCAACTAATAGCCACTTTTTATTGTTGCCATATGAGTGTATGATACGATACACATAACAAAAAAAAAACAATTTTTAATTTTTTTTTTAATTTTGAAAGAGGTAATCTCTGGAATGGTTGGACCATTTTTGACGAGACTTTCACTGGCAGATAAGTAGATAATATTATAAGGCGTAAAATAGGCTAATTTATTTAGACAAATAATTAGGGTGCCACGCAAAAAAGTCAAAATCTTAAATCTTATTTAAATCCACGCGAGGGAACTCGCAGATACAGTTAATTAGTATTAAGTAAAATAACTATATTGTTTATGGCAACATTTATTTGCAGCTGTACCATAGGTCGCTGTCGCTACACATCGTCTTCTATCCAACAGCCATTAGCCGCTGAACTGGGCCTGCTTAAGCAAGACACTGTCATACCACTGACACTCTAAAAAAATGCCATTTATTTGTAGACTTCACAGTCATACAGTAAAAGTTTAGAAATAAATTAAAAGAATTCATTAAACTCTTTCATTCGCTCTACAAAACATCATTTTAATATAAGTCTTTAACACATAACAATAAAGTCCAAAATTAAATGGAATTTTTTGAAGTGGCAGTGGCATGACAGTGGCTTGCTTTAACAGAATTGGGGCCCTGGTCTAATATGCCGCTATTTCTTCCCAGTTTCTATTCCCTGCCCTGCACCTACCGCTCCACCGAGGCTATCCGCAGCGACAGTCTGAATGACCACCAGAATAACCATAATTGCAATAATCTGTAAATTAAAAAAATACCAATTCATCATTTATACAAAGTGTTGGTTACCATTTGAAAATCTTTCACAGAGGGGCTTGAGCTACTTCTCAAGATTTCACGAAAAAAAATAAGGGGGAGGTCGAGGGGGCCATATTAAAACTGTAGATGGCCCGGGATCAGCTGGGGTGCGAGGGATATGCCTATTGGGTAACTTCACACCCCGGTAATTAGACCCGAGACGGCTTTAGACGGTTCGATCCCGACATAACCACCTCCGATGGCCGACAGGGTGGTATCCATTGGGATTTCCGCACGATAAAAGAAGGGGGAAATGGGTGAAATGGCCCACTCTTGTAAGGTTGATCACCGCCCGGTCACCGGTGCAGTGTCCCCATAATGAGGATGGTGATTATTTGTTTCTCAAAGATCAAGAGATCGAATTACAAAGTGTCACTTACCAAGTACTTCATTGTTAGTGTTGTAGTAACGCCACTAGAATTATGTCGACCTATGAAGTAAACGCCTTATATACCAAAGTTACAACAAGGCCACCAAAACTTGGACATTTGATTTTTTGTATTTATTATTTTTTAAGTAACATAAGACATTAGAATGACTATCTATCATACACACAGACCAAAAATAAAGAATAAGTAGGTACCTACTTTGAGAACTCCTGATAAATTTTATTGATAACACGAATGGCGTGGCGTAGGGATTTAGAAGGTGAATAAATCACTGCGTAGACTAGATCAATGTGCTTAAATCGAATGGTGGAACCACACTTCACTATTCGCTATTCGCCTTTATTCTCGTGTATAAATCGAAGTGAGGGAGGACTTATTCGTGTATATTTGCTTCATTCGCACGAATATTCGCCTTAGTCACTCTTCTATGACGAACTCTGGAGGGTTTAGTCATCTATAAGAATTTCCTCGAATACAATATAGGCGAATAGCGAAGTGTGGTTCCGCCATAAGATATGCCTTTTAGCTATGTATATTTTTAAATTTTTTTATACCAATTATCTGGCAAACGAACACACGGCAGCAGTTACCGTGGCTTATGGAAATGAGCAACATCAGGTACGTTATACTCACGTTGCTGACACTGGAAGTGGGGGAAGATTGGAGGGGGTTGAGGAAGGGGGTTGAGAGAGACTCTATACTGACAACGCAGGAGACTGATCTCCCCGTTGACAGCACAGAATCCCTCCAGTGAGCTCTGCCTACCCTACTTACTAGGAACACAACCCGATGGTTATTATGGCCGCGGTCTTCTGTAGGGTGAATGTACTCCGCCAGTGATAATATAAATAGTGACTATACGACCTCACAGAGTATACACTGACCAAATTAAGTAGTTATTGCAAAAAGGGCAGGTCAAAAGTACTCGAAACCGGCGGGCTTGCTTGAAAGGCTTAATGACAGTAGAGGTAGCGCGTGAAGTATATCAGGACATGATGGTCTCTGCCTACCCCAAAGGGAAAAAGGCGTGAGCATATGTTATGTATGTATGTTAATTAAGTAATTAGTAATAGAAGTTATTAGTAATTTCGAGCAAATAAATTATCAATTATTCATTTACTTAGCCGTGAACCTTTTGTTGATGTCAACATTTTTCCTCAAACACAAGCGAAACATAACACAATTACTACCTACTTGTGTGAGCTAAGTTTAACTCAAGACGTACAGGCGCTGACGCATGTTGCAGCCGGCTAAGGGGAAGTACATTCACATCCAACTGTACTGCAACTGGGAAAATACTAAACTAAAGTATAAAAACCAGATAATAATGATGCAAGTGTGCATTCCTTACACAGTTTCGAAAGAACTATATCGTTCTGAAATCTTGTATAATCTGTATCGTTAAGATTCTATAGTTAACTAGATAATATTTCGCAGACTTGGTGAAACATGGATTTAAAATTTGGTGAGAATTTTCTTTTTTAATTCATCACCAGTATTATAGTATAGCATAATGAAATATTTAAGGTGTGTCATAATTATAGGCTTGGCACAAAATGTCGCCTTCATTTTATTAGTTTTGGGGTCGTAACATGGTCGTAACGGTAGAGCGTTCGACTGTTAAGTTAGAGGTGACGGGTTTGATGCTTGCTCAATGCAGATAATATTTGTATGCATGAATATTTGTATAGGTCTGTGAGTTTCTATATATTATGTGTACTTAATTACAAAACTATCTTAGTATGTTTATACGCATTCTAGAACCCACATAATAAGCTTTTATTAGTTTCAGTTTAGATGGCATTGTTTAATATTGTTCTATTATTTTTTAAATCCGTTTTTTATTTCTTTTCTTGGCATAAAAAAGAAATAAAAAACTTTGAATAAAGTAGGTTCTATCTAGTTGTGTTTACTAAAACAATGAATCTTTGTTATCGGAAAATATATTCCTCATTTGAATTTGAAATTAAAATTATCTATTTCAGTTTTAATATTATAATTATAACATTTGCATTTGTTGCTGAAATAAGAATTTATCTATTAAAAATACAAGTGCTAAAATGGATTGCATAATAACTTATTATTCGTAGGCAAGAATCATACTGGAAAGCCGACCCCAACTGAGTTGGGAAAAAGGTTCAGAGAATGATGAGGCAAGAATCATACTTACTAATTTTAGAAGATCCCAGAGGGCATAGGGTTCGGCTTCGGATCTTGGTCGGTTCAAGTCCGACATAACCGCCTTTTTTACCACTTAGGTGGCAGACAAACACACGGGCCACCTGATGGAAAGAGGCCACCGTGGCCTATTGACGCGTGCAACACCAGGGGGGCATCACATTCGCGCTGCCGGCCCTTGAAAAACCTTCTAATCTTGAAATATATTTTAAACACTTGCTTCTGGCTAGTTTTTACGAGAATATCCTATACGCGGGGACCTGTAATTGGCTTAACTATATAATATGCTCAAATCAGCTGTAGTGTTCTCCATAAATAAATAAATAGAAATAAATTAACACTTTTGTCATTTAACGCCTACATGACCATCTTGTATCAATATTGACGAAGCGGTACTTGATCGTATGAATTATTTTATTTCAGGCGCATTCTTGATCATCAGTGCGCAGATCTGCGCCTCCCTGGCAGCCTCACCATGTACGTGCACCAAAGATCTGCGGACGGTTTGCGGCTCTGACGGAGTGACATACAACAATGCTTGCTTCCTCCGCTGTGCTGCCTCCACATCAGGCAAAGATATCAAAATTGTGAAAACCGGCCCTTGCGATGAATCTCTAGAACAGTGTACTTGTCCCGACGTCGAGTCACCAGTCTGCGGCACTGACGATCAAACTTATCCTAACGAATGTATCCTAAAATGTGAGGCATCAAGACAAAATAGATCTCTTGCTGTAGACTATACAGGTCCTTGCAAACTTTTTAAAGGTCCTGATTGTGTTTGTCCAGCCGTTTTTCTGCCAGTATGTGGCAATGATGGCCAAACGTACGGCAATCAATGTAATTTGCTCTGTGCCGCGAAGACTAACCCAAAGTTGAAGGTCGCACATGATGGAGCTTGTGCAGATAGCGTGAAAGTCAAGAATGTTTAATTAAAATTGTAATTATTACGTAGGTCCAACTGTCATGAATACTAGGTTCCTACTAGCGTGAAAGTCCAATTAAAATATTATAATTTAGGTATACCTACATTTTAGGTTGGGAGATTTCAACAATAAAGGAAAAGTCTGAAATTCATGAGTCTAAATTTGACTCCTTTATCCGTCAAACCTCATTTTAAAAAATTAATATACTTTTGTGACTTTAGTTATTTTTTTAAGATTTTTATGTAGTAGTTTTTGTTAAGTTTTTGTAACTTTGTTTGAAGTAAAATAAAAATGTTAATTATTTATCAATTTTTATTTACTAGCCTTTGTGTATTTACGTAACAAACTTGTTAGGTACGTAAGTAGACACAATTTACATTATTTACAGTACATACAGTATTTATAATTGATTGAAATAATTGAAAATGAATCAAATAGCTCACGAAAGCGTAGGTATATTTTATTGTGACAGGACAGGACACGACAGATAGTAGGTATTTCTTTTACTGAATCAGGCGCCTTCTTATGTAGCAATTCTATCTACATAATTCTAGAGAATCATTCACAGTACAAATCACTGCATCACACGCTTGATTTGGAAAGTGAAAACCGCTTCCGGACATCCTGTGAATTAGCCTGTGAAATCCAATATCTGTGAATAGTACCTACCTAATGTACCTATCTCCCGATGAATAAAAGTTTTCTATAACACTTTATAGATAGGTACCTACGTCAGAATCCAGGAATTTAATTAAGAGACTCCTTGTTAAAACAACAAACAACGAGTTACACTAGTTACCAGAATAGCTTCGAAATATATTGTTTCCGCGAACATTGACATGTGGAGCATTTTTGATAACCTTATAAAGATAAAGGTTTGGTATAAATCATCTTATACGACGTACAAGTATCAGAGCATTGTCGAACCCTGATTGAGAAACATGGATTTCAAATTTGGTAAGTGTTTTGTTTTTGTTTGCGTGATTTCATCATATTATACCTAAGTAATTCTGGCATCAAATAAAAATAAAATAATCAATTGTAAATCTTAAAATTTTCTTTCTACTATATTACTTCGCGGACATAAGTGTGGCTGATGTGGGTTAAACATTTACCAAATTCTATAATGTTAACTTTCATGTTGTTCAACACAATGTATAACTGTTTTGTGTCCCAATAAAAAAAAAAATAAAGAAATAAAACAATAATAACGTAATATTCAAAGGTATTTTTATGGCATGACATGGTCATTTAAACTACTATTGAGTATAATATTATAGTTGCCGGGATATTTATCATGTTTGTTTGTTTTGTTGAGTTTCCGATATTTTGGCGCTGTTGCAAGTGCCTACATGGTAAATATCCCGGCAACTATTATAATAGTATGTAATGATATTTATATTTTATAGATATAATAAAAAAATAAAAACGTAGGTTGTATTTATATAAGGATTTAAGGAATAGAACGAATAATACTTGATAATAATAAAAAAAACATCAGAATTTTTCTGAAATTGATTTATGCGTATATAAAAGTAAATGACTATTGATCTAATAGGTAACTCACAGAACAGTCAAAGGACCTCCTTTAACTGTTCTGTGAGGTAACTGACCTAATTTTTTTATCGACCATGGACTAGACTAGACTAGACGGCTTTGACAGCCTCTGTGGCGTAGCGGTAATTCATTCGACGGATTCGATTCCTGCTTAGTGCAACTATTTGTATTCATAAACATGCTTATTTTTTGCATTTATCTGGGTGTTTGTATGTATACTATGCCAGTTAAACCAGTTCAACTATGCTTACTTTGAGTCTAGAGAGCGCTGTATAGAAAGACGTAGAAAATTTTGATACTTATACTTATGAAGTACATACAGACACGATCCGAAATAAGTAGGTAACCCGCTTTGGTGTTTGTTAGTTTGTATAGAACAAATCTTGAAACCCTAAGGCATCAAGCACACGGAGGCGCGGGCAGGACCGGTCAATTTCACCGCGAACGACAGCGCAAATTCTATACTACCAACGCACATGAAGGGCAAAAAGACCGCGCCGCGGGTACCCGGCGGGCACTGGCGGCGCTTTGTTTTCGCGGTGAGGGAGTCACGGGCATCGACGGGCAGACGCGGTCGTTATTACGTCTCGGTCAAAAAGACCTGCCCGTCCCGGCGCGCGCCGTCCGCTTAACGCCTTATTAAAACCACTGCCTGACAACTAAAAAGATTCAAAAAAGATAAACTAATCGTGTTATGACTCATTTGTTTTGTCTTGGCAAATACTCTGATGCTACGTCATATCCAAGGTCTGAAGATGGAGACGGTAAGTGGTCATAGGAACTTCTAGACTAAACGAGATAAACCCGTCATATTTGGGCTCATTTGATATGTCTAGTATGTTTGTATATATTATCGCAGGTTTATAAGTGCCCGGTTAATGGCAATAGGCTCGCCACCATGTGAGTGCTAGCACCTCTGCCTACCCCTTCGAGGATATAGGCGTGAGTTTATATTATGGTATGTTTGTATATATTGTCCAATATCTGCTCATAAACCTTGAACTGGAGATAACGTCAATTTACGTAGGTATTGTTATCGCGAGTGTCTGGGTTTGATTATCAGAATCGGAAATGCGTATTTATTGATATCGTCGGAAGTTTAAGCAAATTTCACATCATATTGAAATACTTAAATTATTTTTAACCAACTTCGAAAAAGAAGGAGGTTCTAAATTCGATTGTATTTTTATCTCAGAACTTTCGATTGGGTGAACCGATTTTGATGATTCTTTTTTAATTTGAAAGCTGGTCCTTCCCATGTGGTCCCATTTTAATTTGAGCCAGATGATGTCGGGGAAAAATGCATAGCACTACAGCCACTGCCGATTGTTTATAAATGGATTAAAAAAACATAACAAAAGACTGCCTCTGTGACTTAGCGGTAGTGCGTTAGACTGATATGGACTGATACGTCTAGAGACGCGGTTCGATTCTCGCTTACTACAAATATTTGTGTGCTCATGCACACAAATATTTATATAATATATGTATTACAAAAAAAAAGTAATTAATTAAGTTTATCCGCATCCTAAACCCCATATCATAAGCTATGTTTAATTAAGGCCGTGTAGAATATCTTACAATATTTATTTATTAGTTACTGTATATATTGTTTTAGGAGTATTGCTGATCGTCGGTGCTCAGATCTGCTCGACTGTTGCACTTCCACCCTGCGTGTGCACAAGAAACCTATTACCGGTATGCGGCTCGAACGGGCAAACTTACAGTAACCTGTGCCTCCTGGAGTGCGCTGCCCACATCTCACCTCGATCACACATCACACAGGCTAAACTAGGTCCTTGCGAAGGGTCCTTACCCCAGGTCATCATACCCGAATGTATTTGTACCCTGGAGAATTCACCAGTATGCGGCAGTGATGGTCAAACTTACCCTAATGAGTGTAATTTGAATTGCCATAAATTGAGATTCAACCCGTCACTGAAAATAGCAAGTACAGGTGCTTGCACAACTCCTACGCAACCTATAACTGCGTGCCCATTAATTGATAGCCCAGTTTGTGGGACAGATGGGGTCACGTATGGCAATGATTGTATGCTGAACGCTGCTACAAAGGATAAACCAAGTTTGGGAATAGCGCACAGTGGAGCTTGTGATGACAAAGTGAAGGTGGCGGACATTTAAGAACATAGTTTTTATAGTGTAGCGGATTGGGTTCACGATCGCAATTAACCGAATCACTATCACGAACCCCATGCAGAATACTGCTGAAAGTCTTATTAAGATAAGTCATTTAGCCTAGAAGAGATTGAGTAAACGTGAATCACGTTTGTAAAACGCGAGCCATTTTTTTAAAAACGCCGTTAATGTCGTTTTTGGTATATTGATGAATATATAACCCGCTACTCCGTTAGGTACTAATTAATTTATAAGATCCGTTATTTTTAAGAAAATAAAATTTAAATACGGAGTGAGGTTATTCCATCACGTAAAGAATAAAAATGCTTTAATAATGATAGGTACATTAATTTATTTTTAATTAAATTAAGTGTAATATAAAAAAAAATCTGGGTGTGTTTACACATTTAATTTTAAAATTATCATGGGTCTGTATGTATTTGTTACGAAATTGTAATTATCATGTTTGTTAACTTTAGATACCATAATTAAGAATATTAAAAATTATTAAAACATACATAGATGATGTATTTCTTTATTAAACGGATAACACAACAAGCATGAATTACGATCAAATCTAATTTTTGGGCCTTTTAATTTTATTTTTGTACAAAGTATTTTGTACTTAGATTTCTATTCCTAACAGAATTTATGCCGACCCTATTGTGCCATTTAACTAGTACCCGCTGATAGTCGACCCTACAAGATATCTCATATGTGTTATTCCATACTATAATCTACCCCTGTACCAAATTTCAGGCAGATCCGTTCTACCGTTTTTGCCTGAAAGAGATAACAATCCATACTTACAAACTTTCACATTCATAATATTAGTAGGTTTGTGTGCAGTAGGTATTGCGTATCCAAATATTTTTAAATAAGTAGGACACAACATATATCTATTATGATTAACGGGTTTAACTGACCATGACATGGGGTTAACTTTGCTATATAATATAGTAGGAGACCAATCTAAACTGTTGTCAGTTTTAATTATAAGATTGTTATTTATTTACTTCACATAAAGTGAGTTACCTACTCACTTTATTTATTCATACACAAATGTTTTTTATTTATTTATTTAATTCTTTGTTGTTTACAAACTTGTTTAAAACACTAAATTACAACACAAATGACGTACAAAGGCGACCTTAACTCAAAATGAGTTTTCTCACAGCAAACCTTTGAGTTATAGAGGAAGAGTAGTTCGAGAGGGGTTAGAAGTGTACAAAGAGAAAATAAAAGAAAATACATACTAGTACTCGTAACTACAATAGATACACGCACAATTGAACATAAAAATACAATAACAGAAAAATAATGTCAGCTAGCCTAAAAATACAGCGAAACGCTTCGAGAAAGGGTAGGCCCGTACTCCGCTGTCTCGTCTTGGCGATATAAATGACAGTCATCTCAATAACTGCCATTTATATCGCCAAGAAAGACGCTTTGCTCTGTGTGATAGGTACAGGTTTGTGGGAATGGATACAAGCTGATTACCTAATACAAGTGCAGCCGGTGCCGGTGGCGAGAAAGGAGTAGTACCTACCTAGTCATGTTTTAGTTTCGGGGAGAGTTTAAGGCTTATAAATAGGGGTGGATTTTAGAAAACTTAATCCAAGAAAAATTTTCATGTGGTGACATTATGTGAAAAATTATAGAAGGTTGCCACGCCTATAATCCAGTCGTGGTATTCACGACATGATCTAATAGCATCCAGTGTGGTTTACTCTAGTGAGTTTTTGCAATATCTTTTTGTTTAATGTAGGTATATTCATGAATTCAATGATAAAAACCTAGGTATTTTTACTTATTTTTGGATTCTGTTTTGAGTTTCAGTAACTCTAAAAAGCAGAAAATTTTAACATTAACCCTGAAACGATCCCTGAAAAGATAAAGACAATCAGTATATAAACGTTCGTAATGGTACACTATTATTAAAAGATCTTCAGATTTTGACTTACAAACATGAATTTCAGATTCGGTAAGTTATTACTATTTTGTATTTTGCCTTATTATTCAATGATTATACTATCCTATGCTTGCAGCTCCGCCACGTGAATCATTTACCTATGCATTTTTTAAATATAGGTAACTCAGATCCTATGCACCCGAATATACCTACGTACAATTTTAAGTCTGACCAAGGCCATTAAAAAGTCCTATATTTATATTTTCAACAGATAAGTAATGAAAAAATTGACAAAAACTATTCTTTTTAAATTCTACACTCATTAGTGCATTCAGTGGGTGTATACTGTAATGATAGTTGTAAATATTGGCAAATAAATGAAATTCCGTATTCTAGAAATTCAGTGAAATCAATAAAGCTTAGTACCTAATTATGAGTTGGTTTCCAGCACTAAGTCAAACAACCTCCCGACCTATCTCATTATAACTCACAATGGGTCTGTGTCGCAAAAAAATTAAAAGAAACTTACCAAGTAAACTGTTTTTTTTTTCAGGAACACTACTATTGTTCGTCGCCGCACTTCTCTGCACAGCAATGGGTGCAAACTTCCCGTGTAAGTGCAAAGGTAAACAAATGGTACCAGCATCATGCAAAGGGCCAGGATGCCCCTTCAGGTGTATCCTTCAATGCGCCTCATGAAAATCAGGTTAGGAGATTCGAGAAGTGGGTAGGTCGGATCGTAGTCCTAGATAAGCTCCGAAATGCCCACGTCTCTGTTAGCTCCGGTGAGGTGGTGGTGGTGAAGCCCGAGACAATTTCCGCACTTAAAACTCAAGATTATAAGGAAGGATCCTTACTCACGTATTTATACTAGCAACTACACGGCAGTATGGGGTAATAATAGTCATATTACCCCAATAAGTGCGAGCTAAGCTGCCAGTAGCAAAATTTTAAGCCACACTTGAATTAAACTATCCAGGTTCTTGCAAATCATAACGATATAACACCAATGTGTGGCAGTGATGGGAAAATGGACTCCAAATATTACGTGTTGAAATACTTTAAGTAACGAAGGACGACCTAGGGTTATGCCTCACAGATATTGAAGCTTGTGATATCAAATAATATATACTTACTTTATTGTCGTCAGTCTATTTTTTCATATTGTTATCTGTTGCTCTTCAACTACAAACTTTATAAATTAATGCTTACACGTCTTTCAAATGTGTGCATAAGAATGGCTGGTGTAATATTTCAAAATAAATGTATAATCTTGACGTTCATAAATAAGTGTTATTTTATGACCTACCTAAATAAAGATATTTTAATTTGATTTGGGTTTTTATGAATAACTCATAATTAACATAAAAGGACATGTGCCGCCATCCAAACACTCCCATTTTTACTGAAATTGTATGAATTGTATTACTCCTAAACCTTACGTGCAAGCTTAGCACTTACAATTATTGTTTGTATTAGAATACTCAGGAGTGGGTTTACGTCGGTAGTGTAATAGCCGGCATTCGAATTGAGGGCCTCTCTATTCCTTCCTTCTTAAGACCGATTTCTTAGCTTTCAAACCCCAGTCCTGAGACTTTGCCTCTGACTTTTAGCTTACCATCAGGCGAGGTAAAGTCATTTTGACGTGTCCTATATAAAAAAATATATCTGATTGTTAATGGGAATTACCATAAAAGTGGACATTTAGGATCAAATTGACAATTCTAAGTAAGTAAGTCAACCGGAAGAATCCTATAGGTACCTACCTAAGGGTAGTTGCCGTTGACCTAGAATCACGAAATTTGGCAAAAGCAAGGTCTAAACAGCACAGGTCCAATGATGAATAAATTCTGAAAATGAAGGTAAATTTTGGTAATTAGAAGTTAGCCACTAGTAAAAATGATACCAATATTAATATGGCGTTATCTAATAAATACGGCACCCTCGGCATACAAGATCACTCGCACATGACCGTTTTTTTGTTTCAGTTTTGCATTTCAGATAAATCTAAAAGCAAAAAATGTTAACTATAGTACCTACGTGATTTGGTTTTTTAATTTCCTGTAACCCTGAAACGATAAAGATTAAATGTATAAAATATCGCAATAAGACGCTCAATGGTAAGAGTATCTTCAGACTTCGATTGAGAAACATGAATTTCAGACTTGGTAAGTGTCTAACGTATTTAATTTTTTTAAAGCGTCTTTTCTAGAAGAACATTAAGAAGGTTTTCACATAATCGGCAGTGAGAGCGTGACGTGATAGTCCCTTTTTTTTCTTTTTTCCGTGCGGAAATCCTCATGGATACCCACCCCGCGGCCGCGAAGCAATTCCTGACGTGATGTCCCTGGTGTTGCACACGTCAATTGGCCAAAGTAACCAAAAAATAATATAAAGCACGGTATTAAAAAAAAGTTTGCTCATGTATGCGATGATATCGTGGACGTGGACATGAGCAGGTTGACGCGATGTCTGAAGGCATGGAAGAACGGCTCAGCGGCGGTGATCTGTAGTCTAATGTAGCGTAGACTGAATAGACAAACAACGTTGAACTCATGTTCCACACCATGTCCGCACCCGCACAGATACCCGGGTAAGTCGCTGTACCTACTTCACGCGACTAGCGATAGACAACCAAAATTAATCAAATAAATACCCGTAAAATGAACAACCCTAAGATGATGAGAGCAACACTATAGTTGGACTATTTTTTTTTCAGGAGCACTACTGGTCTTACTGGCTGCACTTATCAGCACAGCAATGGCCGAGACAAAACGACTCCCTCGAACGGATACCAGCAAAACAAATATAAATAAATTAGTAGTGACCAAATAGTTTAAATATTCGATACGAATTTAAATATTCTTATGTAGGTACGAAATACTGTTAAAAATCATTCTTATGTAAAAAAAAAATATTATAAAAAGCCTAAGACACAAAATTCCGATTATTTTATTTTGCCCGAATATTCCGACATTAATGCACGTCTCCCTTTTCCGGGTCAAGACGGGAATACTGTGGTTCCCAAGCCTGAGATGACCCTGGGTTAGTCGGGATGCGAGGCAAAATACCTTAGGGCCACCAATACACCTCCTTAAGACTCGAGATAGCGTACGGTTTTAGTCGGTTCGAGTCCGATAAAACCACCCCCCGCTGCCTGGTGGGGGGGGGGGGGGTTTATAGTTAGACACAACCCTCAATGTACGAGTTCGCCTTGCACTTGACTGAGCGACAAGAGTATTGGTATTGGCGTGTATTTCCTGCGTAACCGTTTGGTACTTTATTTCTTTTTCTTTGCGACAGTTCAGCTTCATGAAAAACACCACAGAGAGTGACAGTCACTCTGGACCTAGAACAATATATGTACCGAAAAAAAATTACTTAAGCATCTATGGAATCCTATGTGGTTTGTAAGTAATTCATAGGAAAGACCTGATAATATGAACAGGCTTACCGGATTCCAGTGGAAACTCACATAAATATTCAAGAACAGCGCTACTATTTTTTAATATTCGTTAACCCTGAAGCGATCTTTCAAACGATGCAGATAATTTAAAAATGATCGCAGTAATATGCACATCAATCAAAGTATTAGAAACATGAATTTCATACTTGGTAAGTGTTTCAGTATCGTTCTTATTAAAAAAAAATTGGAGTACATTACATACACAGATATAATAACAAGTATAGAAGTAGGTTATGATACGCTCAGACGCAAAGCGCCTTTGCGGTTCCTCCAGCAGAAACGGTATCAAAATTCCACGAGAGTAAAACTGCGGGCAACAGCTGTATTTTTTTACATCACTAAGGTGGCAGACAACCACACGTCCCTTCAGATGGGAAGCGGTCACCGTAGCGTATGGAGGTCCACAACACCAGGGGCATCACGCTCGCGCTGTCGACCCTATAAAACCTTCTAATGCCCTTCTTGAAGAACCCCATATTGTAGAACGCTAGGGAAAACCGTTGCCCGTTTGCCCGAGCTGTTAACGTAGATGATTACTGCTCCGGTCTCCTGGGTAGTAACATGAAGATATACCCATAGCCTATAAGTCCTATAACCTTCCTCGATGATCAGGGTACCCAATACAAAAATATTTTTTCAATTCGAGCAAGTAATTCCTGAGATTATCGCGTTCAACCAAAACAAACAAGGCTTTATAATGTTAGCATAAATTCCCCATTAGATTGATTTTAGGTAGGTACAATTTAAATGTTGTAAGTAATAGTGATAGGTAGGTAAGTATACTATTTATATGTATCTTAATATTTAAATGTTAATATGATTAGTTACTTTACTTTAGCGTCTTCAGAATTAGTTAACTAACTTCAATAGGAGGTTCACAGTTTAATCTGTATGTTTGTTTGCGATTATCTCGAGTTTGGTTGAATCGGTGGATCGGTGGTGAAACGAAAAAATCCGTGATGGTACACGGACAGACGGCCATGCCGCCTCTGGTAGGAGGGGCAGACCCGAAAAGTGCTGGTTACGACATCTCGTAGAAGATGATAATCACTACCACGGATGCCCAAAACTGTACGAAGTGAAGAAGTAAAAGTTGAAAAGTTGATCCCGGAATCTGAGGTGACAGCCCCGGATTTTTTTTTATACTACGTAGGTGGCAGACATGCACACGGCCTACCTGATGGGAAGCGGTGACCGTGGCCTATGAACGTGTCACATACTTAGGGTGTCACACACGCGCTGCCTACCCTGAAGGGAAGGAGGGAGGGCTGGGAAGGGGCAGGTAGGCTAGGAAGCGATGCGATCAGGACTAACACAAGGATGATAATGATAGTGACATGGACAAGAAAGTGATCTTATAAGGGTTCTTTTGAGGTACGGAACCCGTTTTTCACCTGCCACCAGAACAGTTTTTCGCCAATACATTATGAAAACGGTCATACCGGTTATACAGCCCTGCATGTGTGACATAGATACAAGCGAAGCCGTAGGACACAGCTAGTGAATAGAATAACAAAAAATGCATTATTTTGTTCTGCAAAAAATCAAATTTGATTTTTTTTTGAGTTCGGGAAACCTAGATTCGTATTGTCCGGGCATTTCATGCCCCGAAACGCAGGGCTGTATAACCGGTATGACCGTTTTCATAATGTATTGGCGAAAAACTGTGCCCCACGGCTTCGCTTGTGACATAGATACAAGCGAAGCCGTAGGACACAGCTAGTGTATAGAATAACAAAAAATGCATTATTTGGTTCTGCATTCGCACAAATGATAAAAACCAGTATGTTGCATTTTTTGGTTTTTGTTTTGAATTTGAGATAACTCTGTAAACCATAAACGATAATGTTTGCATGGCTTATTTTTATTTTCAGTAACCCTGAAACGATCCCTGGAGAGATAAAGATGGTATATAAAAGATCAGAGTAAGACACACAACATACCTACTATCTTCAGACTTTGACTAAGAAACATGAATTTTAAACTTGGTAAGTGTTAACATCATATTTAAAACCATATTATGCTTGTGACATTACATTGGACTGTCTAAACCCGAACTAAGTATAGCTAGTGGGTTCTAGAACGTGGATAAACATTTAACAATATATATGTCTTGTTTTAATCTGTTTAAAATTTAATTGCGCGTGTAGTAAGCGATTATTCCGAACCTGACCCAGTCAAGGGTTAGGTTAGAAACTTGAAAAAAAATGTATTTAATATTTATTCCGAACGTAACCCTCTTCTTAACCTGACCCGACATATTTTTCAAGTTTCTAACCTAACCCGCGACCGGGTCAGGTTTTCGGGTCTGGTTCGGTTCATTTCATTCCACTACATCCTATCGAACTTGCTTGGGATGAACTCGGACTCTCTCGAGCCAATACACGCAAAACCAATCATATTTATGTTCTGAACTTAAATATGCTTTGATAGAGAAGTGGGTAAATATACCCCAATAAAAACCCGGTTCAAAGTAATCCCTAATCGATGTCCATAGCACGCGAAAATATCTCCACGTGAAAGTGCCTCCCCCCCCCCCCCCCCCTATTCCGGGGATATGACGGGAATACCGTGTTTCCCAAACCCGCGGGGGGCCATCTAAAATCCAGAGATGGCCCGCGGCAAGCTGGGGTGCGAAGGGAAATGTTCTATGGGCCACCTTACACCCTGGCGTCAGAAGACCCTAGACGGCAGCGTGCGGTTTTAGTCGGCAAGAGTCCGACACAAACTGGCCGCGGGGTGGGTATCATGGTATCCATGAGGATTTCCATACTTACGAAAAAAAAGATAGTGACAATGTTGAACGCATTAACAAAGTAGACTTTCTTTCTCAGGAACACTACTGGTCCTCGTCGCCCTCTTCTGCACAGCAATGGCTAGTAAACCGTGTGAGTGCAATGGATCTAAAATAGTAAAAGGATCATGCGGTACAGGGATCGGGTGCCAGATCAAGTGTGGCTTTACTTGTTTCGCAAAAGCAAAAATCGCTGAAGCTACAGGCTCAGGGTAGTAGAATCGGGAATTGCTCAGGATGCAGTTTCTGCACGTAGAAAGAAGAGGAGGTCCTTAGACACGCATCTATAGATACTTATAACCATAATACTGGTAGGCGGAAATGATGATGTAACTTACTCCAATAATTTTATTAATTACCAATACTCA
The DNA here is from genome assembly GCA_963576445.1 of Lithosia quadra. NCBI lineage: Eukaryota > Metazoa > Arthropoda > Insecta > Lepidoptera > Erebidae > Lithosia > Lithosia quadra. The sequence goes on along the minus strand of OY754887.1, from coordinate 3,203,814 downwards.
AGTTTTAACCCATGCCGAAGGTAAAATATCCAAGTATTCCAAGTGGATGCAAGACGCAATGTGTGCAAGTGATGGGAAAATGGACTCCAAAAACTACGTGTTGAAATTGCGCTACGATGGACGACCTTTAAGTTATGCCTCAAGGATTTTGAAGCTTGTGATATTAAAATTATTTAGTTTGATGTCTTTAGATTATTTTTCGTATTGCTAGTTTTGTATACTTTTTAACCGCAAACTAAATAAATGCTTAGCCGTCTTTCAAACTTGTACATAAGAATGACGGATTAGAAAACACAAAAAGTCATTATTACCACGAAAAAAATAGAACAGGCACCGCCATCCATATGCACACTTTCCAATCTTAAAATGTCCACATCTACATTTATCTGGTTGTAGTATGGCAACTACCATGACACTTACAGACAATGGTGGTAAATAGCAATAAGTTTTTTCAAAGTCATTTAATGTCGGGTGTGGCATTTTTAATAGCGGCTGTTTGCATAATTATTGTTATTGTGTTTGTGTTTTTTTTTCCAATAAAGAGTTACATAACAAGAACCGTTTTTTAAAGTACTGATAAGTGCAGGTTAATTTCCTATTGGTAATAATTATTATATTATACGTAAACGGGAATTAACGCGATCACGTTAAAGGTATAATTATGAGACTCAGCCTGTGACCACGGCCGGTGTAACCTGGTCGAAACGTCAGGCATCCAAAGGTATGTATATACCTTTAACGTGATCGCGATATCCCGTTTACGTATAATATTCATGGAACGCGAAAGTTTAAAAGTTAGTAATAATTAGTATAGATTTCCTAATTACACATAAAACTGTACTAGAGATTGGAGACTGAGACCAAGGTCCAAGCTAATCGAACCTGCAAGAGACTCTGGTGCAGGCTTCCCTCTTATCGCTCCCACAATAAAAGATAAGCTAATCGCACCTGCAAGAGACTCTGGTGCAGGCTTACTTTTAATCGCTCCCACAATAAAAGATTAGCTAATCGCACCTGCAAGAGACTCTGGCGCAGGCTTCGTTTTTATCACTCTCACAATAAAAGATAAACTAATCGCACCTGCAAGAGACTCTAGTGCAGTCTTCCTTCTTATCGCTCCCACAATTAAAGATAAGCAAAATCGAAAAGAGTAAGCAAACATTAACCTCCTGTAAACCTTGGAAGCAACCGGGAATAGCTTTTAGATGATGATAATGATATTTTAACTGAAACTTAAATTAGTTGTACACCAAACAATGGATCTGCTTTACTAGTCTACATTATAATCAGTGGACATCCACCAATGCAATCAAAAAGTATGATAGTGTTCCTAGGTCTATGTTTATCAAGTGAAATCAATGTAAGGAAGAATTAAAACCCAGTTAGTGAGCACATAAAATATCATTATAGATAAATGTACTATATTATACAAAAAAACATAAGCCTTCTTGGCAGTCTAGTAACAATACTGGTGGCTGGAAAAATAACTCCAGCTAGGAATCATTGACGGCGTGCCACAGGGGTCTGATCTTGGTCCGACCGTCATTGTAAACTGTAACTACCAAAATTGTTCCATTTACAGTACGTATGAAGATGATACGACGCTAGCAGAAAGTGAATGCAGTAAGAAGCCCCTTAACCTATCCCCTGAAAAAATGTAGTAGTAGATCGAGAGTTTTTTTATTGATTTCCTAATTCCTGAATTTCGAAATATTCGGAATAATAAAAACCCAGGGCCCGTAGCCAAGTGGAAAAAGTCTAAATCGCTATCGAATAGTATCGAATAGAATAGATTAGGTCGACCAATCACACTCCAGCTCGTGATTCCGCCGCGGCGCGCGCATCGTACACCGGCGACGAGCTTGGATGTGATTGGTCGACCTAATCTATTTGTTTTCTAAGCGATCGTTTGCGATTTAGACTTTAGCCATTAAATTTGTCTACGGGGGCTGATTTTTGGAATTCCTACACGTCTATTGAAATTATGTTTTACTAGCTTCGCCCGCGTGGAGGTCGGCATTGCCACCAAGTCGTTTTATGGCAAGTTATTTCATACCTTGATTTACATTATTGCAGTTTAAGTAGGGATCCCTATTTTTTTTAGTTAAATTTATATTTTACAAAAAAAAACTTATGTATAGCCTATGTCACTAACAGATAACGTGGCTTTTTATAACAGAATTTTCACAGTCGGTTCAGTAGATCCAAAGATTACCCCCTACAACCTCACAAACTCACAAACCCACAAACTCTCCCTCAATGTACATAATATTAGTACAGATTGTACTTATGTACTCCTGACTCCGTACTTGCTCGAGTTGCTGTACAAGTAGTAGATACAAAGATGTGCAAATCTTCGCCCGAATTAAGGACTAGGTGATACTGGTAAAGCCTGCCAAAGTTCGGACTGCACTACGCTGCATTGTGCAACTTTATCGGAGACGATGTAACCCCCTAGGGCTAAAAGGAAATGGTCCTCGTGTTGTGGACATCACTTGCCATTTTAGGAACTTGGTGTTTACCATATTAATATTAATGTCATTCCATGCATTTTTTGCTATTTTGTTCTTTTATACGCGAAACAAATGCATGATGCGTGAAATAAAAATCAGTATTATGTATCATTTTTTTTGTTTGGTTTTGATTAACAGATAACTCTAAATAGCACTACATGTGAAGGATCGTTTGTCACATAATTTTTTTTGGTAACCCTGAAACGATACCAGGAACGATAAAGAAAATATATAAAAGATCACAATAAGACACACAGCCATCAAAGTATCTTAAAACTTTAACTAAGAAACATGAATTTCAAACTTGGTAAGTGTTTCTAAATTTAATTACAAAAACCAGTCATGTGCGATAGATCCCTAAGTAAACGGATTCCGTATGGATCAATTTGCCTGTGAACATCAGATGAGAAACAAACAACAGTAAATTTAAGAGGCTGCTTAGGATGTTTAATAATTAAATAAATTATATCAGGCGGGGTGCAGTCAATCCGAGTTATGAATTTCATGATCCTGTCGGAACGAGAACTACCTACCTACCCTACTATCGGTATTGATTCCCCTGCGATTGTCAAAATATGCTGCATAAAAATTCGTATCTTTTGATTGCATTCACTTAGAAGTTTAACCTTTTCACAGCTGCAAAAAGTTGTAAGCCTGATTATTGGATACTACACTCGAGAGCAATGAATCCGGGTCATTTAAAGAATGTTAAAAATCTCGGAAACTAAAAATGATAGGTTAATGCAATAAATTGTATTTAATAGACAATGTAATACTCCTTAAATGAAAGTAAAAAAAATATGAGTCACCATACATTTTATTAACACAAAATTACATAAAGAAAAAAACTGCTGATCTCTCCTTAAAACAAAAATAGGAAACATGAAATTTTTGAACTTTATTACGATTTTCTTGAATTTTAATACTTCGTATTGCCTCCTCGTGCTTCCATTACTGCGTTTACGTGGTTTGGCATGCTGTACACCAAGTTCCTTATACGATTTTGGGGAATATTCTCCCATTCCTCTGTGAGAGCAATTTTGAGCTCACGAAGCGTGATTGGGGGAGGGTTTCGTTGTTTTACGCATCTGCCTAGCTCGTCCCAAGCATGCTCGATCGGGTTGATATCCGGGCTGCGCGCTGGCCACTCCATACGAGTAATGTTCATCTCTTGAAGGTAGTCATTCACAATCCTACCTGTATGAGGTCGGGCATTGTCATGCATAAATATAGCATCCTCACCTAAATTGACCATAAATGGACCAACGTGATCATTGAGGATTTCTTCCACATATCTTACGCTAGTTAAAGAGCCGTTTTCTATGATCACCAGCTCTGTGCGACTTTCAGAAGAAATTCCGGCCCACACAAGTACAGACCCACCACCGTAGGCTACTTTTTCTTCGATGCATGCTTGCTTGAATCTTTCCCCTGGTCTTCGATACACTCTGTGTCTTCCATCGTGCTTGTAGAGCATAAATTTTGATTCGTCGGAGAACATAACTTTTGACCAATCTTCAATACTCCAATTTACGTGGCTCTGGGCATATCTTAGTCTCGAAATACGATGCCCACGCTCCAGTTTAGGGCCGTTTGCAGGTCTAAGGGGTTTTAAGTTAGATTCAGCAAGCCGACGTCTTACTGTCCATGCACTTGGGTTACTTCCTCCGAGGCGTCGAAACTGATTGGTGAGTTCAGTTCCTGTGAGAAAGCGATTTCGAAGCATGGTGTTCACCAAGTATCGGTCTTCTCGTGCTGTGGTACACCTGGTTCTGCCCGTTCCTGGTCTGCGTAGGTTAGAACCAGTTTCTTCGTAACGTCGGAGAACTCTTTGTACTGTTGACAGCGACACACCGACAGTCCTGGCTGTATCGCGCTGACTCCGGCCGGTTTCCAGCATTGTAAGTATTCTGGTGCATTCTTCAGGCGTAAGCGACATAATTTCAGCTTGAATAATGAATATAGAGCACTATCAACATGGTTTATGTACCCACATAAATGACAGATTACAAACAAAAGCAAAACCAAATGCTGTAATTTCGTAGTTCCATCTTCGAAAGTGGCCCTTTTTCAAATTTGATTTTTTTATGATATAACTTTACAATAACTAAGAAGTTTTAATACCTTCATTTAAGGAGTATTACATTGTCTATTAAATACAATTTATTGCATTAACCTAGCATTTTTAGTTTCCGAGATTTTTAGGATTCTTTAAGTGACCCGGATTCATTGCTCTCGAGTGTATTTTCATACTTATATATCGAAAATAATAAAAAGGTCGTGACTGGTCCTGTCTTGTTGCTATCTGAATGTACACTTACTCAAATAACCTTCCAACGATACAAATGGGCGCAATAAGTAATAATGTGGAATTTCTTTTTCAGCTGCCCTACTGCTCATCGCTGCACTTTGCTGCACAACAACAATGGCTGCCAAATGTCAGTGCAATGGAGCTAAAATGGTAAAAGGAACCTGCGACGGAATGATGTGTCAGGTCAAGTGCGGTATCCAGTGCTTCGCGAAAGCAAAATTCGCGGAAGCTACATCTAAGTAGGAAGAAACGGGAAGTGAGCATGTTGGATCCTAGCTACGGTTAGGGTTCGACATTCCCACTTCACCGTTAACCACGGCGAAGTGAAGATCGAAGGAGTTTCCTCACGTAAACAAAGAAAAAAACCGGTCCCTACACACGTATTTATACTGAGCATTACCTGCCAGTATGTGGTAATGGTGTTCAAACTTGCCCCAATGTGTGCGAGTTAAAATGCCAGAAATTCAATTGAACCCATGCTGAAGCTAGATTATTTAAGTACTTGAAGATAAATGTGTGGAAGTGATGGGAAAATGGACTTCAAATATTACGTGTTGAATCTGTGCTACGATGGACGACCCTGGGCTATGCCTCATGGATATTGAAGCTTGTGATATCATAACATTTAGTTTATTGTCAGCTTATTTTTTTTCAAACCGCAAACTTTGTAAATGTGTATAATTTGTAAATTAATGTGCATAATTATAAATAAAAATAAATAAAATAAAAAGCCTTTTATTTCTTGCTAATAATTTGAACATAGAATTTGTATATATTTTATTTCCTGTAGCAGGGACCCCTCTCAGGTAAAGGCCTCCTCCAAAGTTTGCCACTTAGCACGATCCTGTGCAATACGGTGCCATTGCTTGCCCGCTATATTTTTGATATCATCTTCCCAACGCATGTAAGGTCTTCCCCTGTGTCTTTTGCCGGGTGGTCCCTTCCATGTTGTGACCGTTCTGGTCCATCTCTGATCTTTGAGCCGAGCTACGTGCCCGGCCCATTTCCATTTTAGTCTTAAGGCATAGCTTACAGCGTCGATCGTTTTAATTTTTGATTTTATTTCTATATGGCGTATCTTTTGGATTTTTTTCACATTCATTATACTGCGCTCAATTCCTCTCTGACATGTTATAATCCTATTACGTATTTTATTCGTAAATTTCCATGTTTGACATGCATAAGTCAAACATGGAATGAGGCATGTTTCCATAGCTTTCTTTTTTAATGGTAAGGGCATATCACTTTTAAATATCTCTTTATAACCCCAGTACTTATTCCATGTGAGCTTTATTCTCCTCTCAATTTCCAGCTGATTACTGTTTCTCTTGAACCCAACTTGTTTGCCTAAGTAGATGTATTCATCTACATATTCTAATGGTTGCCCGTCTATTGTGATGATTGGTCTCGTATTGGGTCGGTTGGTCATTAATTTCGTTTTGGTAGTGTTCAATTCCAGGCCCACTTCGCTACTGGCCTTGTGTAGAGTTTCAATCATGTATCGTAATTGACTAGTAGTTTCTGAAAACAAGACTATGTCGTCTGCAAAACGAAGATGACTTAGGTATTTTCCGTTGATATACAGACCCTGACGGTTCCAGTTTACCTTTCTTATTATTGATTCCAGGACAGCTATGAAGATTCTAGGGGATAGGGGGTCACCCTGTCTCACCCCTCTTTTCACTGGAAAGCTTGGACCCGTTGTTTCTAGTCTAACTTTGCTGGTGTTACCACTGTATATACTTTTCAATATATCAATATATATTTTATCTACGCTTTGTGATTGTAGAGTCTCCCATATGTTGTTGTGTAAGACGGTGTCAAAAGCTTTTTGGTAATCAATATATGCAATGTGCAGTGGTCTCTGATTTTCCTGGTACTTCTCTATGATTAATTCCAAGGTGTGAATGTGGTCCACAGTTGAATACCCCTTTCTAAAACCAGCTTGTTCGATAGGCTGGTTTTGTTCTAGTGCTGTAGTAATTCTCTTGTTGATAATCGTAGAAAATAGTTTGTATAGAGTTGATAATAGGCTTATAGGCCTATAATTACCAATATCTTTTGGGTCTCCTTTTTTATAAAGCAGAATAATAGTAGATTCAGACCACTGTGAGGGAGTTACCGAGGTTTCTAATATCCTATTAAACAGATTTGCCAGCGGTGTTACAAGTAGAGTACCAGCTGATTTCAGTGCATTGTTGGTTATATTGTCGGCGCCTGGACACTTGTCAGGTTTTAGTTGCTGTATTACTGCCATAATTTCATCGCAATCAATAAACTCTATATGATTTTCAAGTCGTTTACACTCGTCGCTGGTATCGCCACGCAATTCCATTGATTTTTCAGGATACAGGCTTTCAGAAGGCGTACTGTATAATTTCTTGTAGAAATCTGTTGCAATATGAATAATTCCCTCGCGATTGTACGTAGTTTTACCTTCTTCATTCAGTCCTTCAATCCATGCTTTATTGGTGTGTAATGCTTTGTACCCCTTTTTCAGGCTTCCGTTATTTTCTAAATGGTCTTTAAGGGTTGTTAATCTATGATTTTTATAATCTATTTTTATGTATCTGCTAGTAAGTTTGTATAGCGCTTTAAGCTCATTTTTCATAGACCTAGATTTATTTTTTGTTTGTTGTAGTTGTTGTTTTCTTTTTATTAGGTTTTTTGTGCGATCTGTTAGTATGCTATTGGTGTTTGTAATGTAACTTTGAGATAATCTTGCATTCTGTAGGCTAGTTTGTATAGAGATTATTATACTATCGTAATAGTCTTGTACTGACTTTGTCGGGTCCATTGTATATAGATTTGATAGTTGTATATTTAGTTGTTCTTTAAATGATAATATTTCTTCCTCATTTTTGAGCGCGCTGTATTGTTTTGTTACATATTTAGCTCTACTTTTTATTGGCTTCCTTAGCGATATAACTGCTCTTAGTAACCTATGATCTGAGGGGTAAGTTAGGTTTAATGTGTCAATATTTTGAAATATTTTTGGCTGGTTTGAAAGGATAAAATCTATTTCGTTTTTATATTGACCATTGGGTGAGCACCAAGTCCATCGTTTCTTTGATTTCTTCTTAAAAAATGTGTTAATAATTGCTAATTTATTCTCTAACGCAAAGTCTATGAGTCTCTGTCCTCTGGCATTTCTATCCCCATATCCATATTGTTTCATTACTAAACTTTCATCCTTTCTAGGTTCACCTATTTTTGCGTTAAAGTCTCCCATTAAGACGAAGTCTTTGTAGGCAGTCTCGATAGCCCCGTAGATACTTTGGTAAAATAGATCTATTTCGGCTTCCTCTGCTGATTCCGTAGGGGCGTAGGCTTGAATGATTGTCAGATGTTTCCCTGATATGTTTAGGTTTAGTACTGCCAATCGCTCAGAGATGCCAATATAACTTTCGATGCTCTGTTTGAGGCGTTTATTGATCATAAAACCAACTCCATACTTTCCTGGCGTTTGCCCGGTGTGGCATAAAATAAAATTTTCGTGCTCAGTAATTTTATTTCCTAGGCGTCGTACCTCTGATAGGCCGATGATATCATACTTTATGTTCTTTAGAGCTTCATTAATTTCAACTATGTGTTCTTCTGATGAAAGTGTTCTAGCGTTATAAGTTGCAATGTAAAGATGATGTCCCTTTTTTTCTGTGTACTTTGATTTGCTTGTAATTATATCCTTTGGAGGGTTATGGTCATAGTCTTCCACGGTGACCAGCCGGCTTGGAAGATGTGGTTTGGTATTTGTTTTTGATTGTTTACTGTTTTTCGTGGGAGAGGGCAATAATTGCTATTGTTTGTTATTTATTTGAGGGCTTAGTTGGTTATTTGTGGTGGTAGTTGACTGATTTTTGATTGTTAGGAAACCGAGTATTCCTGGTTTGATAACCCCCTCTGATACGCTTGACGATCTTTGTATTCCTGTACAAGTTTTGTTTTTTTTTTGAGCTTGTACTTTTGGATCGGCTTGTATGGTATCATTGTTTTTTGGTGATATTGGAAGAGCCCTTTTTTTGTTGTTTGAACTATCCGTGTTATTGTTGTGAATTATAAGCCTGTCATACTTGATGGTGGCGAAATTTCCTTCCTCGAATGTGCATAATTAAACAACATTAAATAAAGGATTACCTTTTTTTTTTCTTTTTTTTTTATGTCGGTCACGTCAACATGACTTCACCTCGCCTGATGGTAAGCTGAGGCAAAGTCTCTAGAATGGGAGTCACCATTGCAAACACCGATAGTGCCAAAATGGTGGCTCTCAGCTTGACGGCCTCATCAAATGCTTTTTCACGCCCTGCTTAAAGGACCCGGGACTGTATGAGGAAGGAAACACGTGAGCTGGTAAAGAATTCCAGGTTTTGATGGTGCGGCAAAGGAAAGAGGCACCGAACCTACTTAATACCAGCCATTTCATTTATCCAAGTTAGTTTTCTATTGGCAAGAAAGTTTTCTATTCTGTCAGAGGCGACCTTTGCAAAATGACCATATGTCAAAACGCTCACTAGGTAGGTACCTACTTAAAAAGACCACACCTCTTAATGTCTACTTCTCATAATGATTATGCAAAATATTATTAGACATAATTTTTATTACCAAAATCACAGTTAGCATAACAATCTAAAAGCATAATATTAAAAAATTTAATAAAAAAACTGTACCGAAGCGTTACTATCTGAAGGCTAAAGTGTACTAAAAACTTGTGATAATGTAGCATAATGTCCATCGGCGTGAATCTGATTAGTACTCTAAAAATACCCTGTACCAACTTTCAACCAGATCCATGGTGCCCCCAACTTGCCGGCCTCATCAAATGCTTTTATATAGGAGGAAGGAAACACGAGCGCTGGTAAAGATTTCGAAGTGTTGGTGGTGTGCGCCGAGTGCGGCAAAGAAAAGTTGCACCGAAGTGCATCCGTTCTCCCGTTTTTACGTGAAAGATTAACAAATATCCATACTTTATTTATTTATTATTATTTATACATATTTATTATTGACTGTTTGAATATTTACATACCACACAAAAGTGGTAGAATGTACAAGGAAACATTATTTTAATTATAAGACCACACTTGTTGTACCTACCTGCATTCTGTGAATAAATAAATGATTATGATTATGATTATGATTATGATTATGACTTACTTACAAACTTTCGCGTATATAAAATCCCACCAAAAACATAACTGTTAAAAAGGGGGCCAAGTTCCTATCGGTTAAAGGTTCGCCTAAAAAAGGATTGAAATCCAATCCCATGCCAAGTTTAGATGCACTTTAAAATCGATCATAATCATCTAAATTTATTCTAAATTTTAACTTGGCAGGTTCATTTCATTATACAATTAATCAAGTGTGCGGTGCTACAGTCGTGAGCGATTCACACAACTTTGAACCTCGTAGCTCGCAGCAAAGAACATTGACATATTTGCCTGTACAAGTGTAAAAAATTAGAAGGATAGGAAACGGATAAGAAGTAGGATTGACAAAATAAGCAAATTTTAAAACAAGCTAAGCTCGGGCTTCCAGTTGAAAGTCTCGGATGCCACCAGGATCAACGTTAAGATGATTTAGCATGATGTGTGGTAAAGTGTACTAAAACTTTTTCAATATCTTCCTGTTTAAACCTATATTCGCGGAACAAATGATAAAAACGAGTAATTTATACCTGTTTTAGATAGCTCTAAAATGCATAGAATTGGTAACTTTTTTTAATTTCCCGTAACCCTGAAACAATTAAAATAATATATAAACGATCGCAACAACATATACACCAATCAAAGTATCTTTAGACTTTGAAAGAGAAACATGAATTTCAAACTTGGTAATGCGCGCCAAAATACTGCTTCAATTATTATAATCAAATGGGATATATTTTATCATATTGCACACCATAATGCGTACCACGTGTACCAGATAGATTCGTGTGGTGACATCGCCGACCGCTGCCGGGCGCATCGCTGCTTATATGTGCGGTGCTACATACAGTCGCAAGCGATTCGCACTTTGAACCTCGTAGCTCGTAGCAAAGAACGTTGACATATTTGCCTGTACAATGAGTAAATTTAAAAGGGTGCACGTGTTATGAGGCTTAAAAGTGATTTAATATATTTGTTAAAATTTCTACACTAAGATATCATTATACTGCCCTATTGCACTGGGTGTATATACCATAATGTATTCTGTACAGCAAGATAAAGGATTGTTAATTTAATAATATGCTCTGCTGTACAGAACTTAGTCAATTAGAATTTCGATATAAACCAACTCATAACCCAAATACTTACTAAATGTCAATTTAAAAAAAATAATAGACATCTGTACAAAATCAAAAAACATAATTATTATGATGATGGAAGCAACACTAAAGTACCGTCTATCTTTGCCAGGAGCTGCACTTCTGATCATCGCCGCACTTTGCTGCACAGCAATGGCAGCCAAGTGTGAGTGCAAGAACAATCTGCCGGTGTGTGATACCAGCGGCGTTAAAGGGTTAGGGTGTGCTAGTGCTAAGTGTCTCTTTGAGTGTGCCAATAGGAGAAAACGCGCAACCGTTTTTGGAGCGGATTAAGAGAATCATATAATAATGTCGTTGATTATTTAGAATAATTTAATATCCAATAAAGAATTAGGTACCTACCTCATGAAAAATGTTTTTTTTATGCATAAACATGTACTTTAGTTTTCTTGGTTTTCATTTCATGTTACACGACATGTCATAGAACTATTTTAAGACATCTCATAATTAACCTATAACTAGTCAGACTCAATGCTAGTACCTCGTATTACTACGCTTCAAGAGACTAGGCTGGCAAATGAGGGTAAATACGCGAGCAAAATTTCACGTTTATCTGGCAAAGCAAAATACTTAACAAACATCGCAATGTGATGTAGGCCTTGCGGTACGAAACAACCACCTGAATTCTATAGATACATATTTCAACACTAGCTGTTGCCCACGGCTCCGCCCGCGTGGACGTCGATTTTCGCGTTTATTTACTATATCGCATGTTCTAATCAGCTGATTGTGATCAAATATGCGTAAGATTTTGAGTAAAAAATACCGAGTGGATTTTGATGCGGTTTTTTTTATTAGAAAGGTCTTGCTTAGGCTAAACTTTTACCGTATGTTTGGTTGTAATTGGTTAAGTAGAACCGGAGATATGACCATAAACGACCTAAAAACGAAGTGCGGGCGAAGCCACGGGTATCAGCTTGTATAAAAAGTAGCCTTATGTTGCCCAGCACTATGAACTATAATCGTACCAAGTTTGATCAAAATCCCTTCAGTAGTTTTTGATTTTTGCGCGCAAAAAAAATTGCGGACAAACAGACAAACAGACAAACCGACAAACAGACAAACAGACAAAAATTCTAAAAATCATTGTTTTGGCATCTATTACATTCATAAAGTCTCCTAATAAATTTTTTTCTCATATATCTTCCATGTACAGACACCGATCAGTTACAGTTTTATTATATGTATAGATACACAAATGCGAACGAAATTGCAAACACATAAGAAAGCAGACTGTTCTATCGCAAGTTGAAAACGTCTAAGAGACAGAATCTCAGGGGCAAAAGAGTACAAGATATTTATTTCCAGGTGCCATTATGTTAAAAGCCTTGGGAGTAAACCTGTTATACGAGAAGCACGTGGCGAAAGGGAGAACGTCTGAGAAGCTAAGAGGCAAAAGAGTATAAGATATTTATTCTCAAGTGCCATAGTAATAGAAGCTCTGGGAGTAAACCTGTTATACGAGAAGCACGTGGTGAAAAGGAGATGGCATTGATACTTGCATGAGCTGTACTATCTTCTCCTTATGTCAAGACTAGTGTAAGGCCTGCGGAAGGACTTCGCCGTACGAAGAACCGGATAGTTATTGGAGCTGATGAAGCCAATGAGGATTAAAAGGGGTGGGTCCAACGTTCTTGTCATTTGCTTGTGTGTTTTCGGTTATTTTTCATGATAATAATACCATTCTATGTATTTTTTGCTATTTTGTTCTCTATTCGTGATAACAGATAAAAAACAGTATTTGAATGAATTTTTTGTTTTTATTATGAGTTCAGATAACTCTAAATCGTAGCATAAAATGTTAATGTTCGTATGGCACAATTTTTGGTGACCTTGAAACGATCCCAGGGATGATAAAGATGATATATAAAAGGTCAAAATAAGACAAACAGCCACCAAAGAATCTTCTGACTTTGACCAAGAAACATGAATTCCAAACTAGGTGAGTTTTTCTAAATTGAATTAAAAAGTTGATCATGTGTAAATCGGGATTGCGCACTGACGTTTCTGTACACAATTGGGTTAAGGGACAAACGTTTCGTTTGTTTTGAAACTTTTACTTTTATCAATAATAATAATAATTTAAAAAGATAATCATACGATGATGACTTTCTGTTTCAGGAGTCCTGCTGATGATCGCCGCGCTTGTCTGCGCAACAATGGCTGATAGCAAACCTTGTGAGTGCAAGGGAGCTAAAATAATAAAAGGATCATGCGACGGAATGATGTGCCAGATCAGATGCGGCGTCCAGTGCCTCGCGAAAGCCGCAAAGGCGAAAATTGAAGAGGCTACATCGGGATAGGAGAAACGGGAAGTCAGTACCCACTTCACCGTTAGCTCCGGCGAAGTGAAGATCGAGGGGGTTTCCGCACGTAAGCAAGAAAATATGTGGGTCATTACATACGTATTCATACTGATAACTACGCGCCAGTCCACGGTACTCATAGTCAAACTTACCCCATAAGTGCGAGTTAAATTGCCATAATTCAAATTTTAACCCATACTGAGGGTATTAAATAAGGATTATCTTAGTGCTAGGCAGACGCAATGTGTAGAAGTGATGGAAAATTTGACTCCAAAAATTACGTGTTGAAACTGTGCTACGATGGACGACCCAGGGCTATGCCTCATGGATATTGAAGCTTGTGATATCAAATATATTTAGTTTATTGTCTTTAGCTTATTTTTTTTTTAACTGCAAACTTTATAAATATTTTTAATACGAAAAATAATGTAAAGGTAATTGAATAAAAAATACTAAATATAAAAAGTTTTTAAAAATCCCACTATCTGTCGAATCAACCTTACTGAACCTGAAAAGGTAGGTTTTAAGATCCCTTGGCAAAGTGACTACATCTCAAAATGACCACTTATAATTTAAAAAAAGAAACCAATTAATGCTGGTTACCAATTAATACGCTATCAGTATCATCAAAGGTATGGGATGGACTGGATGCAGAACGCAGAGAATCGGGTGGTATGGCGCATATTAGGAGAGGCCTATTTTTTTTTATATAGGACACGTCAAAATGACTTTACCTCGCCTGATGGTAAGCTTAAGGCAAAGTCTCAGGACTGGGGTCACCACTATGAACAGCAGTGGACATCAATAGGTTGATTGATTGATATCATCAGCACCAATCTAACGCAAAAAGTAACCAAAAGGCGACGCAGTATCGAAAGTCACATAATCGCGGGATCCAGTTTTGGCAGCATGTTGTATGTGTGTTTAGTGAGAATGAAGTTTCAGAGCCCGAATCACGCAATCCCGATAGCCATTACACCTACTAACGAACGAGGTTCTGACGAAAGTTTGCACAGTAGCGTAAGCTGATATGCACAACGCATGTAAGCCTTAGTAAAGGCGACACTATCGCCTGCAATTTGCACTCTTAAATCTTACGTAATAAAGTACAAATTGCAGGCGATAGTATCATTGTAGCAGGGGGATGTTGACATAATTTTCCTGCACTCTGAGTGAATTCACTTGGACGCCACCCTGTTTAAGATACTTAGGATTTAAAACTGAAACTAATTTCATATTTTGTAAAAAGCCCGCGAACTCAATAAAGTTTTGATTCGAGATGATTTTCAGAATTTAGTCAAATAGACTTAAAAAAACTCATGACTCAAATAATCTTGTTTTGTAGAATAACTTCAGGTGAAGTGGATACACAAATTTGATAGAAAGCAATCCGGTGAAACATTTTTTTTTCTCAGGAAGTAATTTTAGGAATTAGAATTGATGTCTAGTATATTAAGTGTAAGCAAGGCTTAACGCGATAAAAAACACGAATCTAGAGCTGACCTGACACCGCACACGTAGAATTGCGCCTTCTGTGGAACCAGCCATTGGGGTCAAGAGACAGGTTACTTAATAATAAAATAATTGTGCGTCAGGCGATGCAGCGTCAATGGAAAATAACATGGAAATTGATAGTGATGAGCTCTTCCAATTAACCCCACCCTCTCCTTCCCTATACAAAACTACACTTTGAGCGGGCCGTGAAAAGGCATCTGTCTAGGCCATCAAGGTAGGGACCGCCGTTTTGGGACGAATGGTGTCTGGAATTGCGGCCCGTACTCTCTGGACTTTACCCTAGCTTCTCACCATCCAGCGGGGTTAAGTCAATTGACGGACTGAATAAAAAAAAACACGTGCAAGGCTATGTAAGATCTTATGTAATTACCTGCATTCTAAACAAATAAATGATTATTATTAAAAAAAATCAAGCAGAGGTATTGTGTTTCTTTTCTTTACTGTACCATAAATACTTGGAATTTTTTACCAGTCACATTATTTCCTTTCTCTTACAGTCCTGGGTCCTCTAATCATAAAAGATGAGTCATAAAAAGCATTTGATGAGGGTATCACGCTGAGAGCTACCATTACAGCGTGTTTTATTCAGACGCCAGGGTCACTCTTGACAGTAGAAGAGTTAACGCAATGACCAGTGGCTTGCTTATGCTGGGCATTCCTCTGGTTCGCCTTGACATTGTCTGTTCATTTGGTGTATGAATGTATGTATGTATGGAACAAACAGGATTCCTGCATGTTGAAGTTAACTCTGCACACCTGGTACCAGAAACCCAAAGCGCGAACGAGTTTCTTGGACACCAGCGGAAGTTTACATAGTATTCAAAAACTGCGGACTACTTCTATAATGACCTTGAATTAGCTATAATTAATGTCAGTAATGCTGCGCTACAAGAGACCAGGCCTTATAACTCAGGGAGAGTGATGGAGCTATGCACCGCGTATAGCGCCATCTCTCTCCCTGAGTTGAGCTGCATGGCGTAAATTTGAATTGCTATAAGAGCTCATATGGGGGCCCCAGACTGCCAGATGAGGGTCGATACGCGGGCAAAACTTCAGGGTTCAATGAAATTTTAAAGCAATTGGTATGCTAACTATTCCTGATGATTTTTGATCGGAAAAAGTGGACATCCATGGACGGGACTTGAACTCGCTACCAGTCTCTTACAGGGGAATGCTCTTCCGTCCTTTAGGGTTGATCTGAAAAGGCAATTAGCATCGTGAACAAAGTATAGGATTTGCGTTTCGGAACGAAAGACCGACCTCCTGAATTCCATACACAATTCAACAAACATACATAAATGCGTACAGGGTTGCAAAATATGCAAATAGAGAGCAGAAACCAGAATATCGTCTGCGGTTTTAGTCGGTTCGAGTCCGATTTAAGCACCCCGCTGGCCGACGGGGACATATAAGATAATATCCGATGATGCCTGCGAAGTTCTGACCACACTTCGCTCCACGAAGAACTAGAAAATTGTCTGAGGATCCTCGTGATGGGGACATTTCCTCTATTAATATGTCCTACATTCCTATCACGTGCCGATGCGTTTTAAGAGCAATAATTAACCTTTTTTTATTTTTCACATGAATAATAATGCCATTCCAAGCATTTTTTACGATTTCATTCTCTATTCATAAAACAAGAGATAAAAACCCGTATTTAGTATCAATTTTTTATTTTTGTTTTAAATCTCAGATAACTATAAGTAGCATAAAATGTTAATGATTGTATGTCACATTATTTTTTTGGTAACCCTGAGACGATCCCAGGGATGATAAAGATAACATATAAAAGATCGCAAAAAGATCCAAAGAGCAAGATATCTTCAGACTTTGACTGAGAAACATGAATTCCAAACTTGGTGAGTGTTTCTAAATTGAATTAAAAAATCAGCCATGTGCGCCCACTGAGGGTTCCGTGCACAATTGGGTTAAGGGTCAAACTTAACGTTGCTTTCGGAAAATTGGACTTAGCAATATAACTCTCAACAAATATCCAGCAGGAGACTGCTTTAAGTTAAACTAGATCGATTGAAATAATTATTTGTTTGCATTTTTCTTGTGATGTAAGTTCTCGTAGCTCCATATTTAATTCCTCTCTTTTCTTGTGCTATAAAAAACCATGCGTTCTGCTTAATTGCATGATTCTAGCTCAACGGACAATACCGTTTAGAATCGCCTGTGCTTATTTAAATGATTTGGTGCAACAGGTTAATTTGAAAGGGTTTGAATAAAGCTGCATTAAGCTATATCCGCTCAAAATCGTCGATGTTATTTCGATAAATATGTATATTTATTGGTGAGAGAATGATAATAATATATGTTTAGGTGACGTTACAGTTAAGTGGCACGCCATATTGCGTAACATAATATCGTTTTTCGCATGGATATAATGAGTTACTTGGATTGTCCTTCTTCAACCTAGCGTTAATCCCAGTCGTATCCAAAGCTTCGGAGTCTGGAGTCCGCTTTACTAGTCTTAACTGCGGATTTGGCTGAACCTCGATATTTTCCATGAAGCGACCGCCATCTGACCTTCACAACCCAATGGTGACATTAGGTGATATTGAAGCATTGCAGCTAGACCGTTGTTGTTGGACTTTTTAGGGCTCCAACTACCCGTAACGACTGCCATAGATGTTTCTATGGCAACCGGGACCGACGGCTTAACGTGCTCTCCGAGGCACGCGTTACTTGTATTACATAATTTAAATTATTAGGTGAAAAACATTGCACACCATATTTTTTTTTTGAAGTGTTTTTTTAATCTTTATTTGGAGCTTTGCCACAATATGGCTATGTCGCTCCGTCATAGCCAGCTAATATGGTTTAGACATAACCTAAATACTCCGCATACAACAAAAACATAGCCTGAGCTGTATCGGACAGAGGACTCGCTAGGATGCTGTTACACCTTCCAACTTTATTGCACACCATATTGGGGCTATTAGTATTGCGTTTTTCGGATAAATTCGTGGGCGGCCAACCATGTCTGCACGTGGAGTCGGGCGGGTGTATCAACCTGCTTAGTGGGCCGCCTCTATCGGGAGTGCCTTACACTATAAACCTGGTCGCAGATGTCATTAATATCCACTTTATTAGGCCTCAAATTAAATGCTAGTGACTTAATTACAGACTCAATTAAAAAAAATAACAATTGAAAATAGGTGTAACAATAAACTTGACTTTCTATTTCAGGAGTCCTGCTGATGATCGCCGCGCTTGTCTGCGCAACAATGGCTGATAGCAAACCTTGTGAGTGCAAAGGAGCTAAAATAATAAAAGGATCATGCGACGGAATGATGTGCCAGATCAGATGCGGCGTCCAGTGCCTCGCGAAAGCCGCAAAGGCGAAAATTGAAGAGGCTACATCGGGATAGGAGAAACGGGAAGTGAGTACCCACTTCACCGTTAGCTCCAATGAAGTGAAGATCGAGACAGTTTCTACACGTAAAAAAGAACTGGTTCATAGCCATATATTTGTACTGACAACTACACGACAGTCTGCGATTTAAATTGCCATAAATAAAATCATTTTTGAACGTAGAATATCCAGGTCCTTACAAGACGCAATATATATGTGTAATGGGAAAATTGACCGCTAAAAAGTACGTGTAGAAACTGTGCTCCGATAAATGATCTAGGATAATGCCTCACGGATATTGAAGCTTGTGATATGAAATATAATTTAGTTTATTGTCTTCAGTCTTTTTTTATTCAACCGCAAACTTTATAAATGCATGTAAAACATGAAATTATGTGCGTTATGACATTAAATAAAGAATTACTTAATACAAACTGTAATTTTTAATCGTTGGCATGGCGGGTTAAAAATCGATTAAATCATTTGTACCTTTTTTTCGTGCAGAAATCCCCACAGATACCACCGACACACAATTAGGTATGGCGAACTTCAACCTACTAAAACCGCACACCATTAGGTAACGGTTAATCATTAGTACCAGGCTAATTTTTACACAGTAAGTCATCTTTGAGTTGCTTTTTGTACTACTTAGGTGGTAGACAAGCACACGGCCCACCTGATGCCAGCCACGCGTAGCATGACTTCTGCACGCCGTGATGAGGCTAAACAAGATAATATTCTTAAAAAACTTGAGCTGACTTTGAAGGAATTAGAAGTATCCAAAGCGCTGGTTGAACAGTTGTACAAAGAAAGAGATGACAATGAAAAGGAGCTACTGGATAGTTTAAATAAATACGACTTGGTAAAAAAGCAGTTGACGGAGCTGCACACTGAGCATAGGTTAGTGTTAGATGAGCGGGACAGATTGCACAATATTGTGGATGGGTTTAGGGAGTGCAGCGACGAGTACGAGCTCGGCCTCAAGCGCATGTCGGTCTTAGAGCAGGAACTGCAAGAAGCCCACGGCCACATTACCCACCTTGAGGCTGAGAAACGTGACACCGTAGTATCCCATACCCACAATTTGTTCCATGAGTTAGTCGGTAGTGTGCCCAGCCTTGTTTCAACTGAACCTAACTTAGATCCCACAATTACTATTGACTTAACAAAGGATGATACCTTAATAGATTATACTTCTAACCCCAAGATGGGCATAGTTGAGTGCAGTAGGAACAAACTTAAGAAATATGTGAAAATTAATAAATATATAAGAAAAACACAGAAACTTATCAAAAGACAAAAATGTATGTACAAAAAAGTCAAGTATATTAAAGAAAGAAGGCAGCTCGGCGATGAGCTTGATATGTATTCCTTATTAATAGAAAATAATATTTCAGATTATAATAATAACATAAATTAAAGTTAGAAACAGAAATTAGTAATTTAAAAAAAACACTAGACCTAATGACTGTCAAGTATTGTAATGTTAAAAGTGAGTATCAGGAATACATTCTGGCCATGAAGGATCTGATGACTCCTAATTCCACATTACCATCAAAAGATAATTTACTCAGTCCTCATCCAGCCTGTATGTCCTCTCTGACTTCACCCAAAAGCTCTTCACTTGAGCCAAATAAAAAGCCCAGTAGCTCCTATGCGGAACTAAATAATGTACCATCTGAAATAGTGATGTTTTGTGATGAAATGGGGAAATCAATGGGTCAGGTACTAAGTTCATATTTAGAACAAAAGATAATTAACCATTGTATGCCGGGTTTAACTTATTGTACCATTATTGAAAAAATTAAGAATTACCGTTTAAACAGCCACAATACACTTTTAATTCTAGTGGGAGACAGGGGAAATGCAAACAGAAATGAGCTTATTAATTGTTTTGAATCACTGAGCTTATTAAATGTTAAAAATATAATTTTATTCACGCTTCCATATAGCCGTAGCTTGTCACAGGTAGAAAACAATATTAGATATAAGCTCAATCAAACACTGCATACATTGTCATATCATAACCCAAATAAATTCCACTTGATTGATATAAATTTATATTTAGAAAATAAATTATTATTGACAAAAAATAAATTCTATTTGAATAGTTCTTTTAAGAGACAGATAGCATCTTCGCTATCATATTATATTAAATATTCAGCCAAGAACTTGGCTAACCAACCTGCTTTTATTGAGCATAAAAATGACAATGTTTGTCTTGCGACCTTGGAATCTGTTCCAAATAAGAGTGACAATGACAATCATTTAAACTTAATTCTAGGACAATAGAAGAAATCTCTAGCAATTTAATTTTAGCGCCAAAGAATAAATCTATGTACATGAATATTATTCACCAAAATATTGCTGGCTTTTCTGGCAAAGAGTTAGAACTGGAATTATTTTTAAATGAAATGCATATTCATGTACTTTGCTTAACTGAACACTGGTTAGAAGAACATGAACTGTTAGTTAATATTGATAATTTTAAAATCATTAGTTCGTTTACTAGAGATTCCGCTATAAGAGGTGGATCATTAATTTTGATTAATGACAATTTAAAATCTAAAGAAAGAAAAGATATAGTAGCACTCTCAAGTGAGCGAAATATTGAAATATCATGTGCAGAGCTCGAGCAATTCATTATTGTTAGCGTCTATAGACCTCCCTCTGGAGATTGCCACCTGTTCTTATCTATTATGGAAGATATCTTAAAAAAAATATGTAAATGTAAGAAGTCGGTAGTTGTATGTGGCGATTTTAATATTGATATTTTAGAAAACACTCAGAACGCGGTAAGGTTCCTCAATCTTTTTAAATCCTTTAACTTACAAAATCTCTTTTGTGAACCAACTCGCACTACATCCACAACAGCTACCTGCTTGGACAATATTTTTACTGACGGCAATGTAAGTGAGAAGTCTAAAATAAACTTCATAAAATCAGATCATGAAGGTCAGTTAGCTAGATTTGAGCACCAACATGCTCCATTATCCAAAAATATTGTATGTAGACCAATCACAAATTATCGATTAGAAAAATTTAAAGAAAATATTGACAATAAAGTGCCTCTTTTGGAGCCGCGTAATGATGTGAACCCGAATGATCTTTACAAAGATCTGTTCGGAGTGATCCAATACGAATTTGATAATATTTTCACTAAAAAAACAATAAATATTAACCCATTCAAAATTAAATTTAGTGCTTGGGCTACGCCTGGAATCCATAAAAGTAGAAAGAAATTGTATGAGTTATACGAAACAAAGGCATGTACAAGCAATCCACAAGTTATTGAACATACTAAAAAGTACTCAAAAATGTTCAAAAAAGTCTGTTCAATAGCCAAATCTAACTATATTCGAGCCAAAATACAAAAATCTGATAATAAAATTAAGGCAACCTGGAATGTTATTAACAAAGAAACCTGTAAAGCAAGGTCACGTGATCGATCCTTCGAATTAAAAATAGATGATAAACACATTAATACTGATGCCGCAGTGGCCAATGCCTTTGAATCCTTTTTCACAAATATTCCTATTACCACTACAAGTAAATTGAATTCTTCAAAAAATGTAGCCGCGTCTCTTCTTGAAACTAGTGTTGAAAAATGTAATGTTAATTTTGATTTTCAGTACATTGACCCTGTAACCATTCTTAAAACTTTTAAAGAACTAAATATTAAAAAAACTGAAGATCTTTGGGGCATTTCAACCAATATAATAAAACCAGTAATGCCCACTATTGCGCCTTATCTTGCATTTATATTTAATCAATGTATAGATGATAAACAGTTTCCTACTCTCATGAAGTACAGTAAAATCATTCCGTTATTCAAAGCAGGGGAAAAAAGTGATCCATCAAATTTTCGGCCTATCTCCATACTCCCAGTCCTCAGTAAAATTTTTGAAAAAATAATATTTAACCAACCGCTTTCACATTTTACGTGCAATAAGTTACTTCATGATAAACAATTTGGTTTCACTAAAGGTAGAAACACAACGGATGCAGGCGTTGCACTCATTAAACATATATTTGATGCTTGGGAGGAGAATCAGGATGCCATCGGTATCTTCTGTGATCTTTCGAAAGCTTTTGATTGTGTTGATCACGAGACTTTGTTATTAAAATTAGGTCACTATGGTGTTTCGAACGGTTCACTTAGCTTGCTTGAGTCTTACCTCACTGGCAGAGTACAAAAAGTCAACATTAATGGCACCAATTCATCTGGTGCCCCATTAGTCATGAGAGTACCCCAGGGCTCGATATTAGGACCCCTTTTATTCTTGATATATGTAAATGATCTTCCTTACTTCACTGAAAATCTTTGTGAAATAGTATTATTTGCTGATGACACATCATTAATTTTTAAAACTAACAGGCAAAAGCTAGTATTTGACGATGTAAATAATATTCTCTCTGAAATATTGTATTGGTTCACAAGTAATAACCTGCTACTCAATGCTAAGAAAACAAAATGTGTAAAGTTTACGATGCCTAATGTAAAACAGGTAGATACTCATATTGTAATGAACGATGAAACTGTTCAAATAGTCGATACCACAGTTTTTCTTGGAATCACTCTAGATAGTAAACTGCAATGGGGTTCTCATATCACAGCCTTAGCAGGAAGACTCAGCTCAGCAGCCTATGCGGTTAGAAAAATAAGATCACTAACTGATGAGGAAACGGCACGATTAGTTTATTTTAGCTACTTTCATAGCGTAATGTCGTATGGTCTGATGCTGTGGGGCTCAGCTGCAGATATTGAGACCATTTTCATATTACAAAAACGAGCGATACGAGCTATCTATGGCCTCAGACCCCGTGACTCGCTGAGAGAACTATTTAAAGAAATTAATATTTTAACAGTTGCTTCTCAATACATTTACGATAATATCTTATATGTACGCAAAAACCTAGATCTCTTCCAAAAAAAATCGGACGTTCATAATTATAATACGAGAAATAAGAATAAACTTGTAGTGCCAATGCTAAGGCTTCATAAGGTTGGTAATTCGTTTGTAGGTAACTGGATAAAAATGTTCAATAAAATTCCTCAGGATCTGGTTGACATGCCACTTAATAAGTTTAAAATTGAAGTAAAAAATTGTTTAATGAAAAAAGGTTATTATAAATTAAATGAATATTTTGATGATAAAAATGCATGGTCATCCTAATCTCTTGCTCGCTCGCACTTTAAAAATTGTAATAAATAAAAACATAAAAAAATATAAAAATAAATAATGGATAATCGTGTTCACTGAGTTTCTTGCTGGTATCTTCTCAGTAGAACCAACATACTGAACCAGCGAAAGAATCATTTTCTAATGATTATTATTTATTGTATTTATATTTCTTGACATATTTTTTTTCTCACTGTAAATTTTTGACGTTCATATGTGCTCCTTGTGTGCCTAAATTGAATAAATGAAATTGATTCTTTGATTCTTTGATTCTTTGATGGGAAGCGATCACCGTGGCTTATGGACGTGTGCAACACCAGGGGTGTCACATTGTTCTAATGCCCTTCTTGAAGAACCCCTTATTGTACATCATCATCTAGTCTAGTAGTCTAGTAGTGTGTGTAGACAGAAATCACCATGCCATATTTTTCCGACGACTCATAAAGGAGTTCTTTTTTGTAATAGGACTGCCATTATGATCATCGTTTTCCTTTTCATCTTTAGGTAATTAGACTCAAAGAGTCGCCATATTGGAAGGAATGACCTGGAAATTTGTTTCATCACCTCACAGTCTCGTATCTCATACATTAATTTCTAATACTATTCGAATAAATTATTAATATAGCACGTTTTTTTTTTTATTCATGATAGACTTACGTTTGACCTCAATCTCACCTGATGGTAAGTGACGATGTGGTCTACGATGAATCACGCTTGCCTAGAAGGAACCTATTCACTCGTGACTTGAATACTCCCAGGTTATAGCTTTCCGGAAACACAGACTCAGACAAGGAATTCCACTCCTTAGCTGTATATGTTGTATTGTTAAGCCGTAGATTAATCTATACCAACATGCAATTCAATATCTTCCTGTTCAATGTATACTCGGGAAACTAATGATAAAACCGAGTGCTGTGCAACTATTTTTTTTTAATATCAGATAAATATTGAATGCAAAAAATTTTAACTAATTTTTTACTTTTTTTGTAACCCTGAAGCGATAAAGATAATTAGGTATATAAACGATCGCAATATTGAATACAACCATCAAAGAATCTTCAGACTTTGACTGAGAAACATGAATTTCAAACTTGGTGAGTATATATCCTATACTAACTGTTGCCCGCGGCTCCACCCGCCTGATCACGTTCCCGCTTTCCATAGAAACCTATTCCCGAGATGAAAAATATCCTATGTGTTATTTCCAATCCATAATCGATTACTGTGCCAAATTTCATCCAGATTCGTACATCCATTATTTCGTACAAACATATAATTATAGTTACATCCTTTCATACTCGGAAACTTTCGCGTTTATAATATTAGTATCCTTTTTTTCGTGCGGAAATCCTCATAGATACCTCCCCCGGCCAGCGGGATAGGTTATGTCGGACTCTTACCGACTAAAACTGCACGCCGTCTAGAGTCTTCTAGCGCCGGGTTGTAAGGTGGACCATAATGCATTTCCCTCGCATCCCGGATTAACCCAGGCCATCTCCGGGTTCGACCCCTCGGGTCCTGTATGTGAACCCTGGGCCTTTTTCATGCTAGTCGTTGCCTTAGCTGAAGCAAATTCAGTTTCCACACGCGTCTCTACAAAACAGTCTCTACATCTCTACAAAATTAATAACCCTATAATGATGTGAGCAACAATAAAGTACACTATCTTTTCCAGGAGCCGCACTTCTAATCATCGCCGCACTTTGCTGCACAGCAATGGCTGCCAAGTGTGAGTGCAAGAACAATCTGCCAGTGTGTGATACTAGCGGCGTTAAAGGGTTAGGGTGCGCCAAGTGTCTCTTTGAGTGCGCAAACAGAAGAAAACGCCAGACTGATGCATTTATCGAGGCATTGGGATAACGAGATTAAGAATTAAAAAGAAAGAGAAGGAGTAGAAGAAAGATAGAAGGAAGAAGAAGAAAGAAAAATGTCTTCTTCGATGTTCAAGGTACACGTTTACAAGTGGAAGATGTGTACCTTGAACGTCGAACTATATTTATTTATATTCTATATCTATACTAGCTTTCGCCCGCGGCTTCAGCTGCGTGGAAGTCGGTATCGCCACCAAGTCTATTTTAATAAAATGACTCTCCATTTCACTCTCTACTCTTCACTTTACACTCCACTTTCGACTCCACTCTAAAAAAAAGGATAAAGTATCCTATGTCCGTCTCCTGGTTCTAAGCTACCTCCCCACCAATTTTCAGCCAAATCCACTATTACTTATTCCCTATTACCTTATTACCTATTAGGTACTATACTAAACTATTTATAACTCAAGCACGGCTGAACCGATACTAAAACTATTTTCTTTTGTATTATATAGATTATATATTATATTATATTTCAATTTCAATTATATATTCTCCATATTTTAACTTTCAATAATTTGTATAATAAAAGTTAATAAAATGATAATAATTACTTAGTAGGTACAATAAAAAATGTTCATAAAAGTATTTAGTATTCTTTAAAACCCTGTAATCATCCAAGTTTCTTTAGTAGGTATGTATCATCACGCTACAACCCAGGGAAGTGGAGCAGTAATTATATAATGTCAACAAATCGGCTATATGTCAGCAAATTTATAGCAAATTAATAAATTATGTGAATGCATGAGTAGAATAGTTGTCATGCGAACAAAGTATGTCACGGACGTAGCCGCGTGGGCAGTTAATATAGATACTTAAATTATAAACATAAACAATGGCAAAAACTATTAAAAAAGTGTAGCTGTGATCATTTTCTCGTCGTCATTTCATTTAAATCGCCTGATTTAGTTGCAAGCACCGTACTTAGAAAGATGCCAAAACGTGCCAACATGACTTCACATCGCCTGATGGTAAACTAAAGTCTCAGGACCGGGGTCACCACTACACTAGTGTATGTAACATACACCAATGCACCAAACTAACGCAGAAACGCGATCGGTATCCATAGAAAAAAGGGCTAACATGCACAATGGACTTAGATGTAACCAGCCTTTTTATTGCTTACTTCTTCTTCTTGGGGTGCCATCTTCTCAATGAAGGTCGGCGATCATTAAGTCAACTTGCACCTTCGATACTGCAGCTCTGAAGAGAGAACGGGTGGTCTTGTTGTACCACTGGCGTAGGTTCTTCAGCCAAGATATCCTTCTTCTTCCAACACTGCGCTTTCCCTGTATCTTACCCTGAATCAGGAGATGCAACAATTGGTATCTGGAACCTCTCATAATATGGCCGAAATATTCCAGCTTCCTGACTTTCACCGTCTGCAAAATTTCCAACTTTTTACCCATCTTTTCCAGCACCACTTCGTTTCTTACTCGGTGCAATCGATAAAACGCGCGAGAGTTTTTGAAAACTGTCCTCCCCCCCCTCCCCAAATTTTAAATTATAATGTTATATTGAAGTAATTTAATGTAATATTATCTAATATGTTAATTTCTTATCTATTCGAATAAATTAAGTAGCATGTTGTGTAGTTTCGTCGTGAATAAATACTATACCTACCTACAAGCAGTTTCAATTCAATATCTTCCTATTTAATGTATATTTTACTCACGAAAAAAGAAGATAAAACTGAGTACTTACCACCTTTTTGTTTTTTATTTTTCGAATTTCAGATAGCTCTTGAAAGCAAAAAAGAAAAAATAATGCATTTTCAGTAACCCTGAAGTGATCCCCGAAGTGATATAAAAAAAAATTCTGGGCGGGTTAAAAAGGCTGCATTGGTGTTCGATTTACGCCACAGGCGAAGCCGGAGAGAGCCAGCTAGAGTAAATAATATAATAGTATATTTAAGAGTAAGAAACATCCAAACAGCATTTTTGTTAGTCTATTACGCCAAAATGGCTGAACGTATCTACTGTAATCGCCAGTCTACGGTGGTCCACCCAGCACGTAGCTTTTTTTTCGTGCGGAATGGATACCCACCCCGCGACCAACGGGTCGGGTTATGTCGAACTCTTACCGACTAAAACCACACGCCGTCTAGGGTCTTCTGACGCCAGGGTGTAAGGTGGTCCATAGAGCATTTCCCTCGCGCCCACCTAGCCTAACATAACCTATGTTCTTTCCCAAGCTCTTGTCCATCTCAGTAATAGAAGTCTCATTCATGAAGATGTGATAAAGAGGCCTTTAAGCGGGGCGTGAAAAAGCATTTGATGAGGCCGTCAAGCTGAGGGCCGCCACTGTAGCACTACCGGTGTATGTGGTGGTGACCCCAGTCCTGAGACTTTAACTTTAGCTTACCATCAGGCGAGGTAAAGTCATTTTGACGTGTCCTATAAAAAAATGTTTGGATGTTTTTATCGTGCTCAAACAGGTGAAATTTGGTACAGGAATACCACAGGTACCTTTTTACCCGCCTGTGTTACCGTGTCAGAAGCAGGCCGAGGCAGCGCTCCTCCCTTTTTCCAGCAGCATAACGGGGACACCGTGGTGTCCAAACCCGAGGGGCCCGGGTCAGCCGGGGTATGTATGCATAAAAATGAAACAAAAACATAATCTCGAAGTTAATGCCATTTATTTTTATCCATCTGACTACAATAGCTACCTTTTATCTACTTTTCTTCACAGGTTCCGAAGGATACCCACAAGGACCTGCATATTCTTCTTTCAGGGATGGATTTGACGCTTTTTCGCAATTCAGTTGACATGCATTCATGTATGTTATACCATCGTTGCCACATACAGGCGACGGGTACGCAGGGCATAAGCAGCCAGCGGGTTCCTGCATCGAACGTGCTTCAAGTGGGTCCGTTGGTACCGCCAGGGTCGTGCAGACCAGAGCAGCGGCGAACAGCAATACTCCTATAATAATACAAAACTTCGTTATGTTTTTTATACAACTAAGGTGGCAAACGAGCGCACGGCCCGCCGTATTACAGTACCTACAGTTGCTAAATGTCATCTTTATTGTGAGATGATACAAATGATTTTGTATGAGTGTTTTGACCCATTTTGTTTATCGTGCGGAAATCCCCACGGATACCACCCCCGTCGACCATCGAGTGTGGTTACATTGGAATCAAACCGACTAAAACCGCACGCCATCTCGGGTCTTAATTACCGGGGTGTAAGATTAACCATAGGGATATCCCTCGCAACCCAGCTGACCCCAGGCCATCAACGAATTTAAGACGGCCCCTTCAACCCCTGAAGGGGGGTGTGGTGAGTATCGCACCCTACATCCCATGATGCAGGGTGATAGGTCGCCGTACTGTCACCCACTGTCTGCACTCGGAAAGCCCTCTGGAGGGCCACTCCCGCCTTAGCCAGCATTTGCTGTGGGCGGCAGTGTCTCCCCTGGCGAATGTGAAGCGCTGCCGTCTCTTTTGGCCGGGTGCACCGCGCGGAGTTTCCAGCCTATACCCAGTATTTTGACACTGCATATGCTTATTTGAGATAGACCTAGAGCGTGTATTACCGCCCTGGGATATCGAACAATGCAATTTAAGTTGTTGAACAATTCTCATTAATTTTATTAAGAAACAAAATAATTTATTTGAGTGATGTGTTGGATGCTCCTCAGTGTCCAGCAGGGTGGGGTCAGCTGATGGACAGAATTAGAAAAAAAATCACTTACCAAATTTGAAATCCATGTTAAGTACTCTGTCGATGTCCGAAGATGCTATAATCGTTATGTGTCGTTACAAATTATACTATAGACACCAATCAATCATAATTACCTAGGTACGTGATTATATTCTAAATTATGGTTTGATTGCTAGTTTGACAATTTTAATTTAATGAAGTTATTAGTAAAACTTTTTTTATTCATTTTAAAATGTGAATATTATGTATTACATAAAAATAAAATAATTCAATATTATATTTCAGACAAACAAAACGTTATAATGTTTTGGCGTTAAAATAGGACGAGGGTAGCTAATGCATTAATTTGGTAATCCACAACATCGTAGACCACATCGTCACTTACCGTCAGGTGAGATTGAAGTCAAACGTAAGCCTATCATGAATAAAAAAAATAAACAGTTTTTTTAGCGTTACAAACAGACACTACAATTTCATTTATTTCTATTAAATATTACTTCATAGTATTTTATTTATGGATTTATTACAAAGATACAATTGACTCTTGAATGGAATTTTATATGAGTCATCTGTTTGACATCACGTTCCATCAAAATGCATAGTAAGCAAATTGGACCTAATAATATTTATGCATTGAACTACATTATTTGAATAACTGTGAAAATATGCAAGGATACGTCTATAGAGATACTAATAGTTTGTTTGAATTTGAATAAGTTTTGAGTTTGTGACGTGGTAGGGGGTAATCTCTGGATCTACTGAACCAATTTTGTAAATTCTTTTACTGAATTAGAAAGCGACATTATCTGTGAATATCATAGGCTGAATATCATCACGCTACTGCCCAAGGGAGCATAGCAATAATGATGAATGTGAACCAATCCGAAAGATTCCCATACATATTGGGAAAACTGATAAATGGCGGGCATATTGGGCGGGTTAAAAAGGCTGCATTAGTGTTCCATTTACGCCACAGGCGAAGCCGGGGAAGGCCGGCTAGTAAATAATATAATAATAGTATTATATAGTACCTATATTATAAGGAAGTAAGTAAGTAAGTAAGTATAAGAGTAAGAAACATCCAAACAGCATTTTTGTTACTCTATTACGCAAAATTGGCTGTACCTACGTATCTAATGTAATCGCCAGTCTACGGTAATCCACCCAGGACCCTAGCCTTTTTTTCCGCGCGGAAATCTTCATGGATACCCACCCCGCGGCCAACGGGGCAGGTTATATCGGACTCTTACCGACTAAAACCGCACGCCGTCTAGGGTCTTCTGACGCCAGGGTGTAAGGTAGTCCATAGAGCATTTCCCCCCCAGGGCCTAGCCTAACATAACTTCTATGTTCTTTCCCAATTTCTTGTCCAGCTCAGTAACAGAAGTCTCATTTATAAAGATGTCTTTTACTCAAGCTCAAACGGTTGAAATTTGGTGTAGGAATAACACAGGTACCTTTTTATCCGCCTGTTACTCTGTCAGAAGCAGGCCGAGGCAGCGCGGCGGTGCACGAGAGCGATCCTCCCATTTTCCGGCAGTATGACGGGGATATCGAAAAGTCATTGGTGTGTGCCATGGTGAAACCTGGGATCGAACCCGAGACCTCGTCTCAGCAGTCCATTACCCAGACCACTAGGCTACCGCGGTTGATATCGGTATACATACATATAATAAAATGATAGGAAAGTCAAAACTGTACATTGAACATTTTTGAAAAGAATACTAGGGGTGTGATCTACAATCGATACTGAAGCCAAAAATATATAATAGTTTTTAGAATTTTTGTCTGTTTGTCTGTATGTCCGGGATAAACTCAAAAAGTACTAAATGGATTTACTTCAAATTTAGCACAAATATTATTAAGAAGTCGGGTCAACACATAGGCAACAAATTTAAAACCAATGTACCTACCTATTAACTTGTGATAACAATAAATAAATGAAATGAAATGAAATGAAAAATCAACACGCTATCACCTACGGGGAACGAGCAGTGAACCTTTATTTCTTCAACGCATTCTGTAACAACGTGTAATCTAACGACTCAAATTAGAATGTTGTTAGGTATTATGTTAAAACCATGCTAGGTATAAGCTAGCTTCACACTATAAGTAAGCTTGGTGGCGATACCGACCTCCATGATGGCGAAGCCGCGGGCGGAAGCTTGTATATGCATAAAAGTGAAAAAAAAAACATAATCTCGGAGTTCAATGCCATTTATTCGAATCCATCTGACTACAATACATTTTACCTACTTAAAATCTTCGGAGGTTCCAAGGGATGCCCACAAGAACCTTCATATTTTACTTCCAGGGACGGATTTGACGCTTTTTCGCAATTCAGTTCACACTCACTGCGATATGTTTTACCATCGCTGCCACATACAGGCGACTCGTATACAGGACATATACAGCCATTGGGGAAGGCTTCCTGCATCCAGGATTCTTCAAATGGGCCCGTTGGCATCGCCAGGGTCGTGCAGACCAGAGCAGCGGCGAACAGCAATACTCCTATAATAATACAAAACTTGGTTATGTTTTTTTATACAACTTAGGTGGCAAACGAGCGCACGGCCCGCCTGTTATACGTATTACAGTACAGTTGCTAGATGTCATCTTTATTGCGAGATGATAACAAATGATTTTGTATGAGTGTTTTGACTCAGAGTCAGAGTTTGGATGTAGGGTGATAAGCGGCCGTCCTGTCACCCACTGCCTGCATTCAGAAAGCCCTCTAAAGGGCCACTACCGCCTCGGACGGCATTTGCTTTGGGCGGCAGCGTCTCCCCTGGCGACTGTGAGGCGCTGCCGCGGCCGTCTCCGTTGGCCGGGTGCACCGCGCGCAGTATTTTGACACTGCATATGATTATTTGAGACAGACCGACAGAGGGTGTGCATTACCGCCCTGGGATATCGAACAATAGAATTAAGTTGTTGAACAATTCATCAATTTTATTAAGAAACCCAATCATTTATCTGAGTGCTGTGTTGGGTGCTTCTCACTATTATCCACCAGGGTAGGGTTAGCTGACGGACAGAATATATATTATAGAAAAAAAATCACTTACCAAATTTGAAATCCATGTTAATCTGTCGATGTCCGAAGATGCTATGATCGTTATGTGTCATTACAAATTATATATAGATACCAATCATAATTACGTACGTGATTATATTGTAAACTAGCTGTTGCCCGCGGCTCCGCTCGCGTGGATTTCGAATTCCGTACCAAATTCCTTTTTTCGTGCGGAAGTTCCTTCGGATACCACCCCCGTCAGCCATCAGGAGTGATTAAGTCTGACTCGGACCTCATAAAAACCGCACGCTGTTTCAAGTCTTCAGTTGTAAGATTGCTTAGTAGAGCATATCCCGCAGTCCCCAGTTGACCCTGGGCCATCCACGGTCTAAAGATGGCCCCTTCGACCCCTCGAAAGGGGGGTGGGGCGAGCATCGCGACACATCGCCGACGGCGACGGTGGGGTGTATGGTGACAGGCGGCCGTCCTGTCTGTGTTTTGATCTCCAGCAACCTCTTGGTATTTTCCGCCAGCTGAACATAATAACGTTTTGTTTGGATGAAATATAATTTTGGATTACTTTTAAGTAAGTTGTATGCATTTAGTTACTTTGTAGCAACATCAAATTTCAACAAATTCACATTTTAAAATGAATCGATAAAAGGTTTACTAATAACTTCATTAAATTAAAATTGACATAGGTACTAGCAACCAAACCATAATTTACAAAATAATTATGTAATTATGATTGCTATAAATAATTTGTAATGACACAAACGATTATAGCATCATAGCATCATAGCATCTTCGGACATCGACGGAGTAACATGGATTTCAAATTTGGTAAGTGATTTTTTTTCTATATATTCTGTCCGGCTAGTGAGAAGCACCCAACACCGCACACAAGTGACATAGATAAATTATTGGGTTTCTTAATAAAATTGATGACAACAACTAAGCATGTGCAGGGTCAAAATACTGGGTGCGGGCCGGAAACTCCGCGTCCCCTTTTGCTTTCGGGGGGGGGTTCGAGGGGGCCATCTTAAATCCGTAGATAACCCGGGGTCAGCTGGGGTGCGAGGGATATCCCTAAAGGTAACCTTACACCCCTGTAAGTAAGACCCGAGACGGCGTGCGATTTTAATCGGCCCGATTCCCACATAACGACTCTCGGTGGTCGACGGGGGTGGTATCCGTGGGGATTTCCGCACGATAAACAAAATGGGTCAACACACTCATACAAAATCATTTGTATCATCTCGCAATAAAGATGACATCTAGCAACACTACTACGTATAACAGGTGGGCCGTGCGCTCGTTTGCCACCTAAGTTGTATAAAAACATAACCAAGTTTTGTATTGTTATAGGAGTATTGCTGCTCGCCGTTGCTCTGGTCTGCACGACCCTGGCGATGCCTACGGGCCCATTTGAAGAGCACGAAATGCCGGAAGGCTTCACCCTTAGCTGCCCATGTCCTGCCTACGAGCACCTGTCGCCTGTATGTGGCAGCGATGGTGAAACATACCCCGATAAATGTATACTAAATTGCGAAAAAGAGTCCAATCCATCCCTGAAAGTACAATATGCAGGTTCTTGTTGGCATCCTTTGGAACCGGTGAGAAGATTAGATAGATAGGTATACGGTATTGTAGACAGATGGATAAAAATTAAAGGCACTTAACCTCTAAATTATGTTTTTGTTTCATTTTTATGCATATATACACCCCGGTTGAACTGGGCCCCTTGGTTTTGGACACCATGGTGTCCCCGTCATGGCGCCAGAAAACGTTTGTTCCCGATAGTTCTACTGCACAGTTCTACGGTAGAACTAATGGGATTTTTTTTCTCACTAGTTCTACTATATTTGATAGGGGGGAGCGATCTAGCACGCCACCGCCTCGGCCTGCTTCTGATAGGGTAAAACAGGCGGATAAAAAGTTACATATGTGTTATTCCAGACTATAATCCGTCCCTGCCCTGTACTAAATATCACCCATTCGAGCATGATTGGGTTACAAACATCCAAACATCTTCGTAATATATGAGACTTCTATTACTGAGATGGATAACAGCTTGGGAAAGAACATAGGTTATGTTTGGTCACGATAACCGATATCCAAGCGGGCTGGGTCATGTGCAACAGCTTTTTTTTATGTCGGTCACGTCAACATGACTTCACCTCGCCTGATGGTAAGCTGAAGGCAAAGTCTCTGGATTGGGAGTCACCATTGCAAACACCGATAGTGCCACAATGGTGGCTCTCAGCTTGACGGCCTCATCAAATGCTTCTTCACGCCCCGCTTATTTTTTTAAATCCAATTCAAATCACTTGCCAAAAAATGGATAGTTATCAGTCGTGGACTAGGCTAGGTCCAGTAACTACCGTAGACTGACGGTCAGACAGTCTACCGTAGGTACCTTACAATGGAAATACGGCCTTAGGATTTTACAACTACAGCTGAGATTTTCAACACACAAGATTGATTTTCAAAATTATGTTATGTTTGTATTATTTCATTATTTTTTAAAGATTGATTTATTTATTGTGCGTGTTAATTGCTGGTAGTTATTAAATGATAACTGAATGGATAAGGACGCAGCCTCTTCTCAGAGGTATCAAGTTCGAATCCGGCCGGACAGTACCAATGTAAATACTTTGTGGAATTTATGTGTGCTAATTACATGATTTAATATCTGCTGACGGTGAAGAAAAAGCATCGTGAAGAAACCCACATGTCCTAGAAGAAATTCTAAGGACATGTCCGATCCACCAACCCGTATTAGGTCAGCGTGTGTGGATTAAGATCCAAACCCTCTCAGCTCTCTCGTTAGAGGAGAGGAGACCCGTGCCCAGCAGTGGGACATAAATGGGTTGCTATCTATCTATCTATTTTATTAGTCTATGTTATTTTATAATTCATTTTTCTTGCACTGCTAAATAAGTAAGTAGGTATGTTGTAAAATGTAAAAACGTATACATGATGTGCGTTGTGTTTAATAATAAAATATATTTTCATTCTTATTCTTTTGGTCCGTCATTACTCCACCATTGATTCTTACAAGGTGCTTCCGTCAGTGACGAATCATATTTATTTTTATAGCAATCGAAGATCCACTTATTTTGGTACATATGATCATTGTTGTCGCATATCGGAGAAAACAATAACGGGTGAAAACATTCCTTGGAGCGTAATAGCGCGATAAAGTTGTCTTCCCAAGAGTTTTCTGCACTTGTCAGCGGGGTGCTGATCAGGACGCCGAGGATCAGTAATACTCCTGCAAAAATATATCAAATTGAGTTTAGTCAGTTATTCTACCACACAAAAGTTGTTTCGAATTTAAATTTAGACATTCACATCATTGTCAATTTCAGGTAAGTACCTATAGGTACTGACAAACTTGAGCGTTTACTGCGTTTGAACAGAATACCGAGCATTCGCCCAAGCATAGAGTCGAAAATCACTATATTAAGTACGAACTTTTCACTACCTATCTTTCTAAGCAGGTGTTCTGGTTTATGCTCGTCAAAAAAATATTAATGGTCGGCTCGGAAAAAAGCTCGAAGCAAACGTCCTTTCACTAGAATGCTCGCCAGAACGCTCGATAGACTGCTCGCTAAAACGCTCTCGCTTAAACATTGCTGCTCATTACAAGCAATGCTCATTACAAGTGAATGCTTAAGTTTATCAACACATTTTGCCAATCTGTTGAGTAATAAATTAAAAATTTAAAAACCCCCGACTCACAAAAAAGAACAATAAAAAACCTGTAAAAAGTAAAAAAATAATAAATAAAAAGCTATATTATTTACGTATTCATATTTTTATTGTCTCGTCGGGGGGCCCGCTCTATACCTAAACAATTGAGCATCTTGCGAGACAGACGTACGATTAGGTGAGCGGTCCCCGACGAGACAAACTGTTAGTTAAAAATATGAATACGTAAATAATATAGCTTTTTATTTATTATTTTTTTACTTTTTACAGGTTTTTTATTGTTCTTTTTTGTGAGTCGGGGGTTTTTTAAATTTTTTATTTAATTTTTTATTTCATGCTTTTTATAGGGGTAACATAAGTATAATAGCTAATTCATTATTTAATATCAACATACGTATAGTCTATCGACAATTATTCAGAGCTAATGCGAATTGCGCGAAGTGTGGTTACAGAATTAGAAATACATTCCACTCCTCATATCTTTCGAATGGCTAAACCGATTTTCATAAAATTTGCGGTATTGTGATGTATAAGTTATGACCTTTCATTTGATACCCAACACGGGTATATTTGAACACATTACATTTTTCATCACCACTTTCACCCCTCATATCTTCGAAATGGCTGAACCGATTTTTATGAAACATAGCTAAGAACACTCTCCCCTAACTCATCTTTCAAACAAAACAAACAGAATCAAAATCGGTTTATCCGTTCGGGAGCTACGATGCCACAGACAGACTTACAAACACACACACACACACACACACACACGTCAAACTTATAACACCCCGTTCGGGTTTCCGTCGGGGGTTAAAAAGCATTCATCCATACATCAATTGAAATTTCAGCCTTAACTAGTAGACAGTACCTAAGATTATTTATAAAAAGATAAAATTACAAAACACTTACCGTATATGAAATTCATGTTTATCTCTCAGGGTCCACAGACACAATGACTGTTCGGTGACATTTACGGTCATATTTATAACAAGACCATTATCTGTATTCAGAACGAGATCCACCTTTTAATTACAACTGTAATTGTGTTTTAATGAAAGTTGAATTTTGTAGATACATTTATCAATAGAGAATGCATGAATTCACCAAATGCCTATCTAATTTATACTGCAAGTTTAATTACATAAATAGTTTCCTAGAAACTAGTCTATACTGGGTGGGCCGGAACCTCCACGCGGTGCACCTGGGCAACGGAGGCGAGCAGCGCCTCCCACTCCCCAACAAGCAAAGTAGCGATAACAGGATCTAAATTTAAAGCTTAAAGTTATATAGTAGCTATATAAGATCTAAAATAATACTTTTAGGTGATAGTACGGATATAAGAGAGTTTGCTAAAGCACCAGCGATAGTAAGGTGATAATAAAGATATAGAAAAAATACGCTGCAGCTTAAAGTTGTATAAAGGTGCTATAAGCTACAACCTTACAGTCGTTATTGCAGCTTTAAGTGGATTTTAACATTAAAAGCTCTTTTGGAGTGGCTAATATCACTTGCTGATGTAAATGCTCTATTTAAGTGCTATGTATACCTTTAAGTGCTAAACATCACTTTTGATGTTAAAGTGGTTATAAGAAAACCTTCAAGCCGGTTAAGGGTTATAATAATCAATCTTATAACTCTAAATAGTGCAGTGATACAATAGAGTTAAGGTACCCTGTTCAAACACTATATAGGTGTTTTAGCGCTTGAGGTGCTAGAGAAGCTTGAAGCTTTATAGCCCTATAAGAGTGCTAGTGTGGACATTATTAAGTCTTAAAGCGACATGATTTTTGTTTTAAATATGAAACCCTTCTCTATCACCTTAAGCTGGTTAACGAGGTTATTTATATTAAAAAGCTTTAAATTACTCTACATTAGTGTTAATAATCACTTTGAATGTTAAAAAATTCCGTTATATCGCCTATGTGGTAAATATTAACGTCCATCTTTTATTTTACTGAACACACTAAGTAAATGCAAGCGTGCCTTTTCGTATTTAAACAATGCAAAGCGAAATTAAATCATGGAGTGTGAATGAAAATCCAGATGGTATTATGACAACATAAAAAACTCAACAACTAACTCTAGTATAGACTACAATGCTTTACATTCTAATAATTCGCGTAATAATGAAGTGGGTTCCGTCCATCAAAATATTGAAAATAAACAAATTAAAAAGTTTCGATAGACTAGTAAAGTGGAACAAATGAACATTAACACGTCAAGTGAACAGAACTGCAATTTGGCTGATGAACTTCAAGTAGATGTCTTGGAACAAGATATGGGAACAGATGCTATAGAGTACTACAATTATTCTTTGCTACTATAGTAGCGGCACGATATGATGGCCGTTTTGACACATTGCAATAGTGATGTGAAATGTCAATTTATTCTCGATAAAAATATTTTAACTCTTTATGTTTTTATTCCAAGCAGTACCTGATTAAAAAAAATTAATAAAAAAAATATTAATGTTTACTCAATATATTTGAACGAACTGAATATTGGAATGAAAATGAGTAGGTATAATATGTATATTACTTTATAAGCACACAAGACTCAAAATAATACAAAAAGAGACCAAAAAGGAGCCATGAAAGCCCATATTTAATCAGATTCGATGACCACCGATTAAGTATACTTACGAACTATTAGGTAATCGATGTCCATATTGCTATAGTCACTGTCGTCACTGCTATCATCACCTACATTAATTTATAGGTTCTTTTTCTGAAATAATATCTATTTTCACATTTCGAAAAACAAATACCGAGTTGTGTGGTAAATAAGTACACCAATAATTATAATCTTACTAGCTTTTGCCCGCGGCTTCTCCCGCATGGATGTCGTTTATCGCATCCAAACATAGCCTTATATCTCGAGGTCTAATCTAATCTACCCCTACACCAAATTTCATCAAAATCAGTTCAGTGGTTTAGGCGTGAAAGCGTAACAGACAGACTATTCTGAACAGGTGGCACTGATTCCCACAGATATTTTGTATTAGCTACCAAGATATTTCATATTTTATACCCCTGATACATACGATATGAAGATAAATAAAATGCAGTTTAAATCAACACGTTGTATTTATTTATACCTATTAGATATGATCTAAGTTGCGACAATAAGAGCGGGTACACATTAGGCGCTTTCAAACTAGAAGAAGCACGCGCTTGCATGTGTAGGTACACATCAATTGAAACTCTTAGTTCTTAAAACGCGCGTTAGCAAAGCGCGCGTTTGATAGCGCCTAATGTGTACCCGCTCTCAAAAACCACGGTGACAATAATAATGAACAATGTAGGTACTAACAGAAAATATATAAATCAATCAATATAAACCTCATCAACATTACTTAACAAATTGCACATACGAAATACAACATAAATCTGAAATAATAGAGATTGCTCCTATTTGGCAAAGGTTAAATACAAAGATTTTTGTACTCCAACATAATCCTATACAATAAAAAACTACTGTGACATAATAATAATTAACAATGTACTAACAGAAAATAAATCAGTCAATGCTGCTAATTCTGTTGTTACATCTCTAAACTTAAAATTCTCTAAAATTTTCTAATTGCATCTGTTTCTTTCATTATCAGATAGAAAAGAACAGATGATTTATTTTAGTGAACACCCGTCAAATTAATTCAATTTTAGTCGACATCTACGAACATGCGACTTAACTTACTACGCACCAACAAGGCGGTGTCTTAATTTGACAGGTCTTAACTTAAATGAAATTGTCTGTCCTTTCTTATCTGGTCATGAAATAAAGAGATGCATAGATTTTTTTAGAGAATTTAAGTTTAGAGAGGTAACAACAGAATTGGGAGCATATGAACTTCGTCTACATTACTAAAAATTGCACATAAATATAATACAAATCGAAAATAATATGAGATCGCTCTTATTAGGCAGAGGAGTA
Organism: Lithosia quadra; assembly: GCA_963576445.1. NCBI lineage: Eukaryota > Metazoa > Arthropoda > Insecta > Lepidoptera > Erebidae > Lithosia > Lithosia quadra. Next base: position 3,164,115 of record OY754887.1, on the reverse strand, counting down.
AAACCAAGATTATTACAAAATGGACTAAGAGCTCGTAAACCCCAGACCTTCGTTATTTTATAAAAGCTGAAATTTTGTCAGCGCATGCTCCCAATACAGGTAAGAACGATGGCCCATTATGAAGTTCGGGTTATCGTGGCTTTGGCAGATAAACGGTACTAGAGGGTAGCGAGCACAAGACAGTTCGTCGTGCGAGTGAGACGGCGAGTCAGGTCTATTGCGATCCTTCACTGCACATATTTTGGAATTATAAAATTGGAATTCTATTTCCAATTTTACGTCTATTGCGATCCCTCACTGCGCACATATTGGCCATTATATAATTGGAATTATAATTCCAATTTTATAATTCCAATACACGGGCAGTGAAGGATCGCAATACACCTGACTCGCCGTCTTATTCGCACCCACTGCCTTGCGCGCGCTTCTACAGCTACCCTTTAGTACCGTATATCTGCCAAAGCCACGGGGACCCAAAATTCATAATGGGCCATCTTTCTTACCTGTGTTGGGAGCATGCGGTGACAAACTTTCAGCTTTTATAAAATAACGAAGGTCTGGGGTTCACGGGGACTTGCTCTAAAATTAAATCTAGTACAAACAAAAACATTACAAAAAAAATACCTCATTTTGACAGAGATATACTCGTAAGCAGACCTTTGACTTTCTCATAATAACAGTTGAATGATAATATAAAATAATTACAAATATTAACAAAGGGATTCTTCATTGTCAACTGAAAGATTTGTTTCATCACCGCTAGGAATTTCTGCGACCTGATTTACAGTTTCATCCCCTTTAGGACCATCTATTGTGTCAATATCATTTAACGTTTAGTGGATGTTTTTTGGAGGGACGCTGGTTTCCTCTTCAGTATCACTTTGTGTGAGCATAATATTTATTTCTTTTACTGCAGCCTCGTAAGTATAAATGTTGTTTCTTATAACACTGCACGGTGTGGAACACCAATGCGCTTGCGGTAAAGATGTATCGTCGTTTATAATTTTTTGTGGCTAAACCACCTTAGAACGCTATTGTGCTCCCATGAAGACGGTACTGCAATTAGTTTTACTTTATTTCGCTCTTTGATCTGAATTATTTTAAACGGCATACTGAAATATAAAAAATAACTTGTAAAAGATCCCGAACAAAGTACAAACTTTAACACTATTACGAAATTAAGCGCGTTATAATCTTTTATACTTATTAATGGTTTACGTTACCAAGGAACCCAAATGTCCCACCCAAATACTTATGATAAAAAATCCTTTCAACGATATGAATTACGGCTCTAATCGACGTAGTTGTACAAACAAAAGTGATAATAAATCATTTTATAGCACCGTTGTAAACTCATGAGTTCTAAAAAAGAGATAATTATCACTATTGCCGTTAGCCTAGCATTTAAATTTAAAACTCCATTATTGTTTACAAATATACCCTAAAAATCTTGATATATCTATTAATAAAGTTTACTTAAATCATTGTTGTTTTCTCACAATTAAAGATCTAACAAATTTTTGATTAACCATTTGGAAGGGATTAGTACAATTAGCAAAATTACAAAAAAATACTAATATTACCGCTATATTTTTGGTTTAAAGATTTCTTAAAACGCCTTATTTCAAAGGCGCTTGAAATTGAGATTAAAAATAGTATACATAATAACAGAAAAAATACAACCGCAATAGTATTTCACTTAAATATTCACTTAAGGTATATATATTGTAGGACTTACCGCTTTTTGTTAATCAACGCCATTACGTACACATCACACATGCTAGATATAAAAAACAAGAACTTGCACAGAAGGAATTAGGTATATATAAAATATTACAAAACGCAAAGATTTTATTTACACTATTCTAGCGTTTTTGCATCACGTTCATAGGCCACGGTGACCGCTTCCCATCAGGTGGGCCGTGTGCTTGTCTGCCACCTAAGTAGTATAAAAAAAAAAAAAAAAAAAAATCACTTTAAGTGATATATGATACCATCTTACATCTTTAACAGAACTTAAGCGATGTAAAAAATAACATCTTATAACTAAAATAGAACCTCAGGCGATTAATATAGGTTTTGCAACACTTCAAGTGATATAAAATAGCATATTATAACTTTAATAGAACCTTTTTCTATAAATAAAGTTTTTTCATACTATAAGTGATATAAGACTGCATCTTATAACTTTTCTAGATCTTTTGGTAATAAACACAGCATTTGCAACACATTAAGTGATAGAAAATAACATCTTATAACTTTATTAGAATCTTGGGTAATAAATACGGCTATTTTACTCTTTACTATCGCCATTGGTAAGAAAATACCATATAGTAGCATTGTTATGCCACTTATTTATCACTATTGCAGTTAATACGAGCTGCTGTAGAACTTACAAGTGCTAACACCGTTGCCCAATTCGGACTATAAGAGAGTTATAGCGCGCTCTATCGCTAATTTTTAGGCCGCGCTATCGTTATTGGTGTTAAATTGAACAAATAACCGGCTGTTATAGACCTTACTTTATCGCTAAATTGTTAGTTGGGTCGCCACGGGAAACGCTGCTGCCTGCGGCCAATCCGGCCGGGGTGGGAGTGGCCCTCTAGAGGGCTGCTCCGAGGCTCTCCACGTGTCCCTCTGACTAGCAGAGGGCACAGTAGGGAGCGATCGGGGGGCGAGCTGATTGTCTGCGTGGCGACGACGGTTGGGTGACAAGACGGCCGCCTGTCACCATACGCCCCACCGTCGTCGAAGTGGCGTGATGCTCGCCCCAACCTCGGGGGGTCGAGGGGGCCATCTTAAAACCGTAGATGGCCCGGGGTCAGCTGGAGTGCGCGGGATATGCTAGCAGAGGGCACATTGGGGAGGGAGCGGGGGGCGCGCTGATTGTCCGCGCGCCGACGGTTGGGTGACGGGACGGCCACCTGTCACCCTAAACCCCACCGTCGGTGAAGTGGCGCTATGCTCACCCCCTTCGAGGGGTCTAGGGAGGGTTAAAACCGTAGATGGCCAGGGTCAGCTGGGGTGCGAGGGATAAGTATGCCTATTGGGTAATCTTACACCCCGGTAATTAAGACCCGAGACGGCGTGCGATTTTAGTCGGTTCGAGCCCGACATAACCACCCCCGATGGCCGACGGGGGTGGTATTGCCGCACGATAAAAAAGTAAAGTAAAAAGTATGTCACGGGTGAAACCGCGGAGCGTAGCTAGTTTAGACACAAACGTGTACCTATTCGTATTGATACATTTGTGTTTAACTGTTAAAATACGTGGATATCAAAACTAATCAAAAGATAGGTATGTATTTTTAAACTCTATGAACATGATATTCTCATACCTTCCTACAGAGGCTGTAACGTAGGAATTACGTTACAGCCTCTACGTACGTGATCACCAAAAACATTACCCTCCTTTCTTCTGCAGTCAGGTAAAAAATGCAACTGACTGTACGGTAATAGTCACGTATTGATCTTGACTGATAGAACTGCAGACACAGCAACAACACGAATGTATCTCACTACGCGTTTATATCTACACTAGCTACGCCCCGCGGTTTTGCCCGTGACATACTACAACCCCCTGGCACACATTTATTTATACATCATCATTCATTCTCTGAACCTTTTCCCAACTCAGTTGGGGTTGGCTTTCCAGTCTAACTGTGATGCGGCTGAACTTCGATATTTTACGTGGAGCGACTGCCATCTAACCTCCACAACCAATGGCGATATCGAAGTTCCAAGTTAGACAAGACAACAAAAGAAAAACATTTTTTTTAATAAATAAAGTTAATTAAATTTGAACTACTTAACTTAGGAGCACAGAATTAATAAAACCTAATACCTAGTAAGTAGGTAGTGTCTGATATTCAACTAAACAAATTCTAGATTTACTCCTTGTCCCGTCAAAATCGGTCCAGCCTTTTCAGAGATTAGCCGGAACAAACAGACACTTCAATTTCATTATTTGTATAGATTAAGTACTTAAGTACATATAAATTATATCCACATAAGATTACTATATAAGGTTGTAATATTGTATTGGCCGTCAAAGTGAAAAGAACCTAGTCGTTAAATATTTTATACTTCTTATAAAATTGAATATACCTATTCATCGAAACAAAAGAAGAAGATACTTCTGAGAGAAGTCGTTAACTAATTAAGTTTTAAATTTAGATATTAATTATTTTTTTATTAAAAATTCGATTAACAGTGTAATTGCGCAGAAAGATAACAGTTATTATATATATAACTTTTTTTATTCTATAAACTATCATAGTCCATTGGAAACTTAACAGAACAACATGTATTTAAAACTTGGTAAGTTACATTTAATATTTACTTACTTGACATGTTTTTTAAACAATTTGTGATGTGTCAGTATATAACCAATCTTTGGGGTCCAAGCTAACCTAACCTGCCCCCTCAGCATGGCGTCTATAGACATAATATATATCTTCTTTTCACCCGACCTGGCACAGGGTTTACCTTTACCGTGGCCTATGGACGTGTGCAGCACTAGGGGTGTCACACTGTGGAGCCGCCTGTCACCCTAGCAGAAGCAGGCCGAGGGGCGCGCATTAAATGCCCCCCCCCTCCCCCACCCCCCTCTTCCCTATTCCGAGGGCATGACAGGAACACCGCGGTTCCCAAACCCGAGGGGGCCATCTCGAATCCAGAGATGGCCCGGGTGAAGCCGGGGTGCAAGGGAAATGCTCTATGGGCCACCTTACACCCTGGCGTCAGAAGACCCTAAACAGCGAGGTGGGTATCCGTGAGGATTTCCGCACGGAAAAAATGAGTGTCACACTCGCGTTGGTGACCCTGAAGGGGAGGGGTTGGGGAGTTTGGGGGTGACGTGAACATGAACTTAACCATATTTAATATATTGTTATAGGAATATTGCTACTCATCGCTGCTCAGATCTGCTCGACACTGGCGTCCTGGCCTTATGGGGAGGCAAAGTTCTCCGGGAATTGCCTATGCCCGGATGCCTTCGGCCCAATATGCGACACCGAGGGCAACTATTACATAAATTATTGTCACTTCGAGTGCTATAAGAAGACTAAGCCTTCAGTGACACAAGCTCCTTGTAAAGAAGAGTCATAACTTGTACTGGCAGCAGCAAAAGTCTATGATGATTGCACAGATTATAAACTTAAAAACCGAATGAAAATGGTTTATTATATATTGTGTTCAAATTTTAAAGGTAGTTCAATAAAGCCATCTAAGTAATTAAACATAATTTTGAATGAATGAAAGTGATCATAGACTTTTGACGCTGACTTTACGGTAGGTACGTGTAGTGTGAGATTCTAACATGGTATTAAGATAAAGGACCTATTGTAGTCAGTTGGAGGCAAATTAAAGTTTTTATATTTCTAAAATGTTGATTTTATTTACTTTTACATTTGAAATTGTTTGAAATCGATATCTGTGATTCGATTGCTAAATCTGAGGTCGCGGGTTTGATACCCGCTCTAGGCAAAATATGTTTTTTATTCATGATAGGCTTACGTTTGACCTCAATCCCACCTGATGGTAAGTGACGATGTGGTCTACGATAGATCACGCTTGCCTAGAAGGAACCTATTCACTCGTGACTTGAATACTCCCAGGTTTCCGGAAACACAGACTCCGGCAAGGAATTCCACTCCTTAGCTGTACGCATGATGAACGTGTCAGCAAAGCGCTTCGTCCGTCTGGTCGTTCGTTGATGGAAAAAGGACTTGGAGGTATCAGGTTGTGCAATTCCAGAGCGCACTCTCCGTAATGTATTCGATAGAACACCGAGAGACCTGCAACTTTGTGTCGATGGGCAAGGCTTTGAAGCCTTTTCTCGATAAGCGCATCGTTGTTGAAGAGCCTCTTGGCTCGTCTCTCGATCGTCTCCAGCGCGTCAAGTGGGTATTTGCATTGGTCTAGGTGTTTCTAATTTTCTATGTAAGTATAATACCAGCCTATGCCCGCGACTTTGACCATATCTCCGGTAATACTCGACCGATAGTGATCAAACATAAGATTTTAAGTCTGACAAAAAAACGTATCAAAACCTGTTCTGTAGTTTTACGTCCATCGCGGACAAACAGACAAGAATTTCAAAAATATATTTCAATGTTCAGAATCTTATTATAATGTGAAATTTAATTAATACTAGACAAATTTGCACGCCTTGGGGCGGTATGTATATTATATTATGTTTTAATACCATTATTCTGTACCTACTCCCCAACTAGCAAAATGTTGTCTTAAAAATATCTCAAGACCAAAAGTTATAGATACTTATAATACACTTACAGATATCTGTAAGTGTGGCTTTGGGCGCACTTTATAAGGGAATTTACTCTTATGAATATTTTACAGTGGTTTTCTTTAAGATTATTTCATCTTACTGCTATTTTGTTCATTCCACTGTAAAAATAATCTTACTTAGGAGTGCCTTGCTTTAGGATGTCGTAAGGGCGATTAGTCTATGAAAGCTCTTACTAAATCCATCATAAGTGTGATTTCACTTATGATACTCTCGGTAAGTTTATTGCAAGTGTATTATTTACTAAACGATTGACAGAAAGCGTGCTGTGTTGGAGCTATAAATTTAAATGAAAATGTAAGTATTTTCTACTTTAATAATAAAACTTTCATCTCCATTTTAATAATCATTGTATCTATGTCCTGCATGCTTTTAATTATTTATGTCCTTGTTATTGCAACTAATGAGCTTGCGGAGCAAATTTTTTCGAGTAGTTATAGAAAATAATTGTTAAAATTTTCACGGGCCCTCTTCATAATATATATTAGTAGAATAATAATTTATAAAATTTGTAATGTTAACAAAAAGAAAATATGGCCGAACATACATAAGACTTACTGTTCTTCTCTAAGATAAGCATAAGGTAATAGATCTTTTGTAATACTTATTAAGTCGCCTCAAAGAATGTCGCTTGCATAACACTCTTGGATGAGACAAATTCAATCTTGTAGCCATTTTAATAATTTTAGGGTTCCGCTTTTTTAAGCTATCACTATCACAAATACAAATTTTGATTAGGAACCTCCACGTGGTGCACCTGGGCAACGCAGGCGAGCAGCGCCTCCTACTCGCCACGGGAGACGCTGCTGCCTGCGGCCAATCCGGCCGGGGTGGGAGTGGCCCTCTAGAGGGCTGCTCCGTGGCTCTCCACGTATCCCTCTGACTAGCAGAGGGCACAGTGGGGAGCGAGCGGGGGGCGAGCTGATTGTCTGCGCGCCGACGGTTGAGTGACAGGACGGCCGCCTGTCACTCTACACCCCACCGTCGGCGAAGTGAGTTTCGAGGGGGCATCTTAAAACCTTAGATGGCCCTGGGTCAGCTGGGATGCGAGGGATATGCCCGAGCTTAAGGCCCGAGCCGGCGTGCGGTTTTAGTCGGTTCAATCCCGACATAACCATCCTTGATGGCCGACGGTGGTGGTATCCATGGGGATTTCCGCACGATAAAAAAAAAGGTGGTACATAGGTACATGTGATTTCTTGTTTATTTTTTTATTGTTTAATGTTTAAATTGTTTTAATGTGGTTTTGACAGTAAATACCGCCAAGCCGAGTCAAGATTATTAAAATGGTTGTCGTAATGGATGTTGACTGTTTTATGAGCAAGAAAAAATTTAAAATGCTCAACAACGCGAAGTGGCCCTGGAAAATAACGCACTTCATATTATCGGAAAAATGTATCGCTTGTGGTTGTGATACTACAACGTACAAAATCAACGTGCCTGAAAAACCATTACATTTTAAAATTGGTCGCAATGATTTACTAAAATTATTGGACATGCATTTTTTCTGGTGTCAATACTGTCACGAATATGCAATTTACGACCATTATCTGTCTGATGAATGTGAAGTATGTAACCGACAGTAGATTAGAGTAACAAGACGTGAAGGTAGGGCCTACCTTTTATTTATTTACCTACAGGTATAGCTAAAAATAAAGCAACTCATAATTTTTACTTTTGTTTTATTTCACATCGTGTGTAGGTAACCTCAAAAAGCTGATTGCATGCTGAATGCGGTATGTTATTTCAGATCGCATATTTACCCGAAACATCAAATCTTTGTCGAATCATCTTCACTACTATCATTTTCAACTTCGTTATAACTTGAACTATCTAACTCTTCACTTTTATATTGTACGGAACCATCACGTTATTATTATTATTTTACGTTTTTACGTATTATACATGTTTTGGCAGATTGTTACTTATGAAAGAGTTCACAAGACTCAATAGTCTTGTGAATTCTTTCCTAAGTAAGGATATTCTCATAAAACTCTTATGAATGAATTTACAAGAGTTTAGCTAGATAAAAAGTTCTCAAGCAACGCAAAATAAAGAATTCCAGAGACTCTTCCTAGACAAACTGTCCTTAACCAATTCTATTTTCATACCTTAGTTCTTAAATATGACTTTGGTGAGACAAATTGAACTTATTGTTTGTTGCCCTTATAACAGTTTTAAGCAGGAATTTAGTAAGAATAAAAGTATTATGAGGTACGTAGTGGAGACTTTACTAAGAATATATTCCCTTCTTAAATGCTTATTTAAGTGTACACTAATCCTGAAGAGCAAGAAGTCTCACTTAAGGTACTTGTAAATCCTCTCTTCTGATAAATATCTTTAAATGACTTCTTATATACATCTATAAAAGTAGCTTGAAAGTTCGAATGTTCTTTGAGTGCAAAATGTTTTAATCTATGCATTAATAAGATTTAATCTCATAGTCAGGATACCCATAAGCTTTTTATAATACTGTAGCACTTAAAAGGACTCGTTTGCAAGACAAATTTGCTAGTTGGGTCATATTCGCAAATAAATAAATGATTGATTGATTGATTGAAAAGTACGTACATGGACCCCGTACTCGAATTACTCGTCACTCGAGGATTAACATTAAGACAGTTGACGGGATTATTATATATATACCATGTTCATTTGTTTTATTGCACGCGCCATTTTCACGGACGCAGGTACTGTACGGCCATGTTCACACACACGGCGATTATTTTCCCGTATAGGTACCGTAAACGGGATTTTATCGAATAGAGTAGTGACAACAGAATATAATTATATGAAAACTTAAAAATTGTTCACACGGCGTTCATACGGGAAAATCCCGTGTTCTAGAAATATATTTTAACGTATACCGTGCGAAGTTGTCACTGGAACGCCGCGTCTCGAAACGATTTTATCGAATACGACACGCAGTGGCGCTTATGTTCATGTTGTCTCGTTCACACGACTCGCCCGAAATCTCGCTTCGAGAATCGGCGAAAATCGAATCGAATGGTGCCGTGTGAACAATTGCATCGTATACGGTAAAACCGTATACGTGAAAACGTGTGTGCCGTGTGAACGTGGCTTACCTAGTACCTGCCTACGTCCATGATCAGACGCTTGCAACAGCGCCGAAATATCGGATACTCGATATAACAAACCAGCTGACCCGTGCCCACTTCGTTGGGCATAATGTTAATAATCCTTTTTTAGTACAGAACAATGTCGAAAGTGTGCTAATTACGTTTCGAAAAATTCAATTTCGGGGACGTGCGCTGCGTAAGGAGCCGACCAGGCGACCAACATAGCTATTAATCTGTGCAGGTGACTGAGCCGCGCGGGTACCTACCTCTCAGATGTAAAAAAAAGGCCACGACCCCTTCTCCTGAAGCGAGCACGAATGCGAACCGAATTAAACCCGAAGCCATCGGGCGCCGTCCGTCGTATATGTTAATTTGAATGACCATGTCCATCTAAAATCCCTATGAGGATTTTGAAAATAAATAAAATTAAAATAGGTAGGTATTGAAAAATAAACTTTATTTTTCCTTTATAGTTTAATTATTTACAATCAATTACTTGTATGTACCAATGTACCTACAATAAAGTAGATATTTTAAGTCTTGCAAGAACCGTGATAATCGATTGTTAGTGGTTTTTCAGGATCTTCATTTTTCAGGCAATTGAAAAAACATAATATAAGTAGATATACAACAGTCCTATAACATAAATAACAAATATAATATAAGTATATAACAATATAACAGTCCTACTCGTATATCAAATATTATTATGGTACGGGCGCTTCGCGCACTTCTATGCCTATTATTATTTCTGCTACTATTACCCTAGGCGCACACTTGGCGACAGGCGATAGCGAGAGCGCGGCTGTCGTCTAGACGCGACGACAGGCTGCGGCCGACAATTTTATAGCGCAACTAGACACGGCGACACCCCTAGCTTGTCGTCGCGACTCCGCGTCTCTGACGCCAAGTGTACGAAGCTTAGAATAAAATATATGAAATTCTCGGCCGCAGCCTGTCGTCGCGTCTAATCGCCGAGCTGTCGCTGTCACGTGAAGCCCAGTGCGCCTAGTGAAATAGTTTAGTAGCGCCAAGCTAATTTTCCTGCGAGCCAGTATACGTTATAGGACGAAGCTCTAATCCCGAAGTTAAGGGTCAGCGTGAGACAGTCGCTAGTCGCTCCCATAAAAGTCACGATAAGCCAAATCAGATGTACGCAAGTAGATTCCGGGCTCCAAAGTGCCAGCATCGCACTCTATCGGGTTAATGATTGGGCCTGCCTCTGCTCCTAAAGCCCTCTACATTCATACTTTGAACATTTTGACGTGACAACGTCTTATAAATTGGTTTGCCGGGTGACACTTCAAGAAACTGCGTTACGCTCCGCTCACGTTATGCGCTCACAATGAGAGCGAGTGAGAGGCACGCGTCCCTTCCACTCGGGCATGGTTAGCCCGCCTAAGAGCGAGAGAGACAGACATAAAAATTATTTTACCACTCAAAGTCGTTGTCACGTAAAACTTTCGCCCGTACCTATACCGACTTTACAGGCAACCAATTTTTTTTAAGAACATTTTACATTATTCTATATTATCATAATGTTATGTCCATAACACGACAGTTGCTTCCCTACATTTTATTACTTTAACTAAAATCACTTACCTTTGAAATCCATGTTTCTCCGCTAGCGAAGGTGCTATGAATAATAGTGTGTCGACCAAACACATTTTAATTTAATTAAGTAGATGTATTCTGTGAACCGCATTAAGAATTTCACACAAAAATAGAAAAAAGCATAAAATTTTGGGGGTCCCCATACCTACTAAGAACTGAAACTTTTTTTATTTTTTCATCAAACCCATGCGTGTGGGGTATCTATAGATAGGTCTTCAAAAATGCTATTGAGGTTTCTAACATCATTTTTTTCTAATGGAAAAATGTGTCCCCCCCCCCCCCTCTAACTTCTAAAATAAGAGAATGATAAATATAAAAAAATATATAATCTACATTGCCATGCAAACTACCAGCGAAAATTGATTTGAACCAGATCTACTAAGTAGTTTTTTTTTAATACGTCATAAACCGCAATTAATTGACAATATTTTTGGTTTAAATATTTCTTGCGAAACTGGTATTATATTAGCTTGTTTACTTTGTTTAGCTATCACAAGCCTATATGGGCTCGTGGTTATATGGTATAGTTACTTGCTGCTACGGAACCCTTCATGGGCGAGTCCGACTCGCACTTAGCCGGTTTTTCTTGTGTTATTGTGAACTATATCGTTTTCTTCTAGTTTAATTTTCATTTCACGAAAATGGAAATATTTACTTAGCAGGCTGTGCACAGGACGATCTAGGTTCTAGGGCGAACGCCGACGCGACAGTACAATGACTTAGGCCACGCCCACTTCAAACACGTCCTTACTTAATTAACTACATACGTAACAGGTAGGTTACAAGTACAAGAGTCACAGGGCCTGGTTTTTTTAGGCTATTGCATAGTTTTCATCATGGGCTTAGAGCGCTGCGAACGAATCAAGAAATTCCGTGACGAAAATAAAACATAACACTCCCCATTGTGTCGCACAAGTTTCAACCTTATTAACAATCATAATTGAGTGACTTTTCGTCCGTTGACTCCGTTCAGTCATTTAAAAAGTCACTTATACCTTGTCTAATTTAGGATGATAATTTTGACAGCTCCAAGTAGGGTACCCCATATAGTATAATCGAAAATGAATCTTTCGATTTTTGATTATCGTTCCCATAGAATATGGAATCGATACTTACAAAAATACAAAAGCATTTATTTTTTTATTATTTTAGGTAACTTACTTCAGGATGACAAAAGAGAAGTTTTATAGTATAGTACTTATGTTTTGTATTAAACTTAGTTAATTATATTATAAAAAAATGTAGTAGATAAGTACTTAATCATTTTAATAAATTAATTTAATTTCGATTCATTCGATTCATTTGTCTACAGTCAATTGTGCTGATTTCTTGCAAGTCGCTTCACTACGGCAAGTGGGCGGTACCTGTCTATGTGCTACGATAATTTTTGAGGTATCATCTCGTTAATAAAAATATGATACTTCATAGACGTGAACTGTGAAAATTATCATCCTAAATTAGACAAGGTATAATTATTGTTGTCACTATACACTTGAAATAAAGTCGTCGCCGCCGCGCCCGTGGCGCGTCGAGTCACATAAATGTAGAGTGTACCTACCTAACTATGCAAATAGCTTTACCGCGGCAATCCCCGAGTGCCACACGTTTTTTTATTATTATGTATCATCTTTTACATTATAAGATCTATCGGTCCTGCAAAACTGTTTACATAGTTTGTCCACAGGATCTGATGGGTCCCATGGTACCTACATTTTGTTTTTTTTTATAAATACAGGCAGGTTACATACGGCGTCTCTTAGTAGTAGCTCCGTGCTCCGTGCCTACAGCCGACATACAAGTAAAAACAATATGCGGATCTCGTACCTACTCTAGAGTGTGGACTAATTGGACTTTGGAAGTATCTAGGTAATCCAAGGATATTACAACCAAGGAAATTTCTAATGTTCTTGGGGTAATCGCTATGAGGATGTTGAAAAGTAAATGAAATTAAAATATTGACAATTTATCGACTTTATTATCCTTAAAATTTCAAATTAAACCATCTTCTGTTTTTAAGATTTTAAGTTTTGCAATTACCGTAATGCGCGATTTCTAGTGATATTCCAGGGTTTTCAGATTTGTTGCATTGGAAACCGCAGTAATTGGTAAGTATAAGTTACACCATCGGTGCCGCATAATGGCTTATTTAACAAAGGACATATGCAGGCATTCCCTGGCCGCGCCATCGTTACATACATTTGTGCAACGAAGATGAGCAACAGTCCTATAACAATATAACAAATATAACAATATAACAGTTCTATAACAAAAATGTAATGGGTTATTCAACAGAACTAATAAGAGAATGAAGTGTTATCGCTAATGTTTTCTACCAAATGGGTACGATGTCGCCATTTGCAACAAGTAGATAGGTACCTATAATTTAGGAGTGCATCAGCCCTCACCATGAATACCTGCAAGCTGGTACACGTTAGCAGAAGAGGCTCTACTCTTCAAGTTAAGGGTCAGACTGTAGTTCCTACCTAGTCGCTCTCATAAAAGTTGCTACAATCCAAATCACATGAAAACGTAGGCAAATAGATTCCGGGCTCCAAAGTGCCAGCATCACACGCTATCGGGTTAATGCTTGGGCCTGCCTCTGCTCCTAAAGACCTCTACATTCATACTTACTTTGAACCTTTTTAAGAACATTTTACATTCATCTCGTTCCCACACTTATGTATGATAGTGAATGTTGGGTGTGGCAGAAAAAGCATGAAAGTAGATTGAATGCTGTAGAAATGAGAAGTCTAAGAAGAGAGTAAAGCCGATGGACCGAGTGAGGAACAGTGTGATAACGATAAGGGAACGTCGCGGTGTGGTTGAAGATGTTGTGACTAAGATAGAGAATGGGATGCTTAGATGGTTCGGACATGTAGAGAGGATGGATGAAAGATTGACGAAACAGATATATGAGGCGAGGATGAATGGGCAACCCGGTAAAGGCCGACCTAGGCGCAAGTATATTAATCAGATCCAGAACGTTTTAGAGACAGGCCAGGTCAAGAGTACCCGTAACCGGCGTGCATGTATGAAAACAATTATGAAAGTTGAAGAAGCGAAAGGGAGTATGCCAAAATCGTAGCAAGTGGAAAGATGTTCTCTCTGCCTACCCCAATGGAAAAAGGCGTGATTTGTATGTATTTATGTATGTCTTATCATTATATTATGTCCATACCACGACAATTGCTTCCCTACATTTTATTATTTAAAATTAAAATCACTTACCAAATTTGAAATCCATTTTTCTTCGCTAGCGAAGGTGCTATAAACGTAGTGTATCGACGAAACACATTTATATACCAAACTTTTATCTCTTATTCGCGTTACGTTTCTACTAAGTACCTAGTTACAGACAACTTTTAGTTAATCGGTGGTTACAGTGCTAATAATGAAAAATAGCCTTTCGGGGAGAAATGACCAAGGTGCTAAAATGACCATAGTGTGGAAATCTCCATAGTGCTGAAATGACCAATATCATAATGACCAATTGTACAAACGTCCATGATACCGAAGTGCTAAAATGACCATAGTGCTTAAAGTCAAAAGTGCTAAAATGTAATAATAATAAAAAATAGTTGTCTTAAAATATTTATTTATAGACGGACCGCTATAGCTCTAATTAAACTTACATTTACGGTCACCGTGGCACACGTCCACAATTCTCTGTCTACGCGTCCACACGTGTGCAACACTAAGGGTGTCACACACGCGCTGCCTACCCTGAAGAGAAGGGGGGAGGGCTAGGAAGGGGTGGGGAGGTTAGGAAGAGATGGACACACAACGTTACCAGCGGGCACACAACAGGATGGTTATTATGGCCGCGGTCTTCTGTAGGGGCGGAGGTACTACCCCAGTCGGACAGCTCATTTCAGACGGGCGATTCAACGTTATGGTCATTTCAACACCATGGTCATTTCAGCACCATGGTCATTTCAGCACCATGGTCATTTTAGCATCATGGTCATTTCAGCACCATGGTCATTTTAGCACTATGGTCATTTTAACACCATGGTCATTTTAGCACTTTGGTCATTACACCCCGAAAGGAAAAATAGATAAATTGAAAATGTCTGTCGCGGTAAACATTCTTAACTAGGTACACTAGTTCACAAATTTTTATATAAGTAAGTAGGTACCTACCTCATTTTGATACGTCAGTTATATTTTATATTTTATACCTATGTCGTTTTGTGTGTGTGTGTGTGTGTGTGTGTGTGTGTGTGTGTGTGTGTGTGTGTGTGTGTGTGTGTGTGTGTGTGTATGTGTATATGTGTATGTAAATGTGTGTGTCAGATGGCAGTCGCTTCACGGAAAATATCGAGGTTGAGCCAAATCCGCAGTTAAAACTGGTAAAGCGGACCCCAGATTCCGAGGTGAAAGCTTTGGATGCGACTGGGATTAACGCTAGGTTGATGAAGTCGCTTTCTTGTGTTAATGTGAACGGGATGGAGCAGAGGGGAGCATCCCCCTTTTTTGTTTATATATCGTACAAAACCTGTAATTTTAATGATACTTATACTTTTCTTTATATAGGTATAGGTATTGCATAGACTAATAAAAAGAAGTCCATAAACAACACTTTAATATTTAACATACACTAAGTAAATCAATCATTATGCTCATGTTGAGCCTCCGCTTCCCTCCAATTATTCTGTATCATTTCCACAATCATCCTCCACCACTTCGACTGCATAAAATAGTAAACTGAACAAACTATAATGAACAACCATGATAAAATAAGAAAATAATCCGTTTCTTTCTCAACAACACTGGACACGGGGCCTTGAAAATCTTTAGACGTGACTAGAAGACCATGCGGAAACTGACCTGTTATAGCGTGAACAAACTTACTAAACGACTGAATATTGTATTCTGTACCGTTAAACTTCCCAACAGGCCGTCCGTTATGAAACATTTTTAGAGTTGGCACACCAAGGATACCATACAGTGTATTAATTCCACCATACCTAAGTGCATCCAGTGCAACTAATTTAACACTAGGATATGAACGGGCAAGAGCATTAAAGTGTGGTGCCGCATGAGCACTGAATGGACATGCTCTAGCATAGAAGAGAACTAGCACACAATCAGCTTCTGTGTCTCGACTCGTTATCTCCGGTTTGATTTGTAACAATTTTGCAAGATGTGTTCCGTTTATGATTTCTACCACAGGTTCAACGTCTTCTTGATCATAAATTATCTCTTTACATTTGACTAGTTTTCTTGTTTCATTTGCTAGTTGCGTTGTGTTTTCTGCCGTAACATTGGCTAACGTTACCGTGTTGTACAGATTAGTGAGTGTTTTATTAACATCGGATACTACATTTGAAAGTAATGACTCCGATTCATCCACATTGGGAATGTCGATATCTATGCTGTCTTTTATCTCTGTTTCATCTTCTTGAATATCAAATTGTGTTGTCACTGATGCCAGACCTGTAAATTGATTAAAGCAGATATTTGAGTAAGTATTTGTACACTACAATGTATAATACATCTACATATCATCAAACAGTAGACGTATTGTGCTATTCACAAACTCTTTTTAGCAGACACAAAAACTCGTCTCTTTTTCTCTCTACTAATGGACAATTTATTGTCACGACTGTCGCTTACGAAATGTATAGTCATTCTCATAGGTAACCTACTATAGATCATTGTACATTTAAAATATTTAAATTATGCATTTTAAGAAAGTGAATTGTGTTATTGAATTTTAAATAAGTAACTAAGTACTACAGTTATAATTTTACTATGCTTATACTTTTTGATTACAAGGTGAATATTATTCCTCTCAAAATGATACCTATATTCACTCTGTCTGATCCAAAATGTGATTAATGAGAATATTATACCTAAGCCTATATATCCTAAAAAAATCTAATTAGATCATACACTTATACATACACTCATGCCTTCCTTCCACTAATGTAGGCAGAGAGAATAGTGCATCATTTACTTCTGTCCTTACATACTTAAAACGTCCTATACATACAACACACCGGTTTCAGATGATTCTGACTAGCACTTTTTTCATAACATTAGAAAAAATATTAGAAACATCCTACTTGTAAACATATCCTGTTTACACTAAGGCAACTTGAAAATTAACACCAGATCACCAGAGGCACAAACCATCTTACAAATATCTAGTAAAATGGCATTAAAACAAGATAATCATAAAATAATACATCACTCACCAATAACTAAAAGTATCACAAAAGAAAAAGTGCGACTTAATCGTAAATACATTTCAATACTTCTTACAACACACATTAGAAACAATAGCACCCAAAATGAAGCTAATTGATTGATATTAAATCAAATTTAAAATTAAAATTAGTTTCATTCGGCTGTATTTTTGTATACAAAAAATTGCCTTCAGTCGATTTTGACAAGTTTGACGTATTGCGTTTAAGAAGAAACGGGACAGCGTGAATGTTAACCAATGTTAACATGATTAAAAAAGAGATGGAAGAATTTTATGCTCAAAATATACAAATAGCACAATAACAATAATGACAATGCAGTATGTTTAATCCATTTCACTCAATAATTTTTATGTAGGTAGTAGGTACAAAAGTTACACTTAATAATAAAAGTTATCAACTTATTAATAATTAAAGTTATTAATTACGGCATCTAATTTGGCAAGGTTTTGGAGTAGTGGGGCCCACACTACTCCAAAATCTTGCCAAGTTAGATGCCGTGCACTGTAATAGGTAATTAAACTAACAGCTACTATTATTTTACTTTGTAATTTTATTATTACCTAGGTAAGTATAGCTTGGTAAATAGGTAGGGGTCCCTAGGTACCTACTACGAGAGACTCCCATGGTGTGCGCGGGATGAGGAGCTGTGCCGGGTGTACCCAAGACTTCAATATCTCTGGATCTGGATTTTAATTGCACGGAACCCTAAATTATTTATTAAAGTAAAAGTTACCTAAGCGATGTTATACCTAATAAGCTGATATTATTAATATCAGCTATATACTACTTCTGTGCCCAGCCACTAAAAATTGCAGCTCTAAAAAGAACTACAGAACTTCGAAATCGCCAGTGGGTTGTGGACTTATGGAGGTCAGATGACTGCCCTCCACAACCTATCGTAGTTTTGTAGTTAGACCGAAAAGCTAACCCCAACTAAGTTGGAAAGAGACATGAAGGGTGATGATCAGGCCGCTTTCAGACCTCGATGGGGACTCCATTGGGATCATAAGATTTTTGATTCTTCGTGCGGCGAAGATCAGACTGGACCTCTGCAGGCGTGTTACCTACATAAACAAATTAGGCGCTTCGGCGCTTCTAAATTCAAGGTTCCGACTTTGGAAGTAACCGGTATTGCCGCTCGGATGAAGAAGGGTATACTTCCGTCCTCTATTAAATATCTCAAGCAAACCGCCGGCTCTGACGGCGTCAAACTGGCGCTGCCCACCCTGGAGGCGGAAGGTTGGGATTGGGGGGGGGGGGGGGGGAGGAGTTGGAGGGGAATGTGAGCTCTCTCCCCTACTTACCGGCGGGAACACAACACGATGGTTATTATGGCCCCGGTCTCCTGTAGGGCGGAGGTACTACCCCCCAGACAGACTACTCAGTTCGGATGGGAGATACCTACCGTCGTGTCCTACCTCCGTCAAATTTTTCAATACGTGTCAATTTGATCAGTGTGTGTTCTGTGAGGTTGACTCCGGCTTGTCTGCTCACTTACATACATACATGTAGGTACCTACCTGACATACTTGGCGTGTCATGCTCTCAGTATTCATTCATCCTACGCGTCCGTAGCATCTCATTTTAGATAGCCTAGTGCCTATATCTAATGAATAGTTAATTGGAAGTCGGTTTAAATTAGCTGCGGTGTAATGCAACCCGTTGCCCTTGAGATTGTACACACACGTACTATGCTAGGTTCTGAAACGTCCCTGCCAAACTGTGAGCTGGTTGATCGTGTTGCGTAGAGATATTTAGGGTGTCCTCTGGTGACGTGGTCGTCTTGTAATATTGTTTTATTTCGTTGGGTTATTCAGAGCGGAGTGGCGCGGGCGGCGGCCGTCAGTAGCTGCGTGACCGCCGCCGCGCTGCTAACTCGGTTACCGACTAATATCCACCGGCTTAGACGTCTATCCACCGACTAACAACAAACTCAACAAACCATCGAATACAATGGCATATTCCTGGGATAATAGAGTTGCATTCGTTGTCAGATATCTTTACGGTAAGTCTAGCAGTTGTTTCATATGTAGGTAATGTTTTAGTATTTCGTAGCGTAGGTACTTATGTTGGGAAATTTTCTTGTTATTTGAATACAGCTGATTGATTGAAACTTCATTTAGTTTTGCACATTCTGTTGCATCAACTGTTTTATTTATTTTAATCACAAAATAAATCACTGTTTAAGATATTTTACATAGGTTTTACATTACGTTTTTTTATCGTGCGGAAATTCCCATGGAAACCACCCCCGTCGACCTTCGGGGGTTATGTCGGGATCGCACCGACTAAAACTGCACGCTGTCTCGGGTCTTAATTACCGGGGTGTAAGGTGACTCTAATAGGCATATCCCTCGCACCCTAGCCGACCCTGGGCCAGGAAAGGGGAGGTTTTACATTAGTCGATGGAAGCCAAATACTAAAGAAAGAGAAGGAGCAAGCAGACCCTGGCCTTCGAGATAAGGTCTTGGCGGCAATTGGGATCCAGGTTAAGATGATGATGATACAAAATTAAACCAATCGTGCTATTCATACTTATTTGAGTTGACCCTGATCGCTTTTATGTATTTTGAATATTGATTTATATTCGGCTAACGTGTTAATCTCAAAATTCTAGTGTACCTACCTACCTATGTATTAAATTAATTAAATACCTAACAATCTATATTGGATTAGGCTTGGCGCAAACGGGCCACTGACCACAGCCACCGGTGGCCAGCGACAAGCAGTCAATACGATTTTTCATACATTATGTTAGAACGTGGCGCACACGTGTGGCCGATGGCGGCCCCTCGAAAATGTATGAAAATGAAAAGTTATCTGCTTGTCGCTGGCCACCGGTGGCTGTGGTCGGTGGCCCATTTGCGCTGAGCCTTAAGGTCTAAGCCTCTCGTTAAAGGAGAGGAGATCAGTGCCCAGCAGTGGGACATAAGTGGGTTGCTATCATTCAATCTATTTATGGTATATTAATTTATAACGGCTCTAATAATACTTTCATCATGATGGATGCAACTAGGTATTAACTAATTGAAGTATTCGCAAACCTTTAGATGTTAAGTAAGTAGGTACTTAATTGCCTTTTTAAATTTCACGGAAGCATTGGATACAATACAATCATCCAATGCTGGTTAACTATAAAGGAATTTGAATAGGTATTTACTATTAAAATAAAAATAGTAAACTTTAAAAATAATTTGTTCCTAAGGTAAAAAAAAAACAAAAGCTACGGTGGTCTGTATGTCCGTTACTTTAAGAAATACTGCTCTACAATTTCATCAAGGATTTTTCGAATTCATTTCATCAACGGTGAAATTTTCACTGGTGAAATTCAGCCTTACCCGGTGGGAACTTCACGCTGTAAATATACGAGATTATGATATGATATGATATTCCACGAGATTTGGTTCTACTTACTTGTATGCAAAATTTCAGCAAAGAACGTTCAGCAGCCATTTTAGCGTGATTAAAATTACCTAATAAACAATTCAAGCATCAACATTCATAATATTTGTACTATATGGTCGACTAGTAGTTGCGTAAACCGTGTAACACTTCAATTGGCACTTTCCTGACCTGACGTACGAGTTACGACTCTATCAAAAATTTAACCGACTAAAACAGATGGTGGATGGAACCTCTCAGTATCTACTTACCTACCGAGAGAAGCGATAGACCCGAGGAACTAAGATAACTTCACTTGACAGGTCCTGACAAATCATTGCTGCTTTTCGGACCATTCAGATTTTCCTTTACCGATCAGGATCATAACATTTTATTTTATTTTATTTTAATGTTTTCGGAAAACTTACAGCTAATAATTAACAATGAGATTATGGCTAACATATTGAAGACATTGTTAGACATTTCATCTCCACCACACCCACGGTAGCTAACCAGCCTGGTGGAGGGTATTTGGAGGCTCCACTAAGGTCTACAGGGCCCAAGTCAACCTCACCTGCTAGCCAGCATACCTGGTAATGACGGATTTTGTTCTGAAGCAGCTCTCCTTTCGCCCATCCAATAGTGGACAGAATAAAATAACTGTGAGCACATCTTCTCTTGTGTGGATGTTGCCATCGTGGTGTAGTAATTGATTTCACGGCAATACCGCTACTTACGGAGAGGACCCGAGCTGTGTGCTATTTAATGTGTACTGTGGATACATAAGAAGTTTTAAATACTTAGTTACTCATCAAGAGATACTATTAGGTACTCTAAGTACCTACCGCATTGATTCAGTTTATAATAGTAACAATAGCAATTAAAAAGATATAAAAAGAAACCGTGGCAATTACAAGCAGAATACGACATTGACCTGAGCAGAATTTTTGTAGATCCAATCGCTGCTCGTTAATCACCAGCTAACGAAACGTATACGCTCTCCTGCCAAGATTGTACCATTACTACTTTACCATACGCCAGAAACGATAAAATGTCTTTGTAGGACAGCTGCCGTGTCCATTGAAAAGTACTTTACGGCGTACCTACCCATTGGTGATTAATGACTGCTATCTAATTTACAAGTGTTAGCAGAATATTTTTAGACAAAAACGCTAGGAAGTGGTCTTCAACGTGTGACAGGTTTCGAAAATTTTATCGTGTTCTAGGCACTTGACTGTTAGTTTTAAAATAGAACACAGATTAAAGAAACCGATGCTTGACATTGATGTTATTCGATTCATTTAGTGTTGACCGGTAGTACGGATTAATTTTCACGTCTTTAGGTAGGTACCTACTTCTATTTTGAAATACATACGATATTCTCAAGTTGGTCCGTCTTCTAATTTGAACATTCTAATTTCAATAGAGTATTTGCCTATAATAGCTAAAATAAACTATTTAACATTACACTGTATACATTTAACAACATGACTTTCATCTCTTTTCATAACATGTCCATTAAGTCCATACCACGTCAAAGTCAAAGTCAAAAGTCAAAAATCATTTATTCTGTATAGACCATTTTAAGCGGCACTTACAAAACGTCAAATTATAAGTATTTAAAACTAGAAGTAAATGGACCACCGGTTCGAAACGCGGCCCAGACCTGAGAAGACTCCGGCAAGAAACTCAGCGGGCTGTTTTTTTTTTTGGTCTATTTACAACAATTGCCTTAGTCTAGATACAATGTTATTTCGAGTAACATAGTTGAGTGAACAGTTCATTTCCAAGCTTCTTTATCATCTAAATAATCTTGAATTTTATAATAAGCTTTTTGGGAGAGTTTTCTTTTAACAACATTTTTAAATTTACTTACATGTAAATCTCTAATTTCGCTTGGGAGTTTGTTGAAAAAGCGTATACAGTTACCCCGAAAAGAATTACTGATTTTTTGGAGCCTACTATCACAGGCTACAAGATTGCTATCACAGGCTACAAGATTGCGACACGACAGTTGCTTCTCAATTTTTTTTATCACTGGTGCAATAATTTTAAACTTCCTCTAATATACTCATTCCTTATTCTGTTTAATTTTAATGGGTGAAATTCTCGTAATAAAATATGTTCAAAATTCAACTCCGATCTCATCTTGATCTCACAAAATATCTAACTTGATGCCTAAAGAGGAAAGAGAATACGTATTACTTACTTACGTTTCATTCACATGACAATTTATTAAATGTTATTGTAATGAATGTTGAAAACTTGTTATAAGTAATAATCAATCAATCAATCAATTAGCCTGTCGACGTCCACTGCTGGACATAGGCCTCTCCCAATGTACGCCATATCACCCGATTCTCCGCCTTTCGCATCCAGTCCATCCCAGCTACCTTTTTCAGGTCATCGGTCCATCTGGCTGAGGGGCGTCCCACCTTCCGTTTGCCGACTCGTGGTCTCCACTCTAGGACTCGTTTGCTCCAACGGCCGTCGGTCCTTCGACAGATGTGGCCAGCCCATTGCCATTTCAGCTTGCTTATTCGGCGAGCTATGTCGGTAACTTTAGTTCTTTGTCGGATGACCTCGTTGCGAATTTTGTCCTTCAAAGAAACTCCAAGCATAGCTCGCTCCATGGCCCGCTGCGCGACTTTAAATTTGTGGACTAGCCCCACAGTCAGTGTCCACGTTTCGGCACCGTAGGTCATGACTGGTAGGACGCACTGGTCGAAGACCTTCGATTTCAGGCATTGCGGTAAGGGGGAGGAGAAAACCCGACGCAGTTTGCCAAATGCTGCCCAACCTAACTGAATCCTTCGGGCGACTTCTTTCTCGAAGTTGTTTCTACCAAGCTTGATGATCTGCCCAAGGTAGACATATTCCTGAACAACTTCGAGTGTCGACCCTTCGACGTCGATCGGTCCCGGCCTGATATGTTCGTTGAACATAACCTTGGTTTTGTCCAAGTTCATGCCGAGACCGACACGTCGAGAGGCTCCATTTAGGCTGTGCAGCATCTCGCCCAGCTGTTCCAGCGACTCCGCAACTATGACAATGTCGTCGGCGAACCGAAGGTGTGAGATGCGTTCGCCGTTTATGTTAATTCCCCGTCCAGTCCAATCCAGTGTCTTAAAGACGTCCTCCAGTGCGTTCGTGAATAGTTTAGGGGATATAACATCCCCCTGTCGTACTCCACGCTGTAGTGTAATGTAGTGTGATGTAGTGTAGTGTAATAAGTAATAATACTTTCCTAATATTTGTGAAATCGAAATGAGATCAGAACAACATTTTTAACATAATTTTTATTACGAGTTTTGCCCACAGTTTGTAGATAAGGTAGACTCGGTTCAAATTTTGATAGGCCTATATCCTATTCTTATTATAAATCTAATTCTCTTGTGTAATGCCTGTTAATTGTTGAACACTCGTGCAATAAATCTTCTTGAACAATTATAATTGTTTGAAAAATCGCTGACGATTGCGAAATGCGGGATCCCCGGGTTTTGGCATGAGCTGCTATATTAAATTAATTGTTCTCTATTGTTTACATGTACCTGCCCGCCAAGTGGGCAGCTTTGACTCATTTGAACACCCGTTGCGACACTGATTGGGCGATCGAAATTGTTTCTGTAACAATGTAATTAAAGATTAGGTACCTACACATGCCCGTAGCCTATCATAAGTACTCATAGTTATTTTGACTGTTAAGAGCATAGTCAAATCTGTTTTATTTTATGTTAAACGTCAAAACAGTACCTACTATGGCGACTAGGAATGTTTGAAAATGTATGAAATAGCATGGGTAGCATAATACATGGGTAGATACTTCTAGTGGATGATTAAAGATGGATAAAACCGATTAAATGAAAAAATACCTAATTTATCGCTCTTTTGTTGTTTTTTTTAAATAAATAATAGGTAACAACGGGTAGGTAACAATGTAACCGTGACCATAAGAAACTAAAAAATATTGAGTGGTGGAACCGAAAACCGAACTTGTCTGAAAAGTTGTGAAAACTTATAATCTAAGCTTATAATATAACGTGAGATCGGCTCTGAAAAAAAAAGAAACTAATATTTACGCCATGATTCAAAAAAATGTGAACAAAATGTACATAAATATGCCAGACGGTGTAAACTAAACACAGCTAAAATTAAACAACAAAATACCGCCAAAAACCAACTCACGTAGCAAACATCGAAGGCAGATCCATTTCTCTAACTGACTTAAAAAAAGGAGGAGGTTCTCAACTCAGCTGTTTTTTTTATGTTTGTTACTTACCTACCACTTCAGAACTTTCGACTGAGTGAACCGATTTTGATGAATCTTTTTTTATTTGATAGCTGGCGTTTCCCGTGTGGTCCCATCTTAATTTAGTGTCGTCGCACACGAGCCACACGCCACAGCCACAAACGCCGCCACAAGTGGCAAGAAGCGGCCACAAAAGAAGCTGAAGCGCGCGACAGCCACTTGTGGCCGATGATTGACACTAACTTGCGGTCGGTGGTTGCTACTTTTTGCTTGTTGCTACGCGCGTGTGGCGTGTGGCGGCGTTTAGTGGCCGGTGCGAGCCACAAGAAACTAGCTGCGGCGATTTGTAGCGTGTGGCCGCCACCGGCTTCAACCGTGTGCGGCGAGTCCATATAAAATGTATGAAAATTACAGGAAATATGCCAGTGGCGGCGTTTTGTGGTTGTGGCCGGTGGCCCGTGTGCGGGAACCCTTAGTCCGTTGAAGTCGGTTTTTTTCTTAGAAAAGTTTTTTTTTATTCACAGATATCGACAACAATGGCTACTTAGATGCCCACGATTTCCAATGCTTGGCGCTGCGGACATGCGTGCTCGAGGGTAAAGGCGACTGCAGCGCGGCTCGCCTTCAGAAATACCAGCACGTGATGTTGAGTCTGTGGGAGGAGATCGCACAACTCGCAGACTTCGACAAGGTGCCAGACTATGTCGGTTATCCCCACACTTTACACTATGCGGTGTCAGCAAAGCTTCGGTGGATGCAGCCTAACGCTGGTCTTTACTGTAGCTCTTAGAAGCTTTCGTAGCCCCTTGCGCAAGTTCCAAATGACACAAATAGAAGTTTTTGAGAACTTGTATCGAACAATAAATGACTGTCAGCTTATACTTAGGTACAATAAGTTTACATTAGGTACATATGACCTGGGGCCTTACTCCGAAAAACGAAAATATTCGTATCCGTTGACGTTTTGACCATTTAGCTACTCCGAAAGTGTTTCGTTTCGGATCCGTCTTCGATCGTTTGACATTGAGGTTGTCGATCGTTATCAGTACACCTCCTACTCCCAAAATACATTTGACGTTTTCGCTGTCGTTGTTTGACAAATGGTCCGTTTTCGTTCGATCCGAAACGTTCATGTTCGATTTTCAGAGTAAGGCCCCAGTTTAGAACATTTTGTCACTGTTCAAAATCATAACGGGAAGTAGGTAGTGCAGGGGGTGAAAATGATAAGAATGGATAAGTAAATAGGAAAATCAATGCTCTATCAAATCTATAGGTACTTATAAGTCTTTACCTTTGGCCTATATAATTGTATAGCTGACGGTCATGTTTTTGTAATCGAGTTCTCAAATCTTACAGTAGGTAATTTGATAATTTTAAACTAGTGCAAGGGGTCTTGCTCTTATAGTGCATACTGTTGGCGTTGTACGGCGCAATGTTACATGACGTGAGCATTTGTACAAAAACCGTTTATAAATGTTTTCTCGGTACCTACACGGCAAGTCGATATGCTCGCTGTGAAAATTCCATTACGCTCCGTAACACCAGTCAGAAGGCTTACCATGAGGTAGTAAAATGTCCGTGTTCCAAACGATGAAGAGGAATTTATACAACCTAGAGATCCGATTCTCAGCAGTCCATGGATTTACCGTGCGGTCGCCTGGTCCATGGCGGTATAGAGTGGAACCCCGTGACGGTGCCTGGGACTAGTGTCCCAGAAGTAGATTTAGGGTGGCAACCTTGCGACGCGTCAGCGCTCACCTCCACCGTCAGTAGCACCGTCCCTCTTTCTCGTACAGAATACAAACGCTTTAACACGACATGGTAAGCACTCTGTAGATACCTACGCAGTCTTAAAAAGATACGCTACGCTTCTGTAAAGTTTGCACGTTGCTGAGTAAATGTCCGTTCCGTAGTTAACAAATCGATAGAATTTTGGCGCTGCCGTGCCGTAGCATTGGTTAGCTACAATGAAGAGAAGGAGCCATATTGTTACCAACTTTACAATTTTCAGATGACCGATGCTATACCAACATGAGAAAAAGAAATGAAAATATTTCTTATCGTTTGTGTAAGAAGTATGACTGACGTTAACCGCAATACATTACACATGCACTTAGTTCACGTGAACATCGATATCAGGAAATATTCGTAGAAGGTTCTAGAATATTGTCTATTAGCCTGCTGTAATTATGTCCTGTCTAGTAGTGTAGTTTAATTTACTAAATGCGATTTAAAAAATATAATATAGAAACTAACAGCTGAAAGGTAATTTAACCCTACACTTGGTAAGACGTTTGCATTAAGCCATTGGTTATATATTATTTAAATAGGATTTTTTTTTAAATATTTGTTTATGTGTGCAATTATCACAAATTACAAAAGATACACTGCGAAAATTATTCAAAAATTAGTTATTTTGTCATTTTTAGATACCGTGCAATAATCATGGTTGTCAATCAAATAAAAAAAGATGCAATAAAATATTTTTGTGAAAATTATGTGTTCAAGAATAATTTAGGGCATCTACTTATTTCGATTTTTGTGAAGATTCTTTACCAAGAAAAAGGGAAAATTACCTGCTATTTTCTTACCAGGCTATATTTAGTACAAGCTAGAAATAATACAAATAATAATGATCTAATTTTCAATTCATACACACGCAAAGCCACGCACACGCTTCCCGCTTCAATAGTAACTTCAAAATAACCGACAGCATGGTATAATAATGACAAATTTCTTTCAGGACGGTAGAATAACGGTTGATGAGTTCAAACAGGCCGTGAAAAACAGTTGTGTGGGCCGTAAATATGAGGACTTTCCTCAGGCCATGAAAGCGTTTATCGAGACCAATTTTAGGATGATTGACATCAACACGGACGGCGTCATCGGTTTAGAGGAATACAGATACGACTGCGTACAGCGGATGGTCTTAGAAGAAATCAAAGATATTGATGATGCCTTCAACTCCCTACTCAATGTAAGTATACCATGTAGATACCTATGAAGGTGTCTAAGAGAAAATAGAAAGTGCCAAGGTAGCTTCTTTTTTTATACTACTTAGGTGGCAGACAAGCACAAGGCCCACGATGATGGGGAGAGGTCACCATGGCCTTTGGACGTGTGCAACATCAGAGGCATCACACACGCGCTGCCGACCCTGGAGGAGGGAGGGTTAGGAAGTTTGGGAGAGGGGGGTTGAAGGAGGGGATTAGGAGATGAGGTGGGGGGTTTGTGAGATACAACACGATGGTTATTATGGTCGCGGTCTTCTGTAGGGCGGATGTAGGTAGGTACTACCCCAGACGGACCGCTCAGTTCAGACGGGAGTTCACAGGAGATATCGTCGTGTTCTACCTCCGTTCTCTTACCGGCTGACGCTATGACTGGGTTTGCTGGTTCGGTGAGATTCTGTGGTAGGGGCTGTTTCGTAGACACGCTGTTTCATTCATTGGTAGAGTGCCTAGCGTGGATGAAACAGTGGCGTAGCCTCGTAGGCTCGTAGCAGCCTGCACGCCCCGCCCGAGCCGCTAAATCTCGGATTACCCTGAACCTATGTAGATAAAGTGATATTCTGCTAAATGAAAAATAATGTTACTCCCATAAAAAGTAGTTTAACATTTTGCAAAAATTTAAGGGCGGCTCAGAAAAATGGTTAATTAACTAATGAATTTTCCCCGGTCGAATGCTCCCATTCGTACTGCTAAAAATATACCAGCTACTATAATGTTGTGATTGTAATAAAATCTAAATAGTTATAAATAAATTAAGAGCTAACGACCCTCTTAGCGAAAACCGCAATCAACAGATCGTAATTCGCAATGAAATCGGAAGCTCTTTACACCTGCTATTGTAGCTAGAACGTAAATAAATTCGCGCGTACAATGTTGGCCGGCCCGTAACAGATTTATTTAACGACTGCCTAAATCTGTCTGTAGTTATTTATTGCTCACTACTTTGATAACAATTAGCGAACAGTAAAAAATGTCTGGGCGTTTTAATTTTCTAGTTATAAAGTTGGTACAGTAGGCGTTATAAATCTACGACAAGAGAATGAGAATTAATGCTTATCAGCAGCATGCAGCATTCCTATCGCCACCATATCTTTCACTCCCGCATGAGCGGTAATCAAATCTTCGCCATCCAGCACCTTCGGCCTCAACAGGGATACCACCTCCTGGAGCGATCGCTCCAGACTGGTTACCCTACGGCCACACGCACTGCCTTGTAATGAAGGGCACAGTACACTGCACGTACCTACGGTCAAGAAGAAGAGCGCATCTCTCCCGTCTACGCAGTATTCGCCCCGCTTCATTGAGGGCTTACCGAGGGCCGAGACAACTAACTCGACGCTTCGAGCCCGCATACTTGGCACTTCACCGCAGCACCGCTTCACCGTCCCGACTCACTGGGATTAGCGAGGAAGACAGCGGCATCCAGTTCCGACGCAATGGAACACAGGACTGGCATTGGCACGCACCGCAAGAGAGCATCGCAATCAACCTCCGGTCTTGGAGGGGAGTGATGTGGCGATACCACAAATATGATACCACAAATATCCAGCGTCATCCAGCGCCATCTAGTCACAGCACGACGAACTACTTCGATACTACAACTACGTCACAACTACGTCAACGATCCTGAATCGCGAAAGTGCAGATAGCACACTGGTGTAGCATATATACAAGATCCCAACGATAAACCGTAGGGCCGCGGCCCGCCAGGCGTGATCACCTTGCCTGGTCGGAGGATCCTCCCTTTGTGTTGGAGGGACGTCACATCCCGTTCCTCCACAAGAATTTCAACAATCTTACATGGGTAAGGCGGGCAATTTTATCGAGAATTTGAAACTACCAACATACGTCTAAGTAGCGCAATGCTAACGAGAATCTCAACTATCCAACACGGATCCAAGTAGCACAATGTTAAGGAGAATTTCATCTATCTAACATGTGTCCAAGTAGTGCGCTATGTTAACGAGAATTTCAACCTTGTTAACTTTTGTTTGTTATCCGTGTTGGACACGGGTCCAAGTACTTAGGTAGTGCAAAGTTAACGAGAATTGCAATTTATCCAACGTGGGTCCAAGTAGGTATCGTGATATTAACGAGAATTTCAACTGCCAAAATAGCGGAATGCTGAGTTATTTCGAGTAAAATGCGATTACCTAATTTTGATGGTAATGTTTTCATTCCTTCTACCATATCATCAAGATAAATTCGTAATATGAAGTCATACACACAACAGGCATGCCAATCACGAATAGAATATAGATCATGTAGTAATCACACACCGTTCTAGAAATACCTATTATATTATACCTACTATACGGTCTTGGCAGACGATACTACAGTAGATTGATACTATTGACTAAACGTAAATCAGAGGTGACAGCGAACAATTAAACCTTTCAACAGATTCTGTGCAATCTTCAAAATAATGTCAATAGGCTCGCTCCCATTTTACGTGATAGTATATAGCACCAGAAATTAATACGTTAGTATAGTGTGTTACATTTATTTTTAAGCAATATGCGATATGAGGTTGTACATTTTTGAAAGTATATAAATAGCTAATAAACAAATCTGTTTGCAAAGATATCTTGTAAGGAAAGATTAAAAGAAAGAGAGCAAGGGGCAGACCAAGAAGACCATTTATGGAACAAAAATCAGGGAACAGATTCAAGTTAGGTTGTATCAGTAAATGAAGAGCAGAGAAGAGAGTAGAGTGGCGATGTCTCCTTCGACAAAAACAGTCCTCTTAAGCTTGAAAGAATAAATACCTGTATATTTTTTACCCAATCTAGCATTGGTATACTAAGCCTTTTATGGGAGCCACGGACAGGGCCTTGGGGTTTTCTTCCTAGGGCACACTAGATTCCCCGTACCTATCACACATGGCTCGCGCGAGACACTGTGCGATTCTAGTCGGTTCAAGTTCTACATGCTCACCACATCGCTAGCTCCTATGGGGTGAAACCCGTAAGGGTTTCCACGCGTAAAGAAATCCTTTTACGAGAGCGAATGGCTTCTAAACCCAGAGAGTTAGCCTCAGCCGTCATAAAGTAAGTGTACCGGCTTACAGGTTGACCCCGTAGGTCTTGGTAGAGCCCTACATGTTATACCCAATGACCACCATTAACCATACTTTTCTACCCATTCCGCTGTAAAGCTATCGCGGCCCAATCTTCTGCAAACTGGAAATTACACTGATGTATTCTTTTTAAGATCATAATATTTCGTCAGCAATAATAATACCGGGGTTTCCCAGTTATAAACATTATAAAACATCACACCCACAGCGATAGACGTCATAGCGAAAGGAAACATGGAATTGTGTCTATTTATATACCAAACAGATATATAAATAACAAAATGGACTAAGCGTTACACGCAGCTTCAAGCACGTCCTATTTTTATATCTATATCTTCTTATAATAAAGCTGAATGTTTTTTATTTAAACACGCTAATATCTGGAACTATGTGCATCGGTCGGTTCATCTGCTAAACAACAGACTATAGGCTCTGGCATATGATTTCCTCTCAGGGTTGGGAGACCAGACCGTAGTCACTCCCGGTAAACCGGACCTCGTGTTTCAAATAACAAACTTTGGACGCTACTCGGTAATCGCTAATAGATAATGATGAAGTATAATTTATAGAATTTTATAAACATTATGAGAGTTGACGGGATATTTAACAATTGTATATCTACCATGAAATATCGGATACTCAATAAAACAAACAAACATGGTAAATATTCCGTTAACTATAATGTTTGCATAGAATGTAGTTTTATGATGAAGGGACAAACAGTCAATCAAATTATATAGTAGTTTATAGGTAACAAAAATAAACGCTCCATAGATATTAATGTAGAGTGTAATACCAGAAATAAAATGTAGCAACAGAGACAATATAGAGCTTTTTGGCGCCAAGCCAGTCTCGATCGTGAACGATGGCAGACGGACGTAAGCTCATTTTCTACTTGTCTTGTCTATCACTTTCGCGCTACGATCTAATTATTCTGTCGTATCAATGTTGTAGAATTATAGAGATGACTTGGCAGTCAGACGTTTGTTTATACTCTCGCGCCTACAGGTGTCTAATGAAAGAAGATTTAGGCTCATGACTATGACGCGAGGAGAAATTTCTAGAAAAAATGTGTTTCAGCAAAGTATGACCACGAGGAAACGGCCAAGAATTTGACTCTACACGAATTAAAGAATATCAGCCCTGGTCCAAATGCAGCAAGGGTAACTGCCCTTATTGATAATGATATCTTCTCAGTCTGCCTCATTCAATTACCCAAGATTTTTGCCTTAATTTCCAATAGTTCTTTGAAAATTCTAGATAACTATTTTCGTAGAGCTTTTTGTTAATTTTTCAGAAATTTCTATTTGTGTAGTTGAACCGTAGGACCTAGGTAGGTACTTACTAAAATAGAAGCTCATTGTAGTTACAAGGAT
This sequence comes from Lithosia quadra, assembly GCA_963576445.1. Classification (NCBI taxonomy): domain Eukaryota; kingdom Metazoa; phylum Arthropoda; class Insecta; order Lepidoptera; family Erebidae; genus Lithosia; species Lithosia quadra. Next base: position 3,131,800 of record OY754887.1, on the reverse strand, counting down.
GAAAACTTCACCAAAAATTGTCTTAACGACCTATGCCCCCACCCCTTCTTACCTTTTACCCTCTGTATCTCTACAAGCGTCTTTTTTTTCAGGACGATGACAGGAAAAAAGGTGGCTTGACGCTGTCGAGATACCAAGAACTCTTCGCCCAATTCCTGGGTGATGACAAAGATAATAGCCCAGCGAATCATCTATTCGGACCTTTAGAAGCGTAATCATAGCAATACTTAGGACTAGTTAAGTTCAATCATGATTTAGTCATGGTTGACTCTCTTACCACCTAAATATTTACAATGAAACTCATTTAACTTGAAACGTGTTAAGTATAAAAATAAGTAGGTAGGTAGATAATTGTTATTTTCCTAGGATATTGTGGTTATATCATGTACTTATTTTTAATTTCATTAATGGTGATTTAGTTAATTATAATTAAATTACATTTATTCCATCTGGCAATTTTACCTATCTACCTACATAATGGCGCCAAAATACACAAATACTGCGTCGATACAGTTCAAAAATAGACCACAATATAAAGTCTAGTGTCTGTGATGCGTTCTGAAATTACGTAAGACTACCTACCTACGTAAATTGTTTTCCAAAAATAGTTTCTTTGGGCGATTTATCGTTTGTTGATTATTTATAATAATAATGTTACGTTTAATCAATATTAGTTAATTCTTACTATGCTAGAGCTTGTGAAATGTTTTTATGTCCCTGTCCTTTAATATTCCTAAATGTTACCGTGTTATATTGTTTTGTGTAAAACTTAATTAATTAAGGTGTTCTTGTGAGACAAATTTCTGGAGATTTTGGAATGTTGATTTCCTTCCTTCCTATCGTTTTTCTTGTATGGTATCATTATAATTATAAATAAAACGAACGAGAAACCAGCGGGTTTTTACACGAATACCTACTAAGTATATTCACTATTAATTGCAGTGGCAGTTTTAGTGATATGAATTATATGGAGAATGTACGGGACATGTGCGTTGTGCTCAAAATGAATCTAGTCACCACGGCGTTATAGTTATGTTATCGTTAATTAATATGTAAATACTTTCTGTTAAAAATGGAAATATACCGAAATTCTTATGACCGACAATATTGTAATTATTTCTCTAATAACAATCTCATTAATATGGTATGAAAAAGAAAACAACCGTTTAGAAAAGTTATAACAATTTTACCTACAGTGTCATTAATTAATACCTTTACCTATCTATACCAGTTTATCTACCTATGTCAAATGACTTAGGTATATCTACAAGATTCTGATGGTCTACTAGAAGACAAATGCAAAACTATGCAATATCGATATATGGTTCAAATTTGGACGTGTACATTTTTGCACTTGTTTGTCTTCTAGACCATTCTAGACCATCGATCTAATAAACAGAACAGAACAGCAATACCTACCTACTTAGCTTCTTAAGCAGTCAACTAACAGTTCGAAGTAGGTATGTAGATTCCTAAACTTAAAATTTGTCTTTTTACGTTAATTAACCACTTACTGCCACTTAATGAAAGGATTAAGGAAATGTGGCCTGTCTCCGGTCGAATCGTGTTATAATAGAATAGAAGCGAAACTAAAAATCGTAACTTATTTTTCATCCTTTATTAAAAACTCTATTACACAGATTTTACATAGGTACATTGAATGTCTTCAGGAATATACCTACTTACATGAACTTTAAATAAAGGTTTACATTACACTATAAATCTTTTGTAGACATCAAATTTATGTACGTACACATTTATATACAGAGTGGTACATTAATATTTTCATATTACTTATAAATAAGCATAATACTTATATTACATACAACTTGTAACAGAATAACCGCAAGAACAAGTAGGTACCTAAGTTGTGTAGAGTTGACTTCTGAATTGGTTTCTAACATTATTTCAAAATATTTTATCAAGTTACAAATACCGTCTTTTAACATTTTTTCTTTAAAGAATTCTAGGTATGATCTTCAAAAAACCTAAATAAATGCATAAAATTTTTAGTGTGCTCGTTAGTTAGTTTTGATAATTAAGAAAAGAATGGCAAATTATAGTTCGACTTAATTGAATTTATTTTTTTAATTTAAAATTCTGATTGGAGTGAGGTTTTGCCTTTATCCCATTACAAGTTGTAGCTAAATGAATAGGTTACAAAAGTTTAAATTTATTGGAGGCAATTTTAGACCTAGCAATGAAAGCACCAAAACTTCCAGCCAATAGTGTTTTTGTTTCGTAGAATAATAGAAGGTAAGTAAAGAGAAATCAAATAAAACATCAGTGTCAAGTACTTATGTACAAAAATGTTCGAAAAATAGTTCATAGTATATAGATAGCTTAGTTATTTCTATAGATTCTTTTGTTATCGAGTTTGTACACCTCTGCTATTATTCATAAATGTATCGTAATAGATTACCATTCGAGATAGAAGTGGTTGAACATTCAATAACAATAATATTCTAGGACTCAGCGCCATTTTAGACCCAAACTAAGCATAGATTGTGATAAAGGGTCTAGAATGCATATAAACGTAGTTACTTTTATATATCCGTCCAAAATTTGCACTGAGCGGGAATTGAACCCGCGACCTCTGACGACTAACGACTACCATATAGTCGAACGCCCTTGCGGAATTTTAAATGAGGATACTAAGGAAGATTCATAATAAGTTATGTACCTACTCTTAAAGTAGGTATATTATAATATATAACAAATATGGAGTAAGATACTGCACTTTAACGAGGTGTCTATGTTATCAAAGAGCGCAAATGGTGTGCCTACCTACGAATTAGGTGTACTAGGTACACCACCAAATTAATTTAGATTTAACTTCATTTTCTCTAAGTGTTACCTCTACCTTTATAATGATAATATTATAGAAAGCTAATATTTTTACGCTGTACTATCTACGTGTCTTTGTGATATTTTAATAGGTCCTAATTTTATATACTACAGATTATATAAGTTTCCTATATGTTTATAAGCCATACCTACTAAAAACCAATCAAGTGGCGATGCACGATGCTCTGAATTTCAGGTCAAATTCATACTCACAAATACAGTTCAAAATTTTTAACGCTATAATTAAGATTTGTCGTAAATATATTAATTCTATTCTAAAGTCGCGGAATGCTCCAATACAGACACTGTCTTTTCCTGGTTTAACTACTGCGCCGGTAGGAAGTCTTCTCATTTCGGAGTTCGTGTTTATTGACTGCTGCCGATCTTGAAGGACCCAACACTAGGATGTTATTAAAATATCGTGCGGCCAGTCATTTGTTTGGAAAACCAAACACTAACTAAATAGTTTCTTTCACTCTACAAGTAATATAGTTGTCTCTCTTCCCTTTCTCGAGCAGTATTTTTTTAATCCCCCTGTAGCTATCTGATCTCTGAGCGGCTTGCAAGCGTAGAGGAACCCTTCCATATATATAAATTTGGACGAGTTATCACGGGTTGCCCTTCGTGATGGTAGGTATATCTGTCGAATCCAGTGTTCGCGAATTTCCTAATTCCAGACCATAACTTGGTCTATCCCATACGGAATTACTATTCTGCACTACAACTTGACCGAACCCTGTTTTGGGATCCCTAGAAGTTCTCAGAAGCAAAATAAAATCCAGTAAGCTCATACGCATAGCATATAAATGTATAATAACCAGATAAACTTACATGTTAAACGTTATGTACCTACATTCTTCGTTCTTCCGAGTTTCGAATCGTATTCACATTTAATTTCGAATTACGCCGATCTGCTATATATAAAGCACTGGCGACCCGGGACCCAGCTTCGCCCGGGTGTAAATTCCAGTTTTCTTTGCTATAAACCTCACGGAGCCCGAGACCTTTCCAACGAATGCAAAACCGTGGAAATCGGTTCGTGCGTTCTGGAGTTATAGCGTCAGGAAGGAAAACCTGACTTATTTTTATATAGTAGATGGTCTTAAGCAAGTTTTAATTTCATTTAATAATACACAAAAGCAGTTCCATCATATTAATATTATTTAGCCTATGATTTACAGTCGAATTGACTCTTTAAAGGCACAAGCAAAAGAAAGCTTTGCTAACTTTAGGCTACCAGTCAGCAATATGTAGATATGATAGCTCAAATTCATTTATAGCTACAAACGCTTATAAAGGCCGTTTTCTCAATCAATTGACCTTAACTTTTATAATCACCCGATTTAGAGTGGATTCACTAATGAAAGTAAGAAATTTCTATATAGTCAAATTAGGTTAATTACCCCGTTTACCGCAATATGATCAGTAGTTTGATTCGCTTGCAATGAAAAAAAAAGTATTAGTTAAAAAAAACATCCATAACGTTAAAACGTCCAATAATTGAGATGGTTAACTGAACGACCGCCTAGTCGAGTTGTTACTGTTGATAAATAAATTGTTGATAAATGTTTGTATAATTATATGATATAAGTACTTATATTTACACTTTTCAGAATACATCAGTATAGATAGATAGATAGATAGATAGATAACTCTTTATTGTACACCAACCTTAGTTATTAGGAACATGACAGTATTTTGAATGTCCAATGATTTGTTAGGGTAACCCCCATGCCCGAAACTTTACCTTTAGCTTACCGCCATCCGCCATGCGAGGTAAAGTCAGTTTACCCCAATCCCCACCGACATATTCCCACCAGTGGGGATTGTTATTTTTTTTCCAGTAATCCCCACTAGTTAAATAAACTTAGACTAGTGGGGATTTTTGGATGCATGCATTCGTCCCTGTTCTTACTTATAGATATGAAACGGTTAGACGTTATAACCGATAGAATTTGATGACGTTTCGTTGCTTCAAGCGATATACGGTATACCGTTAAGTGGTATGTGTAAAAAGATAATAGAAAGATATAGTAATATTGGAATTCAAAAAGATAATATATTAGTAGTAAAAGCCGGATAGTACTAGATCTTGCCATTTAGTCGTAATAACCAATCCATCGTTGTTGTAAACGACATCGGTAGGTATGTACAAAATGTTAGTTTTAATCATAGTCAGAATATTTATGGAAGAATATAATGTCATTAATACAAAAACGTGAACCATCGTTTAATGAAATAATATCCCATTTGCGCTTAAGATTGCAAGATTATGCTAGGCAATAAGTTACTAGTTATACTTACATAATTCAAAATGAACATCATTTGCTAACTTTGGGCATGTTATTTTTTCCTGTAAGATAAAATACAAAGTATACCTATATTAAACTATGTATATAATGCTCTATAAGCGTCTGACCATGTCATACAGTGATTACCGCAACATTTCTACTCATAAGCATACAATACTTACTATTATACAAAATCAGTGCCATAAAAAGAAAATTATTTGATGTTCCAATATCAATATTATGTACTTTATAAATTTATGAGAAATATTAAATACTTAACCGAGTCGCTTGCTCAGTAATAAGCAGCGATAAAAAGATGTTGATTAGTTTAATAAAGTTACTACAGATACAGGCACGTTACTTGGCCAGGTTTGGGGTAAGTTCGCGCATCGAGCACTTTGAGCCAATCAAATGATTCAAAGTACGAACGAACGGAACGTTGATTCGCTACAAGACGACTCTCGGAGACATTTGCTTGGTCCGTCAAGTGACGTCAAGTGACGGACCAATCAAATGTCCGCGGAGGCGCAACCGCGTCTCGCGCGACCTAAAAATCGACCTTTGCGCATATGACGCGGCGGGCCAATTTACGTGCCGGTATCTGTACTATAGGCGTACCGGTAACCTTGTAGCAATACATAATACTCGTAGTATTCAAAATGTCCAAGTCATATGGACATTAAGAAGTACTTCTTAGATACATTTAAACACTATGATATCATTGTCAGCTTCAGATCGCCAACAATAATCTGAAAAACAATCACAGACAACAGTGGTTGGTTTTATAATGCCTTGTTGATTGACAGACATTTTAAAAAGAAAAAAAAAATACTTTCACCATAGATAATTATGTATAATCAACACCCAAACAATTATCACTAGCTTAAAATACCTACCAAAAGGACATGTTTCACAAACCTTGGGCCCAATAATTGTACACTACTTGGAAAAATAGCTAAGCAATGTAGCTTTCATTTTTCACTATTCAATTCTTAAAATATTGCTTCGTATTATGGCGGAATCTAACTAAATTAACACTTCCTTGCAACACAACAAACATGGCGGACTAAAATTATAAAAATGTACTCATATTTTATTAATCTATGCCCTTGAATTTCGGAGGCGAATAAATATATAATTGTATTTTTGCCAATAACCGGTATTATTCCTCTTTTTTTCTGTATTGTGTACAATTAGGGGCCCCAAAATGAAACATTTCCTTTGTATATTTTGGTAACACTAGGTTTTGGTGCAAATTTCACGCTAAAAACATTATGTGAATGCAAACACGCCTCTTTTCATTAATATTGAAAACAGCCTTTCAATTTATTACTATAACACAACATTTTGCACTATAATATTTTTTTTAATATTCTGATAGTTATAAACACCCGTTATACAATATAAAAGTCACATATGTTTTTTTTTGCTATATCATGTTAGACTGTGTTATGTACACTATTCGATAGAGTTAATTCTAACAATTATATAATATTTAATGTACAGATATCACAAGCGAATAGCCATCATATCGCGTTCAATGATCGAACCTTATCCATCGAAATATTATACAGTTTTAAGATTAGACTGCATTGAGCTAAACACTGCAACGGAACGACATTATACAGACTGACAAAGATTATACGCGGCAATTTTTTTGATGATTTATGCTTCTTGTAGATAGTAATATATTTAATTTGAAATTTTTATACCAGAAGGTCGCAAGTTGTTAAACATCTTTCTGAATATATTAATTTTTAGATATGTATAACTCAACTCTAAAAAATTAAAATGAATAACGCCAATATTATAATTGATTAATGTTGATCGCTATTTATTCTCACGTGCTGCATTAATCTCATACAACTCCATATGAAAAATCTCAAGGCTCTTGCTCAATGCAATCTCGTCTTAAATAGTAAGAAAAAATACTTTTCCCTTTCTCTCCCGTCTAGTTATTTTGTTTCACTAAACTTACACTAAAATTTTGCTACTTCACTATTACTATTAAAGTTCTTATCCTCAATTCACTCGAATAAGACATAAATTTCACGCAATAGGCTGTAGTATAAATTTGTGATAATATGATATTGAGAATAACGCCATCTAGTAACACGTTATGGAACTATGTCCACAAAGTCTAGTACTGAGTACTGCTAATTTAGCCTACATGCATATTTAGTAGAACACGTCACATTTCCTCTGTGAGGGCGTTGACGGTGCCGCTGTGTGAGGCGCGGGGCTCGACCGGCGTAGAGTCTAGACTGCCGTAGGCGGGGCCCCGGCGCGACTGCACTCGCCAGCGTCCCCGATACCGGGTTATGCCTGAACAACATCAACACTACGTCATCACATCCATTGGACGCTACTTAACCTTCACTTATAAAAATCTTACAGGATTGTGGAAACATAGTACATATTGATAATCCTGAAATATTCATGCTAAAAATTACAGACATTATAACACTGAATTTAATCGAACATGAAATACATGCGGTTGATAATTTGATTTCGTTAATCGTGTAAATAAGCGTGGATGAGTGACATGTACCTAACATGGATGTCTAGGGATATATAGATGTCAAATAACTATTTCTGCCTTCTAATCATACATTTTTGTAATATATGATAATCAGCAATTGACTACCGACAAAAACCAAATATCCAAAAAAAAAATATCTGTGAATATTACAATATCGTTATTTTCATCTATATATCCCAACTCTATTAATGCTATATATACACGCCGATGAAAAATTACAAAATAAATAATATTATATATTACTCAAAATGAGGTCAGAATCAAATGGATTAATATCATGCTTGTTTATTCAAAATTAAATGAAAACGATTGTCTATCCATGATACTATGTATAATTAATAGTAAAATTAATATGAGATGTCTTAATAATGGAACGTGAATTAATGGACAAAGGCACCATTATGGAATTATTCACTGCTTTTAGATAAACTTTATTTCAGGAATTGATTTATCTATACTAATATTACAAAACTGAAGACTTTGTTTGTTTGGTTGAACGAACTAATCTCAGGCACTACTGGTCCAAATTAGCAAACCTTTTTGTGTTGAATAAACCATTTATCAAGAGAGTCTATAGGCTTGTATACATCATCACATCGCTACTATCCAAGAAACCGGAGCAGTGATCATATATCAACAAAACGGGCACCTTTCTAGAAGAATTAATAAATTAAGGGCATGTTTGGGATTAATTTTTGCCATGGGGGGCGAAGTGTGCCACGGGCGAAGCCGTAAGGGACAGTTAGTAATCTTATATTGACACTAAACTAATCAAAAAATACCCTAAGCCAATATGGCGGAAAGTAACGTTAACAAGTTTCCAAGAAAAAATATCAATGATAGTATCAAATTCCAAATATCTTTATCTAAATATCACAAATAAAACCTTGAACTTTATGAATATGCCATCTAAATGATCATTATCATTATTTCATTAGTATTTTAATATTCTACCGACTTTCGTGTTTTCCATAATCCATGATTATTTCGTTAAATTAAAGTGCACATTTTGATTTGTTTTTAAAATTTGTTTATTGCCTTTACTGCAAATTAAACACTTTTTAAAAACACATTAATGATATTATACTGAAACATAGTGCACGTCAAAAATTGTTATTGGAATTGTGATTAGTGCTTTTTTTGTGACATAAAAATGATTCTTACGTTTTGAGACGGGCTCAGAAGCTCCTTAGGCATAAGAAAAAAAAGTATACATAATTTATTAAATCTTGAGTTGTATGTTGGACCTTTCGCCTACTTGATCAACTATGCCTACGTAATAACTATGATGCTTTAATGTGGTGACTTCATGACGATACTACGAGTCGACCATGCTAGCAGTGCAATAAACACCTTCATACATTCATTTATATACTTCACATCAACTAAAACTTAGCATGTTTGTACATTGACTTTACATGCATAAACTGAATGCGTACCTGGCAACATGAGCAGTGACTCATACCATGCATAGGTGCTTTATAACTAAAAAATAAAACAAAAAGAATAAATTAAAAAAACATAATTTATTTCTATCATCACAAAAGCTGTCTGACAAAGGAGCCTGTGAATACAACTATAGCCCTCTAAATTAAGTAAGTACTAACAAATAAGTAGGAGATTCCTATGTCCGTGTGTCCGATTTAACAATTTTATCCAGTAGCTATTTCAGCATAAAGTGTCTATATAACAAGCTATCTTTAATAGGAACTTAGAGGGGACTTATAATAATCGAAATCTCTAAAGAGTCACATTAATACATAGTACAGATTATACAAAATAAAAATGAAAACCAAAACTGGACTAAAATAAATAGAATTTGTTCTTAATGTCCGTGTTGTTTTACAGACGTACCTGTAAAAACAGATGGCCCCTTACAAAGCTTTCTAATAAAAGAGGAGGTAGTACCAACACCAGAGGATAGCTTTATACCAGTTAGTTCTCGAACCTTCGGTTAGTTTGGTGTTTAAAATAAAAAATAACCAATACAGTGTGCGGTATAAGCCTAATAGTGGTGCGGAGAAATTGACCATAATTGATATTAATAACGTCACTACAGTCCACAATAGTAACTATTGAAAGCATAAGCTTATTCAATCTTTTTGCTGATACAAGACTGAGGTCCATAGAATGATACTCAGTGATAAATCTCTAATTGAGACTATTTCTAAGTACAGATTGTATTCTAGAACTAAACTTGAGTGGAGATTTTATGACTGATCAGTAGGACTAACACGAAATTACATTTTAGAAGGTAAGGAGTACAGTATGACTGGAGACAGTCAATAATATCGCGAACAGATTAATAATATTGATGATATTGATGTGTAAACAAAAGCGATTGGTCAAACACCGAAACACGATATAGGATTGTAATAGACTGTTTTCAGTCTCACGTTACGAATACTTTTCGTTTACTATTCGAATGAAATATCATGGTACAGGTGTTTTACGTTCATAAAGTCTCCGCTCAAGTTTTTTAGTTCAATCTGTAATTAAAACTAGTTTCAAATCGAGTCTCATGACTGAGTATCGTTCTAAAATACTGCCCTGAAACTATTATGCAAATGCTTATTCTTAAAAATATAGTCCGTTCATAAATAAAATGCAGTCTACGTGTTAGTACTAGCTAGCAGTGTTGTGTGTCGTCTAAATTATACGGAGATGACATAACTCATTCTATGCCTAATATTTAAATAAGATTATTTTTATTTGATAAAACTACGTGCATTTAAAATAAAAGAATAACACACATTAGACATATTAAGCGAAACGTATAATAGTTAATACTGAAAACGTATTACAGCCATACAAGATGAGCTATTTGAAATTAAGCTCTTAAAACACGCTACCTATGAGTGGCACACATTACAAGAAATCGTTACGGTCACTCTGCAGCGTTTAAACTGCTCCGATAAATCGTATGCATGAAAAATCTAAAAATATCGTTGATTTATCGAACATGCATCGAGGATTCGGTGCAGTTTAAAACGTACAGTGTGATTTAACGATTTCACGTATGTGCCCACCCATTAGGTTTCTACATTACAAATTAACTACACAATTTTAAGTTACATATTCCACTTCTCCCGTGTCTAATTTAAATAAAAACGCCAAAATTATTGTTGTAAGAAATAAGAAATACTTCGCTCCTATACTGATATACGTCAATTTCTCGCACAGGTATACTGAACTCCTAGTCTACAAAATAAAGCGTGCAGTTTTATTATTTCTAAAGACATCTCACAATAATGGAATTAATAGTGCACCAACTTATTTGGGCATTGCGCAACCTATAGCATATACGGCGAAACTAGACGAAATTCTCTAATATCTGGGTTAAATAAATAATTTCGTTAAATAATTCTATTTATAAATTTATTTAAAATAAATCTGTATTATAGCAACATAAATTTAATAGACATCGATTTTCTACATTATTAGTATTTGTTTAGTTACGCCATTTAATGTTAATTGAATAGATATATCGTGTACACAACAAAAATATAATATTATACGCGTTAGATACTCTACACACTGCCTTCAACTTTAAGTACTGCGTGGTTATAAGTACAGTAAGCAAAAATGAGCTTTACTCCTTCTATTATAACGCTGAATTTGTATTGTATGTAAAATATCTCTCTCATTCGTTACCTATCGTGGGACTACAGTGATGACGTCAAAAGACAGTCTAGTGGACGCTAAGTACTAGCAGCGTGTGACACACATAAAGGCAGTGACACAAAAGATACATCGAATAAATAAAAATCAATAAAAATTTAAATTCGAAATCATTAGGAATGATCGTTACCAATACACGGCTACCGAGCTACAACGATCGATACATGCACAATACAATATAAAAATATACTCGTGATAATTTACACAAAGAAGGGTGTCCCATAAACCACGTTGGTGAAAGCCCACCCCGTGACATGATACTTGCGATTTGAAAAATTAATACTAGAATACCAATCAAGTGTATAAAAATTAGATAAATAGTGCTACAAATCGCAAATAACCATGTATACAATAAATGCTTTCCACAATATTATTGCTGGGAAGAAACCATTTTCCCACGTCGACATTTTTGTGACATTCGTATGACATCACTATATTCGAAATTCAAATATTCAACAGTATTATTAAAAATCAATCTACCAAAGATAATATCAGTCATACAGAGTCACAAGAATGTTTACGTCAGAAGTTTATTACGTGGACCTTATTCCTGTGCTACTGTGGTTTGCGACTACGAAACGCTCACGAGTTGCCTTCCAGTAACTTCCCATTCACACAGTACACCGACGGGTTAGTACGGGAACTTGTAGCGAGAATGAACAGAAGGTTTAAATGAGTTTTATTTTAAAAATTACACTGATAATCAAAAAGACGGTCATAAGAATTTAACCAATGATACACAAGAAAAAATAATTACGTTTTTCGAAGTCAAGAAAAAAATTGAAGTTATGGTGAATTTATTTATCTCTCTTACCATAAAACAATTTTTTTTTAATTGCTGTTAACAACGGCGGGAACTCAGTTGGACTGAATAATAACACAGAATGTGTCTCTCGTTGGTACAAATACCATATTAAGTTTTTTTTTAATATTTTGTCCAACAATTTAACTGCACCCCATCTTATGCTAAGCTGATCTGAAGTCCAAAAAGAGTTTTAACTTTTCACAATTTAAATCTTAAGTCACAAGGCGAGCAATATTTTTCAAGTCATAATAATTTACTATTTTACTGATAATACTGAACTAACCTACAGTGGCAATCCTCTATGACGTCATAATGTCAACTCATTATATCGACGGTTGAAAGGCGAACTAGTTTAAACGACATCGAATGTTCAAAGGAAACACATCCCTAACGACATTATAAACACTTAACTGAAAAGCGATTTTCGTGTGAACTTGTTGCCTTTCAACAGTCGATTTTTCGTATACGTTTCGTGTATTCATTCTCGCTATGAGCAAGTTCACGCGGGAAGCGTGTTAAAGTTATACTGGGTGTAAGTTGTTCCGTTGGCGGCTCTTACTCGAGTCAAGGATGTCTCCGCGACCGCCATGTCTTTGCCTCGCAGCATCTGATTGGCGAGCTTCTGTTTGTTCACAGGGGAACCTGAAACGATGGATTCGGTCACCTGCCTGATGGTTCAACTAATAATGGTGTACATGCAATTAACATATAGTTATAAAGTTACACATTTTAGTAAGTAGCTGTGTGGTTTGAAATAAAAATATAAAAGCATTGAACACATGAAGTACGTATACTTTATGATAGCTTATAATATGATTTTAAAGCAAATGATAATGACGTTTTGTCACAGTCTGTGTGACATACATATACATAAATCACGTCTTTTTCCCATTGGGGTAGGCAAAGATAATGTGTGATATAATATTATGATATAAGTGTATGATGATTTTTTACGATAAATATTGAGTTGAAATAATAGTGGTGATGGATAGTGGCTAAGGCTGTGTTGTGGCTTTAAGTCTATATACCAGTGAGCTAGCCAGGCTAATAATACTCGTATAATCAACCGATAATGGTCTTCAGCTATTAAAATTTGTAAATATCGACTGTGTTAGCTGTAAGTTTTACAAATAAAATAAAATCAAAATACGGTCATGTCAAAAACGCACCAGTTCATTGCAATTATAATTCATTTCAAATCATTAACTTCCGATTATAACGTTAAATTTAATATCCGTTAAAAGACATGTATAAAATCACGGTCTCATAACCCGTCCGTGGGTTCTTCTTTCGAATGGGTGAAATCAATTTTGATGATCTTTTATTTCATTTGAAAGTTGGTGCTCCCCGTCTGGTCCCATTTCAATTTGGCCCAGTTGAAATCGGTTTTTTGCAAGAATTGTTTTAGGTATCTAAGTAGGTATAATATACCTACATATTATGTAAATCAACAGGCAGAGTTTGCCGCATAAATTCTTAATGGGATTATTCATGAGTATCATTGATCGCAGGATATTATTGACGAATCGGAAGTTAAAACACACAACAGGCAAACTACAGAAGTGCAACGCCACTATGCAATATTGTCAGTAAATAAATGCAATAAATGTATGTTAATATAAATCCTGTTCCTCATTCAAGTGCAGGTGATTAGCTTACCTCGGTGTTAGATTAGTATAAACAATATTTATGAGTTAAAAGAAGGTGAAAATAAACAAAATCACTTTATCGAAAACGAAACTTTGAAAAAGGTCCAATATACAAGCGATTTGAACAAAACATGTGCGATAATAGAACGAAAACAATGCATGCATATATCCGGATATAAAACAAAAATAAATCGTAAACGAAACGTGTAAGGCGTAATACGGATAATATGACGAGTTCTAAGACTTGAGTAATCAATATTGAAATTTTCAAACATCGAACTGGTAATTAACGAACATTTGAATAAAAATGTTTTATAATAGAATTTTTTTTTCTAATTTCTAATACTTTAGTTTAGACTCAAGAGTAAGTAGATATTTCCATATCTATATAGATTTATCAGTATAAATAAATAGCAATCCGAAAAACTGTATCAAGTGTTTACCGAATCCGGTTACCGGATATCCGGCCAACGGATTCTGTGCTAGATTTAACAATCTTTTATTGAACCACACAAATTCGTTGAAGTATTCGATTCCGAATTTTGTTTGTTATAGATTCAAAATTGCATACGCTCAGGTCTAAGATCTCGTCATGTGTAAAAGTAAATAGTATATTTACTTACCGATATAGCTGAGCATAACTGGCAGGAAAATGAGGCCGTGCGCCGCGCCCAATACGACAATACCCAAGTACATTCGGAAGTAGAACACCTGTGGAGAGTACTCTAATTAGCGAGTAGAAAAAAAAATGATGATTTTTATTACGTGGATACGTCTTTATAGGAGGTAAGTTATAAAGCATGATCATATTTAAGTTGATGTTGATAAATTTTAATTATATCATTTTAAAGGATTAATATGATACGTTACGTGAGGTCATCTGGATGGAAAATAGGAAGCATCGGTTTCGTGTGAGTATTCACATTAAACACAACGCTGTATTCACGACAACGTCACACCCTCCCTCATCCCCTCCCCCTACCCCCACATGTCTCTTATTTGCTCTCGACCAATAAAATTGCAGAAAGAAGACATGTCTACGCACGTTATGCTAAGGGAGCTGGTTTCTTAAGTCGTTAGTTTACCTATTCATGCTGAAATAAGAAATAAGTGTAAAGAAGGAAGAAGATCAATGGTCAGATGTTTATAACGCGCCCAGTTTTTGAAAAACCCCATATTGTAGACACTAGGGAAAACTACAGCAGGGAGATCATTCTACAGCCTAAGCGTGCGCGGAAAAAAATTACTCTCATACTCCATCGATAGTCTGTAGATAAGTATTAAACTTATCTGTTCCGACTGCCACCAAAATCGTGATGATGTTACCTGGAAGATCTGGCTCTTGGCGGTGCCGAGCACGATGATCCCGCCGAACTTGGTGAGCGTGATGCCGGACAGCACGGACGAGCCCATGCGCGTGAGCGCCTCGGTGGCCCGCGCCACCCTGGAGCCGCCGCCCACCACGCTGAAGCTGTGCACGATGTGCGAGCAGAACTCCACCGCGATACCCACCGCCATCACCTGCGGACACATCACATGTATCAACTACCCCTCGAAAGGGTATTTTTATACCAAATGGGTGGCAGATAAGCACTCAATAGGAAATGATTACCGTGGCCTATGAACGTGTGCAATACCAAGGGCGTTACACTCGCGCTGCCGACCCGATAGTAACTTCTAACGTCCTACATGAAGAACCCCATATTGTAATCGCTTGAAAAAAACACATCCTAAATAAATAAAGTTCCTTTCATACCTCACAGTGCACATATAGGTATATGACGGTGAACTTCGACTGTAGCAGTGCGATGACAAAATATTACCCCTCGTATAAATTGCCACTACAAGGCAAGCTGACGGAAAATTCCCAGTTACCATTAGTTTACAATTTTGGATCTTTATTTTTTTTTAATTATTATTCTTTTTCAATTTTTATTATTATCGATTTCTTACTGATATACAAAAAACTTACCAAGTTAACTAGAGAAACGGCATTGAGACTGATGCCCCACCAGTACATGACACCGCCGAGGTTAACGACAATCATTGTTATGGTGATCACCACCACCTGAAACCAAGAAATCATTTTTACTTTCAAACCCTTTCAAGAAAAAAATCTCTTAAAATCTAGACTCAAATTATAAATTAGTTTTTGATTGCTCTGTAAATATGTTCTATTCTCAGAACTTCGCAGGTGTGTTTGAGAGGGTAGTTGAAAGTTATGTAGCACAATTTTGACACGAACAATTTTATTTCAATCACTGCATTTCCCGTGATTTTACCGCAGTTAATGTATTATACAGTCTTTTTATTTGATTATATTGATTCTATCTTCTACATTGACTATTAATTTATTATAATATTCGAATTTAAGGTTGTTTTTAAACGATACTCACCAAAGCCGAGAACAAATCGAAGCCCATCAAGAAGAAAGTCACAATGAAAATGGACAGCACAGAGATGCCCATAGACTTGAGCGTGTCAGGCCACATGGTCAAGTACTGCTCATAGAACACGTAGAACACAGAGTACGGGAACACATTCACTGTAGTGTCCTTTCCTTGCTCTCGAAGATTTCTATTCAAAGTCTCTGTTAAGTTCGCAGCCACGCCTCTAGCACCTCGTAATGCTGAATAATAATCGTAACTGGTTTTGAGTACGGTGTGGTATCCTTGGAAATAAGTAGCTCCTATTTTGCTGTCGGTTTTGTCAATAACTTTGTAGTTGACGGCCTGTCCGTACGCCGCGTGGCCTCCTTTGATACATCCACCGTCTGGTGAAGGGTTGTCTTGCAAGAAGAAAGGCACGTAATGCCTGAAATCACTGCTCTTTGGACGTTGCTCATCTCCGTATAGAGTAATGTTGCAAAATTTGCAATCTCCTGAGCCTGTGAATATATTTTTTTATAAGTATATACAGCATCTATTTCAAAAAAGTTGAAAGAAAATACTTTGTCAACAATTTAATTTTGATCGACTTAAAAACTTGCTACAAAAATAAAATTGGACCAATAATAGAACCCTGTGGCACTCCCAGATAAAAATTCATATCAATCAAGAACAATCCTAAATTGCATGTATCAGTCAGTTAAATTGAGGATAAGAGAGTCATTACCACCAAAAGCGATCTCAATAATACTATAGAACTTAGTATACAGCAATAAAAATTATGTGCGAAAGAATCAAAGGTTTCGGAGAGGTTAGCAAATATGTAGAAATTACCTATATAATAAGGTATACTCACTTTCACTCGGACAGAAACTGGAGTTGGATGGGAAGTACTTGCAGCACGTAGACGACAAAGAACTCCAGTCGAAGAAATCGTCCAGCCAAGAGTTTGGCGGCTGCGCTATGTACGTCTCGTTCTGATTACGATACGCTAAAAGATAAAAACAAACATTTTAAATACTAATTATAAACACTATTTTAAATACAAGTTTTGTAGTAAGTACATCACAAGACAAAATAAATAAGCCCAATCATGACGGATTATCATTAGACCAGCTTCATAATAGTATCATAATATCGCAATGTCATCTAAGATACGGAAATATACCAAATTTGATTCCATACTAACGTCTGGAAGTGGCATTAACTGGGCTTTCAACACACTGTCTAGGCGTTAAAGTTAGGGACCGCCATTTTGGGACTGATGGTGTCTAAAATGACGGCCCATATCCTCCAGACTTTACCCTAGCTTCTTACCATCCAGCGGGATAAAGTCAATTGACGGGTTGAATATTAAAAAAACATCATGAACGCTGTAGACGCTCTTACCTGCATACAGTTGCATAGAAACACTGTCAGGTCGACAATATCTAGTCCCGCATATCATGTTCTGAGTCTCCGTGTCAGAGTAGTTGAGACCGTCGGTAACTACGAAGTACACCGGCGGCCCGATGTTCAGGTAACGGTTTAGATATTGGAAGTATTTGAGTTGGAAACTGTCTTGAGGCATTGATAGTTCTTGGTCGAGACCTATTTCTATGTGTGGTGCAACCTGTAGGAAAAATAAAGTAATATTGTAATGGAGTCTAATATGCAATCGTTATTAATGTACGTCTAGTGTAATGATTGAATAAAGAATGACGTTAACGATATTTATTTCACGACTAAAGAGAAAACGAGTATACATATAAGTATTTTATTATATTTTTAAAATATAATTTTGCAATTCAAGTAAAGTCGTCATTGGACTTTTACAAAAAACTACACAAAGAGGATCTGATTGGACTCAGGTATACCCCTTTATGTCAGGCAAGGAAAGGGTGGAGGGAGGAGGGGTACAGTGAGCTCTAGCTACCCTACTTACCGCCGGGAACACAACACGATGGTTATTATTGCCGTGGTCTCCTGTAGGGCGCGGGTACTACCCCAGTTGGACTACTCATTTTGGACGGGAGATACCGTCGTGTCCTACCTCTTAAAAAATAATAATCGGCACCTTTACATAAATTTCACTAAAAATCACTCTGAAGATACTCACAGCTACAGACGAACAAAGCCAGGCGAAGAAGATAATCATGACGGCGGCGCGGACCTCGCGCTTCATCACGAAGGGGACGTACACATGCTTGAACAAGTTGTACAGCGCTCCCTCTCCCACCTCCGCGCCTGTCTCCGCCTTAGTGCCTTGCACACAGCAGAACACGTCGAACCTGATAACAAACACCATACACTTTCAAGTAGGGTCAAGAAACCAGGTCAATTTGCAGTAGAAAATCCATGAGCCTTTGGTATTAACAAAAATAGCTGCACATCTGCCAAGTTACTAATCACCATGTTCAGTAATGGATTTATGCCTGGCATTTTGGGCATAAATAATAAATGCCAGAAGCGTCAGGGCATTAACCCATCACTTGGGCATTTACGCCCACCACCCGATTTACGCCGGGCGTAAACCCATCGTTACGGATAGGTTTATGACCTTGCATTTTGGGCATATATAATGAACGCCCGATAAATGCCCAATGTGACGGAGCATAAACTCATTTATATACAGGATGTAAAAGTATAAAAAGTTCATAACTTTGTCAATATTCAGCAACAAAATTATGTCCGTAACTGTCTATATTACAGCTAATACTAACCTGTTGGCGTTCTGTCTATGCGTATCAATAGCGAGTAACGCTACGAAGCAGGTGACCTGCAGTAAGAAGTCGACCAGTAGCGCAGCCCCCGCGTACAGGGCGAAGGCGCGGACGGCCGGCATGTCACTCAGGGCTCCAAGGAAGAAGCAGACTGACTCGGAGGCCGACGTCAGGAACATCGATGGACCCACCTGTCCAAGTCTGAGGAGAAATGGAGACTTTAATTAACTTCCGACATATTTTTGGTTATTAAAATATCACATAATTATTTCAATGAATTTTAAAGAAATTAGTATGGTAACTAGTCCTAATGATTTTTAATCAGAAAAAGTGATCATCCAGAACGATTGTAATCGTTCTTTGTTTTCCTAGTTCGAATGAGTTACGGTAGATGGCTTCACCGGCGCCCTAAGCCGTAGAATATTTCGGAGAAATTCAAAGTTAAAGTCAAAAATCATTTATTCTGTATAAACCATTAAATGCGGCACTTACAAAACGTCAAAATCAAAAGTATTTAAAACTAGAAGCAAATGGACCACCGGTTCGAAACGCGGCCCAGACCTGAGAAGACTCCAGAAAGAAAGTCAGTGGGCTGTTTTCTTTGTCTATTTCGATCGATCGAACATCAGGACGTATCCAGGTTAGCTCAGTTCAGTCAGAGCATTCCCCCTGTAAGGGACTGGTCCCGGGTTCAAGTCCCGTCCTGGATGATCACTTCTTCCGATTAAAACTCATCACATAATTATGTAAAGAAGTTGAATGACACAAAGTATGTAAGGCACGTGTAAGTGGGCAGGACTGATCAAGTTGATCAAAAAGGACAGATCAAAATTACTTGCAGCCGATGGACTTGCATGACAGTTTAGAAATTAGATGAAGCACATGAAGTGTGTAAGGACAAAAGCCGATGGTGAGCTGATGTCTCTGCCTACCCCGGTGTGGTATTTTAAATAACATATAAATATATAAATGTGTAAGAATCTAGTATTAGACATTACTACTACTTATACGGACTCCACATCTTGCAGTGTAAGTAAAAGAAATTAGTCTTACCTCAACATTCCAAGGTCAGTTAACAAATTAATTATTATTATATTTTATTATTAAAATAACTTGTTCTGCCATTATTATTATTATCGTATAAGCTCTAGCGAACCATAAAGATAATCATAATTTCTGTTACTAATGAATATGAAAATAATCTACGTTTATATGTTTATTTAAATATACAAAGCCAATCATATAATCCTAATTTATAATGACTAATAATAACTACATTATCTAAAAACAAGACCGCAATAATTATTGAAAACGAACATTTTGGCGGCAAAAATACTTCATAATTTACTCACGCAAAAAAATTCCCAAAATCGATTCAGCCGTTTTATCGCGTATCGTTACGAGGAACTATAGGGACAGACATACATATATACGTTCTGTACTAGCTCTAGAGAGTGAAGGAGGGATAGTCATTCAGCCCAAAACTATTCTAGTGGCGCTATTGTTGTCGTTGTCACGCGTTTTTCTTTTTACAAAATATGGTCTTTATAAATACTCACGTTCTACCAATATGTTCAGCAACAGTCTCATTAGGTCTCCTCCCTTCTCTCTGGTTGGTCTGAACTAGAATGAAGATGTTGTCGACTCCAACGGCGAGCACCAGGAACGGGATGACTTCGATGATGATGAGCGTGGCCGACACGCCCGCGAACCCGAATATACCCACGGAACATACCACAGACGCCAGCACGATGAACACTCCTGGGAATTAAGGCCATGATCAAACGGCTGTTACATCTTTTTTATATGGGACACGTCAACATGACTTCACCTCGCCTGATGGTAAGCTAAAGTAAAAGTCCCAGGACCGGGGTTACTACTACATACACCTTCACATCAACTTCAAAAAAGTGTTTTAGGCATAGCTCCTGTGATTTACGGTCATATGAGAGAACAACCCTTTTTATTTTGTGTGAAAGACCCCAGGGACACCACCCCCGCGGTCAGCAGAGGCGGTTTTGTCGGAATCGAACCGACTAAAACCGCACGCCATCTCGGGTCTTCTAGCGCCAGGATGTAAGGTTCTCGGCTAAACCGTGTTAACACCGGCTTCCAGATGAACCCCTTAGGTTTGGGAACTACGTTGGCCTCGTCATGCCTCCAAAGAAGGGGGCCTAAAAATATTTTAAAAGTATTATTCTTTAATGTATTAGACATAGTTCTTTGGGAAAAAAATGTCAAGACAAATAAAAAGTGACTGACCTCCAAGTCCCAAGGTAACTTTGCTATCAATGAGCAGTCTAGAGAAACTGGTGAATCTGCCCAACGATATCGCGATGTACGCGAACATGATGAAGTAAGACACGAGGATAGTGGACACGTCTGACTGCGACTCCCTGTCCAGTTCATCTTCGATAGAACGCTCTGAGGTGTACGCTATGTCCATGTACGAGGGCATTTGGTTTTCTGTGTAGTTCTTCATGAAGTGTATGAATTCTTTTTCCCATTTCAACACCGGTTCTAACTGGAAATAGAAACTTATATTTAGTATATGAACTGGATACGCACGCACGCACGCACGCACGCACGTACGCACGCATGCACCCTCAAAGGACTTGAGACTGTGAGTAACAGAAAACACATATAAAGAATGCCAAGACTTTCTGGTGGGAATAACGGGGTGAAGATGAAGTGAAGTTTCTAACCAGATATTTAATGATTCTGTTCATTGTGACTTGGGAATAGTTTATAATTATAACACTAAAATCTGATCTATGGCTAAAAATTATCGGACCATTTTATTCCTATTATATTAACCTTTCGATCCCTATTCACCCCATTCTAAGGTACTGTTTACACACATTTTTGTATGCACTCACCTGCGATTTATCATTCTTGTTGTTGACGAGGAAGGTGAGTATGAGCGCGTTGGCCTCGTGGAAGCGCGAGCGCTTGGTCAGCGGCTCGCCCGGCGCCAGGAACCCGCCCAGCGCCACCGCCGGCAGCACAGGACCCTTGTAGTTGGATAAGCAATCTTCCAGGTATGGGTTTCTGAAATAAAATTATATGCTTAGTGGGTAGTTCAGTAGAAAATTTACTAATAGAAAATGCAATAACACTATTCAATTTGGGCAATCAATATTAACTTTGAGCGGTCGACTGACTGTTGGTGATTGGGAAAAATGACGATCCTACCCATTTTTTAAACTAATTGGTGGCAGACAAACACACGGCCCACCAGATGGGAAGCGCTCAACGTGACATATGGACGTGTTTAACACCAGGGGTGTCACAATCACGCTACCAACCCTGTAAAAACCTTCTAATGCCCTTATTGAAGAACCTCGTATTGTAACCGCTACGGAAAACCACAGCAGAGAGATCATTCTACAGCCTAAGTGTGCGCGGAATGACTTTTTCGCATATAGGTGGACGCAACGTGTAAGATGAATTCCCTGGCTGTGACGAGCGGTGCGATGATAAAATTTGGCCGTAGGCATTATATCAAACGATTCATCTGAACACATACCATTACATAGGCGGTAGAAGACGCACAGCGCGGCGTTCCGTGGGTTTTGCCGCATGAAGAAAAGACAGATGCGTAGAAGGTACTCACTTGGAACACGACAGTATAGTGTCGAGGTAGCTATTGTCGTCCGTGTCGAAGTTCTCGACGTCGTTCTTGAACCAGCCCCACACCGTCATGACGGCGCACTGGTCGGGCGTCACCGGCCCGCTGAACGGTGACGACAGCGGAGCGAAGCAAATGTCCGCGATACCCGTCTCGTTGCCCAGAGCTGCACACAAGCATTGCTACATTTTTAAACTGATTCCATAAAGGTTACGGATATTTTAAGCAGACTAGCACACGGTTCACTTGATGGGAAGCAACCGTAGTCTATGGACGTGTGCAACATCAGGGGCGTCACACTTGTGCTACCGACCCTGAATATAAATATTACTAGCAGATGCCGAATTATCAGAGTATTCCCCTGAAAGGGGATTGGGTGCGGGTTCCCGTCCGAAGTACCGTTCTCTATGTTGATTTTCGCCAGTTATGGATGAGATCTTTCAGGTACACAGGTGAGATAGTGGTCAAACGCGGGCCTATCGACTGTGTAAAATTCCAGTTTAATATGTACGCTTACCTAATATTTTATTCTGTAGATCAAGTACATCCAACATGAAGTTGGAATTGAAGACGGGACCGAATGTGACGTTGCCGTTCAGTGTTGGGTGCTCTATCGAGGGCAGGCCTTTGGAAGTGATGATCAACATCTCTGTCCTGAGGACAAACATACATTGTGCTTATAGATAAATGTATACAAATAAATAAAAATGATGTGTCTGTTTGTTTGTAATATTAAATCAAGGCATAAATACGTACGACTATAGACGGGTTTATGCCCGTAACATTAGGCATTTATTATCTATGCACAAAATATGCCCGGCATAAATCGGGCGGATTGAATAAATGCCCAATTATTATCCATCACTATATTGACACATATAGCAAAAAAAAACGATTTTTAACAATCAAATCGGGTATTTGCATTGCAATTTACAACCCAAAATTCACCCACACATGGTTAACCGCCGCCATTTTCGTGACACGATCTCGTTTCCAACGCGTTCTGTCCTAGGTTTTATCCTTTAATGTCTGTAGAGCTGCGAGAAATTTATTTACCTGTAGAATGGTTCGAAGTGGGAGTCGAAATAGGCTCTTTCGACTCTTGAGCGTGAGTTAGGGGCTGCCCACAGCTCCACAGGATTCGTTGTCACTTGCATATACTTGATACCGTGGCCCAGCCCCACTACCACGCAGAGACCTGGAGAAGAAATTTGGCTATAGATCTTTTATAGACATACTGCACAACACTTTTTTTATATACTACGTAGGTGGTAGACAAGCGCACGGTCCACCTGATGATTGATATTAAGTATAGGTAAGCGTTGTAACTAAACGGTTTTATGAGTCTATTTCTGTAACTGTATTTTGAGAATAAACTTTGAAAGCTTGATAGTTGAGGAGTCGTCCTTACGATCCGAGTTCGAATCTAAACCGCTACCAGCAGGGGGCGGTTATTTCGGAATTGAACCGACTAATATCACATGCCGTTAAATATATCCCAGAGTTCAAGTTGACCCAAAAGATATTTGTCTCGCACACCGGTTGACCTAAGGCCAAGATGTCGAGGTGGCAGCTCAGGGCCCGTAGATAAGTGTCAAAAGTCTTGGATGTGATTGGTCGAATGAATCTATTCGTTTCCTTAGCGATCGTTAGCTATTTAGACTTTTGACACTTGTCTACGGGGGCTGGTTCGATTCTTGATCTTAAGATCACCGTCTCAAATATTTTTATTATACTGCACTCACCTATGAACAACACGAGCCATGGCCTTGAAGCCATAATGACACCCCACCACTGGAAGAAATCTTCCATTCTCGTTTCTGTTTCGGCGCCTAGTTTCTCCAAGAACGTCGCCTCAGTGGCGCCATCTGGTTGATCTACCGTCCAGCCAATTGATGAAGGATTTGTCGCCATTTCTTGGTTGTGTTCCGATGCTACACCTAATTTGTAAATAAAATATTGTTAATACATTTGGCTACACATATTTATAAGTTCATGCAGTAGAAATGTAGTTTTTTAAGTATGCTATTTTTGCTTAATAAAATTGAAAAAAATTACTTCCAAATTATAATAGCAGTTCTTTTATTCTCTATACTGTAGCACTATTCTATAATATAAAAATTGGATTTCGTCACTCAGACAAAAAACTCACTTCAAAAATAAACGGAGAGCTCGCTATAGACGCCATCAGTGTGCCAAATCCACCCAGGTGTAACAGTGCCAGGCCCAGTCACGAACGGTATTGGACTTAGGCAAACAAATCGGTCAAATAGTGCGCTGATAGCGCTTTTAGCAAGCTCCACGAATATTTTCGAAGTAAGCTCCTCGTCTAAGCGAGTCTCGACATCGAATTTGTATATTACAGAATTGTTATGTTTATTTTATGTTAAATAGAAGATTAAACTAGTAAAAGTAAAATAACAGCTAAAATGCGATTTGTCTCTTAATTTCGCATTTTAGTACATAAGGACGTAAAAATCTGCAAATTATATCTGTACAATAATGTACCGGGAAGCCTACGTAAAACTAGTAGATACTTATAAAAATATAGGAGGAATATAAATTAGAAATACTATAAAATTTCTACATGCATAAACTTTAAAAACAGACATTTTTTGTAAACAGTTGGACACAGACGACTACATTCCCACGTATAAAGACAAAAACGGACATAAAGTATGGAGACGGACATTTTGATGTAATTAGTACGGATATACAAACAAACATGTAAAATATTACACATTTAATGGACATTCAAGTGATTAGTACATAAACAAAACCCACATAGGAAAATTAAAGTGTGCTTCAGTCATTTAGACACAATATACCAAATAAGCAACTGTTCACATGTTATTGCGTGTTGCTACTGTTTCATTGATAGAGCGACAGGGCATCCTAATCAATCCTTATATACTCAATGAATTCATTTATATCTATGTTCTTTTTTTGTAAATTGACGAGATTTAGACGCAAAACATAAACAGACAGCGAGTCGGGCGCGTGTCGGTAAACCCAGAGGTCAAGATGTGATCAAAAACGACGATAAAAAACCGAAACGCGCCCAAACCGCTGTCGCTTTTATGTGTGTTTTGCCGCCTTAGTCAACAACTTTTTATCACCCCATTTGACTAATGGTAAAAATTTCCATAATGACTATGGCATGTCTGGGTAAACACTAGTATAAATAACTCATTTATATCTTGTTTATTATCAAAATGAGATAGCATGAGAACCATGTGTCCGTGCGAATGACCATGAATACATCATGCAATGTAAAAAAGTAAAAATATATTGTAAAATGAAATCATAAGGTAAGCTATTAAGTTCATAATACTAGATCAATGCTTATAAGTACGTAATAATAAAATTCTAGGAGGCAAATTAAAAAGTTACGTTAGGTCTGTCAACTTTTTAGCATTTTGTAGGTACATAATCCTAAAAATATTAAAAACCAATGTAGTCTGATTATGTGTTGATTAAAAAACTATACTAGTAACTCGGTTCACAACTATCACGAAAGAGTTACATAGTTTCACGACAGTAATATTCTATAGTACCGTCGTTATTCAAGTCACCCGGTAAACTTTTTTTGTCTGTCTCGCTTGCTCTCATTGTTCTTAGTGAGCACCATTATGGTATGTCGTGACTTTTATGGCTGGAGACTTCTCATTCGCTAACGGGCGTACTATAGTAGTGATCCTAACCTATAATAACTCGGTAACTTTGAAACACGGGTTCCGCTTACGAATTTTTCATGCAGCAAAAACAATGAACATAAACAAAGAGACGTACAAAACAATCACATGGATGAAGTCGCGTGCAGTTTACCTGGCAGGTGCTAAGATACATAAATAGTGCACGGTATAGTTGGGTACGTACTAGCGCGGTGAGAGTGTAGCGGACTGGTCTCGGGGCCGCCGCCCCTCCTCGCCGACGCGCCGCGGGCCCACCCCTCTGTCCCAACACCATTGTTAGTACCCGAGTACCCGTTCTTACTTACTAAGACAAAGCCGCATTATCAAGAGACATTATTTCAACGTATCCCGTGCAGTAATTAGTTTATGCCCGTCACTTTAGGAATAAACCGGGCATTT
This sequence comes from Lithosia quadra, assembly GCA_963576445.1. Classification (NCBI taxonomy): domain Eukaryota; kingdom Metazoa; phylum Arthropoda; class Insecta; order Lepidoptera; family Erebidae; genus Lithosia; species Lithosia quadra. Next base: position 3,105,171 of record OY754887.1, on the reverse strand, counting down.
ATTAAATCCGCCCGTGAATGGGCGTAAATAAAAAAATGCCCGAAGTGCCAGGGCATAAACTCATTACTGATTCGGTGTTGTACGAAATCTAAATCTATGAAGCTATCGCGCCCCGCGTGCCTTACCAAAGAGACCTAAAAATGAGTAAGTACTGCGCAACTACACTGTCAAGTTTTTTGCCTATAACTATAGCTCAGGTTCACTACGGTACACGGTGATACCGGACTATGTAAAAACCGTCTCATAGAAATGCGGTCTTTTCGGTTAAGGAACGTCGCACTGATATGTAATTCCTACATTGTGATTTTTGATATAGAATTAGGCATGGGAAGTATGGGCACCCAACAATATTGTGGCAATATAGTAGTAGCAATTTAGCCTAAGATAAGTCGTTGTTGTTTAATTTATGAATAGTTTGGATAACTAAAATAAATACATTATCTACTATTCAATGATGAGAAGATGGATAGAAGAGAAATATATATTTTGAAAAGAAGTGTAGCATGCCAGAGCTAAGTACCTACTACGTACCTATATCAATAAGACATGTTCATATATTATGTAGAATCATTATGACGAGAAACTATGATAAATAATATATCGATTTTTATTTGTTTTTTATTGGTTCACAAAACTGGACATATCACGTGTACGTTTCACATGTATGTTTCACATGTATGTTTCAGGGCTGTACTTGATCCGCATTCAAGAACCCATATTGATGATTTTGATGCTTGAATTGCATTCAATTTCCAATATAGTATATTGGAAAGAATTGAGTATACCATATTATTTATGGCAAGATTTAAAATTCCTCTATCTATAGAGAATATATTTAGTCAGTGACATAACTAAAATTATCAGTAGATGACAGCTCAAAATAAACCAATCGGTGACCTTATGCATGACGGCACAGTCATGGCGTTTTTCATGGCAAATTTCCTGCTAACAACGATTCTTGATTTGAATTAAAGGACAAACCTATGAAGGCTTTAACCTTGAGCATGTACCTACACGTAATAAAACGAGTCAAGCACTTTTATCTGAAACATTAATCGCAGTAATTTATGGTTATTGCGAAGGCTAAGGTTGCCTCCTTAAACCTCCCAACCCACCCCGTTTTGTTTTAAAAAGATTGTTAGCTACAAGTAGAAAAAACATGAAATTTTTTAAAAGGTAATTTTAAATTACATATTATTCTAACAGCGTTTAGGTCTATAACCCTATAATGATTGTTAAGTAGAGAAGTGGATTTCTTATCAGCTACACGTCGCATTTTGGTGAATCATTGCGGAGCCCTGTGCAGTCAATGTTGCACCTACTTTCCTGCCCCTTATGCCCTACCGCCTGCAGTCAAGGCGACCTTAATAAGGCCACTAACAGCGCGGTCAAGATGGCAGAATTCTACACCCGAATAATTTGATGAATCATTGACACGAAAGAAGAAGCTAAAAGTAGAAAAAAATTCACATTTTTTAAAGGGAAATTTTAGCTCGAATTCGTACAGCGCAGCGTTTAAGTATATAACCCTCTAATGACTGCTAAGGTGAGAAGTGGAGATATTATATTTCTAACTTCTCTAAATTACTTCTAATTAATTTCCGGTTCCAAGACAGTGTCATTGCTTGGTGTCTTCGTGGGGCACTACTGTTGATCTTAGTGTATGAGTTAAAGTAGTGGGAATGAGGGTGGGATTAGTAGAAGAAAAACACCCTCTAATCAATTCCTGATGAAAGTAAGTCATCACAGTTATCCTTTAAATGAGGTTTTTTTAAAAATTTTACAGGACATTTTAAGCCGGAGTAGATATATTATATGTGATAGAAGTGGGGTTCGTGTCCGGGATACCTCTATTAAATCGGATTGCATCAATGAATATAAATAACGTTCAAGTCGAAAGAAACTGGGTTAATGTTGCTGTTTAGTTCGACTTGATCGCAAATTATGTTCGATGGTGAAATCCTGTCACATTGTTGTATTTTAACTCGTTACTTAGGACTAAATTAGCATGGTTGTTAGGCATCAAACCGTCACACAGGAATAAAATTACGTTTAAAGACACGGTTACGTATGGTTGTCGTCTGAAATAAAATGGCGAAATATGCATAATATTTTTTAAATTGAAAAAAAATCAACGAAACCCTATAGTCAACCATTCGTATACGTATGGACTCGGCAGGCACCGATCGGGCAAATTATGCTATTTTATTAAATCTTCTTTAAGAAAAGAGGCTTTGATTTGGCATGTCAGAACAGTGAGAGTTTGGTTAAGATCAGCTTACTTTGATTTTGTAGAGCGTCTTCTCTCTCTCACATCGAACTAACAGTTTGATACCTTTATATAGTAGTTAGAACATAATTAAAAATATAACTTCAGTTTTAACCACTCTAAAAGATATCAAGCTGTTGTTCCGTATGTTATTCGTGATTCATATGCCAAATCAAAAGCAGAGTATGTTTGTTTGCTATTTGCAAACAAAAGAATGTTACAAAAAAACGTTCCCAATCAGTCCTGCCTTTATATATTAAACGTAGAATCAGTAATATCCCGAAAACAGTAAATACTAATATGTTAATTTGAATAGACAATAAATAAATATTGATTTATAAAGCATTGTCTATGAGTTTCTGTGTGCTGTGTAATTTTTAATGTACTTGATGAATGGGCAGTGGATAGTTTGTCTTTAAAATATATGTTATGTTCATAATATTTGTAATTTTATAGGTTAAATAGTAAATTTATTTCTTAACTAGCAACCCGGGACCCGACTTCGCCCGGGTGTAAATTCCAGTTTTTCAATAAAATATAGCCTATAACACTCACGAATGACGTGGCTTTCTATTGGTGAAAGAATGTTTAAAATCGGTTCAGTTGATCCCGAGATTACCCCTTACAATTTAGCAAACACACAAACTTTACCTCTTTATAATATTAGATAGAAGTATAGATATGAAATATCTCGAGAGTCAGTTAGAATATTCCTTAAGACATACTTTTTCCCATTTATTGCTATGGGTTAGACCTTAAAAAACCCTTAAACATTAGGTAGAAAACCAGAAATCTCACATACCGACAGTGTTCTCTTGCTGGTTACAGCAGAAGACTCCGCTTAGGAAGACGGTGGTGAACACTACGAAGACTATGGCCATGATGACAGCGTAGCCGTCAGCTCCACCGATGCTGAAGGGCTTAGGGGGCGGAGGCCGGGGCGGGGGCACTGGACACGACTCGCTGCAGTCCAGACACGAGCATCCCGGTTGACCCTGGAGTTTACACTTGGGTTTTAGAATATATATTATAGATTTTTTTACTTTTCTTCAGTCTGTGATAATCATGGTGGCATGCAAAGTGTGGGCCTTGGAACCCTGGAACTGATTTCCTACTCGTTCTTTTTAGGATTTTATTACTTTTGACGTTTACGGGAGCGACTGCCGTCAAACCCTTCTCCCTCAACCTCGACAGGAAAACCTGTCCGTCAATGGGTAGGTATACCGGCTTGCAGATGAAGTTGGCTTCAGACGAAAATCTGGCACAGTCTTAAGGTTCTCTCAAGGTTGCGGGGCCAGACGGCATCAACTCCCACAAAAACCACATCAAAAGGAGAAAAGAGCTTTGGATGCAACCATGATTAACGTTGAGTCGCTGATGAGGTTTGGTAGGTAATGTAATGGCCGGAATTCGAACCAGTGGCCTCTCAATAGCAAGTCTAACACCTTAGTCACGTGGATTCGGTCTTGCGTTTGCGATCGTATTGTCAAATAGTTTGATATAAGTAAACACACGTTGATAAAAAAGAACAGCAGAACAGGAAACTATTCAATTATAATGTTAATTCTGATATACATTACTTTCACCGAAATATACATACAAGTTTCTTTTCTGTCGAGCGGCATCTGACGTCATAATATTTTATATAAGAGTAATGCAGTTAATGCTAATAAAAGTTCTAGTTTAACATCCACTAATTAAAGCTGGGTACACACCAACTGATCGGCGAAGAAACGCAAATTAATGTCTTCACTGACCACTGTGACGTCACTAATTCATTAGCGTTCGTTAGTTATCATCTGTTTTGGTGTTACAACAAGATTTAGATTCAAGGCTTTCGAGTATGCATACGTGAAGAGCGGTGTTAGCTGGCTGGATGTTACCCGTCCGTCGATTCGATCCCCAAACAAAGCGTAGAGTATGATATACCACAGGTGTTTAACTAATGCCATAACCGCGGTGCACGTGGGTACGATTGAATTCAATAAATTGCGCCTTCACTGTCAACATTGTGTTGGATATGAAGTGACCCAATTATTACCAAAAGTTCTTAGTGTAATGACTTACATACATTAAAAACTTATGACCCATTTATATCCCACTGCTGGGCACGGGTCTCCTCTCCTTTAACTAGAGAGCTGAGAGGGTTCAGGCCTTAATCCACACACGCTGGCCTAATGCGGGTTGGTGGATCGGACATGGCCTTAGAATGTCTTCTAGGACATGTGGGTTTCCTCATGATGTTTTCCTTCACCGTCAGCAGATGGTAAATCGTGTGATTAGCACATATAAATTCCACAAAGTGAAATTCACATTGGTGCTGTCCGGCCGGATTCGAACTCGATATCTCTGAGTAGAGGCCGCGTCCTTATCTATTCAGCTACCATCGCTTTTTGATGACTTAAAGTTCTAGTAATATATGAGTTTAGAGATATGTAACACAAACCGGTGGTCCAACGCTGCAAGGCCTGGTTTCCAGTTCTATGGGCACCATACCCTTAGCGGGATCAGGTTCAGTCGCGTAGTTGACCTGGAACGGTACTTGGGGGACGTGCACATCGCCCATGAACTCGAACCAGCGCTTTGGAGTGCAGTATTCTGAACCATAGCTCCCACACATCAAGTCCAGAGCTACCTGGTTGGTTGAAGGGAATTGAACCTGGAAGAAAATATAAACGTTATCAATTTAGTATATATTTTAATACGCTAAGCATGAGTAAGTTATGTATACAGTATGAGTATGTATGTGTGTGGATATCATTACCGTCCGGTTAAGGAAGTCTTTGAGAAATTATCTTCTATCAATCGATTTCCTTTTTTTTACAGACTTTTTCGACGACGAAAAAGGAGGAGGATCCATATTCGACTGTATTTTATTATTTGTTATCTCTGAAATTTCGACTGGGTGTACCGATTTAGATGTTTTTTTTAACACTGGTGCTTTCCTTGTGGTTCCATTTCAATTTGGTCCAGTTGATTTCAGTATTTTTTTTTGTTAATTGTTGGTTAAAAATTTGTAATAGGTTTTTTGCTCCCTACTTGGACTTTACGTCTTAAATTTTCGATAAAGATTTGTCGAATTTCGACTATTGTGCGAACACAAGTAATCATTACATACATAGGCAGCTAGGAAATTACAACTGTAATTATTTTCAATCAAGAGTCGCGAGGTTCCCGACTAAGTATAAATTAATCTTCTGAGTATCAAACAAAGCAATATTACGTGGAACTAAAATACACTCGGTTAATGGTAGGTGTTAATACACTTTGCTTGGTACTTCATTTGCGATATACAGACGTAAGTGTATGTATGTAACTACTTAACTTGTAAACAATTGTTTGTAAATAAGTATAAATAAATTCTTATTGTATTTATTTAATATCACTTTGATTGGTCACATCACGTGCAGTTATTGTAGACTTTACCGAGTGTCTTTGTCTTACAAATTGTTGAAGAAATCTCTGCCTATCTCTTCTAAGATAACATTCTATATATGTAGGTACGTAATAATTAATAACAATTCTAGAGTATTTAACTACTCAACGTTTAAACAATTGTTGGTAATAAGTAAATACTTAGTGTTGTTATTTCTTCGACATCATAATTCGTTTGATCACGTAGATGTAGTGAACTTGAGTGTCGTCGCCCTTTTGTTGGAGCGTAACTATAATATTTATTGACACATTTTGTAAATAAACATTTCAACTACATCATGACATATATTTCTAGCTGTCATGCCTCTTTATACATCACTGTTGTATATTTAAAGGAATAGGTAGTGGTAAAGGCACATAATAAGTTATAGCTACGTAGGTGATAATATGAATAGAGGGTGAGTGATGCCCTATATCAGGCACGAAATTCTCTGCCTACCCCGTAGGAAAATATCTTCACGAAAGTAAAGCATGAGGATTCCTTTTGTTATGAAACAATAAAGTTATTTTCGGAGACATCTCGGTAATCAACTTTCTCATCAGTGAGTGTGTTATCATATCACTATCATGCTGATAACGTAGTCACGTTTTTGATTCAAATCCTATAAGTCTCTTGAGGTAAAAACTAAGAAGTGAATGTCCTATCTGACAATACGTTGTTTTAAGAGGCACTTCAAAAAAAATTGCTGTGACTTTCAGAAGATCAATTCTCCTAATAAAATATGTTTAATATTCAGTTCCGATCTCATCTCGATCTCAATGTCAAACTTGACGCATACCTAAAGAGGAAATAGATTACGAATTACGTTAAATTCACATTACAATATCTATCAAATTTATTACTACGTCGAAGTCTAACAAAATACCTTACTATCCTTTTTGCAATTTTCGGTCACGATTCAGTCACAACACAATATCGTTGCAATATTGGATGTTAAAAACTTTGAACACATTTTATTACGAGAATTAACCCTCAAATGCTTGTTTTTTTTAAATACGATACAAAAACTACTGACCTATTTTTAACAATTTATTCCAAACCCTAAAAAGCAAACCTAGAAGTCTCCGGAATATTTTTACATTACATTTAACCGAATTATTCTTTTGCTCCAGTTTGACCCCAGAACAGGGGTAGACGAACTCTTTCCAGACCATCTGACCAAAGAGGTCGCTCCCTATTACGGCGGTAAAAAATTGCCCACAATCAAGCACTTTTTTTAGCTGGGGCCTGATTCAGTAAAATTACGTTTTTAACCCGTGTGATTCCAAAGCTTACTTATGGTCTTATTTCTTCAAAATGTAATTGTAAATGAGTCAAACTATTAATGATTTTAAAGGTTTGATAACCTCACAAAAGCTTAGGTAGATTTCATTTTGACAGATGATACCAAATAACAAAAGTTTTTTCCCATTTTTCCTTCGAATCAATTGTTTTTAGAAATATGAATAAACATTACGTTAAAATGTAAATTGTTTAAAAAACTGCCTTAGTACCTACTCCACTAAGCGCTTGCTATCATCAAACTGTAACTTTTTAAACTGATTGTTACAACCAACAAATCTTTAAACAGAATTTTATTTTCTCTGAGTCACGTTTCTATAAAGTGACTCGTGTCGAAATACGTGATTCACAGTTATCGTTTTATTCGTATTTATTTTATTGATCACAATATTACGAATAATATTTGGGGAAAAAACTAACGATTAGGTAACTATATTACGTTATGTTTACTTAGTGAATATAAGTCATTCTTAGAATTCGAGGTTACAATGTTTGATAATTGAATATGTGATTAAGACTATCATGTAACTGTTTTTTGTCCTAAAAATATATATATTGCTGATGTAACGTGAATACTGTATTTATAAGCTTTGACCCTATTTAATCAAAATCCTATGCCACTAAATCGAATGCTAGATCTGTGAATTATTGTGATATCAATCTCATGAGATATATAAATGTGTGTGTCAAATAAAGATAGATTAAAATATAAATAAAAGTTACCTGCAAACAAGAGTCGAAGGTGGCCTGCATGTAATCTTTACTGAGGAAGTATTCTAAAGATGTAACCTGTTGGTGTGTAGCTGAAAGAGAAAATAATTTCTTAAGTATTATGTCGCATACTGACTGTGACTATAGTATGTTCGGACTTGTCGGTTTAATCAGACCATAAGATCGATGAAGCTTTTTTTTAATCTTTATTTTGAAGAGGGTTTGTTCACAAGGTGAGTATGTCACCCTCATAGGGGCTAAGCTTATCTACAACTTACAATCTAAGCTTAATACCTATATTAACTAAGCTATAAAATCGATGAAGCCGACCGACAAAATTGCATTCAAGCAAATGCATCTTTAGAGGTCATCGATCAAGTCGATCGAGCAGGTCTAGAAGCACCTTTAGCTAACGATGATTAAAGAGTAAGTACTGTGATGGTCCGATTGGGTGTATAGCAAGCAATGACTAAAAAAAGAACATAGTCTAATTGTATAGGGCGCTACCAACATCCTATAGGCCGAAGTCAACCTCACTTGCCAATCAGTTCACCTACCTACTTAATAACGGACAAAGTTGGGAGGTCAAACGGCAATGTACCTCTTGGCAAAACCGACATGCCAATCAAAAACATTTAAGACAAACAAACAATTAGTCGTAACAGGACGTCCTGCTAATAAATACATATATAATAGGAAAATCCCGTTGGTGTGAAACGATAATAACAAATACATATTACAATGAATTTGGAACGAAGACAAGATAAATCGTAATCCCGTGTCCGAGCAGTTCTGTGTTACATTTTTATGTTACGTGATGTGTATAAGGTCGAATTTTATTGAAGAAAACGTAAAAACTCAGTATCGGGATTTTCACTGATAGCTTAGTGGTTAATCGTCCTTATTATCGAAAGGACCCGGGTTCAAAGCCTGGCCTAACACTACCAACGGCTTGATCACATTCCTACTGAAATTCGACCTTGACAAAACAGAAGGTTCTCAGTTCAGCTGTATTTTTATTAATATCCAAACTTTCAGTTTGTATTTAATGGTAAGTTTTCTGAAAAAATACGAAAGGGTTACTTACAGTTGAAAGGCGCAATTTCCGGATACATGTACTCGCTTTGGTGTATACCGCAGGTCATAGCGCAGATGTGTTTCAAGAAGTTATCCATACACGAAGGACATCGTCCAAGTATGTTCTCCGCAAACTTTAGTTTCTCGCTCATACTCGCTAGTTGGTCGTAGTTGCAACATGATAAACCGCCCTTCGCTATGGATGGGCAGTATTTTTCTATGATAGGCTGTAACAAAAGAAATACTACTTATTCAATAGTTCTGGGTAATACAATCTTTACTTAATCTTACGGCCACGGCATTGTCATAAATTGGAGCCTATCAAAGTCAAAGGCAATAAACACTGAACATTTTTAATCAGAAAATGGATGGTGCCCGCATTCCCGCCAGCCACGCCACAGTTTTTTTTTCCAAGATCCTAGCTGGCATTTCGGACCAATTTAATACAATGTGCACACAAGAGGGTTACTTAAACCATCACCAGAACATTGGATTTCTGATTCTGATCTGGGTGATTCAATTGGACACAGTATTTTCACGGTATGAGACTGTCACGGGTAGTATGGTCACAAAGTTGACTTTATTATTTAGAAAAAGTGAAGAATTTCAAAGTATTCCTATTGAAAATAATCATAATATCGCCGGCACATGAATCTAAAATTATAAATTAGACAGTCAGTCTTCATCACTTATAAGCACAGATTTTGATAAATGACCTAGGAGCCTAGACAAAGTCAAATTCTATTGCTTATAACGTCTGACATACGTCTAGGAATTCGGCGCCTAAATAGCGCCAGACGATAAAGGGGAAGTTAGGGGATGTGGTTCGATGAATTTACATAATTATGAAAACAATGACGCAATTACGATTTTACAGGAAAACTAACTGATAGATTTAGCGTTCCTTTTTCTGTGAAAACGTAAAAAAAATCCTCTTACAAGTGTAAACATTTTCTTTCCGATTATACCTAAAAGTTTACATTACAACCACTCGGACATTTTGTTTTATAGGTAATTTTTGCGAATTCGGTAAGTTATTTACGCAGTTCTGTACATGTTCAGCGTTTCTGGCAATCAATAACGGATACGTTTGTATTGAAAACATAGATATTTCTTGTTGTCTTCAACTTCACCAGATTTATTCTTTTAAGAAAAGTGCTGAAGGAATGATTCATACGTTTACGATATAAATTTTTTAGCAATATTTTATTTAGGTAGCCCGCCATCCTGGGCCTTGATTCTGCTAAAGGCAAACCACTGTCACTCCAAAAAATGCTATTTAGTTGTAGACTACCGTTACACTGTTAAAGGCTAAAATCAAATGAGAAGAATTCATTGAACTTTTTCACTCGCTCTTCAAAATATCTTTTAATTTCAGACTTTAACTTGAAAACAATAAAGTCCAAAATTAATTGGTATTTTTTAAGTGTCAGTGGCATGACAGTGGCTTGTTTTAACAGAATCGAGGCCCCCTGGGCAAAGGAGATGGCAGCGCGCCGCGCTAACCGTAATTCTTTCTAGATTCCTCGTTAGGCCTTCCAACTAAATATTTATACAAAAAATTGATTTTTTACTAGTCATAAAGCCGCCACGCGCCTTTTCTAGTACATATAGCTTTGTATTAGAATTTTTATTCAAGTAAGTACGTCATACCTATTAACCGGGTGGTTATCAGTGTTTGAACGCAAGATGAATCATACGACCACAGTATGATGTGATACGACTGTGTAGTGAATAACTCCAGTTATAAGTAATTAAAACAAAGGTCGATGAAGTCATTACATTGTGATTTATTTTACTGGTTTAAATGTGTAATCAGTTATATCCGATACCTACTCATATTTTAAACCGACTTCAAAAAAGAAGGATGTTCTCAATTCGACTGTATTATTTTTTTATGTTTGTTACCTTTGTTAACTCTCGACTGGGACTCGATTTTGATGATTCTGTTTTTATTTGACAACTGTGAGATCCCATTTCAATTTGGTTCAATTAAAGTCGGTTTTTCTGTATTAATTATTTTTTACATTAGAACAGATTCTTCCGAAGTTTTTTTTTCAATTATGTCCTATCAACTTGATAGTAAATCGAAGTGGTTGTAGTAGGTACAGCAAGACGGTACAAAGGTCGCTTGACTGCAGACAGGATCTATTTATTTCTAAGCAGTTATATGATACTACACACATACTTATGTAGTATCATATAAGATTGTTCTCAGATTAAATTACGTATCAATGCGATAGCGTCTACAAAAAGGTAAGATGCTGAGATCTCATCGATCCTTATTCACGTGTAGCCGTCACGTGCTTAACGTGAGCCTCAAGACAAGCAATGTCTATGACAGGTACATAATAATCTTAATGAGTGCGGTTCTCCACAAAACAGTGCTATGCTACATTTTTTTACTTACATTTTAGTTTAGTCTCTTCCGTATTTTTTTTAATAATGTTAATACATTCTAAAGAGGTCGAAGAACGGCCTCCAACCACGCAGCTCACTACCCTGTAATAGCTTGCAAAGTTTTCTACTTCCGGTGGACTTGCTGCCAACCGGAAGTGACGTATCTACTATTCTAGATCTAACCGATTATTATCCATTGTCGCAAATTCGATTTCCATTGTCTGGCAAGTCTATTCGACATTTGACGGTCATATCATATTGTTTTTATAACAACCTACCTATGACATTGTGGCGAATTTAAACCTGCTAATGTCATGTCCTTTTATACTTTAAGCCTTAGGTCATTGAACCCTATTAAACAATGTTTCCTTCTGTGTTCAAACATGAATCTAAACATCACGTTTGTTTTTGTTTCATCGTCTCAAATTTCCACCAATTTATCTGCTGCCAAGATATGTCAATACCTACTTCTCATGTAAGGTCGACGACCTGCCACATAATGTGGAACAGCGTGGTTGTGCACCTTTACTCTATTCTATAGTATATATGCATGAAACTGGGGCAAGCCAATAACTTAGAATGCCTTAAGCCGGCTGTGCACATTGGCTCGACATGCGCCAATATTGGCCGTAAATTTTCAAACCTACTTTCGTCAAAAATATTTTTGACTAAGAGCGTAAGTCAAAACATATTACGAAGAAGACGAGATTATTGAGCCACTGTGGGAATGAGCGAAGTGACAAGGGGACACTGCGCGCCTCGACACGAGTTCAGTTAAGACAATGGCCGTTCATCTTGGGTTACGTACTAGTGATAGGTATTTCACGAAGAAATCCATATAGGAGTTCGTGGTATTCCAGAGTTCGCTCTCACGATGAGGTGAAACTTCTACCGCCATAAATATGTAATATGTTTTGACTTATATTCATACTCAAAACTACTTCTGGACTATTTTTTTACAGACAGTAGTTCAATGTTATGACAATAGTTTAAGTATGGTATTACGAAATAGTCCACGTTGGCACAATGTGTGCAGCCGGCATTATGAGTATGAAACGAGAGTATGAGACCATGCCGTATCGTGTCGTCATAAATGTAACGCATTTAATAAAATGTGATACGTTTGGCGAAAATGGGGCCAATTGATCGAATCGCTAAAATATGTTTGGCAATAAGATTTTTTATGTTTCACGCTGAATATATTGTGTTATTCGTTATTCGAGCTGAATTAGAGTAAGGCTTATTTAGCAAATACATTGATGAAAAGCCTCCACCAGAAATTCGTCCATCAATCAGCAGGTAAGGTGGGCTTAGAACCTTAAGATCTTAGTGGGGTTCGTCCACCCACCATCACATCTTTACACATCTACAATCTGCCCTTAACACGCTTTTGTTTACTTAAGAATAATTACTTGGAAGGTACACAGAACAAAGTCCACTGATTATGTATCTGTTGATATTATGACCATAACAACTATGAATCACTTGAAATATTGAAGAAGAATGATAAATATTTGATAATAATAGATAACTGATAAGCTGTTCTAAAGGTTTACTGCGTCATTGTAGAGCTTAAACTTTACTTCGTCATTAAATGTTTCCCCAGTAGTTATAACCAGCCTGGCCTGTAGATAAAGTTATATTCTATTAGCGATAACGATAGTGGAAACATTCAGTAACCTTACGTCATTTTAAAGCTTAAGATTAAGAGCTTTTGTGCTGGACAACGCAGGAGACAAAGCGAGACTTCACCCCACCACTGACAAGTATGGGTTATGATGTGACTGGCAACATTTCACGCCCACACAAGTCAGTGACGATAACTCAAGTCTTTGGACCCCCCGCTAATAGCACAAAATCCCTCCAGTAAGCTCTGGCTACTCTAATCACCACAGAAAAACCTGCACGATAGTTATTATAACCGTGGCCTTCTGCAGGGAAGAAAAATTTTTTATTAGAAAGGTTTTGATCAGACTTAAAATCTGCCAGAAGTTTGATTAAGTAGAACTGGAGACATAACCAAAAAACGATAATCAACCTCCACGCGGGCGGAGCCGCGGGTATCAACTAGTAAATCATATAGGTATTTGGCTTATCAGCTAATGTTTACCTTAGGTTTGTTTCTATACCAGTCTCGTCTAATAAACAAACGTACCATCCATTTGGGAGTGACGTCATATGACCTTCGTCTATCGATTCCCTGCTTGTATTGCGTCTACTTCAATCTCTCGTTTCTGAATACTTACAACCATATATTAAGAGTCAGGTAATGGCATATTTGCGTGCAAAGCGATAGTATTATTTGAAGAGAATAGAGACGTAAATCTTACTGATATTATAGAAACGTAGTTTCTAAGATAACAATGGTATGCGGTAAACAGTTCTTTGTTCATTAGAACATTGGTCAAATAGTTTTGATAACAATTACTTACGTAACCCTCTTACACGTGAACCCAATACAAACGATAATATGATAGCCATTCCAATTACTAACATCAAAAAAAATCTGATAAAGGGTTAAAATTCAATGGAATTTTGAAGCAATGAGTATGCTTAACTATTACTAATTTATCGGAACGGGACGAGACTTGAACCCGCGACCAGTCCCTTACAGGGTAATACTCTGACCAACTGAGCTACCTGGACCCGTCGTAGATATTTGAAATTCTTCGAACAATCCAAAGGGTCATAAGTTTAGATCAATTAAACTGTATCTTTTTGTTTAGAATTACTATTTAACTTCTATATCCATAGCTCACATTGAGAGTGGTGTATGACCAGCAGTGTAGACCACAACATGCTAAATAAATTTACTTATCCATCTCATAGTAAACATACATACAGTCGATGAAAGAGTGCTTGGATGTCGCTGGGAAAAACCGCGAGATTAAACAATGGAGATCTCTGTAAAAATATTGTACGGTAGACTGGTTTTCCTATAATGATAACAGCATGTCCAGACCAAAGGTCGAGTATAGTTAATAAAAAAGTGTAATCGTTATCATACAATTCGAAATAGGTATAACGTCATATGGCGACGCCACCGGCCGCGGATTAACCAGTCTGATAACTCACAACGTTTAATAACGTTGTTCTTTTGTTTTGTTCAATTACGTTACAGACCAGACAAAACAAATAAATATTCTACGACATTCTACACAGCGCTATCTAGACCCAAAGTAAGCATAGTTTAACTTGCTTGTATTACGGGTTCTAGAATGCGGATATACCTACATTACTAAGATACATTTGTTTTGTGAAGACGTACATAATACATAGAAACACTCAAACTTAAACCAATGCCAATATTCATTTTCGTGCACGCAAATAATTATTAAAACAGGTCAATTCAATTTTAATTATTAATTCATTAAACATCAATCAATTTTACTTTAATTAAGCAGTAATTTATGATTTTAATTGTAACCTTGATTTTAGTCAAGACTACTACTCAGTTCTTCTACTTGATTTCAATAAAGTGTACAATATTCACATATCTTTAAGTAGGTACTTACTTAGTAAACTTTAATATGAGTTAAAGGTGCTCGAAATAAAAATAATTAATAATATTTGGCTTTTAGGTTTTTTATACCACTTAGGTGGCAGACAAGCAAACGGGCCACCTGATGAGAAGTCATAATTACAAGATATAGCAAGTCATTTACAATTACATCTGTTTTGACTCTAGCTGCATACTAAGAGGTGCGATTATAGCAGTCATTAGCAACCACAGCTCATTTACTTAAGAAGTATGTTCCTTGACGCGATTCTCACAGTTTTGCTTGCTGTCTCTTTCATTCTCACCGTAAAAGATAGAGACAACCAAGATTTAATGAGGTGTAGCTATAAATGTGTTGAAGACAATTTAGTGTCATTGTTATTTGAGGTATACCTACTTTCCTGTGAAAATGGGGTAGTTGGATGTCAAGTAAAACACTTTCATTATAATACATGTCAAAACAAGCGGACATTGCATGAAGTCTTCACAGAGCTCTTCATTCAAGATCAGTTGAATAGAACCGGAGATAGTAGGTATAAAATGCGAAAACCGACATCCACTCGGGCGGAACCGCGGGCATAGCCTGTATCTATATGAAGTCTACGATCGTTTTATTTACGTAAGATTATTAAGTACGTTAGGTTTAAGGAATCATGGGTATTTTGCTGGAGACATACTCATACATTGATGGATTATGTTTCATAATCCAGCTTAAACTCAACTTCTGTGAGCTCCACCTAAAATCTGTGTAAATCCATAGAGTTACGTAATCAGGCCTTTGTTAACGACACGCTAAGTATTATAAAACATATTATATTTTACTATTTACACATGTAGGTACAGTCAACGACAAAATTAGTTTGGCACATTAAAATTCATAAATAACTGATTTCATAGATATAACTAATATTAATTTAACTTGTCTGCTAAGGATTGCAATTAGAAATGTACAATATTATGGCTTGCATCGAATTTTAGACTGTAATAGATTTTTTCAAACCGACGATCCTAGGATTGGATCATATACCTACATTCGAATCAATCTTCATGAAAATTGAATCGTAATTATGTAAGTATAGATTTTCAATATAAAAATCATTTTTTTATTTATTAGTGTGGCGTGTACGAAAGTGGCTCCCACTTTCGCAGGCGACTGTACAGTGTACAGCCCATATAATTACTTAATAGGATTTTCAGGGAGGGGTCGACGTAATGTTTTAGTTACAGTATTGCTGCATCACCTATATAAGAAGTTACATAATCGTACGATACTACTGCCCAGCCATGCCCCGAATTTCATCATAACAACAAAAAACGCAATGTACTCGTATACGACGCTATATCATTGCGAAAAACAGTTACCTACAGAAATATGCAAAGTTAGTTGAAAAAAAAATTGCCAATAGGCATTTCCTGTTTTTGTTGTACTAAAATACTATTTTGCTGCTATTTGTGAAAGAATCATCAAGTTTCTATAGGTGCAATAACTTTTTTAATGTCGACATTAAACTATAGAAGACAAACGAACTAAGCGCGGAAGTTTTCACGTTCAAATATGAACCTTATAATAGTCTAAAAAACATGCTAAGTGCAAATCTATGCGATTAGCACATTTTTGTGTTCTAGACCATCGAAATTACCATTTTGCTGATACGTGCGAAAATTAATGTACTTTGATCTTTCTGTACGTAGCATTTGTGTCTACGTACTAGATAGGTATTAATAAAATTTTAATTAGACTTTACAACCTTAGAAGTACCTCTCTAATTGTAGATTTCTAAGTATAACTAGATGGAAGATTGAAGCTTGCTGAGCTATCGGCAACTTCATTAAGCGCCCGCTCAGGCTATGTAATGATCTCCCTGCTGTAGTTTTCCTAAGTGACTACAATATGGTCACACACAGACCATGTGGGATACATCTGCGAGTGACATCTCTATTTTCACAAGCGTTGATAGATTACAGTAACTATTTGTTATCATGTGCCAGTTGTTTACATAACATAACATAACATAAACTCACGCCTATATCCCCGAAGGGGTAGGTTGAGGTGCTAGCACCCACATTTCGCCAGTTTATGTTATGTCCCAATAGTTGTTTGCAATGCGGTAAAATACGCTACCGAACCAACACGTAGAGCGGACATGATCTCAGTATCAACATACATTACTATGTAAGAACCTATTTATTCACGGTTCCGCTAATTTTCCTATTTCAAATTGCCTAGTTCGACCTTTAAGAACTAGGATTGATGTCCAACTAAGGCTTATCATGAAAACAGTTTTTCATCGAGTAAGTGTAAGTAGTTCAAGAGCGAAGGTGTAAGTTTTTGAATTTATTATCAAGATGCGGGTCAAGGTTCTGATTAACGATGGCAAAGATGGTAAAACACGGTCTTATTAGGTCATTGATAAGGTCGAAAGTGGTAGCGGTTAAAAAGAAATGATATAGTAAAAAATAACTATTCCAATTGTCCCATTGACCCATTTCCATGAGTAGGATCTAGAATTTTCTTAACTATTGGCTACCTAGGCCTGCAGACAAAGTGACATTCTACTAGTTTTTCGCTTCAAAGCAAAAAATAAAGTAATTAATTTATGGGAGTGACATTATTTGTTACATGTGACATGTCAACAAATAATTTCACTCTCATACATTTCGGACTTTCCACTATCGTTATAGCCAATGAAATGGCTAGACTAAAGACGCAACACTGAAGCTGAATTTTAGTGTAATTTCATTTAATAAAATTCGTAGTGTAAAATGTGTAATGAATGACGATTTCATTTCAATTGATGCCAGTTTGTCTCATTGGTGAATCCATTCTAGTGACGCGTGCGCAGCCGTCATACTCCACTTCCGATTAACGTAGATACAATTCGTAAGTATTGAGTCATTTCCTTTAAATGCCACATAAATTCAATAAATTCCAATAACTCGGCATATAAGGAAATAATCATAACTGTAAATGACTAATCCGATATTCGACAGACCAAAATACATGTCATTAAACACCTGTGTTTGTATCTTATCAATACGACGAATGCAATGTTATTGACATGTAACATTTTATCAGCCGCGGCATTTTCACGTTTACATACAACAATAAGATTATAACGATAGTAGTTAAGATTAACATGACAGACACTATGACGTCTGTACTGTGACACAGTTAAGGTGAATGGTTAAACTATAAAGTACCCATATCCTGAGATTTTTTTCGACTTCAACAGAAAACAAATTATGCTTATTTTTGTCCTTAGAATTTTGTAATTCCGTTACTTGCACTTTTCAGTGTCTTTTTGGTTATTGAAGCCTGTTATTTATTTTATTGTTTTATCTACGTAGTCGAGTTTTTTTTTAAATTTTATTGTTGACTATTACCAACAATAGATTATTGTTTATTAATTTTAATGTTTTGCTCCACAGGTAGGTAGTCGCAAATGAACTAGAAAATTTACTGTTTTCTCTATTAGGCTACTCAAACAAACATCGTAATTAGGTTAAATATAAAACTTGTTCGTAACTAGACCACAAAAAGTCCACAAGTTTCCAGCATGTCTTGATAGGATAAGGTGCGGGCCGCGTTGCTTCATCAGTAGCCATATTATAGGTACAGGGTAAATATTGCAACTGGGCGTGGGTGGCCAAATCCGAAACATGAGGAATACCTTTACAGAATAGGAATAGAGGAATGTCTTTACAGAATAAACTATTTTTTCTTTGACTGAAATAATTTAGAGCTTTTTGATGAAATTTACCCTTTATAAACAAAAAAAAGCTGTAAACAGAACCTACGTTATTCCCTTTGTCGCATAAATTTTAAGCTTCAATTTACAGCACACAAAGTGAAGCCCAAGGGCATACTGGCCGTGGCCCAAGCGAGCTAACCTAGACCGGCTCAAGGCCAACACAGAAATATTTTCATCAATTTTCAGCCGTTTAAAATGGCCTACAAAACGCAAACTAAAATTAAATAATTAAAACAAAAAGAAAGTAACAAACATGTTATACTTCATTCTGGGTATTATGGGTATTTAGCTCAAGGTTCATTTATACCTACCAGGATTTTTTTTACTACGACGCGTACAAAGAATTAGATCTTGAATAAGATTTGAATATTATAATTAAACCAACCAATGCCCGGTTTGTAATGCCTGAACTTCAGGTATATTGGGTGCACAATATTTAAAGCGTCCGGTATACAATGGCTCATAATGGACCACGACAAACCATTGGCGCACGATTGGCCATCGTCGTGGCGCACAACCGAGATGTTATCGGTTTTTCAATCACTACAAAGGCATCGTGGATAGTAATGAGCTATGCACCATTGTGTGAACACCTAAGTAATGATGGCCTACAGTTGCGCATGGCCCATCACTGACCAATTTGTACTGAGGACTTTATCAAAATTTAATGATGATTAAATAAATATTCTAGGACAAGTTAAAATAATATAATTTAGGCGTAGTTACTCTACAGAAAATCACAAAAAGGTCATTTCATTTCAGTCGTCCGTAGCAAAGACGAAGTATAAAGTGAAGATTACAAAAAGTCCCTAAAACTAGGACACCGAATAATTTAGACGAGTGTTTTTAGTATTACGTCATCCAGTCACGTAACGAGGACAATGCGGGTAGTGCGGATACTCCCCAAGGAATTTATAGCCTAACTTTCATATTATAAAGGTACCTACATAAGATACGCATTCATAGTACGTACCTACACTACCTACTGTTCTATTAGTAACTGAATTGCTACTAGATATATACTAAAGCAACCCACCCTCACTTAGCTTCAGTTTATACAAGTTTTTCTAAGTCATCGTAATTTTCACGTTAGCCTATAGCCATCGGCGCTAGGTAATATATCTTCCAAATGGTGAAAGAATATTTCCAATAAATGCAGTGGTTCCGATGATTATCCCAGACATAATAATAAGCAAGCTCATAAAATTCGGCATATTTATAATTTTAGTACAGGATAGACTGATGCTACCTTCGGCTCCGCCTGCGTTTAAACTCAATATCGTTAAAAAGTTCAAGAAAGAAATTGACTATAATATGAACGTCAATTCCCTTTATTGATCCTTGATTGGACTCTATGATATGGAAACTAAGAGACGGTGGCGTGTTAAGGTACCTTTTTTCAATTAGCGGGTAGTTGACCTACGTTTTTTAGACTGGGGGTTAAAATAAAACTAATCAGTGACGTGATAGAGCAATGGTTATAGTAAGCAGTTTAGTCAGGTACTTCAACTGAAAAATCTGCATACATATACTCGCGGCTATATTGTCGAAGAAGAAGGTAGATGCAGACCATATACCCACAGTTCGTTGTCACATTCAGTCCCACGTAAATAGGGTATAGGGTGCCTGCCTATTACCTTAATGGGACAGACACCAAGTGACAATCAGCTCCAAATGTCTTATAACTTGCAGTGGTGAAAATTATATCCCTCAGGTCGACTTTTACTACTTTTCCTAAAAGATATGCAGCTGACGCAATGATTTTCTCTCATCCAGGTTACAATAAAAAAGTCCAAATTAAATGAAGTTCAACCCTAGTATTTTTAAGTCAAGTTTCCAATCAACTCTCCTGGAAAGTACTTCTCAGAAATCGTAAAGGAGTAAAACCTTACGATACGCAATCTGAAAGTGTTTCGGACTTTTTATTACAACCAATTGCATTGGCAAATGCAATGCAATGGCATTCAATTGCCTTGAAAGTAATTTAAATAGTAAGTTGTCTCAATCTAGAATAAAGTAGGTGCTCGTATTTCAGTTTTTATTTTCTGATTGTATGTCATCAGAAGTACAAAGGTTCCTGTCAGATCCTGATAATTAATTTCTTTTTGCATTAACTCATTATTTGCTAGTTTATCAACAATTGACAATACCTAGCCTTTATAACAACAAGGTCAAAGGGCACTTCTTCTGGACTTTATCATCCGTAGTGATTATAGTAATTGAGAGAATTATAATGTGAATCATGGTTATCAAACGAAATCTAAACCAGTTTTAATACTACGGCAAAAAATCCGAAGTATTTACTATTTCCTCATAAATATCATTATAGCTAATATTTGAGCAATTCCGGTAGCATAACAACACGATAAATCTAATGTTTTCAAAGAGGAAACGAACATTTATAAAACAATCATCTGCATAGCGAATACATTTAGCAAAATTCCAACATAAATGGAGGAAAATACATTGTGTTCAAGAATGTCATTATATCCTTTTTCATTATATCGCATTTATTTTAATGTCGGAATTACAATTAATTGAGCTTTATCCATCAATACAATAGCATTTACCATGACTTATTACTGGGGGCCTAGACAAAGTCACATTCTACTAGTGGAATCGCTTTTAAACGAATTGTCAAAATGTATGGAAGTGGCATTGTTTGTCGACATGTCACGTGTAACAAATAATATCACTCCCATACATTTCGAACTTTTGACAATTCGTTTCGAAACGATTCCACTGGTAGAATATGAGTTGTCTAGACCCCCCGATAGTAATAATTTGTAGAATACTTTAGCTATATTATAAACACACATTCCAATTACACATACATTTTGATAATAAAAAATCCCGCATATAATTAACTAACAAGTTTACATGTTACAAGGTGAATAAAGTCTCAAACAAACTGGGAATCACAAAAAAGTGAACAAGACCTTGCGAGATATTAGATTTGTAGACAAACATCACAAGCAACACAAAATATGTCCTGCGACATTTTAAGGAACTGATGTCAAATCTATAACTCTACAGTCAGACCAGGAGCCCCAGAAATAGTCGCATTCTATTGGCTATAACGCCAGTGGCAAAGTCCGAATTGTATGGGAGTGAGTGACATTATTTTATGGGTACCTATGTCATGTGTAACAAATAATGTCACTTTCATATTTCGGATTTTTTTGTGTTCGCTTCGAAACGATTCCATTAGTAAAAGTTTTTTTATCAAAAATCCTGTTACTATGTTACGGGACATCCAAAAACCTTTTGAACCAACAAAGCAAAAGGAATACCGCAACGGAATACAAATATAGAGCTCGATCGATACCTACGACTGTACGAGATGAGGTCGTCCGAAGGTTGATATTCAGGTTTAGAATTTACGATCAGGCAGGATTTCGCAATCCAATCCAATGAATTTGACTGTCATAATGATAATTCAATTTTGACATTCAAACGTAATACTTACTCATACCAAATTGGAAAATTCGTAAATTATTTGGTGTTTTATGTCTGCACAAGAGTAAGAGTTTACACGTACATTTCATTACAGGCAATAAAAAGCACCTAATACGAATTATTAATTATTATTGAGCTGTGTGATGCCGGCTACGAATAGCAGCACCCCATCTCTTCCCGTGGGTGTCGTAAGAGGCGACTAAGGGATTCCAAGCCAGAGGATGGGCAGCAGCATCCTCTGTGTACTTAACGTCTTTCTGCGATCGCCAACCCGCCTGCCAAGCGTGGCAATTATATGGCAAATACCCCAAAATGATCTACACACATAAACCCCGGCCCCCAGTACCCGGCAGCCCCGCTATTCCTGACTTAGGTAGCGGTCATGGTTACGGCGGAGCAGGGGGTGCGAAGAATCCCCGGCAGAGGCATGGCTACCACAAACGACGACCCCTGGCCCTGGCAACATATAACACGCGCACACTGCGGACCGACGAGAAGATCACGGAACTCGAGGAAGGATTGAGCAAGTTACGATGGGATATCGTAGGATTATCCGAAGTCCGAAGAGAGGGCGAGGACTCGATAATTCTCAAGTCCGGAAACTTGCTCTATTTCCGGGAGGGCGATCAGCAGTCCCAAGGCGGTGTCGGGTTTATCGTTCACAGATCCCTCGTGAACAACGTACTGAAGATCGAGAGTGTGTCGACCAGGGTAGCGTACCTTATACTCAGAATTTCCAAACGGTATTCGATGAAGGTCATACAGGTATACGCTCCGACCTCGACGCACCCCGACGACGAGGTAGAGGCTATGTATGAGGATATCTCCAGAGCCATACATAGCACTAAGACTCACTTCAACGTTGTCATGGGGGACTTTAACGCGAAACTGGGTAGACGAGGCGAGAATGAGCTGAGGGTGGGAAAATTTGGATTTGGACAACGAAACCCCCGGGGACAGCTGCTTGCTGACTTCATGGAGAAGGAAGGACTCTTTATGATGAACTCTTTCTTCATGAAGCGCGAGCACCGTAAATGGACCTGGGTGAGTCCCGATGGTGCTACAAAAAATGAGATCGACTTTATCATGTCGACAAAACGGCATATATTCAATGACGTCTCTGTGATCAACAGGTTGAAAACCGGATCTGATCACCGTATGGTACGGGGCACATTGAATATCAACGTAAAGGCCGAAAGATGTCGAATGATGAAGTCCACGCTCCGCCCAGCACCTGTCGAACTCCAAGACCCCGAGAGCTTTCAGCTTGCACTACAAAACCGCTTCGATTGCCTAGGCGATTGCGTAGACGTGGACGAATATTGTAACAGGTTCGTGGATACTGTCCATACGGTTGGGCATAAGTTCTATAAGCCCCTCCGTACAAAAAGAACAAAGAAGATCTCCGACCCTACCCTCAAGCTTCTGGAAGATAGACGCAGGATGACCTTGCAGTCTTCCGGTGATGCTTCTGCCTGCGGGCGGCTCAATAGACGGATCTCTAAGGCTCTAAAACGCGACCTACGCCAATTTAATACTGACCGTATTAAAGAGGCTATAGAGCGGAACAAAGGTTCCAAAGTGTTCGCAAGAGATCTATCTATAGGGCAAAGCCAGCTAACGAAGCTAAAGACCGAGGACGGCAGGGTCGTGTCATCCAAACCGGAGCTTTTGGGAGAGATTGAAAAGTTCTACGGACAGTTGTACACGACTACACAACCACCTGTTACAAATCTGGCGAAAGACCCAAGAGCTAGATTAACTCGACACTATACAGAGGATATCCCGGACATCAGCCTGTACGAGATTAGTATGGCTCTCAAACAGCTCAAAAACAACAAGGCACCGGGTGATGACGGAATAACGGCGGAGCTTCTGAAAGCAGGTGGCAAACCGGTGCTGAAAACCCTTCAGAAGCTCTTTAACTCTGTCATCCTCGAGGGTCAAACGCCACAGGCATGGCACAGGAGTGTGGTGGTACTGTTCTTCAAAAAGGGTGATAAGACCCTGCTGAAGAATTACAGGCCCATCTCACTCCTGAGCCATGTCTATAAGTTGTTCTCGAGAGTCATTACGAACCGTCTCGCTCGCAGGCTTGATGACTTCCAGCCTCCCGAACAAGCCGGGTTCCGAAAAGGCTTTAGTACCATGGACCACATTCACACGCTGCGGCAGGTTATACAGAAGACCGAAGAGTATAACCAGCCTCTATGCTTAGCGTTCGTGGACTATGAGAAGGCTTTCGATTCGATCGAGATAAGAGCTGTGCTACAGTCCCTCCAGCGGTGCCAAGTTGACTATCGGTATATCGAAGTGTTGAAGAGTTTGTACGAAAACGCCACTATGTCAGTTCGTCTCCAGGATCAAAACTCGAAACCAATTCGCCTTCAGCGCGGCGTGAGACAGGGAGACGTTATATCTCCGAAACTGTTCTCCGCCGCTCTGGAGGATGTCTTCAAGCTTTTGGACTGGAGGGGTCTGGGCATCAACATCAACGGCGAGTACATCTCTCACCTTCGATTTGCTGACGATATTGTAGTCATGGCTGAGACCCTGGAGGACCTTAGCACAATGCTCTGCGACCTCAATAGAGTCTCTCAACAAGTGGGTCTAAAAATGAACATGGATAAGACGAAAGTTATGGCCAACATCCGTGTTGTACCCACTCCTCTGAAGGTTGAAGACTCTATTCTCGAAGTTGTAGACGACTATGTTTACCTGGGACAAACAGTCCAGCTAGGTAGGTCCAACTTCGAAAAAGAGGTCAATCGACGAATCCAACTCGGTTGGGCAGCGTTCGGGAAACTACGAGCTATCTTCTCGTCCCAAATTCCGCAGTGTCTCAAGACGAAAGTCTTTGACCAGTGTGTGTTGCCAGTGATGACGTATGGAACTGAGACGTGGTCGCTCACGATGGGCCTCATAAGAAGGCTCAAGGCCACCCAAAGGGCAATGGAGAGGGCTATGCTCGGAGTTTCCCTGCGTGATCAAATCAGAAATGATGAGATCCGCAGGAGAACCAGGGTCACCGACATAGCTCTCCGAATTGCGAAACTCAAGTGGCAGTGGGCGGGGCACATCGCTCGTAGAGCCGACGGCCGATGGGGCAAAAAGGTTCTCGAGTGGCGACCACGAACCGGAAGACGTGGTGTGGGCAGGCCTCCGACAAGGTGGACCGACGACCTGGTAAAGGTCGCGGGAAACCGCTGGATGCGAAAAGCGCAGAACCGGTCGTCGTGGAGATCATTGGGGGAGGCCTTTGTCCAGCAGTGGACGTCCTTCGGCTGAGAGATGAGATGAGATGAATACGAATTAGAATGTTTTATTATACCGAAATGAAGTATAGAAACAATTTATGGGATATAAACGGATTTGTAATTAAAAATACATAAGCATAAGCAATAAACTAAGCATACTAAAAATGTTTAGAATTACTACTATTGATACTGAAATTAAAGGAAAATATAGAAAGTCTAATGCTGCATCAAATAAAATCTATGGCAACTGGAACCGATGGCTTGGTTGCTGAATCAACGTGCTCTCGGTGGCGTGGAGGAGTCTCTATGTGCTAAAAATGGTCACCTACCCTAACTAACTGGCCAATATTTCTTAATTTTGCAACGTGTTAACCTACTCGGTTATCACTTGCTCACGAGTAACGAGCACTTCTTACCATTTAGTGGTGTGAAGTCATATTGCTGTGCGCGAGATAAAGGCTTATTTATTTTCTAAGAGTAAAAAAATATTTGGAAGCTGTGAAAACTTGAGACTGTTAAAAATATATAGTAACTAGAAACATGATTGTCATTATTGGCACACAATCATGTGAACTGAAATGAAGCGACAATATAAGTTGGCATTGGATAACATTGCTAACAAAGTAACAGCCATAGGAAAGAACCAAATATATTCACCGGATATCTGGTTTAGATATGATCAGCGATGATGGCGAATATCGGAAAAATCCTGAATACATAATATCTACAAATAAAGTTGAGGAGGTTAATCTGATTACATACAAGGTTATATTTACTGTCAAGGTATTTGAATGTCCCAAGAGACTACGACGAAGATATTTGGACGCAATGGATCGGAATATTTCCAAATAACGTTCTCGCATAGCAACAGATTGGATGTCTGTAACGGAATTATCAGCTGATGATATACCTACTCGTAATTGGTCGATTATTCATAAACATATCGAGTACGCATTGGAAGCGTCAAAAGTAGATGAGGATTTTCAGAAATATTATTATAATCTGTGCAAATTATTGTGCGTATGCGTATATTAACAAAGTAGGGATATTTAAATTTCATTGGTCTTAAAATAACTATTAATTTTATTAAAATCTAGGTGGGTACGCATAGTGGGTGGATACGACGTAAAGGACTGAGGAGATGACATCTGACAGGAACGTATGGAGGAGAAAGACATGTTGCGCCGACCTCAAATGATTGGGACAAGGGCAGGTAGACGATGAGTCTAGACGTAATTAAATTTTTATGCACTGTAATAAAAATAAAAATTAAATTTACTTCATTGTATTTATTTAACTAATCATTTTTAACAAATCAGAAAGCTTTTATATAGAGAATGGCGTCATTATATAGTTTTAAAAATATCGTTAGACTTTACTGACGTGCATGTATTTTATGTTAATTATGATAGAACAGGAAGGAAACGAAGTATGATGAACAGGTTGTGTATTTTCGTAGAGCGGTTAATATTATTTGATTTATGAGGAGGATGACTTCATAGCGCAATTCGGATTAAAGGCGGTGGCGGTTCTCGTATCAACTGGGGTTAATTTCCGTTTCGCTGTTTCTGCCATACATAGGTATTATTGGAATCAAATATACCTCACTCAGGACCTATGTCCGTGGTGCTTATCTCTTTTATATACCTATTGCATATTTGTGTCTGTCTCCCGTTTGCTTAGGAAAAAGGTGGATTCAATATATTTGTAACTCCTACAATTTACTTCAAATGACTCTCTGGTGGCTATCAGGGTGCTCTTGCCTAATCATGAGCGCATGGCATAACCTGCAGCTGACTGCACAGCAAAGATACAGCGGTGATTTATCAAAGATTTAAAATTGCCTACATGTTATTTATTGCATAAATACTCTCGTACCCGGATGTTTAGCAAAAACAAGAGCAACAAACCGACTTGCAAATTCTTCGGTACAAGGACGCCTAGATTTCTACCTGCTTTTTAGAAAAAACTTTGACACTAATCTTAACATCAACAGCATCCAAAGATTCACAAATTCGTGCGAGCCTTTATCGTACAATCAACACACTATTATTGTGAAACACAAAAGAACCTCCTACCCTCTCTCGCATTCGCGTGGCTCAAATACTACGTCATGTTATTGCGTGTAGGTACCTATCGTTCACAGGTCCAAAAATAGAAACCTGACTAATGATTTATATTCGACGGACCCGACATGCCATGCCGGAAACTTTAAAATGAAAAACTGACTACTAAGGGACTTGATAAAAATATATTCAAAAATCTCAGTTTAGTCTCGATCTCATGTCGACCTCCCAAATGCCAAAAAGGTATAAGTACTTGAAACCAAAAGAATACCTATTTCACATTTGGGCGTTCGACACGAGATCGAGACTAGACTGGAACTGAATTTTGAACATATTTTTTACGAAAATTTATTATGTCATGTCATGCATGCGTGGTTTCTATCAGCGTTTTTTTGCGGACGCAGTCAGGGTTACCATCCGTCAGGATTAATCCGGACATGTCCGGACTTTTAGGCACTTGTCCGGACTTTGTCCGGCTTTTTAATTTGTCCGGACTTTTTAAATTAGATGGTATATCTTCTACTAAAACTGTAGAAAGGTCAATTCTGTACATTAAATATAAATGTACAAAATAACTATAGGGGGATGATTGGTGATCGATACAATACTAATGCAAAAAATAAAATCAGTAAGTTGTTTGTCTTTCTGTCTGTCTGTATGTGCACGTATGAATCAGAAACTGCTGGAGGGATTTTGATCAAACTTGGTTCGATTATAGTGTTCATACTTCTGGGCCTATAATATATTATATTACCCAGAAGTATGAACACTATAACTATACTTTTTATACAAACTCATACCCGTGACTTCGGCCGTATTAGTTTTAGGTCGTTTTTGGCCATATCTCTGGTTCTACTTAACCAATTATGGCAATTACAACCAAACATACGGTAAATTTTGAGTCTAAGCAAGACCTTTCTAATAAATAACCGCATCAAAATCCGTTCGGTAGTTTTCGGTCGTCACGAGAAGCGATGGACGAAAAAACAACTCTTAGAATCGCGATATTTCAGGAATGGTAATTCTTAGGAAAAAACCATGGAGACTATTTTTGTAGATAATTTTAAGATCTACAACTTTGGTCTGATGTTTTTTTTATAAAATTTCCGTTTTGGACAAAAATTCAAAAAACCTCAAGTTTTGACTTATGACCCCGAATAATTTTTGTAGCACACCATAGGATCGATGAGGATTTGTAAAATATTATTTGTAATGGCAAATCCCAGCTTTCTACTAAAATTTGGCTGTGGGAATTTATGTTATTTTTATCTATGTGACAGGCGTTTCAAGTCAAACCCGCCTGCACCTCGCATCCTACCCCCCCCCCCCCCCCTTGCTACTTACAACGAGGTGTCCGGACTTTTATCGAATCGTCCGGCTTTTTGTCAGGACTTATCAAATTCCTAAATGGTAACCCTAGACGCAGTACATCAAAAGTCTAACAAAAGCTGGACAGGTTGGAATGCTGTATATTTGGCCGGATGCTTATAAACTGAACATATGCCTGGGTACCCTAATCGCGCGCCTAAAATTTCTATTTGCATAGTCATTGTTATGGCTAGGTCACGCAATGATCGAGCAAAAGCTTATGCTATTATATTCTGTGGTATAAGTAAGAAGTTTATCATTAAGACGCTGTAAGATATCGATATTTTACAAGTATTGTTTCGAAATAGAGAGGAATGTGCGTCTATTGATTACCTTATTAGAATCCTTAACATCAGGTGTTTACTATCAATCGTAATCTAAAACATAAATAGCAACAACAATGAAGAGATAATAACATCACTGCACGTGTTATGATATCATATCAGTTCGATAAAATTTGGAATACGTACAAAGTTTGGCTGTTGCCCAGCCAAACAATTTAATTAACTATTAAAAAATTATAGGTAACCCATGATATAACTGTATTCCTATATAGGGTATCGCATTCCCGAGATAAAACGGTCACACGAGATACACCACACAAGCCTACATCATTACCAGTAGAGAAAAATAATTGCCAACCTATATGAATCTGATAAAACAGTGAGGTTTTAATTAATAGTTATATTAATATTATTATGTAAAAATTTCGTGTAATTAGACAAACAAAACGATCATTTAAAAGGTTTAGATATATTTTTAAACAGACCGGTGACTGAAAATGTTCCCAGATTCGTGTTTTGTTACAATAAAGTGACAATTGGATAGTGACGTACCTATGCATAATATAGCGTTCCCAGAATGACAAACCATGTTTTCCTAAATCATGAGCAAGCCTAGGTAACAATACCCATGTAGACTATGACAGTCGAGGTAAATCTATCAGCTTAATTCTGTCATTGTCTTTAAATATTACTACTTTTTTGTATACTACGTAGGTGGTAGACAAGCACACGGCCCACCTGATGGGAAGCGGTCACCGTGGCCGTGTTGGGGAGACTAGGAGGGGTACAGTGAGCTCTGGCTACCCTACTTACCGGCGGGAGCACAACATCTCCCTTCTAATGATGATTGAATACTAATTTCATGTATGAATTTATTTAAATTCTCTGTTAAATTACACCACGCAAACCTCTATCGTACCCATTTCGAACAATGGCACAAATTGTCATCATCGAGACACCTGCCATAAAACAAAAACTTTACAGCGATTTATTTTCAAATTCTTTTCATCTTATTATAATATCATTCATAGGATAATATTAGATATCGTACGATAGTTTTAATAAATAAATACTAAGTACTTCATATTAGTTTATATACGTCCTGTATACATATTACGTCACATCAACGTGCGCCTACTTCTGCAGACAGGCCTTTGTGAATAAATTTATTTATCTCGATATAGATACTTTTATATCGAAAATCGTCAACACTAAAAATCAACCTGGATTTTTGCCGATGCATCAACGTAGAGCAGTACCAGAAGGGGTTACAAACCACCATTTGCCAATGCAAATGATGCCATTTTGTATCGTAAGGACGGATTTTTGGAAATTTCAATTCTAGTGGTGTAAAATAGAAAATGCAAATCCTCCAGAACGGATCCAACATTTATGTCAATCAATCAATCGTCTATTGCAGTCCACTGCTGGACATAGGTCTCTCCCAATTTAGCAGGAATTTGATCACAACAAAAATGTAACGAATGTCTGAACTGATTACCTACAACATTATTATTAATAGCACTACGTATTTCAAACTCTATATTTAAAACCATAATAATTATAGTTACGTAATGTGAAGTTTTGATTCAAATTCCAAATGTTAGCAAACTCGTGGTCGTTGTGTTTGTCGTAACAATGAGAAGTATCAACAAATAGGTGAATAGTTCCATTGATAAATAATAACTGGGTGATAGATATTCAATTCATCATAAATGAAGGATATCGTATACGAATTCACCGCTAGAGGCGTTAATGTAGCGTGAGGTCTCCGAAATGTCACTGCGTGAAAATACGTCGATTCTAAAATAACAATGTAAATACTCGTATTTTGCAATAACTGAGAATAATAATTATGGCAATGCATAAAACCGATAGTCCTCATTATATCAAAAAAGTTTTCATGTAAATTATACTACTTGATTTGTAAGGTGAGTTCATTGTTACAAGTTGAGTCAGTTTACAACCTGAAGGTACTGTCCTTTACGATTATATTCGAATTGTATGAATCAACCGAGGAACTGTTTAAACAAGTGAATGCAATAAGCATCATAGCAATTACTTCTGTTAAAAAAAATGTATATCTACCTATAATACTTTCAAATCATATACCTACTTAATTAAATGATGTTCATTGAAAAGATAATAAAAAATTGTCAATGACTATTAAATGTAAAACAACCCAAAAATAGATTCCGGAAATACAGAATTAGATTTTGTTAAATTATTCACATAAATATAAATTATAGGAAATGGTTATCAATATCTAGTTAGCCTTTAATTAAAAACGCTCATTATTAACGAGAAAGATTGTTAGTGAATAATCAGTAGTCGGGTCGTGTAGGTACATATTATGTTAACGTTTTCATTAGCTTCAGTGGCTGAATGTAAAGAAATGATGAATCGAATTTCATCAAGCTCCAATTATCGTATACACAACAACATCATCAGCAGTATCTACCTGCCCTGACTCTTTTATTTGGGGTCGGCGTAACATGTCATTCTCCTTCATACATTCTTGTCAGATGCCATCTCTTCAGTCAGTCCCTTCCTTTCCATATTCTCTTTCACGCATTCTAACGCTTACTTAATGACTTTATCAGCACTAAATTAACAACATTGAGCAGATTGGATAATGGAGTCAAGACGTGGAAAGTAGAACCCTCCCACAGCTACTACTAAACTCCTTGAGTTTTAACTGGATTGTATAGTTCTTCAAATTATTTCTTTTTACAAATGTCGCTGAAATCCTGAATCCTGTTTTCGTTTTTTGCCATGCCATGGCCATTGACAAGAGAGAAATACCTCGTCAATGACGATTTCCTGTCCTTATAGAAAACAATATTTGTACTACGTTATATATAACTCGACCTTCTCTAAAAATAGATTTAGGAAATATAAAATTAGACTTGCTAAAATATGCACATAATAGGAAATGGTAATCAATAAAGAGTTAACCTTAATTCATTAAATTATACGATCGAATTGTTCTAGAACATTCAGTAGTCGTTCGAAAAATGTTTTTTTTTAATTACCTAGGTATATTCGCTTTTACACAAAAATAATACTTACTGAATTTCAACGAATTCTCGCATTTATTTTCTCACCATATTCTTTATTGAAGATGACATCTGACAGGAATGTATGGAGAAGAATGACATGTTGCGCCGAACCAAATTGTGACAAGGGCAGGTAGATGATGATTCTTCAATAGCTATCAATATCCTTAATGGGGGCTTATTTAATTTAACGGATCCCGATATGTTACATTTCATTGATAAATAAATACATCGTTGCGAGAACGGCATCAGTAGGTACTTTATGCGGGCGGAGCCGCGGGCATCAGCTGTTATATTTATAAATATCCAGCAATGACCTCAGAAGGTCGAGGAGAAGTAAACATTTGTACAAAGTTAAGGTCGTCTATTTTTAATTTCTGACCAACTCTTCAAAGTACCTGCTTTGTTCAAATGTATTTCCTGTAGGCCTCAATGCCTTGATGGTTCTGTGGTAAAAGCGCTCGTGAGATCGTAAGGTCTCGACACCAGTAACATGGTACTGGGTTTTTTATTAAGAAATTATTATTCATTCAGTCATACACTTCTTAGAAATGCACCGATCTAATACAAGAAATTAGGCATAATAAAAATAATGGTAGTACATGATTAAAAATAAATAAAAAACAGTCTTTTTCAATAAAAATTGTAGGAAAAAATGCAAATCTACTAATCGTTTAAAAATGTATTAAGATAAGAATAAACCTAATTTTATTACTCTTTAACTAATATTAACTTATTATTACGTTCAGTTAAATAATTTATTTTAACTATAGAAAAATATTAATTTCATAATAAACATTGCAAGAAATTGCGCCGAATTCATTCAGCGCAATTTCTAACACCGAGTGTTAGGAAATCCTGTCAATAAAATGTTGTTAGCCAATAACAGCTCATCGGATATCCTGTCAAGCAATAACGTTAACGATAACTAGTTCGTTAGTTTTATTGGTTTGCTACGAGAATTCTAGAAGTTTCAATGAAAAACTATGTATTTGGAACAATGGGTATCGATAACATAGAGCAACTGGTGATCCAAGAGTATGCTTATAGCATGCTTTTCACAGCACGAACAGCTCTGCTCAAGCAGAGCAGTACAAATATCTTTCTTAGGACCGATTTCATGACACAATATAAGCGTAATCAGATGAAACTAAACAATCTATAATATTGTTATAAGGCTGAAGACTGAAGAATTTGTTTGTTTGAACCAGTTTGAACGCGCTGATCTCAAGAACCACTAATTCAAATTGATAAGTTATTTGTGTTGAATTGTCTGTTCATCGAGGAAGGCTATATATCATCATGTCAGTATTCAGGGAAGCGGAGCAGTAATCAATATGTCAACAAATCGGGCAAATTTTCATGCATTATTGGAAAAAAAACCTAAAGGCATGCATTGGTATGGATAGGTGCCACAGTGACGAAGTATGTCACGGGCGAAGCCGCGGGGGCAGCTATTACAAAAGAAAAACAAACATAAGAACGATACCGTAATGATACGATGTGTCAGCATTTTGTTATCTACCACTGATGGAAACAGTGTAAGAAACGTAATTGTTTTTGTGTCTCCAGATAATTACGGTTCAAGGTCGTTTGAAAACGTACGATAATATTTTACTTATATAAACTTATGGACATTGTAACTGTTGCCGACTGGGAACTTGTCTGTAGGTACACCCAGTAACATTACAACGACGGCGGATACTTCTGAACCAGTCAGCCTGTGAACACGGATAGTCATCATTCAAGTCTACCCAATTACATCCAAAGCTTACTTATGGTTTTCCGGCAGTAACTGCCGCCTGAAACACCTCATTCCGAAAGGAAAACTATGTTTACAATGAAGTTCGATTTGGCTTCGAAAATCTTTATGGACCCTATGCAGAATCAGACAGTTCAAAAGATACTATAATCGACTTAATCCCGTAATCTAAAGCCGACGACAACTAGACACATGACGTCGATTTGCATAAAAAAAAGTTACTTCTATGCCACCCATGGCTATTAATGGATGCACAGGTCAAGTTCTGTCGGAAACTAGAACTTTTGTGACGTCATTGTGGCATGAGGATGCCAAAAATAGCAATACTGAACAAAGCAACCCGGTGACCCAGTTAAGTGCCACGTGCCCTTGAGGGGGCTAATTTAAGTCCTCGATAACTGAACTGAAAAGCAGAATTATAATACTACATGTCCCGTTAGGGAATTACAGGACATAAAAAGCTGCAGAGATACGAAGGAAACGTTCGGTATTCTAGTTTGTCTGAAGAAATTTCGTAAACAATGCTTCAGGAAGCACTGAGACGTAAAGAGTGCTGAAGTGAGGGCATTCCTGAAGACCATTCTGAAGTCCATTAGTTGGCAATGTGAAAATACCCCTGGAGTTCGAACCTTTTTGTAAACAGATAACAGTTTAAATGGAATAGTTTGCAGCACTCAGTAATACGAGTATTAATCATCTCTATTATGTGTAGAAATAACAGTGAAAAAAATTGGAAAAATCAACAATCAGAACGTATCAGCGACATTCCGCTGTAAATCTGAGGTCTACGATAAGTCATAGGTACGGCTTACCAAAACCTTTTAAAAATACCGACATTACAAACAGCAGCCAGACAACTTATAATTTCAAATTGGTAGTATTGTAGAACGCACTTCTGATAATCTCAATATCATCGTCCAGTCGTCAACAATTAAAAAAATGATAAAAATTCATAGAGTACGTAACTTATAGAGTAGAGCACAATTTGATACTTGTAACGCCGCAACTTTTAGGAGAAATGTTCTAGGATTCATACCTACTTATAGTGATCAAATTTCATAATCAAGTCGGATCAAAATTTTGTACTGATAACAGAGTCGGTCTTAGAAGTGGAAGTTAGAGCTAGGTACTCACTTTTGCAGCTGCTTCTATTGGTAACGCTGTTCCATTGTAAGAGCAGTATGTGCTTTTACCATTCGCGTCTTCTAGTTTACACATGCCATACCACACACAGTGGCCTTCAGCGGTAGCTGATGGTATCTGTAACAAAAACATAGGAAATTTAGTTTAAATAATAATTTCGTAAATAGAAGTAATGATATTAATTCTTGTGGTCAGGAAAATATAACAAGAATAGTATGAACAAGCTGGTATTTCTGTGACGCTGAAGATAGCAGGCTCACTCTCTATTACACCAATAGAATCGTCTATGTCAACATGAATGAAATAAATCGAAGCTTATTTTTGTATGTCAATTCTGGCAAATATTTTCCAACCAAGGCATTTCTAGTACTTTATATAGCCATGCTGTATTGAGGAATCTTTAGAAGTGAATTTAATTTAGTTTGCAAACTCGGGATGACGTTTAAGAACGTTTTAAACAACACTTGTCACAATATGCAAAGATTACACACTAATCACACTATTACATCGCTTTTTTCACGAGATATTATTATCACTTTACTGAATAAATGATATTTTAATTGACTGAAAAAATAACCTTCGTCGCCTTGTTTTGTCTGTACAGTCAACAAATCAATTTAAACATAGTTTTTTTCCCGTAATGTGATACTAACAGCTCAATTTGCTGTCATCTGCGTAATTCTTTTATTTTGAATCTTTTAAATGTGAATTTAAACAAGTAACACTTAACAACTACATGGTCATATGACAATTAAAGCTTAAGACCTGGCAGCATTGTTAGCAGTGATTAATCGAAGTACGAGTAGTAGCGAGTAAATTAATTGCTAAGGCATCGACCTTTCCAATAGAGGTGGAGGGTTCGACCTATTCGTTATAGTATAAGATCCCGTTAAGAACGACCTTCACCGAGATGCTTATTTAATGAAACATATTTTATATTTAATTTAATATGTCAATAAATATAATCCATATGGGTTGCCTAGCAAATTTCAGTCCAGAGTATGTTTAATTAATAATTAAAAAAAAATATTTTTTTAAACATTTCACCGGTATGATTATTAGATAAATTCTATACCAATCGAAAGTATGAAGCCCATAGAATACACAAACGTTAGGTTGCCTATTCTTTTCCGGTCACAACTATCGGGTTGCCAGGTATAAACAGGTAAATCTGTACTAGCATTTTGCAACGTTCTGTTTATTGGATGAAATTTAAATGAAATTAAAGATTATTTTATTCTGAACACGGTGGTGTAGGGTTGCCTGCGAAAAATAAGTCCAGAATTGCGGTTGTCGAATTTTAAAAAGTTAAATATTGCTCCGAGTGAATGTGTGCGACTGAGAGGTCCCAACCAACCATCTCATGCGATAGAAGAGGACACAGCATAGCGGCTGTTTAAAGTTCGGCCATTTATTATTATTATTATTATATATATATTAATATACAGGGTGAATTTTTCAAAAGGGCTTGGATGGCCAAATCCGAAACTATAAGGAATAGCGAAAAATGCTCAAAGGAGTCACGAGCCCGATTTTGATGATACTTAAAACCTCATCATTAGATTTTTGAAAAACCAATAATCCAAGCCAGGAATCGAACCTGTTGATTTTGAAAAAAAAACACACCCTATATTATTACACCATGCGATAGTGTTGCTAGTAAGGATCTTATTCTGGGAAGTAATGACATACCGCAAACTAAAGGAAAGAGCTCATCTTTAACAAAATACATTTTATTTTTCTTACATTAACTGATTAATTGTTCAAAATCAATCAGCTCGCCCCCCGCTGTGCCATCTGCTAGTCAGAGGGACACGTGGAGAGCCTTGGAACAGCCCTCTAGCTAGAGGGCCACTCCCACCCCGGCCGGATTGGCCGCAGGCAGCAGCGTCTCCCGGCACAGGACCATGCCTTACAATAAAATTGTCGTCAAACTGCTGAATCAAAATCTCTTTTAGGGCTATTATGGGCTGGAGCTCCATCTTGTTTAAAAAAAAACATCAATCATTAATCATAATCATTCTGAGTATAATTTAAAACACGGAATAGTTACGATCGTTTCTGGGATTTTGAACGAAACAAATAGGTACATGAAACATGAATTTTATTAAATTCCAAATTTTCCTTAAATTTGCCGTATATCATTACTTCGCAGAATTTGTTCCTTAACAGCGACACTATCGCATGGTGTAATAATAAAGGGTGTGTTTTTTTTTTCAAAATCAACAGGTTCGATTCCTGGCTAGGATTATTGGTTTTTCAAAAATCTAATGATGAGGTATTAAGTTTCATCAAAATCGGGCTCGTGACTCCTTTGACCATTTTTCGCTATTCCTTATAGTTTCGGATTTGGCCATCCAATCCCTTTTGAAAAATTCACCCTGTATATATAATAGTATTATATATGTGTCACTATAACCTTCTTTTTTACTAAAGATGTATATATACTTTAGTGTCACATAAAAAATATACACATAAATAATTAATTGATAAAAAAAAAAAAAAAACTTTTTCTCTATTTTAATAATAAACAACTCCAAAATGATGCATAGTCTATCGCTATCGTTTTCTTTTCCAAGCCCAAATAGCATGCACACTCTCTTTCTTTAAATGGCCGGACTTTAAACAGCCGCTATGCTGTGTCCTCTTCTATCGCATGGGATAGTTGGTTGGGACCTCTCAGTCGCACACATTCACTCGGAGCAATATTTAACTTTTTAAAATTCGACAACCGCAATTCTGGACTTATTTTTCGCAGGCAACCCTACACCACCGTGTTCAGAATAAAATAATCTTTAATTACATTTAAATTTCATCCAATAAACAGAACGTTGCAAAATGCTAGTACAGATTTACCTGTTTATACCTGGCAACCCGATAGTTGTGACCGGAAAAGAATAGGCAACCTAACGTTTGTGTATTCTATGGGCTTCATACTTTCGATTGGTATAGAATTTATCTAATAATCATACCGGTGAAATGTTTAAAAAAATATTTATTTTTAATTATTAATTAAACATACTCTGGACTGAAATTTGCTAGGCAACCCATATGGATTATATTTATTGACATATTAAATTAAATATAAAATATGTTTCATTAAATAAGCATCTCGGTGAAGGTCGTTCTTAACGGGATCTTAGACTATTATAAGATCGAATTGAAGCCACAGAAGAATTAATAGTAACACCTGTAACACCATCCTAGTATTTGTATGAAATGTGTAGGGAACATAGAACAAATCCTCTCCTTAAAGTAGAGTCGCCCATCCTAAAGAAAATAGCTGCCTACCGTAATGCACTTGCGATAAATAAACTAAGTGGTGTATACAATTTTGATCTTTTAATTCATTCCACCCATGCACACGAAATTTTGTTGTTTGAAACCTTGCACTTTCGAGCTCAGGCTCCACTCTTATGTTTCTCCTAGCCATGCCTTGGTTTCATGGCTTATACAGGAGGGACGGCTGTCTGACCACCCCAAATGGAAACCAATGGAGGAGCCCGCGCCACAGCCGTCGAAAAAAGGGGGCGGGCATCTGTTAGGATGACCGGTGGTTCTACCCGTCACCCTCAGCCCTGCGCTCATGAAGGACGGAGATCGTAGTGTCTTGGACCTTTGTCAATAAATATACGACTTTACGTCTCCAACTAGGTGCATTCGTTAATAACAAAGTAAATATAGTAATAACATTGTTTATCGTGCATGACGCAGTTCCTCAACATGATTCGTAAGTGTTTATTTATGTCAATACTATACACGCCGCGTGTTTACGCTTGGCAACGGTATACTATTAAAATTATATTTTATTTACAGTTAAAACACGTGACAAAGAATTGTAGCTATTGTTGTTAAGTTTATTACGTGTGACTGACTGAGAACAAACACGCAGACATTTCTCTACAATTCGTCATTATCCTCTGATCGTTTTTCCAACTTAGTTGGGGTCAGCTTTTCAGTCTAACTACAAGGCGGCCGTACTTCAATATTTTCTGTGAAGCTACAACTCATTGGCGATATCGAAGTTCTGTAGTTGTTAGTTGTCCAACTACTCGTACTGGTATGGAAACCGGGACCGCAAGAACAGTCACACAAACAAGTCTACAGACTGATATTTAAGGGTAGATAACACCGGAATAATAGTTTTAATACTAAAATAACAACGTACTACGATAGAGAGAACGCTCTACAAAACGGAAACAAACTGATTATAGCGATATCGCAAAAAAAAATTGAGCAAATACATGAAAAGCCCTAAGTATAATCAGAGTACTATTATTTATTATATTCTGTGCAATCAGTAAAGCTCTTGTATATCATTTGTGTTGTTACTGCTTCTTATTACGTAATTAAAAATAAATTTAATAACATAATAGTAAAAGAAAGGTGAAAGACCTCAAGAGAAAGTAGAGAAATCAAATCTATAAAGCATTAGACATGTTTTGTAATGTGTTAAAACGCACTGCAAAAACCTGCAAAAAGCTGTCATGTTTAATCACTACCTAAAGCAATGATGGAGTTACGTCGCTATGCAGCAATCCCTAGATTAAATTAAAACCCCGTATGAGTAACGAATGACACTAATACACGTCTAACTTAAAAAAAAAAAACTTGCCTGACTTGCCTAAAGGTGAGCAAGTCCATGTTAATGGAACGAGGTAAGTGCCCACTGAAGAATTTCTTAGGTTGCAATTAGTGCGCCATTGCGTCAAATGCGGAAAGAGACTTCATGGCAGGAAAATTTTCTATACAAACTTTTGTCATTATAATAGGGTGCTATTTATAGACTGCTCGTAGATTTTTAATATCGGACGTGGTTGCAAGATGTCAGGCATTTAAGTAAAAGCATTGTATTAATCGTGATCATGACGTGAACAGACGATACCCAGAGTCAATCCACTTGCTTATACGTTCTAGACAGCATGCACAAACTTATACAGTAGTCAGCCACTGCGCTGCAAACGTCATTCGATTCAGTCAGTTTAAGTACCTAGTGGAAAAAATACAACATGTCTTGTGTAATGAAATGGTGTAAAAACCATAGTGACAGCCTCAACAAAAAGTAACATTGCAATCCAAAATTCACACGCACACACATGATTAGCCGCCGCCATTTTTGTGACAGTCTCGTCTTCAGCGCATTCTATTCGTATGTTTTATTCGTTCATAATCGCGATAATTTCCGCAAACATATTTGTATACCTACACCGTCACAGTTGAGGTATTAAGTACTTCGTTACAGTCTAACGGTCTTTAACGGATGGTATATTTCACACTTGCTGATGCAGTTAACAAATGCCGTAATATTGTAATTATCTACTGCCGATTGAAAAAGAGCGCTAGTGAGTTTATTCGCCAGATTCTTTTCTAAAGTCTGTACTAGAAGGGCAACGAAGTAGTTTAATTAATACAAATTTTGCGAAGTGCACATTCTACGCTAAAGCTATTAAATGTAGAGCTGAAGAGAACCTTCTGGGTTCCACACATACAAGTGACGTCACTTATTGGAGAGGCAATCTTTCATTCATCTTAACAAGTTCGAGAATCCGAACCATTTTGGGATCTAGATTACACTCGAGAGCAAAAAAGTCGACTCTATACTTACCTCACTCAAAGAACTCTACCACTAAGAGTACATTTTTTTATTATTTATTTAAACTTCCTGCACAACAATAAAATTGTACAAAGGCAGACTTAATGCCTGAGGCATTTCTGTCCTATCAGTGTCCAGAGACTCTTACAGTGAGTATACACCAGATCATTAAGTTTCTACTGTATCTCCACTACACACTTAATTAGGTGGTAAGCACAATGGTCAGTCTTATCGCTCCAGACAACCTACTGGTGGAACAGTAAATGCTAATAAACTGTAGCCGATGGCGATGGCGTAAGTGCCACGAATATCTTTAATTATATTATGTACAGTGACATTGAATAAACAAGTTTATAATTAGGTAAATATTCGAAATGAATTTGAATACGAGGATAAACGTTCGGATGGGGAATACGCCCGCATCTTTGAAAATACGCATAATTTTATTGTAATAAAGGGGTCTATTGAATATTACATACAGTTAAGGATTATATATCAGTGAGTTCCGGTAGTTTAATACATGCGTGGGAGTATTATCTGTGTATGCATTATTGACGCATTAGAGAGCAAGACACCAAACACAAGCAACCTTAACTTATTGGCAGAATTATTGAACAGGATTTCAGCAGTTGAAATCCGTTTCTTTCGACTTTCAATGGGTAAAATTCATAATTTTTGAATTCTGTAATACGGTGTTATAAAACTTTTAGAATACCTATGGTCGGTTCCGGCGTTTCGACACACCTTGGGTGTCGTAAAGTGGGATGTGATTCATACATTTAAACGCAGCAGAAACATATTATTGAATGATAGTCCGATCTTAATTTTTGGTTGTTTCAATTGGCTACTTTATGTTTCCAAATTTTCATTATTCATCCACAATTTGTCTAAAATTCGCCTTTATTTACTTGGATCTTGGCCAAAAGATCTGCATTTACCATTTACGTCACGCTCATACAGACTATAAAACTCAACGTCTATAATTGCCAGAGATTGATTTACGTTTTTTTATCTACGTATATAATACATAATATATGGGCACTATAGTGGAGTCAATTTAATAGGCCACATTTGACAATTCATCAAAATTCAACATCGCAACCTTTTACGCGACGCGCCGCGGTGGGCATCAAATTATATATTTTTCGTTTTGTTAGAACTGCACAATTGCTTAACTTTTTTCAATTACTATTACATATTTATTGTAATAATGACAGATACAAGTAATTTTACGTTTTGCTTTCACCAATAAACCATTCTAAACATAATAAACAATTTCTGATTTATAGAACTGAACGTCATTACCTTGTCATTACAATATTGTGTCAGTTAATCCTTTTTCTTTTTAAAAATTAGGCATGTTACTCTAAAAATCGAAAGCTGATAAGTAGAATCGAATGCAATGATTACTTGTGAAGAAATATCATCATAAAATTAATAACTACGTTGTGACAAAAAAAATTACTGATTGCATTTTTTGCATTAGTATCGATCACCAATCATCCCCCAATAGTTATTTTGTAAATATATTCAATGAACAGAATTGACCTCTCTACAGTTTTATTATAAGTATAGATCATGTACCTACTTGTCTTATTTTGCTCCTTAAATTTACGAAAGAAAAAATAATAATGAGACAGGGAATCACCTGAGGATTTTAAAAATTCACATTATCTTTCAAGTCCGTATCGATTCATTCGTTTTAATCGACCTTTTTTTAACAGGTCACCTCATTATGAATATAAAACTGACAAACGTCAAATGTGGCCTATTAAATTGACTCAACTATAATTAAATAGCTCACTTGACCTTGAAGAAGTACCGGTTGTAGAATGATAAGAATATCGATTCGAGGTTATTATCGGTAGTAATCAAGCAAAGGGTCCACAAAGGGCAACTCTAGCAACTAGCAACACCAGCAGAGTTATTCCTTGTGGGCCTAGCGGGTCCTAGTAGGTCCTTATAGGCATGTGGGTGTTGCCAAGCAAGTTCTTTAGTTCTCATCATTACCATTTGTGAGCAAGAGAGCGTGTTAGACCAAAAACAAAAAATAGTTAGATACCTACATCTAA
This sequence comes from Lithosia quadra, assembly GCA_963576445.1. NCBI lineage: Eukaryota > Metazoa > Arthropoda > Insecta > Lepidoptera > Erebidae > Lithosia > Lithosia quadra. Next base: position 3,062,683 of record OY754887.1, on the reverse strand, counting down.
TATCAGCGTACGTAATTTATAATCAAGTTGTTAATACCGGTATTTGAAAAGTAGCTACGAGTTATTAAGATTATAATAAAAATCTAATTAGAATTACTTATACGTTTTTGCGCTATTCCTAGTAACTAAATATTTAATAAAGGTTTTTTAGATATTAGTTACCTACTTAATTAATTTAGCACTAATCTGTTTATTTTTTAATAATTTCTCCTCCTAATATTTATGCCTTCGATCAGTCAGATCCGAGATCAGTCTTCTAAATATGTCATTTTTAAAATTCAGATAGCCTTTGAATTTCAAATCGAGATTGGACCCGATATTATTAAATTTTTTTGATAAACAGGAAACAACGGTAAAATACGGGAATCATTATGTAGGCATTGAAATTCCAAGAATATAAGTAGGTAAAAGGCGACGGCCTGCAAAATGGGGAAAACAAAAGCGATATAAAACGGCGAGCTTGCATGATAGGTACCTATAATAACAGTAGAGGCAGCTTGTAACGACAGAAAAAAAATGGTAGGGTGTTGACTCTACTTATCCCGAAAAAAGAAAGGCGGGAGTCGTATATATATGCGTGTAGAAAAGAACCTCAACTCGCAAAAGTACCGTTGGCGATTTTTAAATGTCAAGTCAACTAGCTCCATTATTTACTATCGCATCAGCATTCATCTGCCATGACCAAAACAATGTCATTATCATTACGGTTCGTTTGACATTGACATATCAGTAGGCATCAATTTTGACTGGCATTGTTTAAGCCGCAATTAACCCTTCTCGAGCCCCCATAATTTCCGGGGCCCCAGCTAAACTCACCTGCAAGCAGGTACAGCTGCTGATTGACAGGCCCTATCAAAAGTTATTTCCTCGGAGTTAGGTCGACGGTACGGCGTGCAATATACACTAGAGGCGAGCCAAAGGTGAGCGCCACCATTGCGGAACAATATGACGTCAATATGTACGACTATGCTTTGATTATACCTTACGCCGTGCATGTCTCTTCTATATACTCACGCCCAGTGATGAATTTATGCCCTGTTACTTGGGCATTTATTATTTACGCTCAAAGTGACAGGGCATAAACCCATCTCTGTATAGAAAGTAAAGACAGCCATTAACGTTAAAAATCTGACAATAAAGACGCGACTCATTCAGATTAGGGCTTGAAAGTTCGTGACCTGATGCCACAGACATAAATATAAACAGAATGGTTATCTTTGTTTGACTTGAGTATCGCGATTAAGTGCTTTAGAACAAGCTTGATCTCACGTGCAGACACATGAGAGCCGACACACAGCGATTGGTAATTCCACAACAATGTAACGTACATTGTTCACAGCTTCGCTAATCTTAATGGGGCCCACACCAAGATCTAGGGGTTGAAAGACAAGCAGTCACAGTGACTGCTTGTCTTTCAACCCCATACAAGCCATAAATCAAACCAAAAAGAGGGCTCCAAGGTGAACGCCTCCGATACACAAAGAACGCTAAAATACTACTAATATGACTTGCTAATCTCAACTTAAATAAATATTTAAGCAATAAAAAAATCTAGTATGTAAATAGGTCGGGTCTTAGATTCCTAAACATAATATTAGACTCTCACAGAGACCCAAGTTCCACTACCGGCTTCTGTAGGATATAATGCGTTGTTAAATTTAATGTTAAATAGTCTTGAGTACCAGGTTAAAAGTATGTAGTGGGAAAAGAATCGTTTATTTGTACTACTTCATCCAATCTTTCACTTTATAACGTACATTCACCCCGTACATGTGTAGAACACCATTCGTTCCATGTAGATTTATTTCTATGGCCGACGTACTATTATCATCAACTGCACAGAAAGATGTCCAAGCTCTTTCAAACTTTTTAGTGATTGATTGCAGCAACCACTAAAGCTTTGTGTACAAGTTCAAAAATCTCATCACCAAACAATGCCAACGTTCGTACGTTAACCTTTTTTAAGTCTTTTTTAAGCTGAGGGACTGTCCGTACTAACTTTCAATGTGTATTTTTTGGCAAACAGTGGTTGCAGCTACCTTTATTTCATCTCGAATCCTATCAAACCCTTCAAGGTACAGTGCCGTGTAGGTATCACGGCCAAAGCCAGTACATTTACCATCACTGGCTTTTCATTGTCTTCTAGATTTTATCGGGATTACCTAGATAGCTGCTCTGGCCAAAGTATGTGTGACTCAGAAGAGGCCCTTTGATAAACCTTTTCACCATAGTTGCATTGCACTTTTACATTCGATAGACTATTTCAAATTAGTTAAACATTATTTATTTCCAAAACTCTGATTCTATTAGGATTAAAAACCAAAAACGGATTAAAATCTTGCCATAGACATTGACATCTGACAACCTGATTTAACATTCAAAAAGTTCATGAAACTAAAGAAAGAGTTTATAATTGTGTACAACAGTCATGTGCGAATTTGGCTTGTGCTCGATGGGTACACGGGGTTGAGGGGCGAACTTAACTTTGCTGCAGCGCTTCTTGTCTTGACTGACAGACATACAGATTTTTTTGGTAATGTGGTTATTATTTACGCTTTCCGGACTTTTACCTTTACTATGCTATAAGATTTTACTTTCTGCAAAATATCTGGATTCTAGCAGAAAGGGAAGTACCTTTTCTTTTTTTTCGTGCGAAAATCTCGTCGGGCTTCACATCAACGGAGCCAACGAAGAGGTTGGTATATCAGACTCCTACTGACTAAAATCGCACGGTCTTTCGTCACATCGGTCTGTGTGAACGAAGAATCCTGGTGGTGTGTCCTAGAAAGGATATTCCAGAAACCTCGACCGGCTCCGGCCGCCAGCACTGGCGACCTCGACGTTTCTCTAAAAAAAGCGCGTATGGAAACATAACGCCCTGCCACCCTGGGCCTGCTTCTGCTAGGGTGACGGTCAGCCCCGACCGTTCCGTATGCCCGCACTCATGGAGGACGGATATGATTCTCTGAAATACGCCGCTCGGTGCGCCTTCACCGGCACGGGGGAGTGTAGATCTCTCCCGTTGCTTTTCCACTACCATTTCTGCGCGCATTACTGCCTCGCAAAAAAGCGGTGGCTTTCCACATACTCTCTATGGTGACTATGGTCAGCATTACATAGAGAGTATGTGGAAAGCCCGCAGCATGAGGCTTACCACACCAACGTCTGCTTCAAGGACATGGTGGCACTCTATCCACTGTGGACACTCTGCCAGTGTGTGAAGCGGCGAAGTGTCTACGGAGCAGCCCCAGCAACGGTAGCATTCGGGCGTCAGCTCCCTGTCTACACAATGCAGGAACTCACCAAAACAGCCATGCCCATCAGTAAGCCTTGGATAGCTCAGAGCCACCTTAAACCCTGAAGACCCAAAATGGAGTGCGATTTTAGTCGGTCAAGTTCAATATTACGTCCCTACTGGCCTGGTGAGGAGAGAGATCCATGGGGATATCCGCACGAAAAATAAAATGCAATGCAGGTGACTCACTCACGTGGCCGAAGGTCACTCAACTACCTCCGTCTTCTATAAGCGCAGGCCTGGAGATGGTAAGTCAGGCCACCTATTAGTCGATAGTGAGACCACAGTCTGGATATTATGCTTCGTGTAATGCCAAGCAATTGATCATTTTGAAACATGCCTTTGATCTAATTCAACTTGATACCTCTACATTTTTCTAAGTAAGAGGTCTAATAAGGGTTTCGTTTTTTCCTATCGAGGCACAGAACCCTGAAAATAAATATATCCTCTTTGCCTTTGAGCAAAAAGAAACAAAGGATTAAAATTTAGACTGAGTCACTTTTAGTTCCTGTTGCCATGACAACAATTATAGATGGCGATAAAAACGTCTGCGAACATCGAATTTTCTTATTATTTCTTTATTTCCTGAATTAATCATATCTTTTTAATTTTCTTTTATGCTATTCGCGGCGAAGACAAATCCAATAAATCATAGATCATGAAAATCCGTTCAGCCGTTCTTGAGTTCTAACAAAAGTACCTTTTTGGACCCTTTTTAGGGCTTTAGGGTTTGAATTTTAAAAAATCCTTTCTTAGTACACCTCTACGCATCAAAACGAACACACCCATCAAATTTCAAGTCTCTACGACCAGCGGTTTAGGCTGTGCGTTGTCTCTAGGTCAATCAGTCAGTCAGGACTTTGAGTTTTATATAATGTATTGATGTACCAACAATACATTACGTGTGTACGTACTATTTTCAATTATGTGTAAGGTTTACTTAATAATATAATAAAATAATAAATATTAATATAATAATGCAAGGAATTCATAGTGTAACTGTCGATTAATACAGAATGTATTTATTGTACCGGCAACACCGGCAACTTGATATTGTAAGGTTTTATAATAATATATTAAATAAAATAATAAATATAATTATAATATGTAACGTAAAAGATTTATAGTGTAATTGTTGTATTTTGTATAAGTGATTAATTTAGAATATATTTGTAGATACCGGCAGCACCGACAACTTAAGATAGTCAAAAAGGCGGCAAACGAGTTGTCGGTGGTGCACGGCTATAAAAAAAAGTGGATTTGGGCTCTGGGGTGGAAGGTTGGCGGGATTAGGGAAGGAGATTGTGGGCGATCGTAGAAGTTAGATTGGATTTGGTTTATAATAAATTTAAGAAGTGTTCCTGTATATAATTGTATCTGATTGATTAATAGACGAGTTGAAACGAGACCCTGCTGTGTTTATTACACTTCAGAAGTGGTATGTACACGCCTTTTAAATTTCATGAAGTACCTATACTTAAGATTCCAATACATATATTAATATGTAATTGTATCGCATAATGTATGTACGTAATTGGCATTTACCTATTTAACAAAATAGTGAGATTTATGTGTGTACTATATAGTGCTAGTAATATGTACTACATAGTGTTAGTATTAAAAAAATGTTATTATTCTATTATGACATAATTATCTATTTAGTTTCGTGATAATGATAAATATGTATGTAATTGGCTAAGCATTCATTTGACAATAGTGAAAAGCTTTATCCTATAATTTAGTGTTAATGTTATGGAATGCTATTCCAGTTGTTTGATAACTTATTTGTATAATTTGTGATGACGTATTATTCTTAAATTTTCCCGCTGAAGTTCACTTGTTTTTAAGAAAAAAAAAAAAAAAAAAAAAAACGGAGTTCCTGTAATAGGTCCTATTCCACGTGGGTTTATAAAAGGGGGGTAAATTTTTGGTTATTTTTGAGCTCCGACCCACCGCTTCAGAGATAAATATTTTAGAAATTGTTTTTTTTTTATTTTAGTTCAATTTCATATTATAATATGCATTTATATATACGAGTTTTAGATTCTAATATGCATTTCTTTTTATATACCGAGTTTTTAGATCATGTCGTGGGACGATGAGAGCACATCCCGGCGATTAGAGACGGCTGTTCACCGCCAACCACACGACGTGGAAGATTTGGGTGGTAGCAGCGTGAGGCAGAGCTGCCGCCGCAGCTGTAGCCGTCTGGGCAGCGCGAGGCAGAGCTGCCGCCGCAGCTGTAGCCGCCTGGGCAGCGCGAGGCAGAGCTGCCGCCGCAGCTGTAGCCGCCTGGTCAGCGCGAGGCAGAGCCGTCACCGCAGCCGTAGTCGTCTGGGCAGCGCGAGGCAGAGCCGTCGCCGCAGCCGAAGCCGTCTGGGCAGCGCGAGGCAGAGCCGTCGCCGCAGCCGAAGCCGTCTGGGCAGCGCGAGGCAGAGCCGTCGCCGCAGCCGTAGTCGTCTGGGCAGCGCGAGGCAGAGCCGTCGCCGCAGCCGAAGCCGTCTGGGCAGCGCGAGGCAGAGCCGTCGCCGCAGCCGCCAACCACACGACGACGTGGAAGATTTTAGAAGTAGCAGTGTCAGGCAGAGCCGCCGCCGAAGCCGTAGGCGTCTGCGCAGTCGCGACCATGACCACGTTAGCAGCCGTAGCCGCAGCTGTCATCGAGGATGTAAGCAGTATCCAAGGCGTGGTATTTCAAGCATACATGAACAGGAAAAGGAGCTGAACCGGGAACGTAAGCGTCATCGAAGTATGGAGAGTGAGGTGAGAAAAGCACTATTGTCTCAACGCCGAGACGGCCGAGTATCACTCACACCACGAATCTCGCCGCACCCAGCAGTCTCTACAAAACCTAACAATCGCAGAGGTGGGCATAACACCTATGATGCCGCCGATGAAGGGCCTAGGAGATCAAAGAGCATTTCTTTTTCTACTAGAGACGTAGTTGGTTTATTGAGCTCCATGAAACAACTTGCGTCACAGCCATCTACAGCTGCAATTGCACATATAAATCGTAATGACCCTAAAAATATTCTACCGGATTTTAATCCCTCTTTGAAAAACCAACGCATTGACATTTGGATAAAGAAGGTAAATGAGTGCTCTGCTGTATATGGCTGGGATGAAAGAACCACCGTACACTTTGCTTTGCAAAAACTGCAGGGTCTGGCCAAAGTTTGGTACGAGAGTTTAAACTCAATTTTATTTACTTGGCCCGAGTGGCAAGAAAAGCTCTTAAGTGCGTTTCCATGTGAACAGAATTATGGCCAGGTCCTGGAGGAGATGTTGAAGTGCAGAAGTAGATTAAATGAACCTATAGAAAATTATTTCTATGAAAAACTAGCTCTCTTAAATCAGTGCGATATAAAAGATAAGCGCGCTGTAGATTGTATTATTCATGGCATCGGCGACAGAACAATTAAATCCAGTGCTCTAGCATTACGATGCAATCACCCCGACCAATTATTGCAATTTTTAATGAGTAATAAAGAGGGCCCTGTTTTTTCGGAGCGTTCAATCATTTCCGAGAATAGGTCAGGAAACGATTCACCCATAAATATTAACAACAATAACAAATCGACGAACAGAATCAATGTACCCTATAATTATCATTGTTACAATTGTAAAGAGAAGGGACACACTTTTTCAAAATGTCCAAATCCCCTTAAAAAGTGTACCAAATGTAATAAGGTAGGGCATAATACTGAGAACTGTACCTTCCAGCCATCATCTGATGAAGTAAATAAAACTGTGTCGAAATTTCTAAAAGAAATCAAAATGAATAATGTTCTAGTACGGTCCTTCGTAGACTTTGGCAGCGGAGTCTCGCTTATTAGGAAGTCTCTCATAAATCAGCTAGGTCTTCAGCATGATGGTACGGTAACGATGTTAAAGGGTTTTGGTAATGAGTTGGTGCGGTCACTAGGAAATGTTAACGTCAATATCTCTGTTGATGGTGTGCCAGTGAACATCTCTTGCCGTATAGTCGAAGATATATTCTTGGTCGTGCCAGTTCTGACTGGCCAAAGTTTCACTGAACACTCTCACGTTATCGTATACAAAACAGCCACAACTTTAGACTTTTTAAACATTAACAGTGAGATGCCATATTTACAAGTCCAGACAGACATTGATAATGTGGTTAGTATTATTGTGTCCAATGACGTGAAATTAAGCGGAAGGGCCATGGGCCGGTGATGGGTTTAGTAGAGCCATGTCGCGACGGACTATTGGCTGCAAGTAGAATGTTGCCATGGGTTCACATAATCTGCTTTGCAACTTAATGAGATTAATACGAAAACCGATGATAACGAAGTTGATAATGATGCTGTCTAATTCTGTAATTTGTATGATAGTAGATTGTAGGGTTGGAAAATAGCATGGTTAACCAATAGTAATTTGTTATGTTGGTTCATAATGTTATAATTATAAGTTAGTAAAATACTATTATATGATCCCTATTGTGGTTTATTTCTATTTAAAAGTTCTCTTTCTTCTAATGTATCGCTATCTTGTTTAGATTATTATGAAAAGTTGGTTTATTAATAGTAAAATAACATTGATAGATATAATGTAAAGAGATATATAAACAATAGATAATAGCTTGTAATAATAATGTCCAAAAGTTGGACCAACTAGAAGACTCCAAAAGTTGGGGCAAGTAGTAGACTCCAAAAGTTGGGGCAAGTAGTAGACTCCAAAAGTTGGGGCAAGTAGAAGACTCCAAAAGTTGGGGCAAGTAGAAGACTCCAAAAGTTGGGGCAAGTAGTAGACTCCAAAAGTTGGGGCAAGTAGAAGACTCCAAAAGTTGGGGCAAGTAGTAGACTCCAAAAGTTGGGGCAAGTAGTAGACTCCAAAAGTTGGGGCAAGTAGAAGACTCCAAAAGTTGGAGCAAGTAGTAGACTCCAAAAGTTGGAGCTATCAATAATTTCCAGAAGTTGGAAATATACCTAACAAGGATTCTAAAATTAATTTATATCTGGTAACTAGTTTGTACAAGGTTATGATACAATAATTTATAATATGTGGTATCGTTTAGTTATTAATTAATATATAGTTTGTGATTAAATGAAATATAATTGATGTAGCCGAGTGTAAGGTATAGGTAGGTCAATTGGGTACTTTTATAAGTTACGGTACGATTATTTTCATCATTGTTAGTTATTTTTAATAAACCACCAAGTTATAATAAACTATTAATTATAACATTCGCACATTTTTAGAACTTACTATTTTGAAGTGACTGATTTGATTAGACAGTAAAGTACCCAATTGAATGCGTGTATGAGGACATACACGCCGTCAGGATGGACGAGTGTAAGGTTTACTTAATAATATAATAAAATAATAAATATTAATATAATAATGCAAGGAATTCATAGTGTAACTGTCGATTAATACAGAATGTATTTATTGTACCGGCAACACCGGCAACTTGATATTGTAAGGTTTTATAATAATATATTAAATAAAATAATAAATATAATTATAATATGTAACGTAAAAGATTTATAGTGTAATTGTTGTATTTTGTATAAGTGATTAATTTAGAATATATTTGTAGATACCGGCAGCACCGACAACTTAAGATAGTCAAAAAGGCGGCAAACGAGTTGTCGGTGGTGCACGGCTATAAAAAAAAGTGGATTTGGGCTCTGGGGTGGAAGGTTGGCGGGATTAGGGAAGGAGATTGTGGGCGATCGTAGAAGTTAGATTGGATTTGGTTTATAATAAATTTAAGAAGTGTTCCTGTATATAATTGTATCTGATTGATTAATAGACGAGTTGAAACGAGACCCTGCTGTGTTTATTACATATGCTTAGGTTTATGTTTATAATATTATCATACGTATAGCTTAATTAGTATGTAAATCATGTAAACATCTAACATAAAACAACTTTTTGCAATTCATATTAAAACCTAGTTTATTGCCTGTTTATTCAGTTAAAATTCTTGCTAGCAAGTCTTACCACGAACTCGAGGCTACAGTGAAGCCTGTGTAATGTAGGAGTTCATCTTTCGCTATTATCGATCCGATTTGACTGACTTGGAAGTCGTTAAACCCAGTCGTTTGCGGTTTCTTAGAGCATGAAGAAATAGTATTATTGTCACAACCTCATGTAAAAAGAATTCTGGTATTGCAGTAATTTAAGATAGTAAAGATCAACGCCACAGTAGTGGGAGTGACATGTCAACAAACAATGCCACTTCCATACATTTCGGACTTTTGATAATGCACTTCGAAGTGATTCCACTGGGTAGAATGTGACTTTTTCTACAGGCTCAGTATTATTATTAGAATACTACTTACTGGAAACTTATCACAACATAAACTCGATTTTAACTATTTGCAATTACGTCATTGTATTGATTAGCGAATATTAACTACTTCTTAACAAGAAATATACTTAAATAATTTGAAAGGAAAACCAGAATCACTTCTTCTTTTCACTTTTCACAATTTGTTATGTAAAAAAAATGGGTTTGAATCATACAGGATAGATATCAACCGTACTTAAAAAAAACTGTTTACAATACAAATTAGTATGACTCAACCTAGAAAAATCTTGTAAGTCAAGATGAGTCAGAATCAGAAGGCAATATTAAGTACTCTGTAGCGATAGTACAGTGGGGCAGGCAACGACAACATCAAAATCGTCACCCGAGAGCCAATGCAAATTCCAGACCGATTCAACTGGAATTAGGACTGTAACTTTGAAACCTCAGGTTTGGAACCTGGTTTAAATTCGCTTTTACGGGCGGGACTGTCGTCTGACCCCGAACCGAAAAACCGGCGTTAGATCCTCGTTCGTTAATCAGCAGATGTACAAGTTCATGAGCCCACACTCATCCACCCCTATAACAACTCATATAAATTGCTATCCGAAACACCATCGATGTTTACGACATTGAACCTTAGAACTTACGCCTCGAATAAGTTAAATTTGTCTGGCCCAACCTACATCGCGTGCCGCTTCATCGTTTCACCGCGGCACCACAACGACGCAATCAATAATAATAGCAATATCCCTTGAAATATTTAGACATAAATATGGCTATGGACGTTGTTTCATCGGGGATTAAAAAGTAGACAAGTAATTGAACGCTACCCTTGTCTGTCATAGTGATAAACTAAAATAGACTTTATAACTGAAAGATAAGGTATTTTTTGTAAAGCCATAAGTACGCGATGATTGGGAATGTGAAAGTGTCGTATGCACAGACTTCAATCAGGACTTCCCTGACATGAGTCACGGCTTAGTGCACACGAGTTCAAATTGGCTATCCATATGGAAAGTACATACAGCCAAGGAGATAGCTATACACCTATTTATATGTGAATTCCCTGTGTACAATACAAGGGAATCACATCTCTAGCGTGGATTTTCGTACAAGGCTATCCTTCATCCAACAGTAAACATGAAGCCCATGAAAAGTGGCGGGTAGACGGTAATAGGCGTCGGCCCGATTCCCTACAGTTTAAATGGACATAGTACTTAATGGATTTGTGTATGGACGGTCTCAAAAACTGAGTACAGCACGTATCTATAAATGCATTTTCAGTAATTGGCGATACATCTAATGTATAATGTTATAAACTATGTCGATATAAGGTTCAACCTTTACCCTTTAGAAATGGGTAAAGTTATGAAAAGCTCTCGGTACACTACACCACCGTTCCGTTAGGGATTTCGTCTCGCAGTAGTTTGTGATTATAAAATGATCTTTGACTTTTCAAACAAATAGGTCTAGACGGAATATAAGTCTGAACCACAAATTTCATTGAAATAGTTTTGCTGAGATATTTTTTTTTAAAGATTTTGCTGGATTGCGAAAAGTAAAATTCTTAAAAATCAGTTAACCCCGTGTCATGTTTGAGTAAACAATGGTGTAGACTACAAAAGGTAAATTGGTAGTAGCTTATATGTACTAGCAATGGATGGACTGATTGTTGAAATATAAAAAATTTCGTCAGAAACAAGAAAAAACTTAAGTATAATTTTATTTGGCCTCTACTACAAAACCAGTGTTGTACGAATCTCGAATTATTCATAATAAAAAACTACAGAATAAACAATTAGTTTAAACGTCTAGTATTGCAGAAAAATGAATTTATACAGCAGACCGTTCGCATTGTTCTATAAAAATATTTTCCATAAACATGATCTCAGACGATGTATATTTCAAGAAGCAATTTATGGTTCTAAATAACTTTGCATCTGAGAATTAATTCATATTTAGTGGGAAGTTAAGTGATGTTAAAAACTACTATTTTCTCGAACATAGAAAATTACAAGACGCGCATAAAGCGCGACTATAACGTGTGAACAGGTTAGGGATTTTCAACCGTTTCAACTAGGAATTTTAAAAACGCGCTGAATGTGACTGTATGTCATCATTGCAAAAAAAAAACTATTTGTTAAAATTTAAATTAAGACCACTTCAAGAGTGTTGACCACGGATTTTTTTGCTTATTTTTACATAATTAAAGTCACTTACTTAGTAGCTAAGGAAACCGTAAAATGAGCGAGAGGCTTTATCGCTCGACGCTTTACAAATTAAATAAATATAAAAAACGCACGAGATTGAAAAAAAAAACAATTTATCTGATGAACAATATTTTGTTCTTATTTTTTCAAATTTTATGAACCAAAAGTAGCAATGCGGAAATGCGAAAATACAAAGAGGAAGAGAGACACAGAGTCTCACATAGAAAGAAAGAAACGTTACTGGTCCTAATGCTGATAAAAGAATGGCTCTACCATCAACAAGGCATTTCAATATTTCAACCGTTTGCACCCAAGGTTTAAACACTTTTCAACCCAGAACAGCCAGGGGATAATTTTACTTCCATATTCCTACTTCTAAGGCAGTAAAGAGGAGCATTAACTTCACAGTTGCCTCGCCTTGACTGAGTGGTAATAAGGAAAATGAAGCTAATTAATATGTGCCTCACGCTCGCATGACGTGTCCGACCACAAACCTTGGAGCGCAGGCGCAATCGCGCAACTATGCCGGCTGTACACCCATCGGGTGAGAAAATCACACCGGCCGTTATGGGTAGACGGACCTTCAAGAAAGAACGCCATGGAATTCGAATGGCTGAATGGGGGACATTTTTGTTATTGGAGATGAACTTTGTGATATGATTTTGTTCCTGAACCCTACTCAGAAAAAAGGTGTGGTACCAGTATTTATTTATGGGGTCATGAAGCGTTTGAGGTCGGGTTTGGACCACCTTAGTCGTTAGTTTATCCCCAAGGGGTTAAGGTAGAGGTGTATTGTATTAACATATTTTACTAAGTATAATTGTCATCTCTCTTAGTACGACCCTGATAAAGAGATGCACCCTGCGACCCTGAGATTCTATTCACCCGTATTCTTTTCTTGTTGACTGTACCGATCTATATTGCATTGCTAATGCGGCGTAAAATGTAAATGTAACTACTGACTTCCTAGAGTGTTACTTTGTATTCGATCATTAATTATATTAATTTAGTTTTTATTTCACAAAGAAAACGTTAAATATAGACGTTTCTGGTATGTACCTACTTACTGATTTCTTGTTTCTTTTTTATATGAGCTACTTCCTGGTACTTTACAATTTTGAAAACTTGTACTTTAAAAAAAATTAGTTCCGGTTACTTAGCACTCGTAACATTGACGCAAATTATATAGTATAGGTAGACCAATTAAATGGTAAAAATATAAATTATTCAGGGGTGGAACTGTGACTATGTATTAGGTACTTCATTCCCATGGGCTACTTACGAATGAGGAATAAATGAATGAAAAAAAAACTATAACTACAGGATATGACTTGGATAAACTAAAGGATTACCAACTTAGATTTGTTTCAAATAACAACTTAAAAGGCACATATTTTAAAAATATTTTTTAAATATTTAGTTAGCAAGTAAAAGAATTATCTATGAAGTTATTTTGATAGTATGTGTTTTTGTCGACGGTAAAATACCATCAGCAACTAAATCAAGGTTTTTTTTGGTTTAATGAGCAAAAAAAATATAACTGCAGTCGGGACAGGCTAAGCAAGCTCAATGGGCCTAGATATAGCCACATTCTACTGGCAATAAAGCCAGTGGAAATGTCTAAAATGTATGGAAGCGGCATTTTTTGTCGACATGATGTCATGTGTAACAAAATAAGAAAATAAGTAAAAAAAAAAAAAAGCAAAATAAGTAAAAAATAAACAAAATATGTCGCCCCCAATCATTTCGGCGTTTTGACAATTCGCTTCGAAGTGATTCCACTTGTAGAATGTAACTTTGTCTGCATCCCGCGCGCGCCGACGACGCAGATAGATTAGCATAGTAGTGTATGGTGTCAGCCCCTCGTATTAGGTTACTTGTGATAAATTGTACCAAGAAATCATCCTGTCAACAACAGGAAATCATGAGATAAAATTTTATTTTAAAACTGGTCAATAATACATTGCTTGCTAATTAATTCAGTGGCAAATAGGAAGCAATTTATAAGAACAAAATTTCAAACTGAAATAATGATCGGCTATCTTGACGGTTTTCAGCGTTGAAAGCTAAGTATAACTGTAGTGATTAACGAATTTGTAAACCAGGAAGCAGTGGTAGGTTTACTGCCTTCATTTATTATTTTATTTAAGATTCTATCCGTACACATAATTAAATATTTATGAGAGTTACCTTTTCCCGCCTAGACCACTGAACTGATTGTATTAGAAATAACTAAACCCCTTCGTGGCCAATGACGCAATATTCGTCAATCTAACGAGCGTTTATTCATGAGAATCGCTTCTTGCTCTTCGTTTGATGCTCATACTTTATTTATCTCCTGTAGATATAATGATACAGTCTAATATTAGTGACTACTGGTAGAATTTTTGAAAATGAAGTTGTCGATTACATTGGTTCATCTTAGTAACTAGCCTACCTCGTAAGCAGACGTTCGAACTAAGGCCATTTTTAATAGACCTACGTAAAAAAGTGTTGTATGTTTAGATTTCTTCCTCTGTAACATGCAAGGTCAGTATGTTTTCGAGACACGTAATTAGACCATAAAAAAGTAATCCTCTTTGTTACTGTACTTACTCGTATAACTTGTTAGTTTGGGTGAAGGATATCGCTTAATCGCCAAAATGTAACGTAAATACATACAAACACCTAATATGTTATTTGTATTACGTCTTTTAATACTTTGCCAAAATGTGTGGACATTCGCATTGTCAAATAAAAGTCCTGGTTAAAAAATATGTCATTTCTTAAGCTTTTTTTTGTTCAGGTAGCTTAGTTAATTGCCGCTGTTAAATATTTGCTAACGGTAACAAGTAAAGCTAATAATGACTAGTTAACTAGGTGAGACTCGAACCAATTATAACCGCACTGTGTTCCGTCATATAATATATGTGGTAGTGATACACATACAGGGGAACCAGGTTTATACCTGGTTAACCCTATTATAGGGTTATCCCTAGAAAGGTTAACCCTGAGAAGCCGACTGGCCTTGATTTCCCCCTACAACTTTCTAAAATTTTATTCTTTAGATGGGTAGATAATATAATAGCAGAGAAGCTAATAGTACCTATTTGTTTGATTCTTAACGTTCTAGTTATTATCTTGGTTCGAATATATCGTTAGAATGATATAGCTACCTCATATGGTTGGATCAATATAGTGAAATAGTAACAACTTAATAAATTATTGCTTAATTGTATCCGGGTCACGTCCCTTTTATCTGAGGTTAATGCCCCACTATATCCACTAATACTAATGAAATTGGAGACTGATTTACTAGTAGCGACAACAGTCTAATATCATGAAAAAATAATCCATTATAGTCTTGAAATGTCTAAAAAATATTATTTCCGTTTATTTCGAAATGCTTCGTTAGAATTGATAGCTAGTAAGTAGAAATTTAATGTGCCTACCTATTAGAAAACAATTCGATTTCAATTGAGAAGTTTCTATCATAATTCCCAACGATTTTCACAAAATATATAAATGTACGCGTTGCCCGCAGTTGCCCCCGTGGAAGTCTAATCCTGTTCTCGCTTTCTATGAGAACCTATTTCAGGGATAAAAAATAACTATTATTCATGTGTAAAAACTAAAAGAAGCGCATCCAAAAAATCTTTTAGAAATGGATTTAAATCTCATTAGGTGTCGTAGGTGTCAGATGACTACTTCTTCATTCTCTATTAATAAATATATAAAAGTATCAATATATAACATCTTCCCCACAAAAACAAAACTTAAAAATGTCAGATGACTACTTCTTCATTCTCTATTAATAAATATATAAAAGTATCAATATATAACATTAGGTATATTTAAGTAGGTACAATCTATCTGAAAAAGGTAGCTGGGATGGACTGGATGCAGAATGCGGAGAATCGAGTGGTATGGCGTACAACGGGAGAGCCCTACGTGCAGCAGTGGAAGTCGATTTGATTGACTGTTGGACATTCATCTTCGGACGTCAGAATATTTCAAGCACAGGTTGTTTTTTGACAAAAATATATTAGCTTATCGGCTTACCGCTACGTCCTTTCGTAGTTAGCTAAAGGCCAAGGTTGATCGTGTCGGTCGAAAATGTAGCTGTGTGAAAATATTTCAGCGCTCGTTAATCATAACACCGACATAAATAGACGGTGTAAATAAACACCCAAATATGATTTGGTTGGGAATTCAAGTACGCAGCTACTTATGCTACAAGAATACAAAGATTTGTATTCTTGTAGCATGCGAAAAATTCTGATATTTTTCGTATGATACATTTAAGAAGTTGGTCTAAAAATTAAAAAATGTAACATAAAATAACTTAATGCTTACAATGTAAAGTATTTCATATACTCGTACTTATTCATTACAAGAGAGTAATTAATTACAGTTATAGGTACTGACTTACAAAGGAAAGGTACAAATTGTATGACATGTTCCAAATCAATTTCAGAACATAAAAAATCAAATTAATTTGTTAATAAAATTAAGAATTTGCATTTGAACTTAGAACTTCAATACCTATCAGACCAAGAATAGTCACTGATTATCTCGATTTGGAAACAAGCTTGCATGTTTAAAATGTTCAAAAAGTCGACTGCGCCAATATAGGTACCTAAATCATAAACCATTATAAAAAACTTTAGACTCTTTACACTTAATTGTATTTTAGAATTACCATTGTACCTACTGTTGTAAAATGTTCTTGAATGAAATAAATATATGTTGTACTTTACAGTAGCTGTTTAAATATAAATATTTCTGTCTATAATTGTGTCAATGATAACACTGACATTTGCTGTAACAAATCGCGTTAATTATTATAATAATACCAATTTAACCCTCAGCAAGTTATTCCTTGTGTTAGGTAGGAATAGGTTCATATCGCACATTGGTAGTAGCTAACACCTTAGCCACTGTTATATAATATTATGTAATAGGGACAACAGTTGCCTAACGGATGACCGGACAATGACGTCAGACGCTTTTGCGACTCACTTAATCTAAGTCTACTACCTACTATGGTAGGCCTTATTTGCGATATAATATTAGTCTAGATAGTAGTACATAGATAAAGTCTAAAATGTAGGTGGTAATGGCTTCATGCATGGGGCTATAAGCCTATAAAATGTAACTTGATTCTAGTTAACTTAGGTACTAAATCAGTAGGCTGTAGGCCTATCATGAAATTCATCTTCTATGTTGCAGATTGTGACTACTAATAATTAGGTAAACATGAAATTATGGTAACATGAGTTGAATGCCTTGAACTTTGGCAGTCCACTCCTCATTAATATTATTCGGTTTAGTTGGCTTTTAGGGGCCGAGTGCCATCTGGTCCCCCAACCTCAAGAGAGCCTGAACCTTGTTCATCAATCAGCAGATGTACAGGTTTCCATGTGACATTGGTATGAGCCCCAAAGATCTTGACGAGCCATACTCCCATGCCAACTAACAGAAAATATCCATAAATAGATACATTAAAACAATAAAATCAAGAGTTGACTATAATCACTAGCTATTAAGTCCAGTTATGATATAAATGAACACAGAGTCTCAACAGTTAAGCCTTATTTATCATCAATTGATAGTGTACCACAAGTCATTGATATAAATTACTCTTAATTGTACCATTTGTGTTCCTCGATTGACATGTGACAGTGAGTGTGTGCAGATATAGAAGTTGGTTTAATAATTGTCGTTGAGAGGCAGTTTTGATGTCAGAATATTGCACAATTTCAATGAAAATCTGAAATGAATGCAGAACCTACAGCCTGAAGGTTCTCACATTCAATGGCTAAATGTTCTGGTTTCTTGCAAGATTTTTCAGTTCAATAAAAAAAAATTGTTGATTACCAAAAAAACAACAATATTTGGTTAAAGTCACAGCATTGTCCTGTTAATTGTTATTGTATGATATAAGTACAATTTAGAATAAAACCTAACCAACGCCAAAAACCTAGTGAGCGAACTGGGGCAAAGGTTGAGGGACAAGACAGGCGACTCCCGCTCTAGATCTTATCTGGTGCAGAGGTTGGCCATCATCATTCAACCGGGCAATGTTATTCTGAATTGGTGTTTAATTACTTACTAGTTATATAATTTACTAATAAGACATTTGTTTGCTTATTCTGTAAAAATTAAATTATATAAGAATACCTATAAACATCTGAATTATTGACATCTAATAAGTAATATGTTTTTGGAAGACAATGGTAAGTATATAGCTTTCTAGGTATTATGTATTATTATGATTTCCACCTAGGACCCTGGAGATCTTTCATTTGTTTGGCCATCAAAGTGACAATCTATTTAGAGCAAAAATTTGATTGCTACCAAAATTATACCTACTACTTGTATAGCTTCAAATAGAATAAAAATTGATGCACTCCATTCAAATACACACTTTTCAGCTTTATCAATTAGTAGATTCACTGCCATAGATGTTCATAATGGCAACTGGGACCGACGGCACAATGTGCTCTCCGAGGCATGGATTAGTAGATTCACTACAGTACAATAATTTATAATCTGGATAATATACTGTTATCAAATTTTATTGTATTTGTGTAAATACATACACAAAGAAATACAATAAGCTTATCAGTAGCTTTGATTTTTAAACTTACCTTTTATGTTGTGATAAATTATATTTACTTAAATGTGCTGTAAGTGTTAAGCAAAAAATATTTTGAAATAAATATAAGTATCATCAGTTTTTACGTCGGAACATGGGATTTACCTGTATAGCAAGTTGGCTAATTTGCTCAGTGATAATAGATTGTCAGAGTAACACTGCCATCCTTATCTATTATGAGAAGAGTCAATTCACATCCCATAATAAAATTATGTTCAAAATTCAGTCTCAATCTAGTCCTGAAAGGTATTCTTCTTGTTTCAAGATTAACTTTTATTTGACATGTGGGACATCTACATTGTGAGGTCAAGATTAGACTGAATCTGAATTTCAATTTTTTTGTAATGAGAATGACCCTTCTGTTGTCTCAATTAAATCCAAAGGGTACACAACATATCTGCAGAGACCATTGTATCTAGAATAATTTATTTAATACTGAATATCACCGAGATGAATATTTGATTGGCAGTAGGTAACAAGTAAAAAGAGCTTAAAATTTAATAGATTTATATATATTTTAAATCTCTAATAATAGAATTATATCATGACCAGGAAAGTAGGTACAGCACTAAAGAATTTACCAGATTACAAAATCAAACTACATCCTAGTTTGATTTGGCAATTTGGTGAATTCGTCTTCTTCTGGAATTGTAGTATTGTAAAAATAATGTTATACTAAACTGGGTGATAGTAAAGCAAGCAACACAGTAACAACGTACAGGTGAAACCTTGGTTGACGTCAATAAATAAAAAACTTGTGACCAAAAACGATGCCACATACCTCCCCTCAACATCGTAAAACTGTTGTGTAGAAATATTGCAGTATAAACGTAATAGTGCAGAACAATTAAAACGATTAAACACTTACGTATTCCACAAATTGTAAAATGAGTAGACACTTCAAGAAGACGAGTAGAAATCGTTCTGTTAAACCGCGATCACCAGCCATTTTTCTCACTTTAATTTCACAAATCAATTTTATAAAACACAAACTATATCATATCATAATTTCACGCATAAAGTTGCGCCCTTTCAGGTAGTTATTACACAAAATAATGTATTTTTATGGCGCACTTAACTTTCCACCACGACCTACTACGAACAGTGACTGAAAATCGAATGATGATGACAGTTTTGGTTTTGCAAGCAATAAAAAGTTCAAAGTAAAATGGCCGACTGAGCAAGCAGTGCTGCCAGCAAATTATAACCACAGAATAAAAACTATATCTTTAACTCTTGCATTGTATAATAATTATGTATGTCATATAATAAATATGTATAAATATGTATTTAATGTATGTAGCTGAAATAATTTGTTACGCTGAGCCTGCTAATTTTGCTGAATAATGCTTATACTCTTATAGGCATCAGGCTTTACAAACCTCGCTATTTGTAAACAGTCTTCACAAACAACTGTCATTACTGTCATGTCACATGTCATCAGCTGTCATCAGTGTCATCACATTACATTATTATTAAATTGTGTGTAGGTTTGTATTGTGTTTGTGATTTTAATTAAAATTTATCAATTTATGCAAATGAACACAAACAAATAACCTGATAAGAGAATCAAATAGATTAATGAAGTAGTCTTTTATTATGAATAGGCATACTAGGAAAAGAAGTGTGTATCCAACAGTAAAACAGAAAAAGAAGTTAATGGAATTCATGACTAAATATCCTGAATTGGCACTAGGCAAAGTAACGCAAAATTTTAGATACACTGACGCCCAAAAATTATGGATTACTATTTCTAACGAATGTAATGCTTTACCCGGGTCGAGAAAAACTTGGAGGCAATGGAGAAAAGTACTTTACCTACTTTAATTTAAGCATGTATCATGTAAAACTTATTGACAGTTAATTGAAACAATGTGATAGAAGTGTTGCACGTAATAAAAAATGTTGATTTTACATTACAGACTTGGCAAGATATAAAGTCCAAGACGAAGAAGAGACATGAACATGGTTTTGCACGATCATTATCTAATCTCACTGAGGCTGAACAAGAAGCACTAGGAATAAAAATGAAGTCCTCAACATCACAAGACCAAGAAAGTACAGAATTTGTTAACTCTGGAGCTTTGGAGCTGGATAGTGCTGCAGACAATTTTATTATTGAAGACGAGTCTAATGTGTCTTACTGTGAATCTCAATCTGAAGACAATGAAGAAACAAAGTGTGTAAATCCCATTGAGAACAATATTAGTAAAAGCATCCGTCATAACAATAGTAATGAGGATGAGAAACATTCTAGTACTTGTGTTTTCAATTGTCAGTTGTTAGCTAAAAACGAACAAAAGAAAATAGAAATAAAAGAAGACTATTTCAATTTTAAAAAAGATTATTTAAGACAAAAACTAAAACTAATGAAAGAACAGACTGAAGCTTTAAGAGTTATTGCTAGGGAATTGACTAATAAATAGTGTTATTGTAGTATTCATAAGTTATACCTAATAATAATCATCTAGCTTAACACCAAATAGTTTTAAAGTACATATTGATAGTACAGCTCAGATAGCACTAAAAATTCATGTGATATAATTTCCTTAGTTTTAACAATCTGAATTATATTGATTAATGGAACATAACTTTATAACCAATCATAAATCATTTTTACCCGACTGCCGAAGAAAGGAGGGTAATGTTTTTCGAGACTATGTATGTATGTATGTATGTATGTATGTATGTATGTATGTATGTATGTATGTCCATTTCTTTGGCACGGCCTACAGCCTAAACGGCTTGACGGATTTTGACATGCGAGGTATCATTTTATTCGTCATGATTGTGTGAGTGACACTGGGTATATTAAAATTTCTAGAAAATCAAAATGGCGGATTTTTGGCGGCAAAATGAAAATCTTGAAAATTTGTGTTGCACGCTCTACAGCCTGAACTGCTTGACGGATTTTGACAAACAAGGTGTTGTTTGATTTGTCATAATTGTGCGAGTGACACCAGGTATATTAAAATTTCTAGAAAATCAAAATGGCGGATTTTTAGCGCCACAAACATTTGACTGCGATGGACGCAAAAACTGCTGAACGAATTTCAATGCGGTTTTATTTGTTTAATAGATCTTGGTCAGACTTAAAATCTTAAGTTTGTTTGATTACAATCGGTTGAGTAGAACCGAAGATATGAGCAAAAATATAATAATTAAGGTTGAATTTCGGTGATGTCCCTTCACTAGGTACACGAAAATCATTAACTCCATAAAAGATAGATTTTATACTTCTATTCTTTATTATCTGGGCAGCTATGTAAATAACTAAAAAAGTATAAAATAAAAAAAAATAAATTTAAAAGTTCAAAAACCCGACTGCCTAAAAACTGAAAAGAAAAAAAAACAAGCACTGAGATTGATGTCCGGTGGTCTAGAAACATAGCAGCTGAACAGTCGGGATCCATTGAAAAATTAGATTGGCTGTCGAATAATGGATCCCGACTGTTCAGTTGTTATGTTTCTAGACCACCGGACATCAATCTCAGTGCTTGTTTTTTTTTCTTTTCAGTTTTTAGGCAGTCGGGTTTTTATATTTCACATATGCACTGGAAGGGTTAATCAACTTGTTGAAGGTTGTGATTTTGTGATCATTAAATAACGAGGTCATAATAATGTTTGAGAGACGTTGAACTTGCTTAGAACAGAACTGAAAGAGATACTGTTTGTGTGAATGGGTATGATACAGAGTCATCTTTTATTCATATATGTGATGAAAAAGGGATGTTGTGTTGAGAACCATAGTACAGTCAGCTTCATAGAGACCAGACCCCTTCAATACTTAAAGAATATTTAGGTGACGCGGCCGACTGCGCCGGCCGCGGTACATGACTCACGAAGACGTCACGTGATGCGATCGTCGCTGAGATCTGCCTTTTATTTGCATGTTCATATTTGTAATTTTCTGATATTTTTCGTCTTTCGGCTCAATTGTATACCAAGATACAATATACTCACAAAAAGATGCCACATTAATTTATGTGCCGCTTGAGGATACGAACCCGCGTCTCCAGCGCCAGCCGACCATTTAGACCGTGCGTTATGCCACTAGGCTATCGGTTCACTTAATAGTAATGGCGAAAATATGAATAACATTACTCTTATTTTATCGAACAAAGTGATAACGATGTAATTTTCTAGACCTTAAGGTTTAAATTTCAACTTTCACCATATGTGATAATAATAACTGCTCATTTGACTAAAAAATAAGGTTGAAATTAGACGCTTGATAAAGCTTGTTGCACTACTACCGTCACAATAACTTATCTGCTGTATGAGCTGCGGCTACAGCATTATGTTATTTGTGACAGCGCGCTAAGGTTGCAATTAGAATACTTCTTTGCCTTATTTACTAAACTGTGATTGAAGGTAACTTTATAATTCGTGGTGATTTGTATTGATGTTAATCCTCCTCGTAATATTATTCAATTTATTAAGTTTTTTAAGTAAATTGAAAGTATATTTCGATTAACAAAATTTTTGAAACCTAAAATTGTTGTTCTCTGGGAGCAATAACAAAGTATAAAGAAATTAAGCACGAGATATGGGCATAACGGTAAGAGTTACAATACAAATATATTATATACCTATTTATTGCATAATCATATTACATTTTCATTTACAACTTAGATTTTCGGATGTCCTTTTATTTATTATCGTTTTCATTACAGAGAAAAACAGTGCGTAGATGGATTCGAAGTGATGTAAAAAATGTGAACGCTAAAGACCTCGCCCAGTTGCTTACACTCATGAATCAGAGAAGAAGAAGTAGATAGTCAAAAAACGTATTATGCTTAAGAACAAGCGGACGGTTAACATTAGGTAATTTATTTATTATTATTTATTTATTTTATATAATATATAATATATGTGTATATAATACGTATGTATATATGTATGTATGGATACATATTATATAATTAATATTATATGTTTCTAATTATTCTCTCCCCCTCCCCCTTACCCTTTAGGGTAGGCAGCGCGTGTGTGACACCCTTAGTGTTGCACACGTTCATAGGCCACGGTGACCGCTTCCCATCAGGTGGGCCGTGTGCTTGTCTACCACCTACGTAGTATAAAAAAAATACTATTGCTGCTGACATTGATTTACATATTGCAACAGATTATTGAAAAGGTTTATTATTTTAGGTTACTGGGGATGGATGTCTTCAATGGGCCCAGGCGACCTAGTGGAAATAGGTGGCCGCATGAATAGTAAGCGATACCTAGGAGTGTTGAAAGACGTAATGCTGCCTTCAGTGCGGGTGGCATATCCAGAAACAAATTTACCTGATTCAGGATAACTCTTCAGTGCATCGGTCCCGAACTGTGCAAGACTGGCTAAATGCACAAGAAGATAATTATATCGGTGTTTGAATATAGTCCTATAGCCCTAAGTAAACTTGTGGGGTCAGATGGTTTTAAACTGGGACTCAAGTGAAATAAAGTAAAAAAAAATTGGATAAAGAAGTAAACAGAACTCGGGAACTAATGCGAAATAGTGCCATATGTTTTAATATGGTTTCGGGGATGAAAAGTCGTTAGCAAGAAGTGATAGACAGTGACGGCCATCCTCGATCGTTTATCGATTCTTACCCAGGACAAATCTTTGTGTGATGAACACGATTATTTATTATGTTTTTGGGTGTAGTTTATCTAAAAAAAATATCTAAAATAAGTATGTATTATATATCAGTTGTCTAGTATCAATATCACATTAAGGTGCTTATTTTGGACTAGATGACGCTGTATATAAAGTGTCCTAACATTCATAATAATATATCCCATTACTCTCGTTTACAAGTTTATTAATCTTCACCATCTGACCTCACATATTAATCTAATGTTGTGTTAAAAGGGTTACTTATCAGAAAATGTGATCAAAGAGAAAGATGTATATTGCTATACTGTTATAGTTTAGCATGTTGGTTCTTTCTTCGTGATTCACAGGCACAAATAACATTTAATTTTTCAACTATTCTTTCATATTCGAAGATTATACAGAGTGTAAAAAATAATGTTTACAACTTTAAATAAATAAGTAAATAAATATTGTAGTTATGTTTCTGGAATTATCTAAGTAATATTAAACAATTTATAATTCACTTAGGGTAGGCATTGTGTTTTGTCAATAAATTTAGGTCAGGTAAAATCTAAAAATAAGTAACCCCAATTTAAGTCAGATAGAAAAGAAAAATTGTATACTCAACCAGGGAATGGACTCCAACCAGTCCTAGAAATGTAATTCGGCGAATTAAATTAAATTTTTTCATGCAACTAGCCTATCTTTACTTACAAACCTCATACCTACTATAAAATTTGATTCCTTAAATAATAATTAACAAAAAGTGCTTGTGAGAATAAAAAAATAATTGTATGATTACAAAAAGAACTTAGCTTCCGAGGATTTGAACCCCCGCTTGTAGTAATCATGAAGCATTGGTCATAACCGCTAGACCAACATGCCATATACCCAAAGGTCCAAAAATCTTCTATACTTTCATGTCATTTTCAACGGTGTACAGCTTACTGTGAAGCTGAGTGTACATAGAAGTAAAGGATGTAAAACTTATAATTAGGAACCATTTCTCAATTTGTTTTGAGAATCAATTGGATTGTCATAACAAATTATGGCTAGCTCAAAGTATTATTATGGTGACAATAATGCATCTGGCATCCACCCATGGTATGTGAATGTGTTGTTCCAGACACAAACATCATTAAAACAATTTTAATACTTTGAAGTGTAAACCTAAGAATAAGATCAAATCGGGTATACTAATCAGATCAGGCACCCTGCCGAATGAGTTTCAGTGTTCTACATTCTATTGGTGTTTGGCCATTGAGATTATTGGTTAAATTGCAGAGAATCTGCTACAGAAACCATTATTAAAAGTATTAAATCTGTTTCTTAGCGTCAATGATATACTTATAATATATAATATCATTGCTTAGCGTACATTATGAATCTAGGGTAGATATCAAAAATGTAATTTGAAATTATTTTTTTTTAAACTCGTGAAAAATGCCCTAAATAGTTTGAATATGTCATGAAATAGTAGTATTAAAATTTTTTATGGAATGGAAACTCAACATTAATAATTGTTTTTGACGTGATAACGTCTTATAAATTGATAATACCAGCAACACTCATGAAAAATAGTAACGTTCCATAGTAACGTTCCACCTGAGCCTGTGCGTGCAAGCGAGAGCGCGCAACAAGCGATAGAGAGGCCCAAGCAGTGAGGCCCATGAAGCTTCATGGTGAGGCCAGAGTCAAAGCGTTGGCTTGTGACACATGTATCTCTCTTCTCGCGTGAAATAGTAAGGTTCCGCTTCTGTAGTGTATTTAATTTAGTATCAGCATTGCACCCGTGCGAAGCCGGGGCGGGTCGCTAGTATTACATAAAATAATGATTATGACGTTATCACGTAAATCTATCGTCCGTAAACCGACTTTACAGACAACCAATTTTTTGTATAATAATTTTATTAAAAAACAGGATTTTTACTACGGGAACTACCTAAAATTTGTTGAACTACTGTCATCTGTCAGCTTCAGTGACGTGACGTCACGTCAGTCATCAGTGTCAGGTGTCAGTCTGTCCTCTGTCACTTCTGTCAGTGTCAATCACAACAATGCAAATGGCACCATCAAACAAAGCAAGGCACGCCAAATGTTGTTATACTATTTATAGACATCGTAGTAAACCAATGACTATCCAAGGAAGAAAGTTTTATAACCACCACTAAGAAGCGTAGCGCAATGTTTAATAAAAAGTACAGCAACTTTGTGAGAGCAAATTTACACGAACATAGTCATCGACCAAAAAAAGCCAAGTTTGAGTGGAGATGAAGCTCGTAGAATATACTTAGAGGAAATCAAAGCTGGAGGAGAGAAATCACCTGCACCTGCCCTGGCTAGTACAAGCAAATTGATAAAAAGTAGACAGGTTCATAAAGTTAAAGAGGTACCATTTACTAACAAGGATTTGATCCTAACAGTGCAGAACAATGATGTGAATAGTATTAAGCGTATTTTAGATAAGTATCCTGATAAGATAAACACAGTTGATGATTATGGATGGAGTCTGCTCATGATAGCCTGTCAGGCTAACTCTATAGATAGTGCACAGGAGTTACTCAAGAGAGGAATAGATATATCTGTCCGTGATAAAGCAGGTAATTCTGCACGAAGTTTAGTGATTAAGAACAATAATTATGTGTTAGCTGACATTCTACTAAATCATAGAGAAATTGAACGCGAACCATGTGTAAGCAAAGATAGGATTGCGAAGAAACCAAAAAGTGCTTACACATGCGATATTTGTAATAACACATTTCCTGACAAAGAGGAACATTTATCATCAACTGTCCATAACATAAGTGCAAGTAAAGGTATGAAAATACCAACTAACTATATCATACCAGCAACAAATAGAGGTTATCAATTACTTTTGAAAGGAGGCTGGGATAGAGAATCAGGACTAGGAAGAGACGGAACCGGGAAAAAGTATCCAATTAAAACTGTACAGAAGAAAGATAGGAAAGGTCTTGGACATAAGAAGATTGATAATGAAGTAAAATCAGATAATAGTATAAAACGTAATATTAAAAAAATATTCACCGACCGTTGTAAAAAGGATAGGAGACTAGAAATAAACTTTAGACGAGAATTTTACTGAAACTTGCTTTTTATTTATCTTTAACTCAACAAGGATATAATTAATAAACTACGAAAGAGAAAACAATATACATATTTGACAGTCTTCTATGAAGAACACATATTGTTACCTATCTACAAAAACATTTAAAACATAATAATATATGATGGTGGATGAAAATGTTGGTAGTATATAAAAAGTTGTCTTTTTGGTGGTAAAGAGTATTAGCAAAATCAAACAAAACTTTCCTAGAGTAAATATTTTAGTCACTGTTATTTCACTAAAATTTCATAAAATCATTTATAGTTTTAAAATATAAGTGACATGTATGACCTTTCACCACCAAAAAGATGGTATATTATGTAGCAATAACTAGTCTTCATTATTACACAGAAAAAAAAACTTCATAGTAAGAAGTTAATTTTTTCTTACTATAGGTAGGTACACTGTTGAAATATATTACAAGTCAATAAAAAAATCTTAAAAAATATTGCAGTTAAGGCACAGTACTATACATCATATTTGTGAGCAGAATTCAAAACATATTTACCAGTAAAAATAAAATAATATTGTTTGAGGTTGTAATTTAATGTTACAGTTACCTGAATAATTTGTTTTTTTTTTCTAAAAAAACCATAATCAAGGTTTAGGGCAACATATAAATTACCAGTATTGAACAGGGGTAGACATTTTTTATTTAATATTTATACTGAAATTGAAATAATTTGACATACTACAATCAATATTAGCTTTCTAGTTGTATGTTATGAATTTGTGCTCATTTTTATAAGTCTATCTACTTATCATGTATCGGTATGATGATAGAAGTATATTATGTAGCTTTAGAATATCAAAAATCTATTTTATTTCATTTCTGTTTATTATGAGAAGTAAAACATCATGTTTCATGAATGATATTTTTCATCAGATTTAAAAGAAATCAACCGTGTATTCTTTACTACAACGTCACACATTATTATCATTTCATCATACCAAAATGGTTGTATTAAACTTTTTACAAATTTTACCATGTAAACACTCTTTTTTTTGTGGCTCTCACATTTGAGAGAATTATATAGCATTTATAGATGAAATGATGTCTAATGAAGTTAGTTCATAAAACCTATAAAACCTTTTTCTCCAAAGTAACACATCCAATAATATATGATGGCAATATAGTACCAAAATAATGTGATATTGTAAAATAAATAAATAAAAAAAATAGTATTAATGAAATCAAAACAGGACCCAAAGATTCTTTCAAAAGTATAAACAAGGTCTTTCCAAGAGAAGTTCATGAGTATCATAGCAAAAAAGGTTAGAATAAAAGACTTAAGAGGGAAGTTAAAGCTGAGTTCGAGTTTGATACCAAAGTCATATTAGTCTTTTAATAATCAATTGTTTCAGCATGAAACTAAAAACTAACTGAATACTTTTACACTTACACCTAAAAACCTACATACATCAATGATTACTATCAAAGATTAGGTGCAATCCAATTCAAAAATGTTGCAGCAAACTCAAAACCTACGAAGCAGGCTGCATTCGCTGGAAATGCTCTTAGCATAACCGGTGTCACACCTTTGTATAAGGCAGTTGGGCCTTCCTTTGCCATTAACTGTCTAAAAACATCCTTCATGCCATTTGGGTATGTTCCCTCTGGAGCTGTTTGTAGTCTACTTTTCAAAACATCAGCTGGCATGCCTACTATCCAGTTAGCTACTCCCGCACAACCTCCGGCGATAATGGTTCCTAGTAATTTCATTTTGTTATCAGAACCCTGATCTACTAATACTTCTTTGACCCATTCATAAGTTAAGAAGTACATGCCTGATGCAGGGACATCTCTTAGTATAGTGGCTAAGGTGCCCTTGTATATGCTTCTAATGCCTCCTTCTTTGTATAGCTGCCGAGCGCAGTCCACCATGCCACTGTATTTTGGTGGTCCAGTTCCACCTTGTTGAATTTGTAGTAGACATTTGATGCGTTCTCCTGGTGCCATGATGGATGTGGTGAAGATACCAGAAAAAGCACCTGCAGCAAACAACTCCGGCTTCGTTAGAGGTTGGTTGACGTCAGATTTTATCAGTTTCTTACCGAGTCCGAAACCGAAAAAACTAATAGCGAAGATAGGAGCTACGCCTGTAAGAGGCGCAGACATTCCTTTGTATAGACCTCTAAATCCTTCCTTTTTAATAGTCTTCCCAATGCAATCAAAAGTACCAGTGTATAAGGGCAATTCACCTGGTTTAGGCAAGGGCATAGTCTGCAATCTCACTTTTACTGTGTCCATGGGATGGCCCACTAAAACAGTACAAACACCACCAAAACCACCACAAAGAAAATATTTAAATGGGTTGTCCGACATGTTGATTTAGAAGAGAAAGAATAGGTGACCTCGCTGAACTGGTTCACTGAGTTGATTTCAATTTTAATTTAAACTGTTACTTTCAACAATTCCCACAGCCGTCTAGATTGGTATGTCAAAGTCCAAATGCGAGCGTTCCATTTCTCTTGGTGAATTGATATGTATAAGTGGCATTTTTTGTTCAATAAATAATTTCCCTACACCCGAAGTGAAGAATTTATGGTTTAAAAAATCGGTCTAATGCGTAGACAGAATAGTACATATTTTTCTCATATAAAATAAATATGAATAGAAAATAGGATGCCCTTAAAGGTTTTGTCACAAAGTCAAAAAAACTTCAAAAAAATTAAGCTGTCAACTGTCACCTCAGTCCACATAAGTCACCTGTTCAAATCTGTTTATTGTTTTATTTTCTCTTAATAAATACAATACCTATTTATTTTAAAGTTGAGCATGCATGAGTTGAGTCTAGAGCCATAGAATTTCTCCAAAAAGTAATTCTTCTTCTTACTTAACATCAACACGGTTCCGTGATGGCGTGTACAAAAGAAGAAATAGAAAAGAAACGTCTAGCTGCACTAGAAAAAAGACAAAACAAACTTTTTAGTAATAATATTACGAATACGAATTCTCCTTTGAAAAGTAGCCCTGGCTCCACAAGAGGGTCTCAGCTTTCAGGATTTGGAGCAACAAAGACTTCTCATCTAAGTTTAAATAGAAGTCATCCATATGCTCAACCAAATACTAGTGGAATTGAAAATAAAGTCCCTATCGGTAAAGTGGTTAGTGGTACCGTATATCTGATCTCTGAAGACAGATTTGAAGTCAACCCTTCCGAATTTTGTACCCCTCTTATTAATGTATTCAAGAGTTTGCCTTCTAAAAGTTATGGTAAGGCTTGTTTTTTTTTTAATTTTAATTTGATTAAAGAACTTAAGTGACCAAAGGTATGAAATAATTTTATTTATACTACTTAGGGGGCAGACAAGCACACAGCCCACTTGATGGGAAGTGGTCATTGTGTCATATGGATGTGTGCAACACCAGGGTTGTTAAGCTCGTGCTGCCGACTCTGGAGCTGAGAGGCAGGTTGGGGGGGATATGGGAGGGGGGATTTTAAATCATAGATTCACAATTGGGTTGCCCATATAAAATGAGGATAATTATGTTGATATTCAAGATTTATTTTTACATAATGCACAGAAATTGTATATGTACAAATTCACATCTTTGTCCCATTAGGGAAGTTGCAGGCATAGCTTATTGGTATATAACATTATATTGTGTTTCTTATAATCTTGACATTCAAAAATAATAAAAGACTGATAAATTATTACTTGTTATTTTTGTATTCATGTTTATTAATTTTATTTATTTATTTATTTTTTATTTATTTTGCAAATATAGTTAGCAGGGGGTTGGTACACTTTCTAATATAGATTAAAACAATTATGGAGTTATTACATACTATAGGTTTATATATTTCCAGATACTAAAACAAAATTATGGAATTTCTCAATCCATGATTATCAAGAATTGGTGTCCAAAGTGGCTCCATTAGCACCTCATGTTGTGTTGGGTCCAATACCACCTTATGTTTTGAAGGTGAGTGAATTGAATGAAAGCTATTATACGAATGGCTTTAATAGTTGTTAGGTTTAATCTTTTTTTTTTATATTCAGTCCGTCAATTCATTTAACCCCACTGGATGGTAAGAAGCAAGGGTAAAGTCTAGAGGGCACGGGCCGCCATTCCAGACACCATTCGTCCCAAAACGGTGGTCCCTACCTTGACGGCCTAGAAAGATACCTTTTCACGCCCCGCTTAAAGGAAGTAGGAAACACAAGTGCAGGAAGTGCATTCCAGTTTTTAACTGTGCGACACAGAAAGGAAGCACCAAACCACTTGGTTCGAGACCGTATGGTCTCGACTGTGTGCGGGTGGCACCTTAGCCCCGCACGTATTGTTCTGGATCGGAAGAGAGACAGAAGAATCTACATTTAAAGCTTTAAGCATCAGTAGCTTAGTAGTTATGGCATGGGTCAGCAATTGAGTAGTCCTGGATTCAAATGCTGGCTGATACACTATTGACATGAAGCCTAAGAATGGCTTCATGTCACAAGCAAATTAGTTTTAGTTGAAGGATTTAGGAGGAATTTTGGTTAAGTACTAATATTCTTAAAAAAAATTAAACATTGAGTAACCTTTCATATTAGGGTAGGTAGAGGTCAAATGTTGCAACTTGCTATGATCCTGGTATACACAGACTGTTTTTCTTTTCTTCTATTCTATATTTATAAATAATAGAGTATGATACTTATTGTTTTTTTTTTTCAAATTTCAATTTTTCAAATATTTTTCTGACAGTAAGAAAGTAGAAGAAAACTAACTTTTTTATTCCTTTATTCCTAACAATTTAAGATCGGAAAAAATAAACATCCAGGCCAGGACTTGAACCCGCAACCAGTTCCTTATAGGAGGAATACTCTCAACTGAGTTGCCAGAAGAACTATTAAAAAAATGTTTTAATCCCTCATTAGGTTCTGAGGGAGAACACAACAGACCCTAACAGCATTGACCTGTCACCAATAGAGGCTACATTAAGAAATAAGCTAATGCCTTTTCAAGAAGATGGAGTTAGGTAATTAGATTTATTTATTGCCCATTTGACAATATACATGGCACTGCTCAAAATGAGTTTAATTGATATCCGTTGATACTGCTGCGCATAATAAGTACCTGGCTGGTACCTGGTACCCTAGCAGAGGCAGATTTTTCCAGGAGTAAGACTTCCCAAACCCCATCGGGCCATCTCGAAGCCGTGCCGTCAGCCGTGGTGCGAGGGAAATGGCTTTTTGGATACTCACACCACGACGTTTTAAGGAGCTGAAATGGCGTGCGGTTTTAGTTGATTCAAGTCCGACATAACTACCCCCGCCTATTAACCCACGGGAGTGGTATCCATGGGGATTTCCGCACGGTAAAAATGGATTGGGATACCTGAGATTATTAAGCAAACTTTTTTTTTTTTTTATAATCAGTCCGTCTATTGACTTAACCCCGCTGGATGGTAAGAAGCAAGAAGAACTGGATCCAACTGAGCAAAAAATGATGCTGTTATCTATAAACAACTGTGATACCAAGGTTCCTAGTAGGAGTTCTTTGACTAATTCGTTAAAACACCCTTCACAGATTTGGTATCTCCCGTCGCGGTCGGTGCATGATAGCTGATGACATGGGACTGGGCAAGACGTTCCAAGCGCTCGCCATCGCTAGCTACTACAAACACAACTGGCCTTTACTTATCGTCACTACATCTTCTATGAGGTATTTTGCTTTTTGTGCTACCAGAAGTAGGTCTGAGAAGGTAGCATGACATGTTATCTTAATGTAAAGAGGGGTGAGGTACACTCTCCCACTAAGATTTTCGTGGTCCTAGTCAAAGTCACCTGTGAGCCGGTACACCTGTTACCGGACGAGGTTTCGAGGTTTGGGAGTTCAGACTAAAGCCATAATAAGCCAAACATAGGAGAGGTTCACTCCCCCGCATGGTCATGGATTTTTTGGGGACGTTTCTTCTATACTTAGGAAGAATTTAGGACTTGCACTTTATACTTATCTTTATACGCACGATTGCTTAACATACTTACTAACTTTCTCATAGGATTAGTAGGATAGTAGAATTAGTGGGATAATAGAGTTAGTAGAATAGTAGAATTAGTAAGCTAGTGGGATAATAGGATTAGTAGAATAGTAGGATTAGTAAGATGTTAGGATAGGTAGAATTTAAGTTTATAAACAGTTAAATGTGTTACAGAGAAACTTGGCAGAGTAAAATCCAGGAGCTGCTACCTTCAGTTCCACTGATGAACATTGTGACGCTGACCAGTGGCAAAGACTCACTGCTAGTTGCTGACAAACAGGTACTACCATAGACTACCAAGCAGGCTGTTTCGAGAGCAAAAAAGGGCGTTGTTTTTGATATGTGCCTAATTTGTTCTAGACGGAAGTTGTGATTGTGAGTTACAAGATCACCAGCATGCATACAGATTTACTGAAGAGCAAGAAGTTTGGAGTTGTTATTATAGTAAGTCTTGGTTGCTAGTATTTCTTATATCATGATCACGTTATTACCTGTTAACATTTTTGAGTTCAACATTATTTTAAACTTTGCCAATAGTTTTTTTTAATCACTATCAGACAAGCACACGGCTCACCTGTTAGGAAGCGGTTACTATGGCCCATGAACGTGTGCAACACCAGGGGGGTCACACTCGCGCTGCCAACCCTGTAAAAACCTTCTAATGCCCTTATTGAAGAACCCCATATTGTAGACGCTGGGGAAAAGCACACAGTTTTTAATAAAATATCCAAAAAAAATTACCTTCTAAAACAATATTTGCCACATTAAAAATTTTAGTAGGATTAGTAGGATAGTAGGACTAGTAGAATTAGTAGGAGTAGTAGTAAATCTTTTTATATTCTTCCAGGATGAATCACACTATCTAAAATCACATAAGGCCCAGTGCACCCTGGCCCTGGGCGGCATCACCCGTAAGTGCACTCGCGCCATCTTGCTGAGCGGCACGCCCGCCCTCAGCCGCCCCGCGGAGCTGTTCACGCAGCTCACACTCATAGAACCTGGCCTGTTCCCTTCTTACACGGAGTTTGGTACGTACCAACGAACAAATAAGCATCTGTGGGGCGAGCACGAATTTTCTTTCGTATCGAGTTCGTAACGTGTGCGACAAAAATTGTATGAAATTTGTACAGCGCCACTTTTTTTTTTTTTTTTTTTTCGTGCGGAAATCCTCATGGATACCCACCCCGCGGTCAGCGGGGCAGGTTATGTCGGACTCTTACTCTTACTCTGTACAGCGCCCCTATCGTGCGTAAAAGGAACTGTACAAATCTCATATAATTTCTATCGCACACGTTACGAACTCGATTCGAAAGAAAATTCGTGCTCGCCCCACTGATAACATTAAGTAGTATGTCAGTATCAGTGTATATCTCAATGGTTTTAGGCAAAAGGTATTGTGATGGTAAGCAGACGAACTTCGGCTGGGACATGACGGGGCAGTCAAACCTCGCCGAGCTACAGATCATCCTACAAAAGAGGTTCCTCATAAGAAGGACGAAGGAACAAGTGCTTACCAAATTGGAGGAGAAGACCAGGTGAGTTTAATTTTCAATGTGTAGTCGGTATAACAGTTTTTTTTAATGATATAAGTAATCGATAATGGAGGTAGGACACGATGGTATCTCCCGTCCAAAATGAGCTGTTCGACTGGGGTAGTACCTCTGCGCTACAGAACACCGCGGTCATAACAACCTTGAGTTGTATTACCGCCGGTAAGTAGGGTAGCCAGAGCTCACTGTATCCCTCCTCTCCCACCCTTTACTAGCTTCCCCACCTCTTCCTAGCCCTCCCCCTTCCCTTCAGGGTAGGCAGCGCGTGTGTGACACCCTTAGTGTTGCACACGTCCATAGGGCACGTGTGCTCGGGGCTATACTGCAGTCGCTCCCATAAAAACTCTGGTGCGACTACCCTCTTGGTGTTTGGAGGTCAGACCACAGTTGCTCCCATAAAAGCCATAATATAAAGTATGGTGAAAGCCTAGGGTGCAATTGTCAACAACATTAAGATGATAATGATTATTTTATGTACGATCTTCAACAGGGAAACAGTTATATTAGATGAATCGATTCTCCAGTTCGGCCAGGAGGAAGAAAAGGGCTTAACACAGATGGCCGAAATGTACAAGGCGAGCAATTCGTCCGACAGGCATTCGGCTCTCATCACCTTCTTCAGCGAGAGCGCCCGCGTCAAGATACCGGCTATTTGGTGAGTACACTGCTACTTAACAAGTTAAAATGGCTTAAAATGGAGGAGGTACGACGCGACGGTATCTCCCGTCTGAAATGAGCTGTCCGACTGGGGTGGTACAGAATACCACGGCCATAATAACCATCGGGTTGTATTCCCGCTGGTAAGTAGGGTAGCCAGAGCTCACTGTACCCCTCCTCCCCCCACCCCTTCCTAACCCTCCCCCTTCCCTACAGGGTAGGTAGCGAGTGTGCTGCTTCTGCTTGGGTGACAGGCGGCATCACCCGTCACTCACAGGCCTGCGTTCATGAGGAACGGATGTCTTTCAGTGAACACAGACGCCTGACTCGCCTGCGAGACCGGTTTGGCCTGAAAGTACAATTGATATACTTTGTGTACTTTGTGTGTGTGTGTGTGCGCGCGTGTTTGTGAGACCCTTAGTGTTGCACACATTGATAGGCCACGGTGACCGCTTCCCATCAGGTGGGCCTTGTGCTTGTCTGCCACCTACGTAGTATAAAAAAAAAACTTCAAAATGTGTAGCAAGTTTAATTGATAGCAACCCATGTATGTCCCACTGTCGAGAGGAGACCTGTGTCCCACTGCTGAGCACGGGTATCCTCTCCTCTAACGGGGGAGCTGAGAGGGTTTAGAACTTTAGACCTTAATCTACACACCTGGCCTAATGCGGGTTGGTGGATCGGACAAAAGTATAAAATGGCAAATGTTTGCTTCATATTTCAGTAAATATATCAGACAGCTACTGGAAGATGGCAAAACAGGCAAGTTCTTGGTATTCGCGCATCACAAGCCTGTCATAGAAGCGATCTGTCTGACGCTGGACGAGGCTGGAGTCCACTACATCTGTATCGTGGGATCTACGCCGGCTAATTCAAGAGCTGTAAGTACAGTGAAACTTTATTTTTTATACAACGTAGGTGGCAGACAAGCACACGGCCCACCTGATGGGAAGCGGTCACCGTGGCCTATGGATGTGTGCAACACTGTATGTCACACATGCGCTGCCTAACCTGAAGGGAAGGGAGGAGGGTTAAGGATGGAAGGGGTGGGGGAAGGAGGGGTACAGTGAGCTCTGGCTACCCTACTTACCGGCGGGAACACAACACGGCGGTTATTATGGCCGCGGTGTTCTGTAGCGCAGAGGTACTACCCCAGTCGGACAGCTCATTTCGGACGAGAGATACCGTCGTGTCCTACCTCTTTAAACTTGATTAATAGGACCTTTCTTCAACTGAGAACTGATTTTGATGATTTCCGTGTGGTTCCATTTCAATTGAGTTGGTTTTTTTCTTTTAAAGGTTTCAAAAATAGTTTGGTTTCTTTGTGCGTAGGATTTGGTGGACAAATTCCAACATACGGAGTCCTGCCGATGTGCTGTGCTGTCGATAACGGCGGCCAACTCCGGCCTGACGCTCACGGCTGCTAACCTAGTATTATTTGCTGAGTTGCACTGGAACCCTGGGGTATGTAATGTCTAAATAAAATGAGTATTTCTAAATAAAAATTTCGCGCCAGACTCGTGGTCCCTCTGTGATTTTCCCCTGGGGGGACCACGAGTAAATCGCATTCGCTCGTGGTCCCCCCGATTCACTCTTGACCATAAACACTTGAAAAGCATATGGTATGTAACTGGTGAACACTTCATATTCCTACTTATTTGTGCATAATATGAGAATAGTACCTACGGCTACGTCCATGATGACGGTTAGGTTACTATGGTTTTTAATTTTATTACCTATCTATTTACTTTTATTGAAATAATACTGACAAGGGGAACCACGAGTCCGGGGGGGAAAAAGTTTTATAAGTCTGCCAGTAACATACCATATTACTTCTTATGCGTTAAAATTGGTCAAGAGTGAATCGGAGGGACCACGAGCGAATGCGATTTACTCGTGGTCCCCCCAGGGGAAAATCACAAGGGGACCACGAGTCCGGCGCGAAAAATTTCTAGTATGTTTCTATACGCGGAGTGTTGTAATTGGTTCAATAATAAATTATGTTCTAATTTTATTTCTAATTCAATAAGCTGTTGGAGCTCCATGAATAAATAAATAAATAATTTGATTTTTTTTCCATTAGCTTAATCCTTTTTTAGAATCTTGTCTTAGATTTTTTTTAATAGGGTTATTTAAGCTGCATAGCTTCAGTGCACGGCATGTAACTTGGCAAGATTTTGCAGTAGTGTGGGCCTCACTACTCCAAAACCTTGTCAAGTTAAATGCCGTACACTATACTTGTTTCTATGTGGCGCATTTTGCCACAAACAAGTATAGTGTACGGCATCTAACTTGGCAAGGGGCCCACACTACTCCAAAACCTTGCCAAGATAGATGCCGTGCACTATAATACTTATACATAGGTATATCTGAGTAATCGACCGCGGTAGCCTAGTGGTCTGGGTAATGGACTGCTGAGACGAGGTCTCGGGTTCGATACCAGGTTCACCATGGCACACACCAATGACTTTTCGTTGCTTTTCGAAGTTATGTGTGTATTTATCGCAGGTTTATAAGTGCCCGGTTAATGGCAATAGGCTCGCCACCTATTACATTGGGACCTAAACATAAACTGGCGAAATGTGGGTGCTAGCATCTCTGCCTACTCCTTCGGGGATATAGGCGTGAGTTTATATTATATGTTATGTTGTATATGTGAGTGAGACTGGTGTTGCAGATCCTGACGCAGGCGGAGGCGCGCGCGCACCGGCTGGGCCAGCGCGCGCGGGTGACGGCGCGCTACCTGCTGGCGCGCCGCACGGCCGACGACTTCATGTGGCCCATGCTGCAGCACAAGCTCAACGTAACTAACCACTTCTATCTACCATACCTATACCTATATAGCCTACATAAGACGCCCTATAATACCTATGTTGAGTGCAATAAGGTTGACTTTACTTTGGTACACAAATTGAAGTAAAAAAAGACGTGTGGTAGCTTCAATGAATTTATTTACACCAGCTTAGAAAAATAAAACGATATGGATGACATGGATAGTTGTAATGACTTATAGGTTTATTTAATCCATCCGAATAACCTATATAAGACGGAACGCGTTGAACAATACAACTGACGACACTAGAGTCAGCCCATTTGCTTAAGTACATATATACAAGTCGGCGCGCATACACTCCCACACTAGTCAGCCCCAACGTGGCAAACATTATTCGATTCAGTCAGTTTAAGTAACGATAATAAATAAAAAAATATTATTATAAATGCCCGATTAATATCCAAGTGAGGGCATAAATCCAAAAAATTAAAAAAATAAAGTTTTTATATATTATATCCAATGTACAGAACTACAGACACAACTAATTTATAATTTTGTAGTATAGAAGTGAATCTAATGCGACATATTCTTGCAGGTGCTGAACAATGTAGGATTAAGTCGAGATACGTTTGAAGACACAACGATGAAACATCAGGTATACAATCTAATTTTATGATTATGCTACGTAGGTGGCAGACAAGCACACAGACACCTGATGGGAAGCGGTCACCGTGGCCTATAGACGTGTCCAATACTAAGGGTGTCACGCGCTGCCTACCCTGAAGGGGAGGGGGAGGAGGGGTACAGTGAGCTCTGGCTACCCTACTTACCGGCCGGAACACAACACGATGGTTATTATGGCCGCGGTTTCTGTAGGGTGGAGGTACTACCCCAGTTGGACAGCTCATTTCGGACGGGAGATACCGTCGTGTCCAGTAAAGTGAATATCGTAGTCCAAACGTAAATGAAATGAACTCGTAACATTTGATATGTTATCAAATGAATGTCACGTATTAAATTAAATTTTGTGACGTCAACTGCTAAAACTGCGTCGCAAGACTTTACGTTGCATAGTTTTATTTTTTACTTAACTTTAGTACGAAATGTAACCTATGAATGCCTGAAATAATGTTATTATTTGTTTCAGGAAAGCAAAAACAAGATATCCCAATATTTAACAGTGTCCACGCCGAAAAACAAAAACGACTACATACCTGGTACTAACATCAGAAAGGATTCAATTAATAACACATCTAGTATACAAGATAAGCAGTCAATAAACAGTGGTGATGACGCCGTTGACAAATCATTTTTAGATGATGATGAAGATGATGAGTTGATGGCCAATCTCGATTTATGAGGTGAACTAAAGTGAACTAAAAATACAGCACCCTCTTTTAGTTTTGGCATGTTGGGAAAATTGTCACAGGCCTCTTCCAGCTATTGAGAAAGTGAACTAAAGGGAACTAAAAAAGACAGTATTTAATTTGACATGTTCATAAGATTGAGAGTTCGCTTAAAATTGGCTAGCTTCGGTTTTTAACCGACTTAAAAGGAGGAGGTGCTCAATTCGACTGTTTGTGTTT
This sequence comes from Lithosia quadra, assembly GCA_963576445.1. Classification (NCBI taxonomy): domain Eukaryota; kingdom Metazoa; phylum Arthropoda; class Insecta; order Lepidoptera; family Erebidae; genus Lithosia; species Lithosia quadra. The sequence goes on along the minus strand of OY754887.1, from coordinate 3,023,012 downwards.
GTTACCTCAGGACTTTCGAATGAGTGAACCGATTTTGATGATGTTTTTTTTTATATTTGAAAGCGGGTGCTTCCCATTTGGTTCCATTTCAATTTAGTTCAGTTGAAGTTGTTTTTTTTGTCAAAATTTTGTATACAGCGTTCTCTCTGTCGCACCTCGGACTGACATTTTGATACCTTTATAGTGTAGTTCGGTTATAAATTCTCTAAAAATATAATAATCGAAGTAGTTATATTAGTTGGACTCTCGCTTTTCTACCCGATGTGCCAAATCAAAAGCGGAGTTCTGTATGTTATCACAAATACTAAGGTAGTAAATAAGGTGAGACCACATCATGACTCATTAACGGGTGAGATAGGTAGTGGTCAAAAGCGGGGCTATCAACTATAAAAAAATATATAGAATATTTTAACATCAATTCGGATAAGCGTCCGATTCAGAAACGCCACGATTTCAATTTGATTAGAAGGAAAAATATAAAAAGACTTGTTATTTGGTATGATTTGTAAATACATAATATAAAATCTAGCTACGCTATCGTGAGGTTATTAAACCTTTAAAATCATTCAAATTTGATTCATTATCTATTGGATTTTTAAAAACAATTATATTGAGTTTCCGTAAGCCTTTGAAATCAAACGTTTTAAAAACGTAATATTACTGAATCAAGTCCGCCGTAAAAAGTATATCAACAAACAAATCGTATATTTATAGGTTATTAGGATTTAGGTATACCATGTTTATAATTTATAACCTATTAAAACCTTAAAATGCTTTAAATGTCTCTGTTGATTTATTATTTCCGATAATTCACTCATGCAATCTACACTTTACCATCTAGAGTTGGGATCGAATCTATTCGCTACATTTTTTCATGTAAAAAGATAATACTTTGTACTAGCCGATTCCTGCAGATCCGCCCGCGTAAATATCGGTTATCGCAACTTTTGGTCATAGGTATCTCCGGTTCCATTTAACCAATGACAATCAAACGTACAGTAGATTTTAATTCGGACTATGACGTTCCTAATGAAACAAACCTAAATATGATCAGTAGTTTTTGCGGTATATTCCACTTTGTTCACCTGGGTGATATCACCTGGTTAACAAAGGGGAATATACCTACCATATTTGCATCCATTGCGAACAAATAGACAAGAATAAAAAAAAATATTTTTGTGCTCAAAATCATTAATTTACCATAAGCCAAGTATGTTTTCCAAATTTCTTCAATGTACAGACATGGCATGGCTGATGGTTCATTTACAATTTTATAGTAGTGTATAAATATTCAGGGGATTCAACCATAAAATTTATTATATCATTAATACCTTGTAATTGTGATAACGTAGTGTTGCCAGCCCACCTTAATTTGTAAAGTTGTAAGAAGTTATATTTATTTTTGTGAATAAAAATTTTGTGATAATTTAGTGTTTTATTCTAAATTCTTGCTACCGTTTTGTCTACTTGGAATACTATTGGAATTTATGACTATTCATGAATGTAAAAAACCTACAGACAGAACATGCTGAGGACGAGGCTGTGTCACGAAAATGGCGGCGGCCAACCATGTGAGAGTGATTTTGGGTTGCAACGTGTTACCCAAAGGACCATGCAAAAAAATGTATGGACGCTGTCCCAACTGACAGACAGACATGGTGATAGTTTCAATATTATTTTGACGGCCCATTTAAAGACAAATAAGCATTTTCAGTCTAAAAATCGATGGGGCTCTTAAAAAATAAGACAATGTTTTACATAAAAATCCTATTCGAGTTGATTTATCGTATTTCCGTACCATATGTAGGTATGGGAAAAGTTTTTGGTGATTTCTGTCTTTCCTAGTAGGTACTCAAAGCTAAAATGGTCCCATAGAGTCTTTTGATCCCCACATAAAATAAAATCGATCGAAATTTTTTTTGGACTTTTTGCATTTTTTGCTAATGAGGATCAGTCACATAACAGAACTTTTAATTTTTAATTAATGAAACGTATGCGCTACAAATTTCTAAGCATTTTGTTTTTTAAATGATTAAAATCCGACAAGAAATGACGAAGTTATCGAAGATTTAAAATCGGCTGTTTTAAAACGCACACTCTCGCTGGATTTTTGTCGATGACGTCATGGCTCGCCTCGTGTGCGATGCCCTATGATAAACAGGCCGATACGTCAACGAAGAGCCTAAACCGCTGGACCTACAAACTTGAAATTTTGACAGTAGATGCTTTTTATGTTGTAGGAATCCACTAAAAACGGATTTTTAGAATTTTTACTCCTAAGGTGGCAAAATAAGGCATAAACATTTTATATGAAAGTTCTTCATTTTCAATGTTAGACGCATTAAATTTCATATACCTACTTCTGATTAGAAATAAATATACATGTATACCAGCGTTTTCAAAATTTCACTACTAAAGGCGTAAAATAGGCGATGGCTGGTTGCATGAAAGTCCGTTATTTTGAAAGTAAGAAGCACGAAATTTGATACAGCTGCTTCTGGTTAAAAATAAACGTACCCCGGAATCGCGGTTTTTCAAAAATCCACCCCTAAGGGGGCAAATAAGGGTAGAGTGGTTGTATACCTAGACATCCGTTATTTGGGAAAGTGTTCAAGTTTCGATGAAATGATGTCCATTACTTGAGGACTGCACCTCAGCTTACCATCAGGCGGGGTGCAGTCAATTCGGCGGACTGACAAATATAAAAACACCCCCAACCGGGGCGTTTTATGTTTGAATCGAACTGATTAAAACCGCATGCCGTCTCGGGTTTTCTAGCGCCGAGGTCTTTATCTTTATCTTTATCTTTATCTTTATCTTTATCTTTATCTTTATCTTTATCCTTATCCTTATCCTTATCCTTATCCTTATCCTTATCCTTATCCTTATCCTTATCCTTATCCTTATCCTTATCCTTATCTTTATCTTTATCTTTATCTTTATCTTTATCTTTATCTCTCCACCCCTTCCTAGTCCGCCCTCCGTCCACCCCTTCCGGCAGAACCCCTGGTGACACCCCGTGTGACACCCCTGGTGTTGCACACGTCCATATAGGCCACGATGACAGCTTCCCATCAGGTGGGCCGTGTGCTTGTCTGCCACCTACGTAGTATAAAAAAAAGAAAAAATACTTAATTCTATAATTTAAAAAAAATCATCAAAAAATGTTTTATCCGAATAGCCCTATATTCTCCATGGCGGCGCGGCGCGGCGCAGCGGCGACGCACGACGAGGCGAGCGATGACGTCACAGGGTATTTCTACGCGGTGGCGAGCGTTTTTGAGATTACCGCACTAAAATGGCTATAACTTCGTCATTTTTGATCCGATTCAAATAATTTTTTTACAGAATTCATTGTTTTTTTTAGGTCTATAAAACTGCATACTCAGCTAAAAAAGGGACTGATCCTCATTGTAAGATTTTTGCAAAACATGTGAATGCAGTTCAAAATATCTATAGGGAAGGTTTTCTAAGAACGTTTTGCTGTAACTACAACGGTTAAGGTACTTGCCCTTACTGCCCCGTTTTAAACCCCACGACCTACGATGATGCGTCATAGTATAAAATCATCGTGGTAGCAAGGTGTATTAAATGAGATAACTTTGAAATCTGTTGGTGGGTTGGGACGATTTTTTACATGGTCCTTTGATTGAGATGTGATTTTTGCTGTATTTTAATAGTACGAGATCCCACTGCAAAATCATGCATGCATCGAATATTTGCTAAAAACCAAATTTTACGCATATTTATGATTAGGAGAACATATATTTACTAGGTTGCCTATCAAAATGTGGCCGAGAGTCCTTATGTGTATTGCCGTGACGTGGATGATATTTTATTTAAAAACCATGTGAAGAATTTTTTTTTCCGAAAAATGAATTAGCAATAATTGAATTAAACATATTAGCGGCCACATTTTGATAGGCAACCTAGTAAATATATGTTCGCCTAATCATAAATAGGTATGCGTAAAATTTGGTTTTTAGCAAATATTCGATGCATGCATGATTCTGCAGTGGGATCTTAGCCTATAATTTATACTTATAAAGACATAGAACACCAATATAACAGACCGAGGTAAAATATAGAATAAGGGACTATAATAGACCGCGTCCGTTTTACAATAGTAACACCGATTACCTACCTAATAGTTCGTAGTAGGTAATCTTCTATACCTACTTACAATAAAACTGTAGAGAGATCAATTCTGTACATTGAATATATTTACAAAATAACTATTGAGGGATGATTGGTGATCGATACTACATAATGCTAAAAATGCAGTCAGTATTTTTTTGTCCTTTTTTATACTACGTAGGTGGCAGACAAGCACACGACCCACCTGATGGGAAGCGGTCACCGTGGCCTATGGACGAGTGCAACATTTAGGGTGTCACACACGCGCTGCCTACCCTGAATGGAAAGATGGAGGGCTAGGAAGTGGTAGGGAGGCTAGGAAGAGGTGGTCTTCCTGTCTGTCTGTCTGTAGGTACCTATGTGTACGCATGGAACTAATCTCGACCGCCCCAAAAACTTTACCGAACTATCCACACATAGAGAAGATACGGTGCAATATATTTGTATCCAAGTACTTACCACTAATAAATACGGTATTATCTGGTTGCTGGTTCTGTTATCACAGATCACAGTTAACATTCATCGATTATTCAAAACAAAATAACCATTCGATTGCCGACACTAGCGGGAAGCGGTCGTTTCCGTGTAAACACATATTGAAATTTAATTTTACTTTGTTATACAGTGCTGTATTTTTATGAAACTATAATAAGGAAAAATGTTTGGTTATGGCGCTTTTTTCAAACGTTTTCTGCCCATTATCTTGGAGTGCGTACTGTTTCTACAGTTATCGGAACATGTAAGTACAGTTAAGTTTATAAAATTTTATTACACGCTATCTGATAATAGATATTGTACGGATAGGTACTTACTCATACCTGGAGTGTATGAGATAGGTACACCTTCATTTCGTCACACCTATTTAATTTCTGAGACGATTAGAGGAGTCCAGCGAGTACCTACAGGTCCCTTCTAACCTTTTTGAGGCCCAAGCCACTCTCTACAGTGGGCAAAGCGGTGGACTTGCTAAAAAACTGATGAGGCTCTGGTGCAGGTCTTTCTATCGGCTTTGGTTCAGGGTAACCATATACGGCGCATAGCTGCATCTCTCTCCCTGATTTGAGCATTGTTGAGCTGCATCGCATTTGAATAACTATAAGAGCTCATAGCATGGGGCCAGGATGTTTTTCCTTCACCGTCAGCAGATGGTAAATCATGTGGTAATCATGGTAATCATTAACACATAATAAATTACAAAAAGTGAAATTCACATTGATACTGTCTGGCCGGATTCGAACTCGATACCTCTGAGAAGAGGCAACGTCCTCGTCCATTCAGCTACCATGGCTTCTTCGCTAGCCGAATCAAGTACCTACGATAGGATAATAACTCAGCTAAGCGGAAAAATAAACAGGAGCTGCGTGTCACAGAGATGAGTAAACTGCGGTAGATGTGTGGAGCCACGCGGAAGGATCGCATGAGGAAAATTATAGATGTTCTATTTCACGAAGGCGGTTTAGCTTTCATTGTAGTAAAACAATGTTTCTAAAACTGAACAATTACACATTGCTTCTAAAACTGAATTACTTGCCCTGCAATCATTGTACTACTTACTGCTTTTTTATATTTTGATGATGATGAGACTTTACCTCGCCTGATGGTAAGCTAAAGGTAAAGTCTCAGGACTGGGGTCCCCACTACATACACCGGTACCTAGTGCTACAGTGGGGGCCCTCAGCTTGACGGCCCCATCAAATGCTTTTTCACGTCCCGCTTAAAGGACCAGGGACTATCTGCTAAGTACATGAATTAACTTTCGCACACACATGTACCTACGCGTATTTACAAGACACAGGTACCACTATATTTAATTGTTCACCCGCCTTCATGAGATTGAATATCTTGTACCTATGATGCCTGCGGCTCCGTCCGAGTGGACGTCGGTTTTTGTGTTTTTTGAATAAATCTCCGGTTCTACTCAACCGATTGTAATGAAACTAATGAAACAATTCTGCCCTTTAAAAAAACCGCATTAAAACCCATTTTGCAGGTCTTGCGTCCTTTGCGCATAAACAGACAAACCGACAATAATTCCAAAAAAATATTTCGTGTTCAGAAAAATATTTTTTTTAAATATCTTAGATATACCTATAGAAGTATTATAGACACAGTTACTTTACAATTTTATTATAGAGATATAGATTACTACCTACGAGTAAGTACATTTTCTAGAAGTTTGGAACCTCGTTTCCAAGCACAATAATGCATTGTTTGAACTGCAATAATTAACGAAAATTGGAGTATTATGCTTCAATGTAGCAACGCTGTTTACAAGGTTCCGATGATTCCAATGTATGTACATAAGTAATGGTTCACCTCCGACGCTGAAAAAATAATATTTATTCAATATTTCGGATTCTGACGTCCCCAATCTAGAGTATGCGCATACAAATCAGAAACTGTACATGCTTATTTATTCCATGTTTCTTATTCAGCTTGACTAATGTTGTGCCTCACTGTACTCTTATTCTCCAAACTCGATATCAAATATTTGATCGTAACATTATTATTATTGCCGCTTGATGGATCTTTTTAGCGATATTTAACTTAAAAATAGCTCCGTCTTTCGGACTGCCGCATCATCAGTACGGTGACGACTTGGAGTGATGGGGCATGCTACCTGTAACCTCTGGTGTCCACCATTATACCACACAGAGCTGGTCTGAGCTCTAGCCATCACTGCATCGCAGACGTTCGACGTGGCCTGTACGATAGGTACAGATTTTCATGAGGCACTCCCTATTCAATCATGTCGCGTTCAACGTGGACCGACTGGAACTGTTTTGAATGGCAAACCAATAGTAGATATGGGCGGAAATGTTGTACCAAATATACCAGTGATCGGTTAACGACTCCTTCGACAAAACGCCAGCCTTAGATATGGTGTGTTTGCTGCTGCTGGACTTATGGACGAAAGGTCTATAAATGGTTTATGCCCTAACACTTCGGTCATTTATTGGGCATTTACTATTATTAATGTCCAAAATGCCAAGGCATAAACTTGTCTTAGGAGATGGATTTGTGCCCTAGAATTTTGGGTGGATTGAATAAACGACCAACAGCCAGGGCATGAACCACTGGACACAGCCTAGTCTTTCAGTGTTTTATGGCATTAGTAAGTACAAAAGATGAGTCTTTGTGCTTGTGGTGTGGTGTGCACGCAATAATTAACGTAAACATAGTTAGATTCAGATAACATAATTGCTTGGATGTAGCAATTTGCTGATCACAACGTTTAGACTACGTAATGGTTTGCCTCCGACGTTGGTGTGCCTCCGACGCTGAAAAATTAATATTAACTTAATACTTTGTATACTGGCGACCCGAATCTAGAATATGCGCATACAAATCAGGAACTGTATTGGTAGCCCAAACTCAGATGATAAAAACAAAAATTGTAGGTAGCTATATTTTTTTATAGATACTTACCACGAGCTCCTATTAGCAAATCAAATGCGCTGCAGTTCAACTTAGAAAAAAGAGAGATCGAGCTATGCATTGTATATAGCGCCATCTCTCACCCTGAGTTGTACTGGACTACTGGATCGCATTTGGATTGCTAATAAGAGCTCACGGTAAGGCCCCAGGAGTTTCGAATTGTTCATGAAACATTTGCTTTTCATCATGCCTTTACCAACTGATAAAAATAGGACGGAAAACAGCGGGTAAAATAGTAGTGTAGGTACACACTATAGTCCCGGGTCCTTTAAGCGGGGCATGAACAGCATTTAATGAGGCCGTCAAGCTGAGGGCTACCACTGTTGCACTATTGGTGCACCTATGTAGCCTTGACCCCCGGTCCCGAGACTTTACCTTCGGCTTACCATCAGGCGAGGTGAAGTTGTTGACGTGTCTAAATAAAAAATAAATAAATGCATTTATTGTTATTTACACACATTTTTTTTTGTAGTTGCCACAAGCTTCAGCTGAAGGACATTGCATAGGATACGGTATGTGTGAAGTCATCGATGAAAAATATACGTTCTGCTCTTACAATGGATCCGCTAAACCAATAGAAGAACGGTCTAAAGTAAGTACTTACTCTTACCTATCTATTTAAGATAATTAACCGACGAAGGGGCCATCTTAAAACCGTAGATGGCCCAGGGTCAGCTGGGGTGCGAGGGATATACCTATTGGGTAACCTTACAATCCGATAATTAAGACCCGAGACGGCGTGCGGTTATAGTCGGTTCGATCCTGACATAACCACCCCCGATGGCCGACGGGGGTGGTATCCATGGGGATTTCCACACTTTAAAAAAAAAGGGGTGCGCTGCCGACCTTATTTCAAAAACAAAGTGTGCGGGCACTTTGTAACATTGACTTATGAACCTTGTGTAAACCATAATTTGAACAGTTAAACCAACACCAGTCATATACTTACATCTTTGAGTATTATTACTTTGTTATAAGTCGTAAATGTTTATTTAAATCCTGGCAGACTGCTAATTACTAGGTACCTTCAATAAAACGGTGAAGCTGCAGCTATCCAATCACTACAAAAAGATTTAATACTAGCCTATACCCGTGGTTCTGCCCGTGTGGACGCCGGTTTTTGCGTTTTCTGACTAGGTATATCCCCGGGTCTCGATTCTGCTAATTAGACAAACCACTGACACTCTAAAAAATGCCATTTGATTGTAGACTTTATTGTTATCAGGCTAAAGTCTAAAGTCAAATGATATTTTGTAGAGCGAATGAAAAAGTAAAATGACTTCTTTTCATTTGATTTTAGACTTTAATTGTATAATGGTAAAGTCTACAATTAAATAGCATTTTTAGAGAGTCAGTGGTATTACAATGGTTTGCGTTTAGCAGAATCGAGGCCCCGGTTCTACTCAACCGATTGTGATCAAACATGCATAAGATTTTGAGTCTGACCAAAAAAAACCGCAACTAAATCCATTCAGTAGTTATTGCGTCCATTGCATAGTAGGAGCTCTTACGTAAGTTTTTGATCACAATACGTTCAGTAAAACCGGAAATAAATATAGTCAAAAAACCGAAAATAGCATAGGCTAGTGTTGTAACAATGTTAGGAAAAAATCTATTTAGGTATAATTTTACTAAGTATACATTTGCATAATTTAATGATAAGGATAGGTAATGTTATTTCCTCATTAATACCATTTGGGTATATATTTCAGGAATAAAATGTTATTTAGATAAAATTTATTGTAAAATATCGATGACCTAGTTTATTTTTCATCCCAGATAAATCGTCCATCTAGATATCTGGATAATCTATATCTATATATATAAAAATGAATCGCTATTTCCCTTGGTCACGGCATCACGCGTGAACGGCTGGACCGATTTCGTTAGGTAATTCTTTTTTTGTTGTGTTTGTTATTACCAGGAGAAGGTTCTTATGAAAGAAAAAGTCAAGAATGTTGCGCGGGACATTAGAAAATTTAAGAAAACTTAACGACCATATTAACTTATGGAGACGGACATAGTATACTTTTATCCTGCCACGGGGACGACGTATGCCACGGGCGAAGCCGCGGGGCACAGCTAGTAATATTATAAAATTGTAAAGTAGTGTCTGCAAATTGGAGATGTTACAAAAAACTTGGGTTATGTTAAATGAACGATTTATACATACCTATATGCTCACGCCTGTTACCCTCCGGGGTAGACAGAGGCAGCAGCCCGCCATCTGCTTCTGTTCTTACATACTTCACGAGCTCCCTCTACTGTCATTAAAACTTTCATGCAAGCCCGCCGGTTTCGAGTGCTTTCGAAGTGCCTTGTTTCAATAACTCATTAATTTGGCCAGTGTATATTCTGCGAGGTCGAACCCGGCTTACCTATTTCTATATCAAAAAATATTGTCTCAAGTGTCAACCTTCCAAGTCTAGATATTTTTTGTGTTTTCAGGCACTTATGGAGCAGTACTGCCCGGATATAGCGAAGGTTGGTGCATCATGCTGCAGTCATGATCAGCTAGCCAAGATGACGACTAAGATCAATGTCCTAAAGGTTTTATTTCAAAGATGTCCGTCTTGTTGGGAAAATTTTATGCTACACGTCTGCGCTTTGACCTGCGGAGTAAATCAGAGCGAGTATCTTTACCCTGAAGTCAAAAAATTCAACGGTGAGCTTATTCTTTCCTATCTTGTTATATATAATTCTCTACTGTACGTGTGTATATCACTGAACTCCTCCCAAACTGCTGGACCGATTTGAATGAATTTTTTTGTATGCGTTTGGATTTGTGAATCTTAGGTCCGCTAGTACTATTATAAAATTGAAAAGTAGCTTTGTCTGTACGTTGGAGATATTAAAAAAAACTTGGATTATGTTATGTTATGTGAACGATATGAACACGAAAATATTTATTTTTAGAATTCTTGTCTGTTTGTGCGCGATGGATGCAAAAACTATTGAACGGATTATGATGCGTTTTTTTATTGAAAAGTCTTGGTCAGATATAGAATCTTACGCATACTTTGATCACAACCGGTTGAGCATAACCGGAGATATAGTCAAAAAATGCGAAAACCGATGTCCACGCGGGCGGATAAATTTTATCCTTTAATTGAAAGGGTCTGTTGTACCCCGAATTTATCTGGAGCTGGAGTTTTACGTTTTACGGATATAGATAAAGAACCGATACGTTCTTTTGTGTTTCAGATACCTATCAGCATATAGCATCGGTAGATTTCTACCTCAGCGATTCATATAAGAAATCAACGTTCGACTCATGTTCGCAGGTAAAGTACTGATTTATTTCCATTTACTAACGCCACATTTGACGGCAAAACGTTTGTTTTGCCTGTTGTTGGCTATAGGTATCTACTAGTACTTACCGTCGGGCCCCGTAAGTGGAGAAGATCCAAGAAATACTGGCTAAACTGGCTACATGGGTAACAAAAGTAGGTATAGCTATACCAGTGCTGTTGGGCTCCGGTAGGTGGATACGACACGACATCGTAAGGGATGACATGCGTACGTGACACTGTTGGAGTGCTTCGTGCGAATTGGAGAAGGAAAGCCAGGAAAACGTGAAACTTTTTAACTGGATATCAATGAAAGTAAACAAAAGTGTTCAATGTTACAAGGAAGCAAAGATAGCAAAATAATAAAATACGATTAAAAAATAAAAATAAAAAAGTTTATTGTCGCAATGTTGTAGCAGTTACATTCTTTTGGAGATGATGATGTGATTACAATTTCTCAAGATTATACCTATTTATTACTGATTCTGAAGCTAGGCTAATGCCTGTATTATGGAAGAAAGTGGTGTTCAGTTCAGACCGATGACATTGATTTTATAGTATGGTATGGTATATATGGCGTCTCAGGCTGTTGTCCGCAACTCCACGTCCTGGCGCGGTTTTTGCGTATATAGCTATAAGTACCTGCTTTTGATTTTATAGTACCTCGATAGTTGATAAATGTTCTATTAAAGATTTCGGTCGGTAGTTTAATAATCTACGATAATCTACGACATTCTACACATCACTCTCTAAACCCAAAGTAAGCATAGTTTAAATAGCTTGTGTTATCGCTTCTAGAATATCCTTTTTTTTGTAAACATATACACCTTATATATAGAAACACCCAGACCAATGCAAATAGACATATTCAGGCATACAAATATTTGCACTGAGCGGCACTCGAACCCGTGTGTCGTAGCAGTCGAATGCAATACCGCTACGCCACAGAGGCCGTCAAGTTTGGCTCCTCGATGGTGGATTGTCCGTTATTAACTTGGACTATAACTAATGAATGTCTAGTTATAATACATTTTAGAGGAGGTAGGACACGACGGTATCTCCCGTCAAAAATGAGCTGTCCGACTGGGGAAGTACCTCCGCCCTACAGAAGACCGTGGCCATAAGAACCGCCGTGTTGTGTTCCCGCCGTTAAGTAGGGTAGCCAGAGCTCACTGTATCTCTCCTCTCCCCACTCCTTCCTAGCCTCCCCACTTCTTCCTAGCCCTCCCCTTTCCCTTCAGGGTAGGCAGCGCGTGTGTGTTACCCTTAGTGTCGCACAGGTTCATAGGCCACGGTGACCGCTTCCCCTCAGGTGGGCCGTGTGCTTGTCTGCCACCTACGTAGTATAATTTTCTTTTATTATTCGCAGGTTCAAATTCCATCCACCAATGGAGTAGCTATGCACTTGGCCTGTTTGCGTTACGGTGCGAGTTGTACTCCTGACCTCTGGTTTGAGTTCATGGGTGACGCGACTATCCCCGATGTGCCATTCCAGGTCAACTACAAAAATTATACAGATTCTGCAAGAGGTTTGAAGCCGTTCGATCCTCCCACCAGACCTTGCAATGTCGGACGTCAGGTATGTTGTGGTTATTTAAGCATACCTACATACATATGCTCACGCCTTTTTACTACGCCCTCCGGGGTAGGCAGAGTCAGCAAACCGCCACCTGCCTCTGTCCTGACATACTTCTCGCGCTTCCTCTACTGTCACTAAGCCTAGGTTATTTAAGCTTGCTAGTAAGTTTATGGAGGTAGGACACGATGGTATCTACTGTCCCAACTGTGCAGTCCGACTGGGGTAGTACCTCCACCCTGTAGACCGCGGTCATAATAACCATCGTGTGGTGTTCCCGCCGGTAAGTAGGGTAGCCAGAGCTCACTGGAGGGATTCTGTACCTACTGCTAGCACAGAAACTATCTTAACCCCCCAACCCCTCTCCAATCCCTCCCCCCCCCCAACTCTTTCTCCCAATTCCTCCCTTCTCACCTCTCCTCCAGAGTCGGCAGCGTGTGTAACGTCATTGGTGTTGCACACGTTCATAGGCCACGGTAATCGCTTCCCATCAGGTGATCCGGGTGCTTGTCAGCCACCTAAGTTGTATAAAAAAAGCTTTAGGCGTTACTGAGCGGGAATCGAACCCGCTCATCGTAACAGTCGAATGAACTACCGCTACACCACAGTCACGCTACAGAGAAGAGTACCTAATTTAATACTTAACTTATTTCTTTCTTCATTATCAATCCATACTAATATTATAAATGCGAAAGTAACTCTGTCTTTCTGTCTGTTACGCTTTCATGCCAGAACCGCTGAACCGATTTTGATGCAATTTGGTATAGGGGTAGGTTAGATTAGACCTCGAGACATAGGCTATGTTTGGTCGCGATAACCGGCATCCACGCGGGCGAAGCCGCGGGCAAAAGTTAGTACAATATAATTCGTCAACAAAATTTCAAAGGAATTCAAGGCAATAGACAGGAAAATTAACTAAATACGCCAAATTTCAAGAATTGTAACAACAATATGTAATGTTCCTATAAGCTGTACTCACTTCCACTTATAATAGATTGCCATGTACGATAAGGCCGTCAGTTGTAAAAAAACTTATAAATTTTGATTCTGTTTAATGTCCTTGGTGTGCAATAAAGAGATATTATGGGTATTATGATTACTCAATGACTTGTGTATAGATAGATATATGCATAGATATACAGATTGGGTGTACGGAACTAAATATTTGGTATTCATGTTGGACTGACGACTTAAACAATACCTAAGTAATACCTACTCGTATAGTTAAAAAATCACTCTTACCGTTGTGTATCTTTCAGATTACATTGATCCATTTTCAACCGATTTCCAAAAAGGAGGAACGTTCTCAATTCAGTGGAATCTTTTTCTTAGCAGAGATGTTTATCTAACTAGCATATGCTCGCGGCTCCCCTTGAGTTATTTGACTATAGATATATCCAGTTCTACTCAACCGATTGTGATCAAATACTGACATAACATTTATATCAATCCCATAAATTGCTTACAATTCCATTGGGGTTATAGCTAATAGAATGATCTATGTCTGGAAGCCTTGGATGATCAAATTCCACATTGCTGTGTCCCAAAAATACACATTTTAAGTAGTCCATGTATGACTTTGCAGGGAGAGCCGGGATGTTCATGCCTCGATTGTGACCTATCATGTCCAGCAGTGAAGTCAGCCCCGCCGTCAGAAACTTCAAGTATCAACGAAGCAGTTCTCATGGCCATCATCTTCGTCCTAGGCACCAGTCTCTTCCTCTGCTACACTTTCTTTTGTTACAAACAAGAGAAATCTAATGGTAGGTTTCCTTGAGTTTAGTTTTTAAGACTACAAAATGGGGTTGTTTTAGAATGGTGTTATAAGGTTTTTACAGGGTCGGCAGTGCGAGTGTGACATGCAAATCCAGTTCAGTAGCTAGGGAAGCATGAAGTAGCTATGTAGTAGTAATAATAATAATAATAAATATTCTACAACATTCTACACATCGCTCCCTAGACCCAAAGTAAGCTTAGTTTAACTAGCTTGAGTTATGGGTTCTAGAATGCTGATAAACATACTTAGATATATACTTTTTTTTTGTAAATACATACTTATTATACATAGAAACACCCAGACCAATGCAAATAGACATATTCATGCATACAAATATTTGCACTGAGCGGGAATCGAACCCGCGCCTCCTGCGTAGCAGTCGCATGCACTACCGCTACGCCACAGAGGCCGTCAAATAGTAGTAGTAAAGTAGTAGTAATAAACAAACACATACATTTTTGCATTTTACTTGCGTAGGATATTGCTTTTAGTGATAGAATAATTTCTTATTGTATGTGCTTGAAATTGATAATCTTTATAAATTATACCACAATCATGAGATGAAAATTTAATGTAGGATGTTATATCAGAAATAAAGGCTATTTGTATTTGAATTTGAGGATAGCCCATCGGTAAAGTTAAGGATACTGCATTGAATAAAATTATTAAAACTTTACAGAGGTAGCGTCAGCAAACAACCAAGAAATGAGTACGAAGGGCTCTGATGAGGAGAAGTTTTTAGAAAAATCAGGAGGAGGAACTAAAAGAGTGGAAGGTTTAGAAACCGCGACAAACCCCTCATCAGGTCAATACTTGGGAGATCAAAACGGTGCGGCTGGTGAATTCTTGGAGACTTTAGAAGCAGGGATTAGAAAAAGAACGGAAGTGTCGTTTTTAGAGAAATTAGGAGCTGAAACTGAAACGTGGATGGAAAACGCCTTCCAGTGGTGGGGGTATATCATGGCTTCGAACCCTTGGCTCGTGTTGCTTACAGGTAGGTACAGTTTTGAGTTTAGATCAATTCCCATCCCAGCGTAAATCCCTGTTACATCCAGGCCACAATTGTAAGATCCAGAATCTGCTTTTACTATTACTCTTATGACTCTTATCAGAGTGTGCATTATTTGGACATTGGTAATCCTTAAAAACTGTGCCTCAAAGACCACATTAAGCCGTCGGTCTCGGTTGCCATACGAATATCTATGGCAGTCGTTACGGGTAGTTGGAGCCCTAAAAGTCCAAAAACTGATCTAACTGCAGAACTTCGATATCACCAATGAGTTGTGGTGGTCAGATGGCAGTTGCTTCATGGAAAATGTCGAAGTACGCTGCTTCATAGTCAGATTGAAAAACCGACCCCAACTGAGTTGAGAAAAAGGCTCCAAGGAGGAGAGTAATCGTTAAAAAGAGTTAATTAAAGTGAGAAGTAGTGTTATTACTCATTCGAGTGAGAGTGAGACAAATAGTGATAACACAGTATACCTACATTTTTTAAACAGTTTTATTTAACTTGACCTGTTTTTTTGGGTCAAATATAGTAATTGAAATTTGAACCCCTTTCAGTTGTCTGATTGGTCTGATATTTGGCAGAAGTCTTTAGTTCTGATGACAATACAATTTAAGACTGTTTAACTTAAAAAATATTTTGTCATAATTTATTAAAGATAAAATTTTGTTGTATAGGTCTCACCGTGATATTGGGATTAGCATATGGTATTCAGGATATGCGAGTGACAACGAACCCCGTCGAGTTGTGGGCAGGCCCAGATACGAGATCGCGTATAGAAAAAGATTACTTTGACTCCCATTTCGCACCGTTCTATAGGTAAAGTATGTTTTTCTGTACTTAAAAGATTTCTAGATTTGAGTCCATTTGAGTCGATCACCCCCCACACGCCTTTCACTTGCAAAAATATGCCGTTGACTTGTGTAGAGTTACGGACTACGGTAAAGAGTTCGCGGATTCGATTTCCGTTCAATGCAAAGTATTTGTATGTATACTTATCCGTACATAAAATTAAATTCAAACAGTTAAGTCGATTTTGACAGGATTTTAGAAAGGGATTGGGGTTTGATGCAGAAAACCTAAAAACCCAAATTTAAATCCACGTGGACGAAGTCGCAAGCTAAGCTACTAGTAGTTAAATAAATTTGGCAGCACCACATACTATGATGTGATAGCATACCTTATTATTCCAACAAAGAACTTCCCGTTTTAGTATTTAAAATCCGTTTAAAAAATCATTTGACTAGACAGGTAAGTACCGGTATGTTCCATTTAATTACATTGTACTTACATTAATGTAACTGGTTAGACATCTTCATTCCATTACAACAATTAGAAACTAGCCGTTGCAAGGTTGAAAGGGCTCAGAGTTCCATACGTGATCATACTATCCACGTAACTGTAACCCTTAGTAACCCATCTGACCCACAGAACCCTACTCCCGGTTGTAATAGTAACCCGGACTAATTGGTAACCGAGTTAGGATTGGTGACCATTCAATTCTGGCCGCTGTCAGGGTGATAGGCGGCCGTCCTGTCACCCAACCGTCGTCACGCAGACAATCAGCTCGCCCCCCGCTCGCTCCCCACTGTGCCTTCTGCTAGTCAGAGGGACACGTGGGGAGCCTCGGAGCAGCCCTCTAGAGGGCCACTCCCACCCCGACCGGATTGGCCGCAGGCAGCAGCGTCTCCCGTGGCGAGCGGGAGGCGCTGCTCGCCTCCGTTGCCTAGGAGATTGAAGACCCCTCCGTGCCTCGGAGAGCACGTTAAGCCGTCGGTCTCGTTTGCCATATTATGTACATCTATGGCGGTTGTCACGGAGGGCGTGCACAGTAGAGCCAGTTAGCCTGCGACCACGGCCGGTGTAACCTGGTCGAAACGTCAGGCATTCCGAAGGCATGACCACCTATACCATGATCGCGTTAATTCCCGTTAACATTTTATATTATCATGGAACGCGAAAGTTAAAAATGATGAAGTTTACCTTGTGTGAGTTAACCTATTGGCTTTACAGGACAGAAATGTTGATCATCACTTCCAAAGGCCTGCCCACTATTGATTATGAACAAGACTCCGGGGAAATTGTCACATTCGGACCAGTATTCAACTCTGATTTTCTGTTAGATGTACTTGATCTACAGAACCAAATATTAGGTAAGTTTTCATGTGGAGTTTGAAGGAGTTAGGACATGACGGTATCTCCCCTCCGAATGAGCAATCCGTCTGGGGTAGTACCTCCGCCCTACAGAAGACCGCGGCCATAATAACCTTAGTGTTCCCGGTGGTAAGTAGGGTAGCCAGAGCTCACAATCTTTCCTCATCCCCCAATCCCCACCTCCAATCCCTCTCCCAAACCTCTCTACCCTTCTCACGGGTCGGCAGCGCGAGTGTGACGCCCCTGATGTTGCCACATAGGCCACGGTGACCACTTCCCATCAGGTGCGCCGTGTGCTTGTCTGCCACCTAAGTAGTATATAAAAAAATATAAAGAGTTGATTTGCATTTGAGCATCCTTCACAGGGGGGCTTGAGCCACTTAATAATCATCACGAATTTTTCACGTTCTTAAACTAATTACACAGAAAGGAGGTTTTGATCACCTCTGTTGCGTAGGCAGCAGGTGGATTGGAACGACGTACAAAAGAATGGCGTCCCTTGCAATAGTTGCAACTTTAGAACTACATAACTAAAATTAAGTTTTCTAACAAGTCGCTGGCAGTCGCTTCACGGAAAATATCTAAGTCCAGCCAAATCCGCAGTTAAGACCGGTAGAGCGGACCCCAGACTCCGAGGTGAAAGCTTTGCATACGACTGGGATAAACGCTAGGTTGAAGAAGAAGAAGAAGAAAGTTTTCTAACCTACCTACTTTCTTTATGGAAGGTTCTTACCGATTTTTTAAAGAAAATTGCACTGCAAATTGAAATATTACGGATTCCATATTTCACTATTACTCGCGAGTGGAGCTGCGGATCTGCTGTTAACAGCTATCATACATAATGTAGCAATGCTTGTGTGCAGCTCTGGGCAACGAGACGGGTATCGCGGACATCTGCTTCGCCCCGCTGTCGTCACCGTTCAGCGGGCCGGTGACGCCCGACCAGTGCGCCGTCATGACGGTGTGGGGCTGGTTCAAGAACGACGTCGAGAACTTCGACACGGACGACAATAGCTACCTCGACACTATACTCTCGTGTTCCAAGTGAGTATCTATTCAGCCGCCTTACTAACCGCACCGTCTATCATCATTCTCTGAACCTTTTTCCCAACTCAGTTGGGGTCGGCTTTCCAGTCTAACTGTAATGCGGCTGAACTTCGATATTTTCCGTGGAGCGACTGCCGTAGGTCTATAAGACCAACATAAAGGCTTGAATGATTTTTTTAAGCAATGGCATGCTAACTATTCCCAATGATTTTCTGATCGGAAAAAGTAATCATCCAGGACGGCACTTGAACCCGTGACCAGTCCCTTTAACGGGGAATGCTATGACCAACTGAGCTACCTTTTTTTTTTTTATCGTGCGGAAATCCCCATGGACCCATTCTAGATGCTCGAAATTTTCCGATATATTCTAGGGCTTAGGGCCGTTAGTCGGTTCGATTCCGACATAACCAATAACCACCCCTGATGGCGCGAGTGCGTGCGTGCCATCAGGGGTGGTACTCGTATCACAATCGATACTTTTAATATTTCGTATTTCGCATGTGTGAGTATTGTAATTGTGTCTATATAAAAATATTTTTCTGTATCCCAAGGAACCCATATCAGCGAGACTGCCTGTCTACCTACAAGGGTCCCGTGCTGCCGGCGGTGGCGCTGGGCGGGTTCCTGGCGCCGGGCGAGCCGCTGACCAAGCGCTCGCGCTTCCACGAGGCCAACGCGCTCATACTCACCTTCCTCGTCAACAACAAGAATGAGAAATCGCAGGTGAGTGTCCCTGTTGTAAGCTGGTACTGACGATTTACTTCTACAAATACAGTAAAGTGTTTCTCCATGCGCGCCGACGTTAAACTGTAACGAGACCGCTGAGAGGGTTTAGACTTTAATCCACACACGATGGCTTAATGCGAGTTGGTGGATCGGACATGTCCTTAGAATTTCTTCTAGGACAGGCGTGTTTCCTCACGATGTTTTTCCTCCACAAAGTGAAATTCACATTGGTACTGTCCGGCCGGATTCGAACTCGATACCTCTGAGAAGAGGCTGCGTTCTTATCCATTCAGCTACCATCGTATCCCGTTTGCCCCCATACCATGGTCCCGGTTGCCATACTAATATCCGACAGTCGTTATGGGTAGTTTGAGCCCTATAAAGTCCGACAGCTGGTCTAACTCCAGAACTTCGATATCATCAATGGGTTGTGGAGAGGTCAGAGCGCAGTTGCTTTATGGAAAATATCGAAGTACGCCGATTCGTTGCTAGACTGAAAAGCCTAACAACGAAGGATGGAGAATGATGATAAAACGCAATATAGTTTTGAAATTGGAATTAAAATATCGTATGTCGTTGAAAAGGGTAGCTGGGATAGACTGGATGCGCAAGGCGGAGGATCGGTTGCTATGGCGTACATTGGGAGGGGCCTATGTCCAGCAGTGGACTGCAATAGGCTGATTGATTGATTGATTGATTGATTGATTGATGTCGTTGACATGACTTACTGCTTCTGTTAGTTCATCGTTTAGCTATTCTGTATATACTCGATGTCGAAACTCACTCAAACCAGAGAGCTATAACTCGCAATAATGTTCAAAGAACTAGCGCTATTGACCTATCACCACAGATAAGATTATCTGTATCTAACTATCACTAACGTTAAGGCCTCGGACAATATTGGGCAATAACGAGTTGATGCGTCAATTTTCTTATTTATAGTACTGAGGTGGCAGAAAAGCACACGGCCCACCTGATGGAATGTAGTAACTGTGGCAGTGTGGCCTTTGGACGTGTGTAACTCCAATCAATAAAAAATGTGCGTGTGTCAATCCCCCGATTCAGCCAACTTAATTTTCCATAACAATTTTTTTATACGGCTGCCGGTAATACGGCAGCCAAGACAGTCTCAACGTCAGCTTGCTCAGCTTGCAGTTTGAAGTTCAAGGGTATCTTTTACGGTAGCAATTACCATCCGACCCTCCCAACCCCAAGAGGAAAGCTTTCTCAAAAACTTAGTCCATTAATCTGCAGGGTCTTATTGAGGTCCAATATATCCTACTAATATTTTAAACGCGAAAATGTGTAAGAATGTATGGATGTCTGGATGTATGTTTGTTACACTTTCAAGCAAAAACGGCTGAATGAATCGAACTGAAATTTGGTATAGAGACAGATTATAGTCTGGAATAATATAGGCTACTTTTTATTCCGGGAATAGGTCACCGTGGGCCGCGGTAGTGGTAGTCGCGGGCATCAGCTAGTAGTCATATAATTCCAGTACATATTTGTATTATATATTTCTGTTCACAGTTAGAACCGGTGTTGAAATGGGAGAAAGAATTCATAAACTTCATGAAGAACTACACAGAAAACCAAATGCCCTCGTACATGGACATAGCGTACACCTCGGAGCGTTCTATCGAAGATGAACTGGACAGGGCGTCGCAGTCAGACGTGTCCACTATCCTCGTATCTTACTTAATTATGTTCGCGTACATATCGATATCTTTGGGCAGATTCACCAGCTTCTCTAGGCTGCTTATTGATAGCAAAATTACCTTGGGACTTGGAGGTGAGTCACCTATAAGCCTTATGATAGTTTTGCGTACCTACAATATAAGCAAGAAATCACGCAAGTCTGTTACGTTAAAATAACAACTCCAGAAAACGAACCTCTACGTAAAGCATTCTCAAGAGGAGTTACTCTGAAGAATGCTTAATGTAGAGCCGAATTTATGCTTCTTGATGTATAGATTGCAAATGACGTATCGGGAAGTTTAACCGCCACAGCAACTGTTCAGCAAACATTGATCTATCTCGGAAGTATGACACGAATTACTGAAGATTCGAATCAATTCAATTACAATAATAATAACACCAAATAAATCGCGGTACAAGCCGTTATAATAGTATTATTTCATTTGATTTAGTTAGTAAACAAGCAGGCGTTGTATCATAACCTAAATTCCCAGGAGTGTTCATCGTGCTGGCGTCGGTGGTGTGTTCCGTGGGTATATTCGGGTTCGCGGGCGTGTCGGCCACGCTCATCATCATCGAAGTCATCCCGTTCCTGGTGCTCGCCGTCGGAGTCGACAACATCTTCATTCTAGTTCAGACCAACCAGAGAATAAAGAGAAAGCCAAATGAAACTGTTCCTGAACAAATTGGTAGAACGTGAGTATTCAAAACCACTTTTGGATCTGGTGAAAGAAATTTCTAATCTCATTTCCACGAATATTTTTGACGGTTTGTTAAATTAATCCCGGAGACGGTGACAGCCCGCCATAACAGATGCCATATTTTTACAGACTTGGACAAGTAGGGCCGTCAATGCTTCTGACGTCAGCTTCAGAATCCTTATGCTTCTTCTTGGGAGCCCTGAGTGACATGCCGGCCGTCCACGCCTTCGCCCTGTACACGGGCGTCGCGCTGGTCGTGAACTTCCTACTGCAGGTCACCTGCTTCGTGGCACTACTCTCCATAGACACGCAACGCCAGAATGCGAACAGGTCAGTGTACTTCATGGTTTATGTGGATGATGTATTATATTTACAAAATTATTTTTGAGCAAAGTAATTCATGTGCCTTAGTGATAATGATCTGCAATTATTTAGTGGGCTCATGGTGGGCTCTATAAAATATTTTTTAATATTGATAAAATCATAATTATTAATTTTCATTCCGCCGTTCTTCCATTCTTGGGCATCATCTGGAAATAGTGTCCACTATCATTTAGATTTCCTTCACCTCAGCTTACCATCAGGCGCGGTTCAGTGAAATTAATTATAATAATTGGCGGAATATTTACCATGTTTGTTATTTTTGTTTTGAATGTCCGATATTTCGGTACTGTTGCAAGTGCCATGATCATAGATGCACTTGCAGATAGCATTTATTACAATAGTGATTTAAATGACCATGTTAATCTTTTTTTTTATATTAGACACGTCAACATGACTTCACCTCGCCTGGTGGAAAGCTAAAGGCAAAGTCTCAATCTAAGACATAACATAACATAAACTCACGCCTATATCCCCGAAGGGGTAGGCAGAGGTGCTAGCACCCACATTTCGCCAGTTTATGTTTAGGTCCCAATGTAATAGGTGGCGAGCCTATTGCCATTAACCGGGCACTTATAAACCTGCGATAAATACACACGTAACTTCGAAAAGCATCGAAAAGTCATTGGTGTGTGCCATGGTGAACCTGGGATCGAACCCGAGACCTCGTCTCAGCAGTCCATTACCCAGACCACTAGGCTACCGCGTTCTCCTCTAATCTAAGACACCTCTGTTTATAGGTTCGACGTATTCTGCTGTGTGCAAGCGACTAAGGCGGAGACAGGCGCGGAGGTCGGAGAGGGAGCGCTGTACAAATTCTTTAAGATTGTGTACGTCCCCTTCGTTATGAGGCGCGAAGTCCGTGCCACAGTCATGGTCATATTCTTCGCCTGGCTTTGTTCTTCCGTAGCCGTGAGTTCTTATTTAGTTAATTTAAAACTAATATTTTTTTATACAACTTAGGTGGCAGACAAGCACACGTCCCACCTGACGAGAAGCCTGGGAAGCGGTCACCGTGGCCTATTGACGTGTGCAACATCAGGTGTCACACTCGTGCTGCTGACCCTGGAGTGGAGTGGTGTTGAGGAGTTTTGAGTGGAGGGGGGTTAGAGGGGGGATTGGGGAGATGGGGAGGCGGGCTTGTGAGCTCTGGCTACACTACATACCGGGCGGCAGGAACACAACACGATGTTTATTATGGCCGCGGCCTTTGGTACGGCGGAGGTACTACCCCAGACCGACTGCTCAGTTCGGACGGGAGATACCGTCGTGTCCTGCCTCCTTCAAATAATATTAAAGTACCTTTTTTTCCTTGCGAATATAAGAATATAAGTTATCTGTACTTTTTAAATTTATGAGCTCGATCTTGCATCACTGATACCAAGGGTAATGTTTCACATTAAAACAATCTTGATGAACATGTCTTTCCTCTGCAGGTCACCCCACACATCGAAATAGGTCTCGACCAAGATCTTTCAATGCCTCAAGACAGTTTCCAGCTCAAATACTTCCAATATCTAGATCGTTACCTGAACGTTGGGCCGCCAGTGTACTTCGTGATTACCGAAGGTCTTGATTACTCTGATAAGGAGACGCAGAACGTGATATGTGGGACGAGATACTGTCGACCTGACAGCGTGTCTATGCAGCTGTATGGTGGTAAGACTTCATTTTATATCACTGTTGTTAGCAAGAATGTAGCTAGACTCATAACGACGCGAGTGTACATTTGAAACTTACTATTTTTAAACATACGGTATTTACATTACATAGGTTTTTGTCGTAAGTCATATATAGTCCCACGTTGGGCGCCACATTTGAGGTCCTCATAATGTAGTCCACACACACACACACACACACACACACACATACACACACACACACACACACACACACACACACACACACACACACACACACACACACACACACACACACACACACACACACACACACACACACACAACACGAAAAACGTAGAGAATCATGTGATAGTCATAAGATACAGTATTATAGTATTGGCACATTATTGTTATACTGTAGGTTCGGCAGGAGACGCGCGCACTTAGCTAGGCGTAAGTTCAGGGGTCTTCGGGAAACACCGGCCCACACCGGGCGAGGTTTAGGGTGAGAGATAGTACAACAATAGAACATCTATAATTGATTTAAAAAAATGGAGACCCTAGTGCGTTAAACAAATCAAACTATATCTTATTTTTAATAACAAATAGTGGGACGACTGCTAGTGGTGCGCCTCACACTCACGCTATTCTCTTTAATAACCCTTCTTTGCAGTCGGGTAAAAATACTATTAACCGATAAAACGGTAACAATATAATATTGTTTTTGTCCTGTATAGCATATCGTAACCAGAACGAGACTTACATAGGACAGGCACCCAACTCTTGGTTGGACGACTTTTTTGATTGGAGTTCATTGAAAGGGTCGTGCTGCAAGTACTTCCCATCCAACTCCAGCTTCTGCCCCAGTATAGGTAAGTAATAATTATAACTATACTTTGAGACTAGGCTTGAGGTGATGGTTCTCGCAGCACTTGTGGGACCAGTGGGTATTAGCGTAGTCTAACCAATATAATGCGCTTTGTCACGCAGTGCTGCGACGACAATCACCTCTTCCCTCCCCCTTCCCCATGGATACCTCCCCGACGACCATCGGGGGTGGTTATGTCGGGATCGAGCCGAGTAAAACCGCACGCCGTCTCGAGTCTTTATTACCAGGGTGTAAGGTTACCCAATAGGCATATCCCTCGCACCCCAGCTGACTTCGAAAAGGGGGGTTGGGCGAGCATCGCGCCACTTCGCCGACGGTGAAGTGTAGGTTGACAGACGGCCGTCCTGTCACCCAACCGTCGGCGCGCAGACAATCAACTCGCCCCCCGCTCGCTCCCCACTGTGCCCTCTGCTAGTCAGAGGGACAGCCTCGGAACAGCCCTCTGGAGGGCCACTCCCATTTTAGCTGGATTGGCGGCAGGCAGGTGCGTCTCCCGTGGCGAGTGGGAGGCGCTACTCAACCTAGCCACCCTCTTAAATACTTTACGTGCGATCGTAAATTAAGTTTTAATATTTAAATACATTAATTTACAGGAACAACAGGTTGCAAATCATGCGAAATAGTGTTGGAAGGTTCAGAACAACGGCCTAACAGCAAGGACTTCAGGCAGTACATGCCCTTCTTCCTGCAAGACAACCCAGACGCTAGTTGTATCAAAGCAGGGCATGCCGCTTATGGGCATGCGGTCAAATACAACCAAAATAGCAACAAAATCGAGACTACTTATTTTCAAGGATACCATACCGTACTTAAAAGTAGTCAGGATTATTACATAGCATTACAAAGTGCTAGAGGCGTGGCTGCGAACATAACTGAGATGTTGAATGTACACCTTCGTGAGCAAGGAAAGGATACTACAGTGAATGTGTTCCCGTACTCGGTGTTCTACGTGTTCTATGAGCAGTACTTGACCATGTGGCCTGACACGCTCAAGTCTATGGGCATCTCTGTGCTGTCCATTTTCATTGTATCCTTCCTTTTGATGGGCTTCAATTTCTGCTCGGCTTTGGTGAGTGTGAATTCTACTATCCTACATCTTATATTTAAAAAAAAGTATAAATGTGAAAATTTGGGAAGATTTTTTTGGATGCTTGTTACTCAATCACGCTTTAACGATTATTGAGCGATTATTTTATTTATTTTTAGTTTCCATAAATTTTGTATTTAAAAAACTCTGAGACTGCACCTGGACTTTGCAAATCTCATAAAGATTTGCAAAGCCCAGCTACAATACCTACTGAGAAAAATTAAAAAACACGCGACATTTGGCGACATCTGTTTGGCTATTTGCCATGTAGTCAGGCGGTTCCTATGATTGATTAAATTGAAAGCTAACCATTAAAAAATGTTAACTACCTATTTGTTTCAGGTGATCGTGATCACCATAACTATGATCGTGGTGAATCTCGGCGGCGTCATGTACTGGTGGAACATCAGTCTCAATGCCATCTCACTAGTGAACTTGGTATGCTGATAGTTTATTATTGTCCTACTTAGATAATTTTGTAACCGCTTAACAATCTTTACCTATTCATATACCTACTATACAGCTTCTGTGGCGTAGGGGTAGTGAACACGGCCGCTGCACAAGAGGCGCGGGTTCGATTCCTAAATGGCTATTTGCATTGGTCTGGTCGTGCCTCGGAGAGCACGTTAAGCCGTCCGTCCCGGTTGCCATACAAATGGCAGTCGTTACAGGTAGTTGGAGCCCTAAAAAGTCCAACAACAACGGTCTAGCTGCAATGCTTCGATATCGCCTAATGTCACCATTGGGTTGTGAAGGTCAGATGGCAGTCGCTTCACGGAAAATATCGAGGTCCAGCCAAATCCGCAGTTAAGACTGGTAAAGCGGACCCCAGACTCCGAGGTGAAAGCTTTGGATGCGACTGGGATTAACGCTAGGTTGAAGAGGAGGAGAAAAGGATAACAATCTGTATGTAACTAATCAATGAGAGATATAAGTATAATATATTGTGCTATAATGGTAGTTTATGTGTCCGCAGGTGATGGCGGTGGGTATCGCGGTGGAGTTCTGCTCGCACATCGTGCACAGCTTCAGCGTGGTGGGCGGCGGCTCCAGGGTGGCGCGGGCCACCGAGGCGCTCACGCGCATGGGCTCGTCCGTGCTGTCCGGCATCACGCTCACCAAGTTCGGCGGGATCATCGTGCTCGGCACCGCCAAGAGCCAGATCTTCCAGGTAACACATTAACCTTTTCATTATCATCTTGATAATTACATATTTGGATACCACTGGCTGACCACAAAGATTGTTCAAATGACGCAGTTCTGCGTCATTGGTATTTTTGAACGCAAATATGCGTCATAAGCTATGGAGGGACGGGGTATGATATTCCTCTGATCAGACAAGGTGACCATGGCTGACGGGCTGAGGTTGTTTAACTCTACCTAGGGGTGAACTGCGCTTTCGCAATGCAGGATTGATAATTCTGTAATAATATCGGAGTGACTTAGCTTGCTGTCGCTAGATGGCGTTGGATACATATGGTGTCGTCACAAAACCATATTGCATTTTAGTCACAACCTACTAATATGAGGGCATTCCACAGGTGTTCTACTTCCGAATGTACTTGGGCATCGTGCTGCTGGGTGCGGCGCATGGACTCATCTTCTTACCCGTGCTGCTAAGCTATATCGGTGAGTACATACAGGAAGTTATAGGAAAGTTAGTTTTGGTCAAGTCCCCAGCTTTAGTAGGTAGGTACAACTCCTCATCGTCATAGCGATTGCCGCAATGGCATACCAACGTTTGTACACTTAGTAGCTTGAGGTCATTGTTCGCAAGGGGGGAGAGGGGTGGGATTGACGGGTGGAGCTCGCGATATAGGCTAATTGATTGATCGATTGAGCTTAGTCAAAACTCAACTAAGATTTTTTTTACACAGCACTCTCTACCTAACCTAGGTATAGTTTAACTACTCGTAGCTTGTGTTACGAGTTCTTGAATGCGGATAAACATACATGTATACTTATACAGATATACATAAAAGACACCCAGACCAATGTGACCAATTCATAATTTTTCGTTTCATATTTGCCCTGAGCGGGAATCGAACCGCTACGCCACAGAGGCCGTAATTCCGAGAGGCCTGAAAACATGAATAGCTATACTGCCATCTATCTCATTCCAGGTTCAACAGGCAACCAGAAGCTCGTCAGACAACAGCTGCGTAACAAGCGAAGGGCGACCGACAGACAAACTTACACTCATTGTGACTTTACATCCCTTTCAGCTTGAGTTCATGCTTGGTATACTGTCTCCTCAAAAAGTTGCTATAATATTGTGATTTTAACTTATTTTACTTTAATTATAAGAGATAGTACCTAGGTATAAGTTACTAAAACTTATGATATCGTATAAATTTTGATAAAATATTGTAACAAAATTTCCAAAAAAATAGTAGATTTAAATAGGTAGTTAATTATTTTTCATTGTAAGTTGTTCTAGTATTTTGACTGAATTCGAAGAAAGAAAAACAATGAATTAAGAAACGGCTTCTTAGTTCAGAGATTTTTTTTTCTTTATGTACATTCGGAAATAACTGTCATTATCACCGGACTAGCTATGTCATCTGTCTTCACTCGCCCAATTTGTTGACTGATTAGGTACTGCTCCACTCTCCTGGGCTGTAGCGTGATGATAAATAAGGATAAATAGCCTATAATAAACTTCCTCGATAAGTTGGCTATCCAAAAAAAAGATCAATTCGGATAACCAACTCTTTAGCTATATTATTTACCTACCTATAGATATAGATACTATTTTTTTTAAAGTTCATGTCAGCCGTACGTACCGGCTAGGTAGGTACTCGTATATAGTAGGTAATATTGTTTGTTTATAGACTCTTTATACATCTAAGCGATATTTTAGTATATTTTAAATTTATTTGGTGCTAGGTATTATAGTGCCAAATGAATAATGACGCGGCCTCTCCTCAGAAGTCTCGAGTTCGAATCCGGCCGGATAGTACCAATGTGAATTTCACTTTGTGGAATTTATGTGCTAATCCAATCACATGATTTACCATCTACTGACGGTGAAGGAAAAATACCGTGAGGAAACCCACATGTCCTAGAAGAAATTCTAAGAACATGTCCGATCCACCAACCCGCATTAGGCCAGCGTGTGTGGATTAAGGTCTAAACCCTCTCAGCTCTCTCGTTAGAGGAGAGGAGACCCGAGCCCAGCAGTGGGACATTAATGGGTTGCTATCATAGTGCCAAATACTTAGAACATGACCGATCAATTAATCATTTTATTAGTTTAGTATGTTTGTGAAAGGAATGGAAAGGAATTTTTCAAGGATTTGTAGTCTATAACGATTGTTTAAGCACAATGCGTAGGTGTTACACACGTGAGGAGGTAAAATCTCTACTAAGACTTCAGACCATAGTGTGTATGGGGCCAAAATCTATTCGCTGTTTAGACTGTTCTTTGCGAATTTATTTTAGCGAGAAAAGTTGAAAATCATGAAAAATCGTTACAAATAAATCTTATTACATAGGAACATTTATTTTCCTGAGATTTTATTACCACCTCAGTTTGAAATAAAATACATTTTCAAAATTGTTATAAAATACCTATATTGTCAAAATTCTGTGAAAAAATTGTAATACATCTATGGCTGGATTTCACTATGGACTATGGACTAACGGTAAGAAATGCGATTACTTACGGTGAACTAAACACTACTGTTACATAAATTTATGCATTTCATTGCGTGAAATGAAGGAACACAATATTGGTGAACGATTTTTCTGGTGAAATCCAACCTAATTAAAACTTCTATTATAACTTAAAGAGACAGTGGTGTTCAACCTTTGTGGTTAGAGTGAATAGTTTAGGTTGTGACTGTTGGTTTGTGATAATTGTGTAATAAACTATGTTTTTTATAAGTACATTTTTTATTTTTTTAAATTATCATGTTTATCTATATCTGCGCGTAGTACCTACACACTTATTTATAAGTAAGTATAAAATTTCTATTTCTTAATTAAAATGCTGTCAAAACACATTACTGGGCTCTATAAGAAAAATGATTAACGTTTATTTAATAAGGTACAGTCATTTTGACGTGTCCTATAAAAAAATTGTCACACAGATTTTTAAAGCTGAACATTATCATCTACTTTTGATGTTGACTGTACCTACAAACCAAAACAACAACAACAGAACTCCAGAGTCTAATACGTAGTTAGGTACACTCTTCAAACACAAGCTGATCTATAAGCAATACTTAACGAAGAATCGCGAGCAGTCGCACAATTAAGCTGGCAATCATTACTGTACGTCACACCATCGCTCCCACACACGGGCTGATACAACGCTATACAGAAACAATCATTATTTCTACACTCTCCTTCGTAACCAACCCTTAAAGAAGGATTACTAGCGCTATTACAACTGACGTGGCAAGCGTTTGGATAAGTTTGACCATCAGTGCCGCACACTGGATTGTATTCTATACTACAACCGCAACTTCCAGTATTTGAGTTCACGTTTCGTTCACAGGATCCTTGGTAAGCGATGTTGATCGGTCGATGGCTTGACGCTTGGGCGCATTCGAGGAGGCACTGGTTGCCGTAGGTGACTCCGTTGGTGCCACACACTGGGGTAAGCTGACGAGTACATTCGCAAGCTGGGAATGGTACCGCTGCACATAGTTGTGATCCGGCGATGAAAATGACGGCTGTAGGTAACAAAAAAAATACTCATGTAAAGTATGATGATGGTAAATCTATTCAAAGGTTGTCATGGTAGCCGTAGAGATTGCTCTTCGGGAAATGACCGCCCAGTGTGTGTTAAACACATCCATAGGCTAAGTGACCGCTACCCATCAGGTGCGCCGTGTGCTTGTCTACCACCTACATAGTAGGTATAAAAAAATCGGGACCAGGGCCAATTTCCCACCTGCACACTGACCACAGACACACAGACCTGCTGATGGCAGTCATTCCCATGATATCCGATCAAACCATATCATGAGATCTTCAAACTTTAAAAAGTATATTCTTGGATATTCTACACAACGCTATCTAGACCCGAAGTAAGCATTTCATTAGTTTTTTAAATAGGTACGGGATGTTTACTACGCATAGATAGGTACCTACACTTATATATCTAGATTTTTTTTAAATACGTACCTAACTAAGAAACAATCAGACCAATGCAAATATATATAACAAAGTAGTACTTACCTAATATAGAAAGCAAACTTACCTAATATAAAATACATGACGATATTCCTACTTGAAATGTATTATAATAATCCAAAAACAATATCTGAAGTTATAATTCTCTGCACAAGTAGATATTATTTGCGGGATGGTCAATGTAATGAATAGACTACGAACGTTATGATGTCCGTGTGAACTAGGCACCTCTATATAGGTACTATTGATGCTTCATAAAACTGTGCAAAAAAAAATTCCCGCGCTAAGGAAAATCCGGCATAATTCTCGCGTCTATTAGTTGATTGCTTGATTACTCTTTACTTAATATATTTGTTTGGATGTTCCATGACGACAATGGTATGCTAATACCTACGTCGTCGTGGTGTATTTGATCAAATCACGACTAGTGTTGGTACCAAGAACATTAGAAATTTCCTTGTACTTCTAATATTCTTGGTTGGTACCTACTGACTGTGTAATAAAATAAATAACTGTTAATTCCTAAGTAGGTATACATAGGTAAATACCTACACGAGTTTTGTGATTTGTCCCACATCACCTGAAAAGGTTTAAATTTTTTCGACAGTAAAATGCATTTGCACCTATAATATATCATAAGTCTCATCACGGAAGCGTCGGTAGTGGTTAAGGTCTCGACCTTGCGATGAAGAGATCCCGGGTTCGACCCTTAGGCACTAATAAGAACCCACCCCTATCTTCGTAAGCAATTTAAGCTCAGTTGAAGGGTTTATTACTAACGGTAATTCTCTAAATCTCGATCGAGTAAAACTGTATGGGAGTACCCTGTACGGCTGTACCGGTCCACCGAAACACGTGGCGACTTTGTACGTGAATGTGAAAATAAGGTACGTTCAGGGAGCATGCTTGTAACACACGACTGCTAAGCTTTTTCTCCGAACAGTATTAACATGCTTGTTGAACCTGTTGTTGAATGTCAGATGTCATGTCACTGATGTCAGTGCCATCTGATGCTAATCTTATCAAAATATTTTTCATATTAACATTCACAAGAATACATAAATGGATGGTTTTCACGTAATACTGCAATCTTACATCAGCTTTTATTAACATGAGTGTACTTTCATTCATCACGTCAAGTAAGGGTAAGGTGATATTGGCAACGGTGGCTGCGCTACACGTTACAATATATTTTGCGAAACCTTCGTTTTTCAAGAGCGATAATACTACTAAGTCTCAAACATCGGCGCCTAAATACTTACCAGAGAATTGAATGACCTTGTCCTTGGGTGATACGCTAACTAGAAAAGCAGGAAATTGAAGTTTTGATGGTTATAAAGAGACGTCATTACAACGTTCACTGTTTCGGTGTTTAGTTTGTGAATCTTACGAAGATGAAGCGCTCGCTGACGAAATATAAAGTGTTTGTCACCCGTTCTGATATGCCAGAACAGGGTATTACATTATTGAAAAAAGAGTAAGTATTATTTAAATTAATAATTTCATATCTGTTGGTTATAAAAGATGCCGACGTGCATAGTATTAGTACGGTTCAGTTTCTGTGCAAATTTATCACTTCCTTGTCTCAATGAAGATTGATTTATTTATATGAAATTTCTGTTTAGATTTTACAGTAGGTACATTAAGATAAAGCATCTCTATCGGTCAAGTGGTTGATTGATTTATTTAAGTAAAAACTGGCGTCTTCTATTCTATGATAAAATAAGGAAATTATCCTAAGGGTGTGGAAATCTTTTTTAATCAATTCTCATAGTAAAATATGTTCATATTATGTAAATAAATAAGTTCATTACTTATCTAATTATATATCCAATAAAAAATAAAAAATAAATGGTGAGCCATTACATACTTTACTACTTTAGAAGGTTTTTACAGCGCGAGTGTGACCCTCCGGTGTTGCACACATCCATAGGTGGATTGTGCGCATGTCTGCCACCTAAGTGGTATAAAAAATACTTACATTTATTTTTTATTGGATGGTTAATAAGTACTCTATGGTAAACGGTAACCTTGTTGCTTGACTGAGCAGAACTGTTTATCAAGATTTTTTTAACATTAATTAATTTATATTTTTGATTAATTTCCAGTTGTGACGTAACTTTATGGAACAAACCATCGCCCGTACCGAGAGCAGATTTATTGAAATCAGTGCCTGGTGTGAATGCCATCTTCTGCTCCCTAACTGATAAGATTGACAAGGAGATACTAGAAGCTGCTGGGGCGAGCTTGAAGGTGGTGTCAACCATATCAGTGGGCTTTGATCATATTGATTTAGCCGAGTGTAAAAAGAGAGGTATTAGAATTGGATACACTCCAGATGTATTGACTGATGCCACTGCGGAATTGACTGTAAGTTGTTTGTTTATTATACTACTGAAAGAAAAATCAAGTAGAAGTGCCAATATATGGCTATTGGCACTTCATGCATATAAGTAATATTTCTACTGAGTGGAAATCAAACCTGCAATCCCTGACATAGTCAATTGCACTTCCACTGAGCCACAAAGGTTGCCTTGTTTATAATACTGAAAAAAATAAAAGAAGTTGAATTTTCCCAGAATCAAAACTGTCCACTTCCAAAACTTCCACTAAGTCACAAAGATTGTCTTTCTTTTCTTTTTTACACATAATTTGTAGATTTTTAGTACTATCACACTTCTCTAAAATTCCAGGTGGCTCTTCTACTCGCCACATCGCGTCGTTTACCAGAAGCAATCAACGAAGCTCGCACTGGTGGTTGGGTCTCTTGGGCCCCAACCTGGATGACAGGCCCGGGCCTACAAGGCGCCATTGTTGGCATCGCCGGTTTCGGCCGCATCGGCCAAGCCGTCGCCAAACGCGTAAAAGCTTTCAACACGGCAAAAATCATCTACTTCAACCGCAGTGAACGTCCTGAAGCAAAAGAAACTGATGCAGTTCGTGTAAGTTTTGACGAGCTATTAAAAGAGAGTGACTTCATCATTTGCTGTGCAGCGCTAGTACCTGAAACTAAAGGATTATTTAACAAGGCAGCGTTTGAAAAGATGAAGAAAACAGCTGTTTTTGTTAACAGTAGTCGAGGGTCGCTCGTTGATCAAGAGGCTTTGATTGAGGCGTTGGAAAATAATACTATCAGAGCAGCTGGATTGGATGTAACTACTCCAGAACCGTTACCATTAGATAGTCCATTATTTAAGATGAACAACTGTGTAGTTTTACCTCACATAGGCAGTGCTTCAATTGAAGCTAGAAATGCCATGAGTGAGTTAGTTGCGAAGAATATTCTGGCAGCGTTAAACGGAGGTGATATGCCAGCTGAGCTTAAATAGATAGATTGCTACTGTTGCTTATTCAGTAGACATACTATAACCAGATATGTGACAATAAAGTTATGTTAAAGGAAAGATACTGAACATTATTTGTGATGGACACAAAAACTACTGAATGGATTTTGATACGGTTTATTCTCTTAGACTGATCTTGGTCGTTATTGAAACCGTTATATTTTAATGTAATTGCTTAAGTAGAACCAGAGGTATGACCAGAAAACGATAAACCGAATTCCGCGCGGATGGAGCAGTGGGCATCGGCTAGTGTGTAATAAAATTAGGAAAACAAATATAATGTCATACCTATGAAATAGGTGCCTATAATTATTATAATTGAGGGATACCAAATATGATCTTTTTAATCAAATTAAACACTTGTTTGTAGGGGAAGAAGATAAACTATTATATTACAAAATAAACTATTTACTTATTAATTAACGAAGTTCAAAATTATATTATATAATTATGATTGATATATTTGATATACATGTCAATGTCAATAATAAATGTTGTCCGTAAATATGTCCTAATTTATTTGCATTATTGGGCACCATAATGATCACATCCCTTAATATTCCTGTCACTGTAGAAACACTTGTCTTTCACCCAGTTACAGCATATATAGATAGCAGCCATCACCGTTTACTTGCGGGCATTTCTTGAAGAGTTCCGTTATCTATGGGTCTCTAGTTCATATGGGACTGCCTTGGTACCCTTTGAAACAAAAAATAATGTGCTAAGGTGTTGGCAGTCAGTACCTGATCGGTAAATATACAGAGACAAAAAATTCCGAAGAATTGAGAACCTTCCTCTTTTTTGGAAGTCGGTTAAAGCTATAAAAAAAATCCAATTTTGGTACCTACTTAGCTAGTGTCTTTTTAACCCCCGATGGAAACCCGAACGGGGTGTTATAAGTTTTTAATCACAGGCTCTCAAAGATTTAATTTCCATGATGATGATGATGATTTAATTTGAAACTCTTGGTAACAATCCTATCAAACTAACGACAAGATAGAAAAGCTCGAAATACCCGGGTTTTGATTTTATAAACCCGGTTTTTTTATCGTGCCGGATAACCAGAAAAGCCCGGCTGTTTTTAGGTTGGGTAAACTCGGGCTTGACGCCCTATCGCTAAGTATCTACTACTTTTTTATCCCGATATTCCCAAGGGATAAGTAATAGTAACTTAAAAAAATATATTTCAAGTTTAGTTTTGGAAGTCTGCGTAAAACCGATTTACGAAAGTCACCCTTGTCATAGTTGGGTCGTTTTCAAATTGAGGGCCAAAAAAGCATGAATTTCATCAATTCATATTATTTGTGATTTTTATGTTTTTTATTACACGGATGCGTTTGTTTATGAATAAAACACATTTTAATCTAACAGACCACTTTTTTATTTGAGTATTTATGCATAAATCAACATTTTTAGTGACACAAATGAGGCATAAAATTCTTCTAATGATAATTTCTAATTTACTAATGAGATCAAAATTACACTAATGATAATTATAATTTTCATCTAACTGATCGGTGTCTAGTACATGAAAGATATATGGGAAAAAAATGATTAGGGGACTTTATGAATGTAATATATGCCAAAACCATTATTTTTAGAATGTTCGTCTGTTTGTCTGTTTATCTGTTTGTCCGTGTCTCTGTTTGTCCGCATCAAATTTTTGTTCACGCTAAAGTCAAAAACTACTGGAGGGATTTTGATCAAACTTGGTACGATTATAGTTCATAGTGTTCTGGGCAACATATAGGCTACTTTTTATATAAGCTGATACCCGTGGTTTCACCCGCGCTTCGTTTTTAGGTCGTTTTTGGTCATATCTCCGGTTCTCCTTAACCAATTACAACCAAATATACGGTAAATTTTTAGTCTAAGCAAAACCTTTCCAATTTCAAGACCTGAACGGGTTTTGATGCGTTTTTTTATTAGAAAGGTCTTGGTCAGGCTTAAAATCTTACGCATATTTGATCACAATCGGTTGATTAGAACCGGCGATATAGATAAAAAACGCGAAACGCGAATATATAATATTACTTCTCTTAGTATGTAAAATAATGATTTTTTTTATATAGTTTCTGTTAGAAATTTCCATTTATGTCTTTTCATGATTCATCATCAACACTCAATTTGAGAGGATTAAAGCTTAATCAGTCAAAGCAGCATTATCATCAGGCCTAAAGTAGGTATGTACATGTACCACTGAGCTAGAACGTATAAAAGCTGAACGATTGCAAGATCCTGATGTGAAAGAAATGTACAAAAGGAAATTGAATGACAGGCTAGAACAAAATTGGAGTGCCATAAGTGGGAAGGATGTAAAGGCAGTATGGAAAGTGTTAAAAACGAATGTAGTAGAGAGTGCCATTGATGTATGTAATGTGGCGAAAAGAAAGAAGAGAAAATGTGCAAAGGCTGATTGGTGGAATGAAAAAAGCTTGGCAAGATATTCTAGCGATGGAAGCTATTGGTACAGTAAGTAGAGGTATGAACAAAGATGATATAAAAGAAAAGAAGGAAATTGTGAAAGCGACAGTTAAAGAATGCATTGAAAATAAAGAAGAAATTCGGAAGCAAACCGGATGAATTTTTGAAAGCGATAAAATATATGAGGGTGGGAAAGTCTGCTGGGTATGATAGAGTGACGATTGAAATGGTGAGGGCTGGCGAGGGATTAGTGGCAGGACTGTTGCACCACCTGCTCAACCTTTGTTGGATACCAGGCCAGGTCCCGGAAGATTGGAAAAGGCTTACAGCAGGAATGCCATAATCATCGCGGTATCAGTCTTTTAAGCGTGGTTGGGCAACTGTATGCCAAAATTGAAGGTAAATGCGTGAAGCAAGTGGCAGAATTTGTTTACGAAGGATTGGACGTACGATGGAGATATTGAAAGGAGAATAACTGCGGGTAATCGTGTTAAATGGTGCGCTACACTCCTTCATGAGTGGTCAATCTGTTGACTCTGCCTACCTCAGAGGAAAAAAGGCGAGAGCAATGTATAATTTATAAAAAATATCATTCGTGACACAATCAGTATCATTCGTGTCACTCTTGAATCGACACGAATGAGAGTAACACGACTGAGAATTTTGGCACTATTTTGAATTTAACTCCTAAATGTAACGTTCTAGAACATCACCTTGTACTGGGAAAGCATTTGCCCTGTTATGCATAATTAATGAAATAGATCATATAGAAAATAGGCCATAGTTAAGTACAATAAGCAATGAAAACACTAATGAGACGATTTTGGCAACAAGTATAAAATTTTACATGATAATAAGATTTTCTTCCAAAAAACGGAGTTCACAATAAACCACCACAGGTGTTCGTCGACAACTAATCACAGGGGACCGTGTGGGGTAGAAGATGGGGTAGCAGAGTAGTTTAATTGAGTTTTCTTTCGAGTTTGAAATTGAATACACAACTGATAATTTAAAAAGAATCAGTTTTCTGATGTTGTGAAATCTTTTTATTTTTTACAATTTATATTGTTTCAACGGTTAATATCCTTCCCAAAGAACTGTATAACATAATCGATAAATAAAATCTGCAGTTTTCTGCACTCATTTTTAATTTACGAAGCATTGAACAAAAAATCAACGTTGGGTAGACGTCACACTTCTGAGATTTAGGTTAGTTTTATAGGTATTACTCCGTAATTAAAAGCGATAGGAGATTTATTGTACTGGGCACAATAGCGTCTCAAAGAACTTATTGATTAATAGTAATGTTAAATCTGATAGCAACTACCACACAAGAATAAAATCAGAATATACGTGTTTGGCCCTCAATTTGAAAACGACCCAGTTGTCATCTGGTTCATCCCTGTGCTGCCAATCGTGGGGAAAATCCCCTATTTGCGGGAAATTGAGGGTCAACGCGGGAAGAGCGCGGGTAATGACAAAAAATTGATCTTATGATAATTATGATTTTTAAGTTATGACTACAGGTTAACCTTGTAAACAAAATTATAGAAAAAGATCTGCTTTGAAACGTAAAAGGCCATGGCTCTTCTTTTCACGCGGTAATCCCCATGGGTACCACACCCATCGGCCATCGGGGTGGTTATGTCGAACTCGGACTGACTAAAACCGCACGACGTGGGTGTAAGGTGACCCAAAATAGGTATAATTAGAATTTGTAGGTAATGAATAAAAAGCAGGGAATTTATTTCGGGGAATCTAGAATTTTTTTTGGCAACATTGTTCATCCCTCATCCCGGGTTACACAAATCAAATACCTGCTCCCGGACGTCGATAAAGCAAAGAAAAAATATTTTATAGTAATTACAAATTTGCACACTGCCACTTGTGTTGATGTGTGCTGTGCGATTTATTCTGTTACGCTCCCGTTAAATTATAGTACTTACTCAGTGCTTCTCGCAACTTCGCATACAACTGATCTTCGAGATCACAGCATTCGGGGGTTGCATATTTTGAATTTGTGACCTTTATCTATGGAGTATTTAGTTTCAACGCAACAAATGGACTCTCGTGTACGGCCATTGACTTCGCAGCGCATATATTAAATTACAATTATCAATTTGTCGAGGCAGTGATTTTTAAATAACACTTAGAATTATTTTTATTCGTCCTTTTGTAAAATATCTATTGTAATTTTTACGTTGATAACAAATTTCTTTAATAAGAAATAGGTATAAAACTACACAAGCACACAATGAGTGTGCCGCTGCCTCCAGGAAAATCCGCTGCTACAGTAGCCAAGGAGATTTTGGACGAAAATCCAACAGTTAATTTCTATCGAAACATGACTCTTGCAGCCAGTGGCTTGTACTTAGCTCTTACCATTGCAATGTATCCGGAGCATTTTTCTAGAGTCACCCTTTTATATAATGTTGTGGCCGTTGCGATATACGTTGTGTGCTTTCAAATAATGATGTACTGTAGCCCGCCTTCTCCAGACAATAGTCAGTCGATTGACAGTGTTGCTATTGTGAAATTGCAAGGTGGATTAAGAGAACATATCAAGGATGTACTGATACTATGTGTAATCACACATGATCTTGCTATATTTTCAAGTTATTTTTGGCTAGTGCTGCTAGGTCTGCCAATACGGGGCTTCTGGATAGTCTGGACCGATGTGCTGTTCCCTCGGTTCTTCCAACGAGCACCTCAAGAGTCTGAACAGGATGAGAAGAAAAAGAAAAAGACGGAAAGGAAAATGACAATAGATCAACTCAGTAGATTAAGTAAAAGTTATTACACGATGCAGATTGTAAATAAGCAATCGTTGGAAACTCTAAATGTTAGAATAGGTAGCGAGAACATGTATGTCCATGAAATATATTTTTCAATACAATTTTTAACACACAACAGTATGTTAACGTACATACAATTTTATAATAAGAACATGGTATTTATTAATAATGAATTTAACAGTATTTTAAAATAGACTACATTTAAAAACATCCTTCTACAAGTTACATTGTACCATTCCAGAGACTACACCTTTAGCTTACCATTAGGCCAGGTGAAGCCATATTGCCGTGGATGGTATAAAAAAGTAACAAAATTAATAAGTAGGTCTTTGCCAAATATCTGAATGTGATTTTTAATTAAAATATAATAAGAATAAATGAAATTTATTCATAGGAAACTTTTAAATAGGTGTTACCTATATTTTTAAATGTTAGATAGGGACAACCTGTGATGGGTTTATAAATGCCCTAACATGTTAGTCATTTAATTGGGTGTTTAATATTTCCAAAACGCCAGGGCATAAACCTATTTTAGGAGATGGGCTGACATTTTGGGCAAAAATTGTATGCTTAGTAAAGGTGAGACCTGACTGTACCCAGTGATAGTTTGGGCACAAATAATGAACGCCCAATTAAATGCCCAAGCCAGGGTACCCATCACTGGGTACAGCATATCACCTTCACAAGGCAAACAAATCTTGTAGTAGTTAAATAATAACTTATGTACTAACTTATTATTTAACTAGGTAGGTACTATTATACTTAATAAATATAAAATTGATGTTTTTATTCTTGATGTTAACAAATTACAGATATTAGTAAATTTTAATTATCATTGAATGTCTAGGTCTCTAGGTACTTAAACACATTGAATATTATATTTCATGAATTGTTTACATTCAAAAATCAATAATGACCTATTCTTGTACATTATCATAATTATTACAAAACTAGCGACCCGCCCCGGCTTCGCACGGGTGCAATGCTGATACTAAATTAAATACACTACAGAAAAACTATGAACGTTGTATATAAAAACATAGCGGCCCGCTCCGACTTTGCACTTGCCTCCCCGCACTGCCCCGTCCGACCGGTACCGCCCGCCGCAAACGCAAATTTTAAATTTGTAATATCTCCGAAAATATTTGTTTAATTTACATGCTGTAAGGAACCATATTGGTCTATATTAATTGCACACTGTATTTAAGGTACTTAATTCGATAAGGATTAATGCCGTATTGCTTAAAATAGCTTCGTAAATAAGCCATTTTTTCACGTAAAAAGTAAACAATAAAAATGGTTAATGTGTGTTATCCCTAAAAGATAAACATATACCATCGCGGACTTTTTTGTAGACCTTTTTATGGTGTACAATACTGTAGTACATTAATTTGATCTAACTCGTAGGGTTTAGGCAGCGTTTTTGCTAAATTGCTAAATAAGCCCAAAAAAATAGGTTAATTTACGACATCACGTTAGAAACCTCTAAAATTAGCAATGTTGCCTTAGTATATGATGCATGTATTATACATATAAACCTTCCTCTTGAATCACTCTATCTATTGGAAAAAACCGCATCAAAATCCGTTGCGTAGTTTTAAAGATTTAAGCGCACATAGGGATATAGGGAAAGAAAAGGCGACTTTGTTTTATACTATGTAGT
Source organism: Lithosia quadra (assembly GCA_963576445.1). Taxonomy (NCBI): domain Eukaryota; kingdom Metazoa; phylum Arthropoda; class Insecta; order Lepidoptera; family Erebidae; genus Lithosia; species Lithosia quadra. The sequence continues at coordinate 2,982,109 of OY754887.1, read as the reverse complement.
GATGATAATGATTTAAACTCTTTTAATAAATGTATTACATGTTATTGAAATTAAAAATGGCATTTCTCAGTATAATGATTACCCATTATATTTCCAAAGTCTAAGAACGTTATAGAACCACAAGTTAGTTAAATAGATATCCAATAAAATTAATCGGTGGTCCACAACACTACCCCCGTCGCGTCCTCCTCGGCTTGTACTTTTTTTCCACAATCTCACCTGTTGGTAAGGGATGATGTGGTGGACGCTTGCCTAGAAGTAACCTGTTCACTTTAGACTTGAAGACTCCCAGATTGTAGCTTTCCGGAAATACAGACTCAGGCAGGGCATTCCACTCTTTAGCAGTACGCACGCAGTTTCCTCATTGAACTAAATTTTATTGCTGTTTTTTGAGGTAATATAACTTATAGTCATTCCACTCCTTATTTTTGCGTTTGACAGCAGTTTTAGAATGTAACTGTTGCATTAATCCTACAAGTAAACTTGGAAATGCGTGACCAAGAAATTATATAAACTGGCGTATCATATGTATCTACCCTATTTATAACTCATTACCAAAATTAAAATGCTTTAATTGTTTCGGTTGATTTAAAATTTACGATTATTTGCTCACTCAATGAAAACGGCTACACTCTACCATGTCTAGTGTTGGGATCGAATGAAATCGCTGCAAATTACGAATCTAAAATAATCGTTCAAACTTACTTACATTTACGTCAACACAAAAGTTGTTGTAACATGTAAGCTTTGTTTTTATAGTGTATTATGGATTCATGTACTCGTCTTCGACGGCCTTTTGAAACGCAGCCACAGCTTCTTCGGCATCCATAAAACGTTTATCTCGGTATTTTCTTCCTTTTTCGGAAATAAATAAAAATCGCAAGGTGTGAGGTCAGGGCTATTATACGGCGGGTGACCCAGTAATTCCGCAAATTGTTTTTACCATGACAAAACAATGGAGCCTAAACTCGATAGGCTTATCTTATTGGCGTAAACCCATGACAGATGATCGGTATGAACAGCCTATAAGTGTCGCCGAATAATTGATACATTCAGGAGGAGGAGGATGGACGTAAAAAGTACTGAACGGGGTTTGATGCGGTTTTTTTTATTAGAAAGGTCTTGGTTAGACTCAAAATCTTACGCATATTTGATCACAATCGGCTCATTAGAACATGCGATATAGTAAAAAAACGCGCAAATCGACGTCCACGCGGGCGGAACCGCGGGCAACAGCTAGTACAGAATATAAATGATTTTTGACTTAGATTTTGACTTTGACATTGTACACGAATGTTTATTACAAAACATAAAATTTTGTAGGAAGATCTAATAATAGCCATTATTTAATATTATCATTATTATAAAAATAATAATATTTTTAACAGATTTTATTGCGAATTATTTTATTCAATTATACGTCTGGCACGCAAAAGAAGTATAAAAATTTGAATATCGAGCAGAAATAAAATAAATTGAAGTTTGAAATCGATTGCAACTTCTTCAGAGACTAAGTCGATTATTGTTTGAAATCGGTCAGGTTACGCATTTGGACACAACTATTTGACAGAAAATTGAAATGTCAAACGCAAAATAAAGGAGTGGATTGACTATAGTAGATGTTTGTTTTAAATGTTGTTTAAAGACAACGAAAAATTGCTAACACAAAATAATAAGGCGCCTTCGATTAAATTGGTCGTCTTCGAACAAAAAGAATTATTGTTTGTTAAGTAAGTGACCTTAAAACTTATATAAAGAAATAAATCAAAAAGTCTACCTACCTATATATAGGGTGAAATTGCCCGTGAAATTATCAACCGGGCGTGAAATGAGGACATAAGGAGGCTGTGAATAGATGGCTGGCAGGCAATGGCCCAACAATTGATATTGGGATATTCTATAATAATTGTAGCATTATTATTATTATTTATGTAGGTTTTTGGTCTGTGCAACTTGGTGCTTGTAGTCTTCATAAAGTGTCGCGGCGCAAGAGCAGTAGTTGCGTTCGAAATATTATCGCTAGATGGCGCTAAGTGTATTGGACCCACGGAAATAACATTTACCATTATTATTATAAATACAGAAACCGCAAGAGACTGAAATCTATGATTTAAATTTAAATAAAACAAGAAGAAAGAAATCACTTTGGTGCCCGGAGTCTTCTCTGTTCCTCCTGCTATCCGTAATTCGATTTTTATGGGAGCGACTGCCATCTGACTCCTCAACACGAGAGCCTCATCCATCAATCAGCAAGTGTCTACAGTTGCTGATGCTGACGTTGGTTGAATCCTGAAGATATTGATAGAGCTAACGCTCTCTGCATCGTGGCCACCAATGTCTTCCCACTGTTGCCAGCCTCCCTAGATGGACTAAGAGACTCTTAGGGATCAAAACCAAACCATTAGCTGCTGCAATAACAACCGGGTCTTTTTCTGTGGACCGCATCTTCCACCCTTGGTCCACCTTTAAATAGGCACCTGGAAGTTTTACACCTACCTACTTTTTTAAAACGATTATTTCCATTCTAATCGATTGAGTTTCGTAGTCAGCCCTCGCTGGGCTAAAAACCAGTTCCAACTAGAATAATCATCTCAGTAAATGGTGCGAATAACTCGCCATGGTAAAGTGCACTTGAATGGTAAACAAAACGCAGTGAAATTTTTTTTTGTTCAGCTTGTTGAACGTCTGATTCTGATGGCCAGACTGCCAGTCGGCGCGTCGCCGTGTCTGCGACCGGTCATGCCGGACACGTGTCTCTTGATAACTTTATGAAATCCGTCACAGAACTCGAGAATAGGGATTGCCTTGTTTGGATGCTGTGGAGTGGTAAGTTCTTGGTTCCAGAATAATGTTACTTGATTTTCTGTTAGCACTAATGCAGCTCACTGAGATGTGGTAATTGCTTAGAAGTCCTGTTTCTAAAGATTTAAGTACACCACAATGGAATACTTATACACCAAGGAACTGTTGATGTTCACTAAAGAAACTTTTATAAACAGTAAATGAAATTACAATAATTGCAGAAATGGTAAAAAGGTGACAAATTAATTCTAAACCTGAAATCGATCCGAGAATACCTACTCTTAGTGGCATCAATGAGATTTGTTCTTAAATAAAATAACAAATTGCGTTTGCACATCCATGTTGACTGTTGTCTAACAAGTGTCTAACAGGATAACGCGAGTGAAAAGTCTGCGCGATAGCCTTGTCTTATGAGGTTGACTTGGGCCCCGAATATAATTGGTAAAGCTTCAGAGATACTCTCTTTCAGCTCACACTATTGGCGTATATCAGTATTCAGTATTCCTCTTGCAATCAGACAGCCTTACTTCAGACATTTTCACAGCATTGTGGAACACAAATGAAACGAGAGCTGCCGTAGCGGGGCATTATCTACAATTCTAAGAAAATTAAATAAGCTCTGTATTGCGGCAACAGTTTATTAAGGTCACAAACTAACGCGAATCCAAATGCTTGAAGATTGGATAGAATCTATAAAAGAATTATAAGTATTCAGAATTCGTTCTGGGCATTATCCGCCGGCAAAGTTTGCAGTATTAACAAAAAAGCTGTTCCACAAGTTGCAAGTTGGCAATCAGGGGCCAAACCACGACACGCTTATGGCAATTCTGGTGTCTGATTCAGTAAAATTACGTTTCTAAAACGTGTGGTTTCAAAGCTTACAAAATCCTTGGATACTTATGAAAATGAATGAAACTATGAGTGATTTTGAAGGATTGATAACCTTTTTTTTTTTTTTTTATCGTGCGGTAATCCCTTTGGATACCACCCCCGTCGGCCATCCGGTTATTCCCGGTTATGTCGGGATCGAACAGACTAAAACCGCACGCCGTCTCGGGCCATAGTAACCGGGGTGTAAGGTTACCCAATGGGCATATCCCTCGCTCGTGGTCTATTTGTGGTCTTTCGCGATAACAATTTTTTTGTCCAGTCAGTCTAGTTAGTGTCTACATATCATTGGATTAAAACGATGAATAAAAAAACAGTTTCCTATTCATTCTCAGTCATTAAAAAAGTGAAGAAAAAACCTTTAAAGAGCAACCATAATTCAATGCGTAATTTAATTTATGGTTGAACAAAGGACTCAGCTAACGGACGACGGAGTCATGCGGAAATTTAATTATATATCTAACTGTAGGTCCTCTTGAAGTGGTATCAGAATTACGAGTTACAGTCTGGGGCTACAGTCTCGACCTTTATCGCTACGACTTCGCTACTGAAATAGCAAGCTAAGATAGCGACAAACATCGGTTGCAGTAACGATTCTTGCGTCAAACGGTAGTCTTTACATTTAAGATGGCCAGCAATATAGAGATAAATCGTTAAATTTGCGATGATATTCGTTAAGATACCGACAAAAATCGGTAGTTTGGAAAGTAGAGACTACCAATTTGCGCCGCTACGAGTTAGCGACCAAATTCGGTGGCAAAGGCGTTGCGATAGGTGTCGAGACGGCCGCCCCAGAACTATAGATGTATGTGGGACTACTAAAATCTTTGTGACCCAAACCATCTGCTATTTGGTACTGCTGCTTGCGAGCAAGTAATACTTGAGAAGGAGGTGGCAGAGAGGGTGCGGCAGAGATATATAACTCTCCTGGGCAGGTACAGGCAACTCTGGGGTCGGAGGTCGCTCAACAACTTTTGACCTACATGAGCGCAGGCCTGATGGGAGGAGTCGCCTGTCACCCTAGCAGAAGACCCTCAATTTTTTTCGGGGACAAGACTTAACAAGACCGTGGATGCTAAACCTAAACCTGAGGGAGCCATTTCGAAGCCAGATATGACCCGGGTCTGCTGGGGTGCGAGTTTCCTTCCTTCTGCACTTCAGGGTAAAAGCACTAAATTTACGATTCGTTAAACTAAGGACCACCATTTTGTAGTAGCATTATCGGTGTCTGTAATAATTGGCCTCATTCCTGAGACTTAACTTAACTCATTATACCAGGCGTGGTGAAGTCATATTGACGTGACCAATATAATAAAACCCCTCTTTTGGCGTCGTTGCAATCTTGTAAAAAAAGGATTAACGGACTAATTAGGTGAAGTTAATTACCGTGTTTCGTGTGGTCTAAAACGCTATTCACTTTCCGAGACTGAAGACAGCCGACGACGCGGGAATGCAAACGGAATTCATTAAAAGTGTGATCAGACTTTCATCTCGTTACTTGTTAGCGAGGAATCTAAACGTATGTAATAATATTAAAGTAAAGTAACGTACAAAAATCTTAGCGCGCGCTCGGAAGCACTGAATAGTTTGATAAAAAAACTGTTGCTATGACTTTCTACGGCGCAATTAGAAGATCGGTACACGAAAGTGCAGCCGAAGTATTTAGCGGCGTCAGTAGTATGCGCCGGGAAACGCACGATTTATGTCCGAAGATTACAACGCCATCTTGCAATTTTTGGTATGCCATTGTGGAATTAGAATTCTTAATTTAATTTACAGCCCGCTCTGTAATAGAGAACGGAGATGATTGTAGTTGCAATTGACTTTTTTTGCTTATAACAATTGGACAGTTGGCTGTCAAATCAAATAAGTTTATTAAACTTTATAACAACGGTTTTTTTAATGACCAATAACGGTTCTACAAATTTTTAGAACCGTTATTCTGTGTGAAATTAGTTATGACGTCATTACGTTGTTATTGTCAAAAGTGGTTGGGTTCGATCGTACCTAAATGTAGTGATAATATTATCACCCAAGATATTTCAGCCCCAAGTCAACCTCACGTATGGCAAGTCCGTACAGCTGATTGACGGACGATGTTCTGGCGCAAGCTTTTCTTCAGGGAGCTGAATTATACAGATAAGGCAAGAGGCATAGTGGCACGCACTTCAGCGGCGGCGCTTTAAAACGTTTCGACTTAAAATATCCGAAAGCTGTTCCTAGGTAGGGGATACGTTGTACCTATTAATGAAATGAAATGAAATAACCATTTATGTATGTCATGTACCATAACTATTATATTATTATTTATTTGTATTTTTATTAAGAAATGGTTACATAAAACTTAAATCTAAACAAGGCCCCACAAAACCGTTTCCACGGTTTTTTATTGGTATTTATTATCAGGTATTACGTAAGATTGTTTTTACCTTATAAAAAATCCACTATAAATATTCGACTAAAACCTTCGATAAACTATCAATGGTTAAAATAAAACCTTAACATTTATTACTGCAAAAGAACTTGTGAAAGTTGTAATAAGTACAACTAATTGGCCAGTAATATGTTTTCAATAATTGATAACATAAGTAAACGCTTATTATATTGTTATGCGTTGCGGAAATCCGTTTTCAAAATAACGATTTATGATCACTGCTTACTTTTATCTTTACTTTGGGTTATTTAAAATCATCAAAAATAAGGTGATGTTACATTACGACAATATTATCTATACAAAGAAACAAAATTGAAGTGTCTGTTTTTTTCTGTTCTTTTTTCTTTTTCTGTGTTTGTCTGTTTGCCTGTCTGTTTGAAAGAGATAATCTCTGGAACGGCTGGGCCTATCTGGACGGGATTTTCGTTGGTAGATTAGTAACTTTATAAGGCGTAACATAGGCTACTTTAATTTTAGAAAAAGAATTAAGGTTTCGCGTGAAAATATAATTGTATTTTTGCCAAAACCGGTATTATTTCTCTTTTTTTCTGTATTGTGTACAATTAAGGGGCCCAAAATGAAAGATCGCCTTTCCATACATATCAGTTTGGGATAAATGGTTGCTATGGGAGCGAAGTATGTCACAGGCGAAGCTAGTTAATAAAATAAAATTAAATCGAACACAATTAACATTCAAACTAAGCCCCCTTTAGATCCGCCTCATTAGCTCAACCTTGCACGGCAGATACGTAGATACAAGTATATAGGTTAACAGGTATGCGGTCGAACAAAGCCTTGTACAATCCCACCAAACTGGTCCTGCGAATATGGGTGTATCATAGCATGCAACGTTCTGTGAACTGTTGTGTAAGTTTCGCGATTTAGACTTGTTGGCACTGATACGGTCTAAGGAACGAGTTAGGCTCAATATATATTGTTGCGGAATAGCAGCGAATTTTTCAAACGAAATTGTACATAGAATAATGAACTTTATGTTAATCGCACTATGATATCGACGGCCTCTGTGGCGTAGCGGTAGTGCATGCGACTGCTACGCAGGGGGCGCAGGTTTGATTCCCGCTCAGTGCAAATATTTGTATGGATGAATATTGTCTATTTGCATTGGTCTGGGTGTTTGTATGTATAATAAGTATGTATTTACAAAAAAAGTATATAGGTATGATTATCAGCATTCTAGAACCCATAACACAAGCTAGTTAAACTATGCTACTTTGGGTCTAGGGAGCGCTGTGTAAAATGTCGTAGAATATTTATGGCTCTGACAGTAGTTAGGGGCATCCTCGGGAATGTAGTATGTCTCTACTTAGGTACTCGTAAATCCGTAGGTATTTTAAAAAAAAATTATAAGTTGTGTTTGTGCATTGAACATATTTATATCCAAAGTATAGTTTATGTTGAATGGAAAATTCCGAACACATTTTATTTGAATTCTTTTCTGTATGTTCATGATGCAAGACTTAAACTAGTGAACTGATTTTGATGCGGTTTTTCTTTATTCTATAAGATCTAGATCTAAATTTAAAATCTGTCGTATGTTTGATTGCAATTGGTTAGGTATGTAGGATCGGAGAAAAAAAGACCAAAAAATGATAACCAACTTCCGCGCGGATCATTATAATAATATAAATTGGCATAAAGTTCGTTATGCTATTGTACAATTACGTTCATTCCGCGGCAATGTAAAATGAGCCTTACACGTGCATTGAAATGTGATTGAAAAAAAAAACTTGAAATGTATTCAGTTGCGTAAGAAAATATTTCAGTTCTTGCATTCTTTAGTCATGCGAATGTTTTTCCTAGATCGTAATAATAGGTATGTGGTAAAGAAAGTATTGAATCGTTTGTGTAATGAGGGCCTTACCAACACCTTTGGGGCCCAAGCAAAACTTAGCTGCTAGTTGGAGCACCTGCTATAAAACGGAGGTTCTGGCGCAGGTTTTTCTGTGCAGGGGGAATGGGGGGGGGGGGGGTCAGACGGCAATCGTTCCCGAAAAAACCGATATACCAATCAAAAGCAAGAAGCGAACCTTGTGCGCCGAAGTGCAAACTTTGGATGCAACTTGGAAATCAATATAAAAATAATGATTGATATCAACTTAATCGAATGCAAAGTGTTCGATTCGGTTTATCAGATAGACACGACTCACACAACACTAACAAGATAAAAATCGATTATATCTATTCGGTATCGATTTGCATAATCGTTACAAACTAAAACGAGTTACATTAGGCACAGCGGACACAGTGTTACTGTCGCTTCGCCAACGAAAGTGGTTTTACCTGTATTCGACATTACGCAATATTGTAATAAGAAATTGTAAAATAAATTATAATCTTAAGTCATTCTAATTATATACAAACGTGTATGAGATAATTAAGTACTTCTTTTATTAACTTGTTAATTATGTGTAGTGAATGGGATTATCTAGATTTTTTAGATTAGGAACGAGTATAAATAGTTTTTGACGTGACGTGTCTCTTGTATACCTATTAAAAATGTTTGTTTGTATTGTATTGTAGTTTATTAAATAATATTGCGATAAAATTTGTCCATCAAGATATTAAATAGGTAGCTTGCATTTGCGTGAAGTTTATAGGCATAGTACCTACTATTTTTAACATTTTAAACGGGTTATAGTATTTTTTAATGATACTTAGTTATTATCTATTCCATGAAAAAAAAAACAACTTAATAGGCTACTTTTTATCTCAGGCATTAAATTCATCCCATGACAAATGGGAACTGGAACAGTATTAATTAAACGATAAATTATTTAGAACGCAAATTACAGACATACAATTTGTCCTCATAACTCTTCACTTAGCTACACAACATAAAAAAGTCCTATTCCAAAAACCATAACAAAAACAGACAATAACGGAAAGCGAAACGTTACAAAACCTGTTATTTTATAGTACGGAACATCACTTTCGAATCTGGATGTGGAGTTGTGGAGCATTTCCCACGTAACGCTTGCGGTTCGTACGACCTCAACGCGATAACGGTTGTAGCAACGGGGGAACCCACATAACACGTTACGAAGGGTACCTAATGAGCCAAGTAAAGTGTTAGTATGTTTAGGTATTCTGTCGGTAGTTTAACCTGTTTTAATGGCAGGTGTGAATTTGCAGATTAGGAATTTCGGTTGCGGGAGTGACAGTCGTCAGCCCGAAAACAAAGCTTTTATTTAGTCCGTCAAATTGCATGCACCCCGTCTGATGGTAAGTTGAGGTTATGTACAGATAGAAGTCACCATTCCAAGAGGTTGTCCCTAGAATGATGGCCCCTACCTAGACGCCCTGCTTAAAGAACCCGGGATTATAAGAAAAAGGGAATACGTGTTTGGGTATAGCATTCCACTTCTTTATCGTACTACAAAGAAAGGAATCACCAAACCGCTTCGTAAGCTTTTCTGTGTTATTGGTATGACAGCTACAAAAAGTTTCGGTCAGCCGGTGGTCTTTTGCGATAGAAACCTATACTTACATAAGGATCATTTTGATAACCCATCGTTTTTCAAAGAAAATAAATAGGACATCTTGTTTAACCTTGGTATACACTTAATTAAAAATGTAACATAGTAGTAGACATACACTGTCTCATAGATAATATTTTTCTTTTAATTTCTATGTAGGTATAAGTTACATAAAGTTATATTATAACTAATTTATACGAGTTCAATGAACGCAGCCGTCTCAGATGTTAGCCAAGTGATTAATTAAATCATTATAAATGAATGCACTTTTACATTTAAAAATATTAATATTTCATTTTAGTGAAATTCCGTATTCATTTTAACTGTCGAAACTAAATGGACGCAGTGAACAATTCAAGGTGTAATTTTTTCCTACTTTTCTTCATTATCATTCGAGATTTCATCCTTTTCCTAGCGATTTCCTAGACCGCCAAGCGACTCGGACGTCGGAGGTCGCTCAATGACCTCCGTCCTCCATGAGCGCAGGACTGGGAGTGTTAGGTTAGGCCGCCTGTCACCCTAACAGAAGCAGGCCGCGGCGAAGACACGGCCCTTCTTTCTTTCGGGGGCAAGACGGGGACACCGTGGTATCCAAACCCAAAGAGTCATCTTAAAGAGATGGCCCGGGTCATGCGGGTGCAAGTTAAATATCTTTTGGGTTACCTTACATTCCGGCGTTTGAAGATTTGAAGTCCCGAAACGGCGTGCGGTTTCTGTTTGTTCAAGTCCAACATAACCCGCTGCTTGCGGGAGTGGTCCGTGGGGATTTCCGCACGAAAAAAGAGGGTTATAAAACCAACATTAGCCCTTATCGGCGACATCACTTGTAGTGCTATGGGGTTAGAAAAACATCCGTGACACTACCCGTTGTGTTTTTCAGTGGCGGCACGGGTCCGTAATGAGTTATAGTGCAGTGCACAGCATCTAACGTGGCCGGATTTTGGAGTAGTGTGGGCCCCACTACTCCAAAACTTTGCCAAGTTAGATACCGTACACTATACTTGTTTCTAGGCGACGAATATTGCCATAAACAAGTATAGTGTACAGCTTCTAACTTGGCAAGGTTTTGGAGTAGTGGGCCCCACTACTTCAAAACCTTACCACGTTAGATGCCGCACACTATACAGGATGTAATCTAAAAACACATGTAAATTTATAGAGAGACTTATCCGCGTTCATCAGCCAACCACCATAGTTCGCAGAACGCCATATATGTTTGTTTATACATATTTACACTGTGCATCAATGCGTGTTTCCATGGCTAGAAGGTCTTTAGTCTCTGCCAAGGCCTCACACTACATACGATGTCTATTTTGTAACAATAAACTAAAAAAATCCTATATGAATAACACCACTTGGTATCCACAGAGCGTAGCGTATCTGTAGAGCGTTGGCTGCTACGACAGGCGCGAGTTTGATTCCTGCTGTGTACATAATTTGTATACATCTATATATTATAAATGAGCTACGTCTATACATATAGATTAAAGATATTAAAAAAAAACTTGATGAACAATAAAACAGTTTTTTTGGAAATTTTCGTCCTATTGTGCGTTGGACACAAGAACTAGGTACTGATCGGTATTTGATGTGGTTTTTACTATTAGAATGGTCTTCCTCAGACTTTGTTTGATTGCTATTGGTTAAGTAGAACTGAAGATATGACCAGAAAAATATAATCGACCTCCACGTGGCCGGTGCCGCGGGCATTGGCTAATATCCATGTTAATATTACTAAGAGGAAAGATTTGTTTATTTGTTTGTTTGTAATTTATCAAATCGAAACTACTGAACCGATACCTGAAAATCTGAGTAACATAGGCAAATTATCTCGATATTCCTACTGGATCTTACCCGTGTGAAATCGTGTGGAACCGCTAGTTCATTCTATGTAGTGAGCTGGCGGTTACAAATGAGTTGATATACAAGAAGAACTCACGCGTAACTAAGCCGCCAGATGATTACAGCTAATACAAATGCGAATTGCCATGCATTAATGTTTCAAATTCAAATGCAGCGATTTCATCCGTATGTAGATCAAAACTAGATCTCGAACGAACGAGATTATCTCCGTTTAAATATTGTGGAACTGTCTGATTATCGACATCGTCCGCTAGTCAAGTCTAATCGGACTAGAGACCGATCTCTATACGATTGATAAGGCGCTGGTCCCAACGCTGGCGATGAACGAGTTTGCGAGTAAGCTAGAAGTTATAGGCGAGGTGGCGAGCAGCGTGTAGCGAATTTGTGGTTTGTTTGTATATCGTTGCAATAAAACTGTGTAGTAAATACGACCGCTGCAGTGTGAACTGGCAACGTTAATTAATCATTTTGATTTTTTTCAAATAGAATAGGTACTATAACTGATTTTTTTCATACCACTTAGATGGCAGACAAGCACATGCCCCGTTGGTGGAGAGCGATCACCGTGGTCTATGGACGTGTACAACACCAGGGGCGTTACACTTGCACTACCGACCTTGTAAAAACCTTCTTGAAGAACCCTATAATTATTGTAGACGCAAGGGAAAACACAGTGGAGAATTTTACCAGTAACCCCTCTTGCAAAGCTTAGGAGTGAGTTCTTGATTGTAGATTCTCTTGATCGTAGTCTCCTTTGCCACTAACCTACTATCGATGCTTTCATTCAATCACACGCGATCAGCTGTATCTCCTGTACGTTTTTTTTGAAATATTGAGAAGAAAATAGTCAATAGTTGTTCGTTATCTCGCCGCTGCCGGTAGGACCAGTGCCTTATGAAGATAAAATGTCAGTAGATGAATCTAACGCTGTCGGATAAGATAATATTTGTAGCTGACATGGTGATGATAATATTATCGAGTTTATTGATGTTATCAAAGTGTAGTTCATGACCAATTTTGAGAAATAAGCAATGACAGTGAAATCTTTAAACGTTTGCTAAGGAGTTTTTGATATTTTGTGGTTGTAAGTATATTGTATGACTTTTATCCAATACGTGCCAAGGATCTCACTGTCAGGCATGCCCAAGACACAGCATATGTATCTGTATAGTATTGTGACTTGTAAATTGTGGTATATTTCGAACGCAGCACTCTTGCCACAGAAAAACTTCTGAAATATCAGGCTACCGCTCAAAATCCCCCACTCCAGGAGCGTAATCTTGTTTTATCAAATACTATGGATGCCCAATGCCGTATGAAGTGGAGAAGTAAAAGTCGGAAAGCGGACTCCGAGGTGACAACCTTGGATGCGATCGGGACTGAAGCTAGGGTGATGATAAAACTGTTTTTTATATCTCATCATAAATCAAAATATTATCGTACTTTTAGACTTCTTAATTTTGCATGGGGCTTACAAGTTATAGTGTTAATTTAACACACAGCGAAACACATCCAGCGGAATGTGGACACTTAAATTTAATGGTAGTGGTAGCTGTGTTGTGTGTTCAAATTAATTAAAGATTTGACGCGATAATTGAGCGTGAATCTTCATTGTTACTGTGCCAACTTTCTTTAGTAACTCTGGGAATGTGTGTTGTGATTGGATTCAGATAAAATTGGTACTTTTTACTGCCGATAAGCCGTTGATCATTTTGAAGTTAGCGGAACATAATTGAATATACTTTCGGCTCATAGGTACATAGTTTAAGGTTCAATTTACATTGATGCAGAGTGGAATGGAAGCGCTTCTATACATATAAAACGATTTGTCCTGAACTGACTGACGGATCAACGCACAGCCTAAACCGCTAATCATAAAGATTTGAAACTTGGAGGTTGAGTTCTTTGTATGACATAAGCATCCAAAGCAAAATGATTTGCCGAAATTCTACCCCAAGGGGGTGGAAAAGGGGTCCAAAATTTGTATGAGACAACGCGATTCTTTGGTCCAATCTACTTGAAATTTTGCATATACACTGTTTAACAATGGCCTTATTGAACAAGGAGAAAAGTGAAACAGTGTAACCCAACTGGCAGACAGCCAAGCCATGATCAAAGTGGGTAGCTATTCATTATATATATTGTAATTAGCCACTTGACGTCGGACAAAATACAAGCCTTATCATCTCACGTGGGATCTCACGCGTTCCGAAATTTATGTCCGTGAACGATGTCTATGTGTGCGTTGCTCGAAGGTGCATTGTATTGAGTTTTAGTTCTGTATGTAATCTGTGTTAAAAAGTAGTGTTTAATATTTGTAGCAATATAATCTCAGCAACTTTGTCAGCTATATCAAGAGCTAACGCAGTGAGGCGTACATCCACAGTAATTGGTTTGCCCGCCATACTGGCCATACGTCACGTCGCGTTTGTAATGCTACAAATGGTAATACCTATATTGTGCACGCTTCCGTGAAAAACGGTCATTATATTAATGCATTAGTTGTGTTGCGCGATTTCATATTTTAACACTCCGACCGCCGACATAGGCAATATTTTTAGTCGGGACATGGTCGGGACTGTCCCTTCACTGGGTCACTGGGACTAGTGGAATTACAGTTATGTGGAATAGATCCGGTAGTTGTGGGTTTCATATTTTAATACTCCGACCTCCGACATAGGCAATATTTTTAGTCGGGACATGGTCGGGACTGTCCAATTTACTGGGTCACTGGAACTAGTGGAATCATAGATATGTGGAATAGATCCGGTAGTTGTGGGTACTCTTGACCAGAGGCCCGATTAAGTAGAATTCCGTTTTTGAAACGTGCGATTTCAAAACTTACTTAAACTAAAATATCAAAATCTCATTGAAAACCAATCAACCTATAAGTGACTTGGAGATTGTATAATCTTACGATGTAGATTTTGTTTTGATAGTTTTTTGATCGAATTAAAATCACGTATTTAGAAAACTTCTGGCCCCTGACCTGTCTTTAAAATGTTCTCGATCTGTTTGACATACATAAATACGTGCATTTTTTGTTCATACCCTATTAATAAAAAAAACTTTGTCTCTATAAGGCCTACGAACTTTTCTGATTATATCTCCTGTGACGTCTGCATGACGAACGATCCCTTATGAAACATGTATTGTATTTAAATATACTTTGAATTTATACATTGCAAAGATAACTTTAACACTCAAACCACAAGGTTCTTTATTAAATAACCCAGAATGCAGATAAAGTCTGTCATGTTAAGGAATGTTGTGACATCCTGTCATATTAAAAGTGTGACGTCACAGGACGTGCTAAAGAATCGAAATGTGTTCATTTTATCTTCATCAATGTATACACCACACAATGAACAGTGAATTAAGTGTAGATTTGTTTAGTTATACTCGTATATTGTGTAAAAAAGAGTATTACATAATTATACCTACTATAGCCTACGCCCGTGGCTTCGCCCGCGTGGACCTCGGTTTTCACGTTGACTATTATCTCCGGTTCCACTCAACCGCTTGTGATCAAAAACATGCGTAGGATTTTAAGCCTGACCAAGACCTTTCCAACAAAAAACTGCATCAAAATCCTTTCAGTGACTCTAAGACCAAGAAGGTTATTTGTTTTAGCCAATCTTTATTAAAGTCTATACTTGCATATTTCTCTTCAAAGTCTGTCACAATGGTACAATCGTTAAATACATTATTGTCAACTATTATTATAGAAAACAATTGAATTCTGTTTCGATTCTCAATCATTTACTTATACAAACCTATTTATTAATTGTACCTTTTTATATTAGACACGTCAACATGACTTCACCTCGATTGTAAGCTAAAGGTAGTCTCAGGACCGGGGGTCACCACAGCCCACAGCTTGACGGCTTCCTCAAATACTTCTTCACGCCCCGCCTAAAGGACCCGGGACGCTAGAACCTATTTTTGGTAGTGAAATGTAAGTATACTTATTTCGCCATTTCTTAAATCTGCAAAATATACGAGAATAAGAAATGCAGTGTATGGCAAGGGACCGCTCCTTCAGTAGTTTTTGCGTCCATCGCAAACTGACAGACAAGATAAATTAAATAAATGGAAAGCGGTCACCACAGCCTATGGAAAATTAATCAACTTTCGCCACCTCACCATCGAATGGAACTTTACCGGGCCTTTGGCTATCGTGAATGGGAAGCTTTATTAAACAAAGACAAAGAAATGTTTTCTGTTAGCATTACAAAACATGGGCCTTTGAAATTTAATCTATGGTATGATACAAAAATATTTTTAAGAACACTTCGAATAAGAATAGACAATAAAACTGCTATCAAAAAAGAAATCTCAATTACATTATTTTAGAATTATGAAAAAGATTCGCACGTCACATAACGCAGCTTTTAATACTAAAATTGTAAGTAAAAATGTTGTTAATGAATTGCTGTAATTAGTGTAGCGTCTAGGGTTGCCACTTTTGCAACGGTTTTTTTCTGCTCTAGAATTTTCTAGATGTCTACAAAATCATGTTATTTATATGCTGTTAACTAGGTGAATGCCCGCGTTATAACATAACCTCTGTGGCTAAAATATTCCTATTAAAAATATAAATGTGAAAGTTTGTCAGTTCGTTACACATACGCGAATATTCATATTCATACCATACTTATTCATACTTATTCATACCATAACATACGAGAATATTCAATGAAATGAAAATATCAATATTGATGTAATTATCTTGTTCAATCAGAGGAATGTGCCAGTAATTAGTAACAAAGAATAAAATTAATATAAATGATTCGTTTTTCCACTCATTTTTACAATACAATATATGTCATCTAAATAAACATGCCGTCTGATGGATTGCAGATAAAAAGTGAGGAACAAATTGGAAAATGTGAGTACGTCCCTCCGTAGTCTGTGGCGTAGCGGTAGCGACCGCGGCCACCGCGCAGGAGGCGCGTGTTCGATCCCCACCCAGTGCAAATATTTGTATGCATGAATATGGGTATTTGCATTGATCTGGTCGTGCCTCGGAGAGCACGTTAAGCCGTCGTCGGTCCCGGTTGCCATACAAACATCTGTGGCAGTCGTTACGGATAGTTGGAGCCCTAAAAAGTTCAAAAACAACGGTCTAGCTGCAGTGGTTCGATATCGCCTAATGCCACCATTGGGTTGTGAAGATCAGATGGTAGTCGCTTCAGGGAAAACTGGTTCCTGTAAAAACCTTTTAATGCCCTGCTTGGTGAACCCTATATTGTAGACGCTAGGGAAAATCACAGTAGTGAGATGAAAATGAATTCCCTCTCTGTGGCGAGCGATGCGAAGATAGAATATTGATTTAGTGGGTACTTATTGATATAATAAATTAAGAAATATAACGATTGTCAGCATGCCTTCAGAAAATATTAACCAATTTTTTTTTATTAGGTACATCTACTCTGTATTTTATAATTTCTTGAAGGTGGCAACCCTAGCCATGCCCCGTTTCAAGTGTTTAATTATGTAACCGCTTTCGCCGGCTCTACTAACAATACATGCGCTTGAGCACCTTCCTACGGTTACGATGCACCTTTTTGCTTTTAAAGATAAGCCAAGTGCAAATTGCGCTCACGAAATTAAAGGTTCAATTTATTATTTTAGTTCCCAAAACTTGCTGTAAACATAATTATATCATTTATCTTCTATACTATACTATTATAATATTGTAAAGTAGCTGTCTATACATTGGAGAAATACAATAATATATTTGGGATATGTTTATGAACTATTCGGAGCAAAAAAAAATATTTTTTTGGCATTCCTATCTGTTGATTTATTTTGTGCGGGATGGAAACAAAAGCACTGAACGGATTTTGATGTGATTTTTTTTGTTTGAAAAATCTTGGTCAGATATAGAGATATAGGCGGAGATATAGTCGAAAATAGCGAAAACTGACATCCACGCCAGCGGAGTTGCGGGCAGTTAGCAATATTAGTAGGTACCTATGTTATGCAAATATTGTTAATGTTTTCATGCTAATTTCTTTTGATGATTCAGATAATGCTATCATAAGTGTATAATGCATTATCTATCGGCTATTAACCATGTAAATAAATATTGTACACACATTACAAAAAAATAGAACGTGGATTTTTCTTTCGTGAAACAAATAAGTTATTTTTCATTTTCTTAGTGTTTTTTTGGTTATATATTAAAGTCAGTTTTTTTTTAAATTGGTCAAGACTATTATGACTTCACATTGCATAATGGTGGGTCACCAATACAAACACCGGCTGTGCTACAATGGTGGCCCTCAGATTGATAGACTCATCAAATGCTTTTTCACGCCCCGCTTAAACGACCCGGGACTGTAGGAGGAAGGAAATACGTGCGCTGGTAAAGACTTTCAAGTCTTTATGGTGCGGCATAGACCCGGAACAAATGCCACAGACGTTCTTATAGAATCCAGGATCGACAGCTTAACAATAGATGCTCTGCGAGGCATAGTAGAGTCTCAATGTGTTAAGAATGGTCACCCATCTTAAGGCTTACTTGTTATTCTTGCTTAACCTTGCAATTTGCAACGGCTTAACCAATTCGTTCAGGTACCACTTAGGTACAAGCCCCCAGGAATGTAACACAATTTTTGTTCTAGTGGTAGGTATACAAAAAATGTAAAAAAAATAGCCATAGACTCAAATACTTCTAGTATTTGAGTCTATGGCAATTTTTTCATTTTTTTAAGGACACGAAGTACTACATCAATCAGCCTAGTTTGTCACTTGTCAACTGAAGTGACTTGACCTACTTTCACAAAAGTAGGACACACATTAATGGCAGTCTGGGTTAATATTAGTTGATAAAAAGGCTTTTAAATGTACATGTAAATATAATTACACGTATCTTTGCACTGTGCTATCATATGCAAACTAACCTCACAGTATTTTGTAGATTTTTTGGTTATTTGATGAATGGATTAATAACGACGTTGATAAAAATAACCAACTACTATATTCAGTGTTATTAGGATTTGATTTAGGGTATATGCAACTACAAGATCATCAGTGCCCAAGAAAATCTCACCTGCAAGCTAACACGCCTGCTGATAGATACATGAAACTCTGGCGCAGGATTTCCTCTCGGAATTGGGGATCAGACAGTAATCATTGCCGTAAAAGCTAAGATAAACCAATCCAGAATACCTACTTACAATGAGTATGAAAGTGGATATGGGTTCCAACGACGTTATCTCCCCTCCGAAATGAGCAGCCCGACTGGGGAAGTACCTCCGCCCTACAGAAAACATCGTGTTGTGTTCGCGCCGGAAAGTAGGGTAGCCAGAGCTCACTGTATCTCTCCTCTTCCACCCCTTCTTAGCCTCCCCACCCCTTCCTAGCCCCCACCCCTTCCTAGCCCCACCTCTTCCTTTCAGGGTCGACAGTGTGTGGGTGATGCTCTTGGTGTCACACGTTCACAGGCCACGGTGACCACTTGCCATCAAGTGGGCCGTGTGCTTGTGCAAGCTTTGAATGTAGATGCAATAGTCGTTTGTGGCTTAAAGCTAGCCAAAATCAAGCTGTAAATGCGGCGCGGTGGCTGTGCGACTGTAGTTCGGCTGCGGTACGGTCGCAATGCGTCTCAATATCAGTGTTTTGTATACACGTGATAATATTATGACCTCTCTCTCTTCAGCGAATGTCACGTTGTTTATTTAGCCTTGTACAACGACTTTCGTCGCTCACTGTACGAAAGTACAAGTACACCTTTCTGAGATAACAGTGACCATTCATTCACAAAACGCTTCGTCATCGTCACTGCCATCTTTCACATCTCTCCTCTGACCGTACACGACGGTTTTGCCTGTGGTGTACTGTTATTGACACAAGATCGATCGTGAAAGCCATTAGAAAGTTACATAAGTAACTGTCTTTTGTATAATCGGATTACACAGGCTTGTGGTTAGATATAGGGGTCGAACTGTTTCTCGGTTTCTCTCAAACGGTTATTCGATGTTGCGGATCGAAGTTTCGGGCAACTGATTTCATGACCTACCTTGCAAGCCATTATACCTGGGGTTTAACCACATTCGACCACATCATCACTTACCATCAGTCGAGATTGTGATGAAACGCGAGCCTATCCGCTATAAAAAAAGATCTGAAAAAATCTAAATTCACGCGAACGAGTCAATAGATTATAGGTAAGTATATTTTACTTGACATTTTAGCTGCAGGCTGGGATAGACTGGATACGGAAGGCGGAGAATCGAGAGGTATGGCGCACATTGAGAGAGGCCTATGTCCAGTAGTAGACGTCGATTTGCTAATTGATTGATTGGCAAAATTGCAGAGATTTTGCTGAAGCCATTAATAAACAAAGAAAAGAAAGAGAGTTCTGGAAGCTAGGAAGTCATTATGATGTAATTGTGAGAGTCTTGATCAAACGCAAACCTGTTATACTTACATTATTATTATGTTATTTTATTATCTGCTATAACAAATTCACAAAATAAATTACATATTAATATATAATCGATCTACTTTCTCATAAAATTACTGACTTTTGATTAATGGGAATTTAAATTACATTCTAATTCAAATAAGATATATTGATGCATAATGAATGCTACATCACTTTGATTAATGCCTTAATAAAAACGCCTACACAATTTTACGTGTACCTATGTTATATCTGTATGTATTTATCTTATTTTTAGCGAACCAGGGGGGCAATTTTCGTAAAAAATATGCTCAAAATTCAGTATCAGTTAAGTCTCAATGTCATGTCAGAATCCCAAATGTAAAAAAAGGTAGTAGGTTCTTTTGGTTTCGTTAATCAGCGGGTACACCTGCTCTGCTTATTGTTTTTGATTGGCATATCGGGTTTTCCAGGAGAAATTTCCGACTGACCAGCCAGGTGCCAACACTGAGAGGAAATCCTGAGCAAGAGCGTCGTTTGTTATTAAGCAGGTGCACTGACTGGCAAGAGAGGTTATTTTGGTCCTAAATCACCATTAAATTTGATATCATGACATGACTGAGGCGGCGCGCGAAAGCGCTCACTCTCTCTTTTCCGGGGGCAAGACAGGGACATAGTGCTTCCTAAACCAGAGGGGTCATCTCGAAGCCGGAGGGAGTCAGGTCAGCCACCTTACACCCTAGGTCTAGGACCCGAGATGGCGTACAATTTTAGTCCGACATAACCGGATTGTCACACGAAAAAAAAGGCCCAATGTTTTTCGAAATCTTCTAAATTCTATTGTTAAAATCAACGAAGCATCTCCGTAGCTATAATTTATTTCCCAATCTTCACAAAAAGTACATGTGTGATGTCTCAATTTCTTCACATAGACTCATTTGTATTGCACCAAGTATAGTTCGACGCACACCATTAAGTCCTATACAGTAATGAAAACAGTTATGTCTTTTGAAACATTTTTTGTACCACGGTCAATAGTGCACAATGGTGTTATTGTGGTGACGACTGTACGTGTACAGGGTGTGTTGTGTCGTGATAAACGCAACCGGTTTGCAACACAATTCGATTCGTGATAGGCCGCGGAAGTGTGTAGGTACTATGTGTTATTCTGCAATTTTTTTGAATATTTATTTATTTAACACTTACGCATATATACACTAAAAATATTTATCATCAATTTAAAAAAATACAGACTTCACCGAATGGTTTGAGTGGGACTAACAGCATCTTTGAGGTTTATGAACCTCGCACTTCGGACGAGGATTATGGAAGGTTCGAGGACGATGCCTTTTGGGTCACCTTACTCCCCGGCGCTTGAAGACCCGACTCCACGTGCAGTTGACAAAAGACTCGGAGGATAATCTGCGCAATATGAATCATTTAAAATGAATCAGCATAACTTTCTAGACAATAGCACAATGATACATTAAATTTAAAGCAAATTGATCTTGTTCTGAACAATGAATTCTACCTCAAACCAAAGTCAACTATTATTGGCGATAACACCTATGGAAACATTCAGTACATAGCTAAAATCCTCCGAGCAACTCAGTTTGGGTCGGCTTTCAGTTTACGAAATAGTCGAACTTTGATATTTTCCGTGAAGCTACTATCATCTGAACGCCACAACCTAGGCCTCGATTCTGCTAAAGGCAAACTACTGTCATACCACTGACACTCTAAAAATTCCATTTAATTGTATTATAATCTATATAATCAAATTAAAGTCTAAAATTAAACAATATTTTGTAGAGCGAATGAAAAAGTTTAATGAATACTACAGGTGTTCGTATGGCTCGTTTTATCGTGGTCTACGAAGTAGGGTTATTAAGTATTATTGTGCTATTGTTTTGAAAGGAGTGCTGACTCATCACGTAATGATTCAAATTGTGTAGATATATGGTAATACATGCAGTAATGACAAATCTAATTGATAATGATAACAGTAAAACTTGCAATTCTTTTATTGATATTCGTTTCTTTTAATTATGACATGTAATGACTCGACTCCACACTCAGTTGAATTATCATTACAAGTAATTAAATTAATCTTCAATACTGAAGGCGTTAAATGCACACAATCAGTATATTAATGCAATGATTGATTTTTCTTTTCCTTTGTCTTTTTCTGTTTCCATTATTGGAAAACAGATAGAATTTGAATTGAATATAATTTCTTGAATTCATATTCAAGATTGTTGTGAAAAAGAATATTATTCCGCCCGCGTGGATAAAATTGCCATTTTTGGCCAATTACAAACATCAGCCTGCAGTGACAGATACACGTATGGTACGGGAGCCACCAGGTGCGGATTTAAAGGTCTGGAGGGTTTGAGGCAAAAATGGAGTGGAGGCGCCAAATTATTTCGCAATGAAACAGTTTTTCCTTTTTTTTTTTTCATTTCTTTTTTTTGCAGAATTATGCTTCACGTTAAAAGGCGTAGGTACATTATGCCTACGACGATTGATACAACACAGCCGCTTTCATGCTGAGAGGATTTTAACTAACTTGTTTGAAAAAGTCTGTGTATAACTGGTTTCTAAGTTAATTTAGTGCAAACAGCAAACATTTCTCCACTCTCATCTACTACTAACAACTCTCCTCTCCTCCTTTCTACTGTTAAGTAATCATTTGGAAAATGTACCGTGTTTTCTCTTTTAAGTAGTTACTTATCGTTAATTTTATACGTCGGTCAGTCCTGGTGTATATCCCAGTAACATCCAAGTCTTTTATCTAGGGTACCTTTACCTACATGCTTTTTCTTCTCCAATTCGCATGGTTTCCGCATCCCTAGCAGTTAAATGAGTTTCACTCACGGCATCTAACTTGGCAAGATTTTGGAGTAGTGTGGGCCCCACTGCTCCAAAACCTTGCCAAGTTAAATGCTGTATACTATACTTTTTTATATGCGACGCATTTTTCCGCAAACAGGCAGGTCAGGCAGGTTCAGGTCCTCGTTTCCTCTCGGTTTTTACTGTGTCCTGCGGAATTTACAGTAATAAATTGTTCGTTCTTTCTTACTTCTTTCTTTTCTAGTCTATTTACGATGTTTACGTTGCCATGGAAGTAGGCTCTCCTGAGGCGATCCTTCCACAACACTTCGCATACCTACTCACCGCACCATTATTATTATTAGATAGATCAGAATTTATTATTATGCTCATTTATCCTCTTCTTCTAACTTCAACGTTTTCAAACTTACTTAGTTTCTTAATTTCGAAAACATTCTGTTTTCAATTTTGTCTACGAGTCTTCCTATTCTTTTCAAATTTTCAACTGTTTTTAACAGCGCTATTGTGATTACTTAAAAAGTTAACACTAATTATGTGATTATGCAGCCAGTACGAAGGAGGACGGAGTCTCACTTAAATTCTTTTGCCTAATTCGTCAACATTTTTGTGAAGTGTGTGCAATACTGTAGGCATTACATACAGCGGCTACAATAGCTGAGTTGCGTCGCGCTAAACATTCTCTCATTTCCGAGTGGTGGCATTACTGCTGGCAGTCGGTCGAGAGCGCGCAGCCGCGGCGTGCGTTGCGCATCGGAATTCAAAAAAATTGCGGTTTTGCGCCAATTTGAAAGTTGAATTAAAAAGTTTTTTTTCGTGAATTATCTGTGCAGTGAACTCGTGATATTCTTATAGGACTAAAAGGGAATTATTTGCACTTTTTAATTCTGTGAGTATTTCAACTATTTTTTTCTTTGCTTTGTGTTACATTTTTCTTTGTTTATGTATAATTCTGTTGGATGTTGTATTGTATTATGTATAAGCTTTAAAAACAATAGTTAAAGTTAATTTAAATAAGTAGTTGGTTAGAAATAAGTTCTTTGTTTTTAATTGTGGCTTATGCGCATAGCAACTAATTTCTAAATTTATGTTAATTATATTTCACAGTAGATTTATTAGATACCTTTTCTTAACTTGTTTTATTCATTTTTATTTAAATTAGTAGGTAAACGCATTAATTTTTTTTTCTATACGATTTTAGGTAGGCAAAGGCAACTTTTAAATAATCTGTGATATAGGTAGCTGTTGTAGAGGCTAGATAAAAAACAATGACTGTATTTTCAGAATATTTCCTTGAAAAAAATATTAAATAAGTACCTATTGAAATGTCAAGAATGAATTCTGTAATTGTCAAGGTTTAGTCAAGCACTTTGTAAGAAGATGAAGAATTTTCTAATTGGATACGGGATGTAATGTCTTCATTTGGCATTAGTAACATTGCCATTGTTAAAACTTGGTAAATTAAAACTACTTAATGGATGTTACGTTTAAAATAGGAAATGTTCATGCATTGATGATTAAATGTAGGTAGTTTATGTAAACCGATGGACTTCACTGATTATTTGCATGAAAGTGTTAATTAGCAACAAAAAATATTAGTTAATTTAGTTCTGCGTTTAATTGAAAGTGCTGACTGAACTTCATGCAGTTTTTATTTTCAAAAAAGATACCTATATAGATAAACGTAGAAAGCAAAAACTTATCTTCACGTTTAATATAAATTTTAGTCCAAATATAGTAAGTGTAAGTTAAATGGAAATAAATGTGACTAAAAGAATTTAGTTAGCAATGACTTACACCTACCTATTTTGTATGTAGCTTAAAAGGGAGATAAACGTATCTACTATCTAATTTTGGGACCTAAGCCAACCTTACTGACAAGCCGGTTTACCTGCTGATCGTCGGATGAGACTCTGGTGCAGGTCGGTCCCATAAAAGCCTTAACAAACCAATAAACTGAGGAGCAGGAGAACAGACCCTGGGCTCCAATACCCAAGCTTTATTTGCGACTGGGATTGGCAATTGAATGAAAAAGATTTACAAATAAAAAATTGAGCAAATTAGTAACAATCTAAGCGAGGCATAGGAAACCAATCATTCCAATCCAGTAAGCTTATGGATCAACAGTAATCGAATTACAACAGTAAGATCCATAAACAATAAAACGATTATAATTGGCTAATTAATGGCTATAGAGTACTTGTACATAGATATAGTGTAGCTTAGATACTGAAAACCGTTCATCCCAGCGAATCGCCTAGCTGGTGCATCCACAAACTTTCTGCTCTTCTCCACACTCTTTTAGGCCTACACTGCACTTGTTGGAAATAGCTGTCGCAGATCTTCTACGTCGGAACGTCCTTAAAGGGCATCCACAAGATACATATGACCAATTTGACTAGATTGACAATCAAATTGTGTAGTGTGGATAGAAATATTGATCTGCCATGTATGGATAGAAATTGGGCAACCAAATTATAGCGTGTGGATGCCCTATTGATCTAAACTGGGTTCAACTTTGTCAGTTGCAATCTTATTTGGTCCATCGTGCTGTGATCTATGCGTGTAAGGTCTTGTACCTTCAGAACTCAACACAATAATTATCTGCAAGGCGATACACCTACGAGGTTTGACCTGACGGCTGTCGCACTATTAAAAACTAAGATAAACCAAATCACGGAAAAGAGCAGGAGATCAAACCGGGTTGCAACTAGTACCAATGCATGATGATGGTAGATTGGTGCTTCCACAGATTAAATAATAGTATTTCGCCACTTAGCACAATACACATAAATATTTGTGCGGTATTGATTCATTGCATTCTACATGCCACAAACAGCATACCTATCCCATGTCGCCAAACTGGTATTAATAGTGCAAAAGTTTGCCACGCCTTTTCACGTTTCAAGTGCGGAAAGTAGGTTTTTATCTACGTTCAACTTTGCTGGTCAAGTCAACATAAACATACCAATTTGTGATTCTGTTTACGATGAGTATTATCACTAAATGGATCTCGTGGCGTCATCGGTGATGGGTAAACTCTTTATAATATTTTGATGCATGCACAATATCTAGATTATTCTAAATCTATGGTAGGTACTATACTAAACTAGTGATGGGCACATGGTAACTAAGTACCTATCATTCGTTGACGCATCGTTGAAATAATCTCAAGGGCCGTGGGAGGTGGGACTCAGTACTCTGACATACGGATGTATGACACATGTTAGTACACGAAGCTGGGATATACCGTTATCATCAATTTCGCGTTATATGCGCAGTAGCTGTGTGAAAACAGTTTTATTATCCGATAACAATTTTTTAAATGTCGATTCGATATTCGTTTTATAAATTGGTTTTTGATATACCTATTTAGAGATTCACAGGGTATGAGCCTATTTTTTTACTACCTCTTTGTTTAAGACGAAAGATTTATATTTAAAATTTTAGGTTTCAAGACTTTCAAGTCAATTTTACTTCTCCTGGGATTTTCCAATTGTTATTATTCGTTGTGTTTGTAGATCACTATCACGATCTACCTCGTTTTAATGAAGATTATTGATGATTTAACAATATGTTTTGTGTTTGATGGGCATTGACATAGAGATGTTATTATCTTATCTAAAATAAATCAAAGTTTGAAGGAATGCATGATGATACGTTACATAAAGAAATGAATAGTAAAATGTCAGTTTATTTTTTTAACACATTCGTAAAAGCTGTCATCGTATGCAAGAAACCCAAGAACATTAGAAATTTCCTTGTACTTAGCTGGACGTTTCATTTCGAACGAGCGGTTGTCTCCAGGATTTTTGAATCTCGGCCGGCGGTCATCTCTCTCGCACACTGCCTAAAATTGCCATGATACGTTAAAATTTCCCAATCCAAACCTGTCAAAGTCAAATTTACGCAAAGGCTGAGTTCTTCGGAGCTTCATTTTGATTCTAGTTGAGCTTTATGAAAATTCACAGAACACCGTACATATCAATTATTTTTAATTGAGTAATATTTATAGAAATTAATAAAAAAATTGACACATATTCGCTTCTTAGATTGTGGGTGACAGCCATTTTAATAAAGAAGCAACACTGTTTACCAAAAATTCGTAAGGTGACCAACCATCCGTATTTTGCGGGATAGTCTCCTACTAGAAGCTCCTGCATTGCAATAAATACATAGCATAGTCCCACAAAACGTCAAATGCTTTCCGCACGTTTACAATATCCATCATAATATATTACAATATTAACTGTAAAGAGGTCAATTCTATACATCCATACTAAATTATTATAAATGCGAAAGTAACTCGGTCTGTCTGTCTGTTACGCTTTCAGGCCTGAACCGCTAAACTGATTTTGATGAAACTTGGTATAGGAGTAGATTAGACCTAGATAATGAACATAGGCTATGTTTGGTTGCGATAACCGACATCCACATGGGCGAAGCCGCGGGCAGCAGCTAGTTGAATATATTTAAAAAATAACTACATATTGGGAAATAATAAGTGATCGATACTAATGCAAAAAATGCAATCAGTATTTTTTTGTCTTTCTGTCTGTCTATCTGTATGTGCACGCATGGATGAAAAACTACTGGAGGGATTTTGATCAAACTTGATACGATTATAGTTCATACTTCTGGGCAACATATAGGCTACTTTTTATACAAGCTGATATACCTATGGCTTCACCCGCGCTTCGTTTTTAGGTCGTTTTTGGTCATATCTCCGGTTGTACTTAACCAATTGCAAGCAAACATACGATAAATTTTGAGTCTAAGTAAGACCTTTCTAATAAAAATTCGTTCAGTACTTTTTACGTCCATTGCTAGGAAGCTGGTCATATTAAGTATATAATTTCAACTTTGACGCTTATTATTTATTGCTTTCTAGACATAACCTATACCTACTCAAGTAGGTATTAAGTTATCGTTTCTAAAAACCACTACACTTTTTTATTTGTTCACGACTGTACATACTTAGACCACGGTAGTATAAACTTACTGTATACAGGTTGACTCAAAATATTATAGACTAAGATCCCACTGCAAAATCATGCATGAATCGAATATTTGGTAAGAACCAAATTTTACGCACATTTATGATTAGGAGAACATTTATTTACTAGGTTGCCTATCGCAATGTGGCCGCTATATGTTTAATTCAATTTTTGCTAATTCATTTTTCGGAAAAAAAATCCATCACATGGTTTTTAAATAAAATATCATCCACGTCACGGCAATACACAAAAGGACTCTGAAAAATCACGGTTGCCGTTGCGCACTTCGCCGTACCTCTTCGCAGCCAGGTGTAAACAGGTATGATTTTGATACATTTATGCAATCATAACGGACATTTATTATTTTTACATCAAATTAAAGCTATTTTTTTTCTGTTTACTATAATATACGGTTGCCTAATTAAATCTGGCTGCAAATAAGGGTTGCTGGCTGTTAAAGATGGTAAATATTTAAGATAGAGTGAACGAGAGCTAGCGCGTAGCCTCACTAGTCAGACGAGGATAGCGATTGCCAGCTGTATGACGCTTTGAAACCATTGCGCATGCGTCGGATGCTAGGGTTCTTAACCACCGGTTCAAACAGTAATAGGGACTACTGAATAAATACTCCAAAAGAAATGTCTTCTTTTTCAAAATGACAAAGAAAATTACAAAAAAAATTAATATCGGTGAAAAATAAAACCAAGGTTACTTTATATAAAAGAAAATTTTATTGAACAAGTGCTGTTTGAAAAAATTAAACATTGAAGCAAATAAAAATTAAAAAATGTATTATATTTTCGTAACTTATGAGTTTATGTTAACTCTTATTTAAAATTCTGAATCAATGGAGCTTTCACTTATACTATCATCGCTGCTATCACTTTATTTATATCTAAATCGTCGTCATTATCGGATTATTATTATTCATCTTTATAATAATTATTTGTTAGTTCTTAGAAATAAAACAACAATATACTACCCGCTCGCCCTAAGTTTGCCGCTGTCAACTGTCACGCGTTTGGCGTTGTCTCACTCACTCAATTCTAGCTCCAGTGAGATAACGCTATACTGACGTTATTTAGTCACTATCCTCGTCTGACTAGTGATGCTACGCGCTAGCTCTCGTTCACTCTATCTTAAATATTTACCATGTTTAACAGCCAGCAACCCTTATTTGCAGCCAGATTTAATTAGGCAACCGTATATTATAGTAAACAGAAAAAAAATAGCTTTAATTTGATGTAAAAATAATAAATGTCCGTTATGATTGCATAAATGTATCAAAATCATACCTGTTTACACCTGGCTGCGAAGAGGTACGGCGAAGTGCGCAACGGCAACCGTGATTTTTCAGAGTCCTTTTGTGTATTGCCGTGACGTGGATGATATTTTATTTAAAAACCATGTGATGGATTTTTTTTCCGAAAAATGAATTAGCAAAAATTGAATTAAACATATAGCGGCCACATTGTGATAGGCAACCTAGTAAATAAATGTTCTCCTAATCATAAATATGCGTAAAATTTGGTTCTTACCAAATATTCGATTCATGCATGATTTTGCAGTGGGATCTCGTACTATTATTATATATTTATTATTCTTCACATACAGACAGATAGAAAGACAAAAAAATTACTGTTTGCATTTTTTGCATTAGTATCGATCACCAATCATCCCCCAATAGCTATTTTGTAAATTTATATATGCAAAGAACAGAATTGACCTCTCTACAGTTTTATTATAAGTATAGATCATGTATTTGTCTTATTTTGTTCCTTAAATTTACGAAAGAAAGTATAATAATGGGACAGGGATTCACCTGACGATTTTTAAAATTCACATTATCTTTCAAGTCCGTATCGATTCATTCGTTTTAATCGACCTTTTTTAACAGGTCACCTCATTATGAATATAAAACTGACAAACGTCAAATGTTACCTATTAATGTGACGCTACTATAGGAAACACCCTTTTGTTGCTACTCTGTCGCATTGGGTTTGCCTGTAATGACACTGTATGTATAAAATAAATAAATACATAATCCTTCATTTAATGTCAATAATTTATTTTGTTATTACATGCTTACATAAGTAAGTCTCAATTAATAAATAAATAAGTTACAAAATTACTGTTTTCATCTTTAATAGCTTTTAAATATATTATAGTAAAATAACCTTTTCAATGAATTTGGCCTCTCTTTATAATATTAGTAAATATGGAAACGTAGACTATACCATTTATTTTCATGAGCATAGACGTAAACTACATCATATATCCCAACCTTGCAATTAAACATGGTCACCGCAAAGAAAGGTACGCAACCCAACCAACTAGATGGAGACACTGCAATGTATGGCCTTGCAGTATCCATTACTTTTAATATTCTTGAAGAAACCTGACAAACGAGTTTTTTTTTCATGTTGACTTAGGTGCGGTTGTTTCCGGCCTTCACTAGCCTAACTGCTTAAAAACTGCCTAATAATGCGTTATGTCACTTGTTAAATATTATGATTAGTGCCGCTGTATTTATATGCGAATGCGGGTAACTTTGGCTAAATTAGAAATTAGATTACGTTTTATTACAAGAATATTAAAAGTAGGCAGGATTTTTGAAATAATTGCATTCTTTTCCTAGTCTTATGATGACTCAGATAAGACAACTACGCAGGTAGGAAAGTAATGTACAGTCGCTATTGGTATTAGCTTAACACGGGACTGTTCCCCTAATATTCATGCCCCGTAAAGTTTCCAGCCTTTGGTCTAAAAATTTTGGTGACACAAAATTTTCGAACACCGTGCGGTTTAAGTAGGGCCGGAGGTTTCCACGGGTTATCCGTGGGGATTTCCGCACGATAAAGAAAAAATACCACACAAATGAGAAAATTAAAATTATTGATATCGCCAGTGGGTTTTCAAGTTCAGCCGTTTCGTACTTAGTTAGTCTGAACAGCCGATGAGAAAAAGGCGGATGAAGATAATTATACAAAATACACTGATGTCGAATATGAATGTGTCCTAAATGTCCTCTTTCACGTACAATACGACAACACGACTAAAATGAGTACAATATTTGTATAGAAATGGCAAGGTCAACTGAAGATCGCATTGTTGATTCGCGCGATGATAGGGAAATTGCTTTGTACCTATTAGGACAATGCCTTAATCCCTTTACATTGGAAACACTTATCGGATTATGTCGCTTTTAATCACCTACTTACCTGCTGGGGTGCGAGGGGATTTTCGCACGACAAAAACATTCAACATACATACATACAAATCACGCCTTTTTCCCATTGGGGCAGGCTGAGACAACATCTTTTCACTTGTTACGATCTTCGCATAGGTGCGCCTCTCGCTTCTTCAACTAGATAGTTGAAGAAGCGAGAGGCGCACCTATAGTAAGATTATTTGTTTTCATACATGCGCACGTCGCTTAAATGTGTAGTATTTTTACTTAGATAGGTACACTACTTCTACTGTCTTTTAAGTTTTAATGTTCTGTGGTAGGTACCTACTTTAAGTCATCGCAATAAAGACCTAGGAGGAAATAGTCATAAATAAAAACATTCATTTTTACAATAATCTATACTAATCTATACTAATATTATGAAGAAGTAAAGTTTGTGTGTTTGTTGTAAGGGGTAATCTCGGGATCTACTGAACCGATTTTAAAAATTATTTCACCAATAGAAAGCCACGTCATTCGTGAGTGTCATAGGCTATATATTTTATTGGAAAACTGGAATTTACTCCCGGGTGAAGCCGGGTCCCAGGTCGCTAAGATGATACTTGAGAGACCACGTGTGACCGCCGCCGTTGCAGTAATTCGATCGAAGCGTATCAAGTAACCAAAAGACATCGTACAATATAAATATTATTATCACGATAAATGTACGGTTTTATCGCTCATTGTCATCTGATAAACTGCACAAGCATATGTTTGTAAATCAAAATATCCATAAGGTGAGTATTCACTGCAGTTTTCGCATTTTTACTTTACATGCAAAATTCGATTCTTGAAAGAAAAGAAAGAAAGAAAAACTCACAGACACGTTCTTTCTGATTACTAGTATCTTTATTCTGTTGGATCGATTTGGTTGGGCAGATAATTTGTGTGATAATATACTTACTTAGTGCTTATACAAATAGTGCACATTATAACGTTTTATACAATTAACAATATCGATGTATTGGCGTAGTGTTAGAAATGCAATTGCACGTAATATACTGCTTGTCCGGACATATTTGACATAATTCTCGCAACTCGACTGTCATATGCGAATGCTCCCAGTGAATCATCACCTTTACGTGCTATTGTTTCGTAATAATGAATTCGATAAGTAACTACGATGATTATGAAATAGATAAAGATCTGTAAACTAACAAGGGATTACTAAAGTATGATTCAATTTGAAAAGATAATGGCAAACCATATTGTCTAGCTGTTTAGCGGTGAGTATGGAGAATTAGTCATTGTAGTTAAGACACAAAAGAAATACACGTGGGCATGCATACTATTTTGTGTCATGACTACATTCTGGCGCCCACCGTGGGGTCTTACCAGGTCTGCGCGGGAGTTTGATTCAGTAGAATTTAATCAATATTAAGAATTCTATGATTGGCACGCTTCAATTCCATTCAGTAGCTTATTTAATTACACTAATATCCTTATAATTGATAGCAACCGGAAAAAACAGTCTCACGATAACTGATTGTCGATGGTTATATCAACACCTTTCTAACGATATCTTTCAAGTTATCAACATATTATTAAGTCATAGGTATACGAAATTTACCGTATCGCTTTATCACTGGGATTTACGTTATTTTGTACAAAGTGAATCATTGCATTGATTAGGTACGATGACACAATTGATTTTGAATTATTTGATTAAATTGAGTGCTTGTACAGAATTAGATCACATTGTGTGAAATGACCTTTTAAAATTAATAGTTTTTTAGTCGTAGTTTCGTACAAACATGAATTTATTAGCGTGCGAAACGACACTTCTAGAAAAATGTAGTGGCGTTTCGCACACATTTTTATTGTATATCACTGCACTTGACTTTCAGAACGATTATTTGTATTTTTCATCTAAACGGTTCTTAAAAATGTTTACAGATTCAGCACTGATAACTATGCACTAATATAATTATGTCTGATGTTTTGGGTAATTAGCAATACAATCAACTAGTAATCTGCGATATATTTAGATTTTGTTTTTCACTGAATAATGATTATAGAGACAAATTAACGACAGATATAGTATGGTAAAAGTTCATTTTTGTTCCCAATCGCCACCAATGTAAAATTTTGTCCTAACGATCATTTCAGTTGGCCGTTGGGAATAAGCCCTGTTTTCGTATCTTTGACAGCGTGCTGTTTTAAAAATACTAATCGTACATTATTCCGAATGATGGCTAGTGCTATCACACATAATGTAATAGTTTTTTTAAGAACACTCGGTTTCTAATATGTCAGATACTAGGTTTTAAAATGGGACAGCCGTAATATGCCCGTTAACGCCTCCAAGTAAGCTGAATTGCTTGTGTTAGGAATGGTTACACGTCGGTAGTGCTATGACCAGAATTCAAAGTTTACGCTATAATAAAATTAGTTAACTCAAAAGGAAATAGGAAACTGCGTCTATTTAGCACGACCAGCCTTGAACTCGAACAATGGAATGTTGAGGAAAATGAAAGTTAAATGGAACGCGCTAAGTGCCCTCGGCGACCTCAGCCGCCCACCAACCGGTCTTTGTTTTATTTCGGACTTCTTTCTAGGTTAAGATCAGATAGCAAAGTTTTTGTTCGGTGCTTTAATACTTTTTTTATACAACTTACAAGCACACGGCCCACCTGATGGGAAGCGGTTACCGTGGCCTATTTTTTTATACTACGTAGGTGGCAGACAAGCACACGGCCCACCTGATGGAAAGCGGTCACTGTGGCCTATGAAAGTGGGCAACACTAAGGATGTCACACACGCGCTGCCTACCCTGGGAAGGGGGGAGGGCGGGGGAGGGGCAGGGAGGCTAGGAAGGGGTGGGGGGAGGAGGGATACAGTGAGCTCTGGCTACTCTACTTACCGGCGGGAACACGACACGATGATTATTATGGCCGCGGTCTTTTGTAGCCAATGCGGCCTATGACCGTCTGGAACACCAGTATCGTCACACTCGCGCTGCCAACTCTGGAGGGGGTTGATGGGGAATGGGGGATGGGACGCTCTCTTAAACGCCGCATAAGTTGACTCCGGGCTCCGAGGAAAAAGCCTCGATACAATTCGGAAACTATGCTAGGATGATGATGTTGGAAATACTTAAAACACACCTCGACACAGTAGTCGAACCAGTGACCTCGCATGCACTGCAATCACCCTCCGTACGACTGTGCCACTATCTGTTACTGTGATGTAATATTATTATTTTTGGAAATATAATTACGAGTATATTTTAATCGTTATACAATTACCGGTTTCCGGCGAGAATAAAACATTATCTCTTCCTATGGATGTCGGTTTAGTGATTACCAAGATTTTAATGAGAATTTACGGTATCCTGTGTCATATCCTACGCATATTGGTTACAGAGTATTACTAGCTGTTGCCCGCGGCTTCGTTCGCGTCAATGTTTGTTCTCGTACTCTCCCATGAGAGCCGCCAGTCACCCCAGCAGAAGCAGGCCGGGGCGGTGCGGCGGGAAGCGCTCCCCTTTCCGGGACAAGATGGGGACATCGTGGTTCCCACACCCGAGGGGTCATCTAAAAGCCGTAGTTGGCCCAGGGTCAACAGAGGTGCTAGGGAAATGCCTCATAGGCTGCCTGACACCCCAACGTTTGAAGATCTAAGACGGCGTGCGGTTTTGATCAGTTCAAGTTCAGCATATTGAACCGCGAGAATATAAATCTTAATTAAACATTCATGGCATGGCATACATCGCTCAGACCTCCCATTGTTGGCCGTTGCCATTCTTGGAATTCGTCCAAAAAATTTCATGTTTTATTCATTCGTCACAATTTGAAGTTCCGTTTGAATGACGAGTAATTCATAGGTTATGTTATTAATGGCTCGTCCAGGTTTCACGCGGAAAAATGTGATTCCTTCCTCCTACAGTCCTTAGTCCGTTAAGCAGGACGCGGACGTGAAAAAACATTTGATGACGCCGTCAAGCCGAGGGCCGCCGCTGCAGCACTATCAGTGTATGTAGTGGTGACCCCCGGTCTTGAGACCTTACCTTTAGCTTACCATCAGGCGACGTAAAGTTATTTTGAGGTGTCTAACTTAAAAAAATTGCAGCGAAATTAGATATATAATCTTCAAATCAATTCACCGTCTTCTAAGCGTTGTTCTTAATTATATTCGGCTTTCAATTCGGATTCCGCTTAGGTACTGCTTTGAAGGGCCGTAAAAAATATGTTCAAACTCAGTCTCAGTCTAATCTGTGTTCTAGAACCCTGAAAACAAGCTAGGTAAACTATACATATTTTGGGTCTAGAGAGCTTGTGTGCAATGTAGTAGATTAACAATTATTTATTTCATTTCATGTCATTCCAATCGGTATTCGTATTAATTATTTCTTTATTTAAACTGTGCCAAATCCTTAATGCAATTCATATTTTCAGTGCAACGCGGTTGGTTACACAACGCGTTTGTTATGCACATCTAATACATAACACCACAGATAAACTAAAAGGAACTATGTTAAGCATTCAATCACCGCGTCTATTGTAACAGAACATAACCATGATACGCATTTAAAAACAAAAAATGTCAAACACCAGACCACGTATTTCCGACGTGTAACAACAATGCCTGTTATGATACTCGTAAACTGACAACTTTGCCACGCTTTCTCACAGCAATATTGCATAACGAACCGTTTTCGGTCAGAATACAATACACAAATGTATACAACGCAAAGTGTAAGTGTATACAGTGCATACAAATGACGTATGTATAACGCATAATGCAATAACTCAATCCAATTGGTTATCGGTTACGTCACTTCTACGTTATTGGCATGTCAAGTGTTTCGTCGTACAGAAAATACATAAAAATGCGATAAAAAATAATGATCGTATCAAGAAAAAAATTAAAATCTAAATTTGTGCAGGTGCAGATTAAAAACGAGTTATTTTCAATGGCTGTGTAAATTATGTAACGTTATGTAATTACACAATTTCGTTAATTAAAAGCGTTTCATATTTTAAACGCTATTTAAAATAGCGTTTTGCAAATATGTACGCTATTAATTATAACGGTGATGGTTAATATTATAGTTATGATGATGAAATGTTAAGATTACTTTGTTTGTATAGCGGAAGAGATCGAACATACCCATATCAATTTTCGGGTTATTATTTATTTATATCAATACTATAAAAAATCAAGTAGGTAATTCTTCTTTTATGGAACTCAATAACTTAATCATAAATAAATATTATACCCCCACTGGACAAGAGGTTATTATTATTCGACGATTTATGTGATTGGCATAATTTTTAAGGAAGTTGATGCCTATTAATGAGAAGCATTTAATATTTAATAAGATAATATTGCTCGTTATTTATGTAAGATCAATTTAGTTGAGTTATTATCAAATCGCCACCTATTACATTGGGACCTAAACCAAAACTGGCGAAATGTGGGTGCTAGCACCTCTGCCTACCCCTTCGGGGATATAGGCGTGAGTTTATGTTATGTATATTATCAAATCAATCTTAATTTGAGGGAAAATCGAGAGTACTAGTAATAAGGTACCAAAATTATCAAAGATAATATCACGATACCCTCCAATCGATTTTGACTAGAGCGATCAAGTATAATCCTAGTGCGTACGGCGGAGATGACTAATATAATCTTGACGGTGACCCTAAGTAACATTGAGTGCACGTGAGCATATCCACGTAATTATAAAGAATGGCAGCAGGCTGAGGGGCTTTGAACTCGTCAGGTTTAGCGTAGAGGTCTACTTAATGCTGCTTCTAGAACTTACCCACTTGCACATGGCAGGCCTGCGTTTTTCAGGTACCTGTACTAAATATCTACTACTTTATTTTATGAGTTCGGTTAAATAGTTTGTTGTGAATTATAGGAAATTACTTATTGATGATATCAATTTCTAAGTGTGGGTTTCCATCACATCTAAAGCTACCAACTGGTGAGATGGTGGTCAAATGTGCGCCCATGCTAAAAAAATGTTGAGTGCCCAGTTATACAAATGTGGTTCAAATATATTAACATAGGTACCAAATTCCATTATAACTGAAATGACCATGGATGTCGTAATGACCATAAATAACAAACGTAACTAATGCCTCGTGTTGACTATCATCATTTAAAACAAGCCTATGTCACGATATTATGAATATGTGGAAATATAAGGCGTGAAATGATAAACAACCATGAAATATGTGTGCGTCAACAATGCTTGAAAACGCTAAACGACAAAACCATTTATAATCATGTTAGCAGTAATATTTGGTAAAAAGGTAAAGGAAATTTAATATCGTCATCAATGAAAACAGATTTACAAAGTTTCAATTTATGCGCATTTACTTTGAAGTAATTGCATGCATTGTTATAGATAGCATATTAGCATGTTACGAATATAATTAGCGTAGTTCGTTGTGAGTTATTAGCTGCGTATGCGTTATGCAAAAAAACAATTATAATCAGGTTTTTTAATCTGGTGATTTAATTTCTAAGATTTTTATTAAGTATAACCATTATTCGAAAATTATATGCAAACGAGCGAAACTACGTCTTTGCTCTCCACGTCTTTGATCCAAATTTTAGACGACTTAATAAATATGAATCAATTTGCAAATGTCCAAGTAACCAGTTGTACCAAGCAAAGTCCTATGGTAGTATCGCTTCGGTTCGGCTTAGAGGTCGTTTCGCACTAATTTATTTGCAAACCATTTTTTTTTTAATTTGAGAATTATAATTTTATGCTGGTACAAACTGAATGTATTAGCGTGCGAATCGACCCCTCTAAAATTAAGTGGCGTTTCGCACACATAGAATTTAAAAATATATTAATTATATAAAATGACTGCGGTAATATTATAATTCAGTTTGCACTTTGCATGGGTTTTCAATTCTTGGTTAATTTATTAACCCCCGACGGAAACCCGAACGGGGTGTTATAAGTTTGACGTGTGTGTGTGTGTGTGTGTGTGTGTGTGTGTGTGTTTGTAAGTCTGTCTGTGGCATCGTAGCTCCCAAACGGATGAACCGATTTTGATTCTGTTTCTTTTGTTTGAAAGATGGGTTGGGGGAGAGTGTTCTTAGCTATGTTTTATAAAAATCGGTTAAGCCATTTCAAAGATATGGGGGGTGGAAGTGGTGATGAAAAATTTAATGTGTTCAAATATACTCGTCTTGGGTATCAAATGAAAGGTCATAACTTATACATTACGATACCGCAAGTTTTATGAAAATCGGTTTAGCCATTCGAAAGATATGAGGCGTGGAATGTATTTCTGATTCTGTAACCACACTCCGCGCAATTCGCATTAGCTCTGAATAATTGTTGATAGACAATACGTATGCTGATATTAAATAATGAATTAGCTATTATACTTAAGTTACCCCTATAAAAAGCATGAAATAAAAAAATTAAATTAAAAATTTAAAAAACCCCCGACTCACAAAAAAAGAACAATAAAGAACCGGTAAAAAGTAAAAAATAACTATTAGGTATATTATGACCTATCTACCCTAAGTATTGAACCTTTATTATTATTATAGGTAGCTTTATTATTTACGTATTCAAATTTTTAACTAACAGTTTGTCTCGTCGGGGACCGCTCACCTGCTAATCATAACCTAATCGTACGTCTGTCTCGCAAGATCCTAACTGCGGTCCCCCTGACGAGACAAACTGTTAGTGAAAAATTTGAATACGTAAATTAATATAGCTACCTATAATAATAATAAAGGTTCAATACTTAGGGTAGATAGGTCATAATATACCTAATAGTTATTTTTTACTTTTTACCGGTTCTTTATTGTTCTTTTTTTGTGAGTCGGGGGTTTTTTAAATTTTTAATTTAATTTTTTTTTATTATTTGATTCAGCTCGTGACATAGGTACCTTCAAATAGTGTAACAATCAACTTATGAAAGTAGGATTTCCGTATCACTTCGCTCTGGTAATTTTTGACGAAGATTCTAATTATTCAAATGTTAGAATATTTTAGCGTACCTAAATTTCATATATTTTTAATACACTAATGTTATGCATTGAGTGCTATAGCAGAGTAGTTGATTGTTAGGTCAGTTTCTTTTTAGTAAAGAGAACAATAATTTAAATGCTCACCAAAATGGACAAAGGCTTATCAATTATTGTTTTACTGAATCCAACTGAATTGTTAAAAAAATAGATTAAACAGACGTTGATAGATTTGGTTAAAACAAGAAGGTTAGGAGGAGCCTCAACCTTTTAACGCAAATTGCTCCACTATGCCCCCTCATAGCGGGGCAGTAGGTATAAAATTATTTTCATTTCATAATTATTGGTGTTATTTTTCTGACCATGCCCTGTCTAGATCTCTCTATGACCATGATTGCTGAAAAGCAACCTAAATGTCGGGATCAAATAGTTTTAATTCAATGTGAAAATACGTAGGTAGGTACATGTATATTCCTTTGTCTGTATGTTTGCGCGGAAAGTGAATTATATTTGTAAAGCTCTTATATAACGGTGTTAATAACAAACTCGAGATAATCTGTGAAAGTGTGTGTATACAGACAGCAATGCTCATGCTTATCTATTATGCTTAAAAATATTGACTGATTTTACTGTTAATTTGATTATATAAGATATCGTCGTGGCCCTACGCCTACTTAGCCCGTGGTTAGGATAGATTAAGATTTTTGTCTATTACGAAAGAACGAGATTACGGTATTTTGCTACTTAAATAATATGTACTTAGGAAGAAAACAAATTATGTACCTACCTATGCATAACTCTAAATCTAGACGACACTTTGTAATATAGTATTTCCAACATTCGATTAAGTACCTACTATTATATTGATATTGCATCCGCTATTAATAATTATATTATCAAAACATTTTAATTATGGAAACAAGCTGTAAAATAAATGACGGCGTGACAGCTAGTGACAGCTATTTAACTATTTAGCATTGATATATTATTATAGTACCTATTCGTTAAAATAACGATTAGCATGCTAAATAAATTCATTTTTTAGTCATTAGTCTTTACTTTTAGTATTAGTCACAGAAATTTTTATTCGTAGGATAATGAATGATGTTGTGAATGAATAATGAATTTTATGGAACTGAAAATAACAAAAGCCTTTATTTTTTCAGATATTGATGTCTTAGTTCGTCTGAATTCAGCCCTGTGGATAAAAAAGGTAAGAACCTTTGTCAAATCGCAAAGAACCGCATCATCACCTCATCATCACCTTTGTCAATCATCCTTGTCAGATTACGAATATCATTTATAATGAAAATGAAAAAGTACCTAGGTAGGTACCTAATAAAAGTAAATTAACCAATTTGAAAAGAAATTCATATACTTCTTACCTAGGTACCCATTTTAAAATCGGAAAAATAACGATTTAAAAAACGGAAAACAGCCGATATCGGTTAACGGGTCTACGGGGGCTGTTGTTATTGCGTTCATAGCGAGTGAATCGACAAGAATTAAGTAAAACCCAAGTATTGTTTTAAATACCTGCAATGTACAGACACAAATTATTTTTTTATGATGGTATACTCGCAATAGACTAGCCGATGCTTGCGGCTACGCCTGCGTGAATATCTGGACTAACGAAATATCTCCATATCCACGAACAATAAAATAAGTTATTTAAACTAACAAGTAATAAAATATAAGCCGAAAATAAACCAAATACTCATTTTTATATAATTATTGATAACACAAAAATATTATAAAAGTATTAAAAACGGAAATCCTCCGTGATAGGTTCAACCAATCACAACGTATTAAAATTGTGACGTATGTAACATCCATCCATTTTTCTGCGCTGGTAGGCAGTCATGCGATACTGATTCCACTACATGATAACGCTTACTCTATTTAATTTTCAATATTTTATCAGTTTGTATTTAAAAGTTTTATAGTTAAAACAGCGCAAAACAACTTTTTTTATAACTACCTGTTGCCCGTACCGCCGCCGTTTTCCAGGTATCCGTTCAGCCAATTGAGCGTGATTGAGTTCAAACATCGAAATATATTCACAAACTTTTATATGTATACCATTTTATTAGTAAGATATATATTTTGCAGTAAAAGATCCGAAAGAAATCAGAATTACACGCACTCGGAGCCGAGGGAAATATCTAGTTTTTAACTGGCTCCTGTAATACTTACAGATTTTCGAAACTACCTCAAGAGCCAGGAATTTTCATTTTCAAATGTATGTTCAATATGTATGTTCAAATGTATGTTCAATATGTCAATGAACATTGTTATTGCAATATATCTATTCTTATATTTAACATTCTGTTGCAATACAAATATCTATTCTTATATTTATTTATTATTTAAGATAATAATCTTATATATAAAATTCTCGTGTCACAGTTTTCGTTCCCGTACTCCTCCGAAACGGCTTGACCGATTCTCATGAAATTTTGTGAGCATATTGAGTAGGTCTGAGAATCGGCCAACATCTATTTTTTTTAATTTTTATTTTTTATTTTTAAGTGATAAGGGTTGTTCACCCTTAAAATGCAAAACAACGTTTGCCGGGTCAGCTAGTAACTTACTAAAAATTAGTTGATAATATAACCTACTAGTCAGTAACTGTAACTCTAGTGATGTTAGGAATGGCAAAACAGTGGGAATTGAACCTCAAATATCGTGCACTAACTAACAAAACTGAACGGTTTTTTACCGGTTTTCATTACCTAAAAAGCGATTACGATAACACCAATATCGCAGTTCGATAACTATTAATCGTTGCGCCCGCACATAGTTTGACAACTCACGCGCTTGATAACATTGTGTTTCGGAACTAGAGCAGAAACGCATGCGACTGCGGTGTCGTACATTACGTGCATCCAGAATTTATGGATTCCCATACACATTTGGTAATCAGACTGTATCTTTGAATGAATGGTGTGCCACAGATGTTTCGATTGTGCAATTTTTTATAGTTTATTCCATATTCATTCCAACTACTAATAAATAATAATAATAATTAATATTCCACGATATTCTACACATCGCTACCTAGACCCAAAGTAAGTTTAGTTTTAACTTGCTTGTGTTTTGAGTTCTAGAATGCTGATAAACATACTTATATACTTTTTTAAATACATACTTATTATACATAGAAACACCCAGACCAATGTAAATAGACATATTCATGCATACAAATATTTGCACTGAGCGGGAATCGAACTTGTGCCCCCTGCGTAGCACTTCTATGCACTACCGCTACGCCACAGAGGCCGTCCCCCGTTACCAGTTCCAGTTGAAGTATGTAATCACCCCAGGGTGAACCATTTGGAACCCTTAACGATGTCGCTTCACTACATAGTATAAAACAAAGTCGCCTTTTCTGTCCCTATATCCCTATGTGCGCTTAAATCTTTAAAACTACGCAACGGATTTTGATGCGGTTTTTTCCAATAGATAGAGTGATTCAAGAGGAAGGTTTATATGTATAATACACAGCATTGCACCCGTGCGAAGCCGGGGCGGGTCGCTAGTCTATATATAAGACTACAAAACGGACGCCATAGACATTTTTATTATAACGTGTAGTTCTTTACATAATCCACTTATAGAGCATTTGTAAGGCTACGCAGGCGCGTTAGATCTCAGACTAGACAGTTACTATTACATTCCTAGCTGTTAAAACTGGATTTAATGTCATTATTGCATTATGTAAACCTATATTAGTCCTTCCAAGTCGTTATTTTGCGTTTGATATTTCAATTTGATGCGGTAAAATGTAACCGCTTTTGTTGAGCGTGTGAATTATCGCATTTTATAACTTAACCGCGGTAGCCTAGTGGTCTGGGTAATGGACTGCTGAGACGAGGTCTCGGGTTCGACCCCAGGTTCACCATGGCACACACCAATGACTTTTCGATGCTTTTCGAAGTTATGTGTGTATTTATCGCAGGTTTATAAGTGCCCGGTTAATGGCAATAGACTCGCCACCTATTACATTGGGACCTAAACATAAACTGGCGAAATGTGGGTGCTAGCACCTCTGCCTACCCCTTCGGGGATATAGGCGTGAGTTTATGTTATGTTATAACTTAACCGATACATTAAGCATTTTGATATTCAAAATTAGTTATAAATAGGGTAGATACATTTTATTTGCCAGTTTATAAAATTTCTTTGCCACGCATTTCCAATTTTACTTTTACGATTAATGCAACAGTTACATTCTAAAACCACTGTCAAACACAAAATAACGGCTTGGAAGGACTGTAGCTATATTATTGTCAACGTCTATCGTATTATTAGCATATCAAAAGTGTCATATCAATACTTGTAATGTATTCCTTTTAGAAAGTAAAATCAAATATTGTTTCTTAATTTTTTAAAGGAAATCTCCTTGTTACTGCCCCAATCTCGAATTTATTTATAGACAGCCTCGCAGATACTTTACGCGCGCCGCCCGCGAACAGGGCAGCGTGCGCGCGCAAACCTGTGCCTCATGCTGCCTTTGTGAGGGGTGGATGGGACGGGGTTTCCCCCTACGATGGGGTGATTACCCGGTGTGCCTAGATATCACCAAGGAAACGGGCTCACACCGCACTTTACGGGCTGGTGTGGGTATTCCGCCAATAATTGCGTGGTATTTCTGACGGTTACAATAAGTTAAGGTGTAGGTATGGTACACGGCAGGTTGTTTTAGTCTGGTGAACATAGCTAGAGGCTGTCACCTTAGATGAATCACTTGTCCTGTACCCATGTAATGCGTAGGTATGAAAGAAATATCCTAAGGAACTGGAAGGTAGGCAAGAGTAAGACCTAAAATACTTATTATTTTTTAAGACAGGAAAAAAATTACTTGATAATACGTATAGTCTGCCATCATTCTGGTAAGTAGGTAAGGTAGCCAGAGCTCATTGTACCCCTTCTCTCCTCACCCCTTCCTAGTCTTCCCTTCCCTTCAGGGTAGACGGCGCGTGTGTGACATCCTTGATGTTGCACACGTCCATAGGCTACGGTGACTGCTTCCCATCAGGTGAGCCGTGTGCTTGTCTGCCACCTACGTAGTGTAAAAAGAAACCTCGGCTATCACCTCGGAGTCCGGGGTCCGCGTTCCAGCTTTTCGTTGCTCACCTTATTTTTTTTAATCGTGCGGAAATCCCCATGGATACCACCCCCATCGGCCTCTCTTGTCACCTACTTGGGCATCCGTTGTAGTGAGACCATTGGTACGATCATAATAATATGCCACAAAACCAAGCCAGCACTTCTTAGGTCTATTCCTCCTACCGGCGAAGGTGACATGGCTAGCCTGGGTCATCACCGAACGTAACTGCACCTGCAAAAGCGACTCTCCTGTATTTCAGTTAAGGTATATTTTCCATTGACCTCTGTAACGATTACCATTAACCAATATAATAGTAGCACGCCTTCAATTTTGACCATAAATAATATTACGTTATTGTGTACAGTTTTGCGCAAAAATTTGCGTAAAGCAGCCATGTTCTCGATGATGTCAGCTGACACTTATGACCGTTACATGCGTTACCTAATGTATTCAAATGTCGAATAACCGTGAAAATTCGGTTAGAAGCGGTTATAGGAAGGCATTGTTTGATAGCAATAAAAGCAAGGGCGTGGTGGCAAGGATAGCCCGAGGCGGAATTTTTTTTTTTAATTTTTTTTTTTCATTATGATGTAACTAAATGGTTACCTCATAACAATTACAATCAAGCA
This sequence comes from Lithosia quadra, assembly GCA_963576445.1. Lineage (NCBI taxonomy): Eukaryota > Metazoa > Arthropoda > Insecta > Lepidoptera > Erebidae > Lithosia > Lithosia quadra. Next base: position 2,937,459 of record OY754887.1, on the reverse strand, counting down.
TTGAGGTTAACATTTTTTTAATGATTTAATATAATTATATATCATAAATTATTTCTAATAGGTACTTGTATTTTTTTTCCAATACCAAACAACAAATAAACCGCATCAAAATCTGTTCAGCAGTTTTAGCATCCATCGCGAACAAACAGACAAACATTTTACATACTTACTCAACCTAAGTTTTTTAAAATATCTCGTAATAATCTTGGTGTTACACACGTCCAAAGGCCATGGTGGCCGCTTCCCATCAGGTGGACCGTGTGCTTGTCTGCCACCTACGTGGTATAAAAAAACGGATTTTGATGCGGTTTTATTTACCAGGAAGGTCTGGGTCAGACTTAAAATATGCCGTATGTTGGATCAATCGGTTAAGCAGAACCGAAGATAATGACCAAAAAATGAACACATCGCGGATGGAGCCGCGGGCATCAGCTAGAGTGGTATGTTATTATTAATAAAATTTAAGGTAAAATTATGCTACAGTATTATACGTAATTAGTGAAGAAATTATCATCTTCGGGCCGTATTGCTGCCACTCATACGGCGTATACTTTTAATTAGTTGAAAATGAAAGTTGGCAATTATAATGCTTAGCTCTGCGATGTTTTATTAACTGAGTTATAAAATGTGTGGCTCAGAAATTACTTTTTCACGTTTATTTATTGAATTATATACAATTAATTGGAAGGCTAGCCCTATCAGGGTATGCAGAGCCCTTACCAACAGTTTTGAAGCTCAAGCCAACCCCACCTGGGTACTAGGCAGGTCAAAAGCACTCGAAACCGACGGGCTTGCATAAAAGGTTTAATGACAGCAGAGGAAGCGCGTGAAGTATGTAAGGACTGAAGTAGATGGTGGGCTGTTGTCTCTGCCTACCCCGGAGAGAAAAAGGCGTGAGCAATGTATGCTTCTTTGGCAGTATTTTACCCTCTAGCATGGCGAGTGTTCCGATGAGCTCTACCAACTAATCCCACCCTCTCCTTTCCTATACAGAACAACACGTGCAAAGCTGAGATATTACCCTTTCATATTATGTAGCAAACAATTCCATCAAGAACCAAGCGGTTCGGTGCCTCTTTTCTTTGCCGCACCATCAAAACCTGGAATTCTTTACCAGCTCATGTGTTTCCTCTTTCTTACAGTCGGGTTCTTTAAGCGGGGCGTGAAAAAGCATTTGATGAGGCCGTCAAGCTGAGGGCCACCATTATAGCACTATCGGTGTTTGTTTTGTAATGGTGACTCCCATTCCAGATACTTTACCTTTAGCTTACCATCAGGCGAGGTGAAGTCATATTGATATGGCCGTCATAGAAAAGGTGTGTGCCTATGTACAATATAAAAGCGATGTTTCGTTAGTAAATGAACAATGAAATTTCGTGCTAAGTATTTTCACTGAGAAAGTCGAAGATGTTAGTATTGCTTAGTAATGCTCAAATGTAATTGTCACCTAGCTTTCTTTCTGTTTACAGTTAACGATGTTCTGTACAAAAACGATGCATCCGCCGAGACTAATTGTGTTGGTTTGTGTTAACTTAAAAATCTGCATGGAAAACATAGTTTTGCTTTGTTAGCGATAGTGCCTATAATTTTTTTATATCTACTAGGTACTTAGGTGGCAAAAAGCGATGGTTTTTTTTTTTTTTTGTGTCGGTCACGTCAACATGACTTCACCTCTACACCGATGGTATATCACCGATGGTATAACCGATGGTAGCTGAATGGATAAGGACGCGGCCTCTACTCGGAGGTATCGAGTTCGAATCCGGCTGGACAGTACCAATGTGAATTTCACTTTGTGGAATTAATAGGTACCTATGTGCTAATCACATGATTTACCATCTGCCGACGGTGAAGGAAAAACATCGTGAGGAAACCTACATGTCCTAGAAGAAATTCTAAGGACATGTCCGAACCACCAGCCCGCATTAGGCCAGTGTGTGTGGATTAAGATCTAAACTAAACCCTCTCAGCTCTCTCGTTAGAGGAGAGGAGACCCGTGCCCAGCAGTGGGACATAAATGGCTTGCTATTAAGGTGACAACCCTAGGTCAATATGATAGTGGCTCCGTGCCTTTTCACAATATCAATAGTTTATTGTATTGTATAACAAAACTATTATTTATTTTGTGATGACGTCATAGCTATTTGCAAGTTCCGTCCTGAATTTGTTAATTGCCAGGACTACGGTCATTGTGCAGCGAAGTTTGTTTTCCGTTAATTGTTTTAAATTGGCCATACTGGGGTATGCGATTAAATTGAAACGGTTTTATTGAATTGACCTTATGGTTTGAATTTAGGTGACCCGTTTGAATTTAAAAAAGCATTGCTTTATGAGGGGACTATTAATTGCTATTTTGTAGTCAAGACACAAAACTATTTGGGTTTAATGGCCGATAGTTTTCGAAATACTTTGAATACTTTACCAGCGCAAGAGTCTTCTATAGTCCCGGGTCCTTTTGGCGTTGCGTGAAAAAGCAATTGATAAGGCCGTCAAGCTGAGGACCACCACTGTAGCACTATCGATGTATGTAGGGTGACCCCGATCCTACGACTTTAAATTTAGCTTATCATCAGGGGAGGTGAAGTCATGTTGACGTCTCCAATTTTTATTTTATTTTATCCCTAATAAATTAACTAATAAATAATTGGTTTTTATAATCATTTGATTATATACTAGCCGATGTCAGTGGCAACCAAGGCAGATTTTAAGTTTGACCAAGACTCTTTCTAATAAAAAAATACACTAAAATCCGTAATTTGTGTACCCATCGCGAACTAACAGACAAACAAACAAGAATACAAAAAAACCCTCATATTGGTAGGTACTCGTAAAACAACCCAAGTGGATATACCTCTTAACCACTTATGCACTCGCGCTATAAACAAAACAATCAGTATTTAGTTTGTTTATTGTTGAATCAGAATGACGTAAAATCCGGCGAACCTGACCTTAGTACGTGGTAAGTAGGTACGTACTATCAACGGAAGCGAAATTACTGTTTTGCACAATACACACAATAATACATTATGAGTACCTCCTAACCTTTACCAAATGTTTATAAGGTTGCCAACAGTAACATGGTACGCACACTGGGCGACAGGCGACAGCGACAGCTCGGCGTCTAGACGTGACGACAGACTGCGGCCGAGAATTTCATATATTTTGTTCTAAGCTCCGTACACTTAGCGTCAGAGTGGCGACAACAAGCTAGGAGGAGTCACCGCGTCTAGTGGCGCTATGAAATTGTCGGCCGCAGCCTGTCGTCGCGTCTAGACGCCGAGCTGTCACTATCACCGGCGTCTAGACGACGAGCTGTCGCTGTCACCTGTCGCCAAGTGTGCGCTTACAGGTTTACTTACCCTTACCTACTTATCCTTTTTTTTCATCATCATAAAAACTTGGTATTCTTTACCTCCTACAGTCCCGGGTCACCATTGTAGCATTATAGGTGTATATAATAGTGACCCCCGCATTCCTGAGATTTTACCTTTGCTTACCATCAGGCGAGGTGAAGTCATATTGACGTATCCAATTTAAAAAGGGGAAATATCCTATGGTATACCTACCGCGCGACATGGGGAGAACACGCTATTCATTTTAGCTCCACGAATATGTAGCCACATTCCAGACTATAATCTATCTCTGTATAAAATATCACTAAAATCTGTTCAGCCGTTTAAGCGTGATTGATTACTTACAAACTTTCACATTTATAATATAAGTAAGAACTAAGCGTATAAAAAGTGTTATAATTCAAGAAACCACGTATTAATTCCTCTGTATAACTTTAATAGCACTAAAGTATGTGGTCGTACACATACTTAGACGCCATTACGTAAAATGGGCACAACTGCACAATATTAACATTCTAGACCATACGCCAATCTAGAAACTGAACATTGCTACCTAAAGAGGTTAGAAATCTAGTAAAGGCTGCAGTTGATTTGTACGAGCGCTTGCGATGTAAAATTTAAATATCTGCGCTAATTAACATTTTTTTTAATACTCGAAGATCAATAAATTCTCGTAATAAAAATATTGGTCGAAATTCATTTTCAATTTACTCTCGCTCTTACAAAAATCATAAAAGATATTTTCGTAATAAAATATCGAATTGTGACAAGCAAAATATCGACTGACAATATTTGTTAAGCTTATAAAACTTTGTGAGGTAAGGCTTTGTAATGAGAAAGAAACATAATTCGTTTTCTCTTCTCTTTTTATACGTCAAATTTGACATTTCCATGCGATCATCGACGATTCGCCTAATTCAAATTATTCTATGTATTTGCACGAAAGTCGAAACAGCACTGCACCCGCGACGTGTGCCCGCTCAACACAGCGGACGGGTTTACCATTTTCACTCGTCGAACGATAGATCTCGATTTCGCTTCTTCTCGGGAGACCGCCTAGAAATGTGAATCGAGATAAAAACACGGGATCGTATGGATCGTTTGAAAGCTGGCTTTGCCCATGAAAGGAGGTGACGAGACGATATAAATTCTAAAAAGCCGCAGTTTCTTGTGACTATTATGTAACTTGGATACTGTAGTGTTACCATAGATAAAAAATGTGTCTTGAAGCGGCAGTAATGAATCTATAGTGCAGTCAACGACAAAAGTAGCTTAACAAATTTCAATTAATTGATCAGCTTAGTTCTTAAGCAGTTCATAAAATGATAAACAAAACATGAAATAGGTATATTGAATACCGGACGGTGACCACTTACCATCAGGTGGGCTGTGAATTTGTCTGCCACCTAGTGGTATAAAAATATAGTATTTCTAACAGACTCAAAAAGGAGGTAAGTCTCTCCTTTAAAATAAGTAGGTACCTATATCTATAAGAAGTTTGTTTTTAAATATTCTTTACGAGCTTCCCGAGAAATTAAAATTATTTTTTTCAAGTAACGACAAAAGCTACAGTTGTTATTCTATTGTAAAACTTTAGTTTGAGAATAATTACAAAACTCTTTGATGTAACACCGCCAGCGTATGTAACCGGAGTGCCTGCGAATTGCAAATTTACTTATTCAATACAATTTGTTTCTAGTTTAGTTACATTACATCTAGATATTTTATATGTTGACCGTATTTCTTTTAAAGATTAACCTCAAAAGATATTAAAACTAGATCAGTTTGTGATAGCGCAGTTAAGTAATATAATGTAAAAATACTTTTAGTAGGTACGGAAATTATATTTTGTAGTTTGTAAACGCTAAGTTTTAATAGATAGTTGAATATTTAGCTCGTTTATGCGCATCGCTTAAGATATAGTACCTTATATACATAATACGGAAGATAGATACTTAGATAGACCTCTTCCGTTCTTTTGCCGCTGCCTCTTTGGGTATATTACCAACTCGCAAAAGAGGTTAGCACTACAGCTGCAGGCGTGAGGCCATCTCCATAGTCATTCCCTTCCTTGCCATAATCTTCTTTCACAAATTCCATTTGAATATCACAATGGAAAAAAATAGAATCGCATCGATCATGAATTGTTAATCCAAAACCAACAAAATAAAACTTATTGGTCTTATTTATTACCTCATTTAAGTTGTTATTCCAACGTAAATTTGCTCAGGTTTCGCTAAATTTACGTCATTTGTTAATTAAATTTAACGTTCACTGTTTGATCAAAGATTTTACAATTGGCATAATACGCATTTACTTAGAGAGATACGTTCAATATCTCTGTTTGTGCCACAAATACAGAATCAAAGGGCCAATTTTCTTGATTAATCTCAGTCTAGTCTTGGTCTAATTACATCTCTCAAACCTCAAAAAGGTCTGTTTTTGCACCAAAATAGTACCTACCAAGACTGAGACTTGAATTTTGAACATTATTTTTATTACGAAAATCGGCCCTCTGGACTAAATTTTTATAGTTCCTTGAAAAAGAGGCACTATCCTATTTCAGTTAATTTTTATTAATCTTTTGATTAACTTACCTTTTTCGACATTTGTGACATTGACATGAGGTATATCGATACTGGACTGAGCTGAGATTGAATTTTTAACATATTTTTTTCACGAGAATTGGCTTTCAGGACGTGGCTATTGAAACTCTTCAATAGCTAGGTACTAGTACAGACTTTAAATTGCGACTTAGTTTGTTTTCATTTGGAAACCAACGGTTTTTTTTTTACTTTTCTATCGAATTATTAATAACTGCCTATGCCGCTGTAGACTAAACAGTAGTCCATGAAGATCTCTAGTCCTGAAATACTGATCCATGTCTACATTTTGTGTTATGCCGTATTCATCCAACGAAATCTCATCCCATTTTGAAATATCTTAACTCAAACCCAGTTTTTATTTCACCTTCATCCACACAATTTCTTTTCATAAGTCATCCCATTTAGTGAAAATTTAGGACTTTTTGCGCTGGGATAACCTAAGGACGGATTTTGGAAATTAGATAAGATGGGGTGAGTAAGGAATACGCATTTCGGATGAGTTTTAGTGGGATGAATATGGCTTAACCTACTCATTTGGGCTGCACATGGCAATGTTATATTTTCGCACGACCACTCTGTGGGGCGTTGACCTCAATGTAATATCTCGTTTTCAACACTCGTAGCTGTAATTTGCGTAATCAACACAGAGTAATTTCATTGCGAAAAGTAATTGTTTAGCTAAATTTAATTAATTCTAAGCCTTAAATACATTTCGGTTTGTAAGAAGAGATGCATTTATGAAAGTATTAAAGCTGGATAATTGTTTTAAATGCTTGCGTGTTTTGTCTAATCAGAAAGGAGCCTCGTTCGGCGGTGTTGTGTTATATAATAAGCGGATAGTGTTGAGTATAAAAATAAAAACGTACCAAGAGCCTCATTAACAACGACGCAAAAAGGCTTCAGGGGCTTGAACATCGACTTAAAGTAGCAAGCCACAGGGTGCGACTATTAAATTGTGGATATTCCAGTGATAAGCACGAAACTTTTGATATCAGCAGGCATGATAGTGGGCAAACGTAGGCATATCTATACTAATCTTTTAAGTGGGGCGTGAAAACGCATTAAATGAGGCCGTCAAGCTGAGGGCCACCATTGTAGTACTATCGGTGTTTGCAATGGTGACCTCCGATCCTGAGATTTCACCGTTAGCTTACCATCAGGCGAGGTGAAGTAATGTTGACATGTCCAATATAAAAGTCCAGTTTGTTTGGTTGAACGCGGTAACCCAGGAACTACTGGTTCGAATTGAAAAAATCTTGACATGATCTTGAATTGGAGCCACGGAGGCGAAGTATGCCACGGGCGAAGTCGCAGAGAACAGCTTGTCAATAATACACTGTGCTGCTACTGTAAATGTCTTAACAGAGAAACGTTTAACCCGACCGGGGAGTCAAATAAAGGACATCAGTCACATAATTGATTACCGCTGCGTTACTGACTTAAGTAGAGACAGTACCTACATCATTTATGTGTGAAAGTATTTTCTATTCGCAATAAAATAAAATGATAAGCAATTTTGTCTTCGAATGTACAGTACATAACACACTTATAACCCCAGAGGAGTAAAAAAATAAACAGTTTATAACGGTGTGTGACAGAAAACTTTAAACTCCGTAACCTTTGTGCCGCATATTCTGTTTTTCACAGTGAGTGAATATTAAGGTTGTGTTTTTAATCATTATCTACGGCATATATTTATCTAACAGTACCGTACAATTTACCTACATTGTTCGAATTTGGTTGTAGGCCAAGAGCTCGTCAGCGCTTAATCGTAGAGTTTTTTTGTTCTTCTCCTTAGTCACAAGTCAAAGTCAAAATCTTTAGGATGTTAAATCCTATTTGTAGGTCATTTATATTTCACCATAATTACAAATTGTTTGGCAATGGATGACGTGTTTCTAATAGTTTGGAAACTAAAAATAACACTTCATACTACGATGTGTTTTGGATATATTAACTTTTTTTTTTTGTTTTGGTTTTTTTATTTTATACACCTTTTCCATGAAAGTACCTAACCACGATTGGAGGTCTATACTTACTATGATTTTTTCTTTCCAATTGATAAATCTTATTATCTATTATATCACTTTCTTGTTTTGAATTTTAGCGTCAGTAGCTTAGTGGATAAAGAGTCAGCCTTACGATCGAGAGACCCCGGGTTTGAATCCTGACCATGCTATATTAACGTGAACCCAATCCCAACACAAGCAATTTAGCTTAGCTGAAGGGGTTAACGGAAATATACTACCAATTTAGATTACAAATTAATGAAATCTAATAAAATTTATTTATTACTTGTTACAGGTAAGAAAAACCCGGATTCTGAATCGATAAATCAAAATTGAGTCCCACCGCAACATTTGACTCTTGGGTATGTTATAGTTTTTTGGATTTTTTGTTTTGCTATAATATAAATATTAAATAATAAATGTTGATATTAAGTTTTAAATATATTTATTTTTAAGAAATTATTAATTTAAGAGCATAGGAGCCAGTTGAAAACCAGCATCGGATGCTAGTTATTAGCCGGTAATGTTGAACTGAGTTTCAGTTCAGTGCTGCAGTAAGTTACTGTTTTTGTCTATTGTTTTTGTACCTTTTTTTGCTTTTTGAAGTGAAAATTGAACTCGCGACCGTATCATAAATATTACCTAACAATTTAAAAACGCCAATGTTCAAGTATTCACTTCTATCGGCACTCCTGGAGTTATACATTTTTTATACAAATATACATAAATACATAAAGAGCCTCTTTCACATTGGGGTAGGCAGAAACTACATCTTAACAAACAAAAATCCGCCTTTAAACTATGACTTTCATAGTTCTACGTTGACTAGCTCTTGGACTATTTTGTCGATTGTAATTACCGAATACCGCTGCGGCTGTCTGTATCACACTCTATTTTCGTTTTCATAATTAAAACTGAAAGTGAATGTTTTAAGTTCTGTATTTAATTATTTTCATTGTTTAACTTTTTAATCGGTTAAAAGAGCGGGTTCTAAATTTAAATGTTAAGTTTTTTATGCGTTACGGCACCATCTTGGGCATTCATTAATGAATTTTTATGTCTTTTCTATTTGTTTAACTTTTACTTTAAAGGTCTTTGTAAGTGGTAAATGTATTTGGAATAGACTACTTGACTAACATTTTTTTCAAATTAATTTCGATAGAAACACAGTAGGTAACACAGATGTCGAAATTTATTTTTATAACTTACCTTATAATCTCATGTCTGTGTGTTTGACATTCAATAACAGACTATTTTTTATCATTCTGTTAGTGCCTACCTATTCTTTATTTGCACCAAATCAAAATTTACCAAGTATCTGTGTTCCAAGTTTCATCAACTACCTACAGTTGAAAATACAAATCAGTAAGCGAGTACAGACAGACAGTTTGACATAATGAAAAGCAAACTTGATCACTTCTGAAACAACATTTTCAATATGTTCCGCTCGTAGGTCAATGAACTCGTATCGTAGAAGTACTGACAGATTTATCTTTTGTATTAATATTATGTTTGACACTTTTGACAGTTACAAAGTGAGAATGAAAAGAGATTTATCATGAATGTCTTCAAAATTATATTATAGGTAACTACTTCAAGGTTGTGTTTCAAGGATTTTTTTTCAGCGTAACACTAGGCTTTGGCGCCGGATTTCCTCCTGGGGTTAGTAGGTCAGATGGCAGTCACTTCCATAAAAGCCATACAAGCCAAAACAAAAAAGAAAAAGAAGTAGGCGAACACTATGCAACCCGGAACAGGGTTAAGATACAACTATTTATTTTAGTACCGCAGTCGCTCCCGTGAGAACCAAATTATGGAAAGGATTGGTAGGAGCGAGCTTGCATGAAAAGTTAAATCACAGTAGAGAAAGCTCGGGAAGTGTGCAAATAGGTACAGTAGTAGATGGCAAACTGTTGTATCTGCCTACCCCTGAGAGAAAAGGCGTGAGGGTATGTAAGTATGGAGAGTGAAAATATAAGCTTTGGATGCAACTGGTATAGGCACTCGGATGAAAAAGAGATTGGCAATGGATACACAAAAAGTAGAATTTTTAAACAAGTTTAAAACATGAATATGGAAAGGTTTCCTCTAGTTTTGCAACACTAAGAATATTGTGTATTATATTTCGTAACTGTCCAGTGTATATAATATTTGGTTTCGTTACGGTAATCAAACAATTTTATAATCAAAACAGAAAGGAGATCACAACTGGACTGCTCCACAGACTATACTAAAGTTCATTGACATTGGCAGTAGACAAAAAACGCGCAGTGAGCAGTGCGTGACATTATGCCCAGTAAGGGAACGTTTCCATATTGCATGACCCGTTCAGGGATGGGGTCTTCAAAATACCACGGTTGGTCACAGGGGAGAGGGAGGGGGATTTAAGATTTTGTCACATAGTCCTCTAGGGAAATTTCGCGCATGAAATTGCAAAGAAAAAAAATTGCTACGTGAAAATAAGGGGGGGTGGGGGAGGGGGTTTTGGCCCATACTAGATGATCACGAGGGATAGAGGTCAAAAACTAAAAAATGGGTCACGTAGTATGGAAACGTTCCTTAATGTCGGTTTTTTTTTTTTGCGCACACGTGTGTGTGCACTGCTGCTACGCCCCATTGCCCACGCGTTAATAAGTTTAAACTGTTTAAAATATCATATAAGACATACACGTGTGTCACGGTTGAATTGAGAATTAATTAACCGTAGTTGGTTTGTGGTAACGACGAGTTTTCAAGTTTTCGAGTTTATTTCAAGATTTTCGGGTTTAAAGTCAACTTCACCTGCAAAGCGTTTGAGGTCTCCCTTTTACAGCCGGGCTTTCCTCCTATAAAAGTCATATTAGGAAGAGAAAGTGTGGGAGAGCAAACCTCGGGTTCCAAAATGCATGCTTTGGCATCAACTGGATTTTGTATAGTGACGATGGTGGTCTGTTCTGTAGGTCTTAAAAAAGAAAACTTTCAAAATAGGTAACTGCGTATAAAGCTTTTTATTACCATTCTTGGGTATTCATAACTAAAAAGTTATTGTATGAAGATAATCGTTGGTAATTTGATGCCATCATTAACACACTACACTTGGTTACAAACATTCGCTGAGGCATTTATTATAATTAATAATAAAGCGAAACGTCTTCACCATATAGGTTACAAGTAATATAATTTTCTACGCCTGTGTTCGTATCCACACATATTAAAACGCCATTTTTTACATAATTATGCGGTGCGGCGAAAGTGATACGAATCAAGATGAGATAGAAATCTTATTATGCGAACTCCATGACACGTTGAGGTGTAACCTCTAATTTGTCCGTGTAACCCACTTTCGAGCGCGCTTTGTTTCCCGCGCAAGCGATTTGACGTACGTCACTTTGACAGCTTTTTTTTTCTTAAAAACATTGCGAAATGGCATTGATGAAAATTCGAATCGTTCGTGTTTTCGTATTTTAAATCACTGTTCTAGATTTTTTTAACTTTTTTTTTCGATGTGTGAATTATCACGAAGCCGTGCGCGACACGCTTCGCGACTTTAGTAGATAAATTGATGGAGACTGGTATTAATCACAGCTGATAAATCATTAAGATATCTTTTCACATACTTATTTGAAAGTTGACAGTCAAAATGCCTAAGTGAACAAGAATGTCTCCTTCTGGAGAGGAATATACCTATTCAGTCTCATGGCAGTTTACAACTAGGAAATTCTTAGTAGCAATCCGAGTACGCGGGACTAAAAAAAATATCGTCTGGGTGTGTCGTGGACACGGGTGTATATTTTATGCAAATACGTATTTATTATTATGAGGTACCTACACTAGGTTTTCGCTCGCGGCTTCGCCCGCAAGAATGTCAGTTATCGCCACCAAGCCTTTTTTTTTAAAGTGACTGACTTTGGGACTTTGGCTTAGCATTGACTTCAACCGAAAAACCTAACGTGTTTTTTTTCTCGGGTTGTCCCATAAAAACTTTGCCCTGCTTTTTCTTCTCTTTAGGGGTAAAATCTCGGAAAATCTTTTCTTATCGAATGTCTTCGTCGTACAAAGAACGCACCCTCCAAGTTTCAGGTCTCTACTATCAGCTGTTTCGGCTGTGTGTTGATCTGTCAGTCAGTCAGTCACTCAGGACGAAGCATTTTATGTGTATAGAAGATAAAAAAACTAAGATTACAGTTTGCTCTCCAACAAAGAAAAAATGAATAATTAGCAGTAAAGGTGTTAATAACCTCGTTGCAAAATGTACGGTTGTTAGCATCTGTATACTGACTAATCATTTACCTTTCTGTTTTTTGGAGACCCGCTTTTTGTTGAATAAATATCAGATCTTTTTATCCTACTATCTTCCTCCTACTAGTAATGTTGTAAACGCGATAGTATGGATTTGAATGAAATTTGGCATAACAAACATAACGTAAACTCACGCCTATATCCCCGATGGAGTAGGCAGAGGTGCTAGCACCCACATTTCGCCAGTTTATGTTTAGGTCCCAATGTAATAGGTGGCGAGCCTATTGCCATTAACCGGGCACTTATATACCTTCGAAAAGCATCGAAATTCATTGGTGTGTGCCATGGTGAACCTGGGATCGAACCCGAGACCTCGTCTCAGCAGTCCATTACCCAGACCACTAGGCTACCGCGGTTACATTTTTTGGCATAGAAATTTGGCATAGAGGTAGATTATTGTCTAGAATAGGATATAGGGTAATTTTTGGCTCGGGAATGTCCTATATAAAAAAAGTCCTTTAGGTAACTCAGCTGCTTGTAGCTTTAGCTGCAGCAAAAAGTGGTCTGGGTAATGGACTGCTGAGACGAAGTCTCGGGTTCGATACCACCCAGATTCACCATGGCACACAGCACTGACTTTTCGTTGCTTTTCGAAGTTATGTGTATACGCAGGTTTATAAGTGCCCGGTTAATGGCAATAGGCTCGCCACCTGTTACATTAGGACCTAAACATAAACTGGCGAAATGTGGGTGCTAGCACTTCTGCCTACCCCTTCGGGGATATAGGCATGAGTTTATGTTGTGTTATAAACTTTACTAATGTAATAACATCAATCATACAGCTGTCACAACCCACAACTATATCTATCGGTGATATATTAAGCGCATACATCGTGAGTTAGCAATGCAATAAGCAATTCAATGGCGCAACTCTGATATTGTACTGCTGGCAGTAGGTACTTACTTAAAGTATATTGTGTATCCGAATGAATAATCACTACATAGTATAAAACAAAGTCGCCTTTTCTGTCCCTATATCCCTATGTGCGCTTAAATCTTTAAAACTACGTAACGGATTTTGATGCGGTTTTTTCCAATAGATAGAGTGATTCAAGAGGAAGGTTTATATGTATAATACATGCATCATCATGTACTAAGGCTAATTTAGTATCAGCATTGCACCCGTGCGAAGCCGGGGCGGGTCGCTAGTATCTAATATAGCAATCCCATGAAAAAAGGCAATATAACCACAGAATACCTAATAGTACTACGTAATATAACGCCAAAACGAGTACATAAATATTTCTTGCAATGTAAAATATTATCAGTAGTTTAAGTATGAAATTGCATTCGAATAGTAAGCGTATACCATCCGTAATCGCAATCGCATTTTTCGTATTTTAATGAGAAAATATAAAAGTATATGTGTATGCACGTATGTATGCTCCATGAATTTTTTGTAATAGGCAATTATTTTTTATTAAAAAAAGCAACTACATTTTCCCCCACCTTTGAAGTAACGGTTGAATTTCAAATATTGACCGTCTACTACTTTATAGTCAGTTAATTGCCCTCAATTTCATACCCAAAGTGACGTCTAGCCATAAATAGTCCATCTCAAAACAATCACCACCATGACCCACTTCACAAGTATTGATGTCAATTAGGTATATCGCCTGTAGGTATATATATATACTATATGTTCGCCTGTCCCTCTGTGTGTGAAAACAAGTATAAGTATGAAAACAATTATGAAAATTGAAGAAGCGAAAGGAATATGCCAAGATCGTAGCAAGTGGAAAGATGTTGTCTCTGCTTATCCCAATGGGAAAAAGGCGTGATTTGTATGTATGAATGTGTGTATGTATGTCCCTCTGCACTCCACGGTGAGGCCGCCTGTTGCATAGTAGGTGGGGTTCCTGAACGAATTTCGTTTTTTAAGGTATACCCGGGTTTTTTCACAATAGGTATCCGTGACGGAAAACAATGTGGTTTTAGTCGGTTCGATTTCGAAATAAACACCTCATCGTTTAGACTTGGTTAGGGGTGTCATTAACCCGGCGCCAATGACGCTGGGTCATATTGACCCGAGGCAAATGTTAACTAACATTAATTCATTTTTGTGATGTTCTTAGTGTTTGAACGTTTGTGTAGCTGGAGATACGTTCCCCCTCTACCCGTTTCATCGATACGCTTAGTGCGACGCCGCGAGCGCTGGCAGATACACCTGCATCAAGTGAAAGCGGGTAATTATGACCCAGCGTCATCGCTGGCGTTGTTATTTCATGACTTAAGTTTATTTTGTTTCTAAGTGATAGATGTTAATTAAATTTGTTTGCTTCTAGGTTTTTAGAGAAAAAGGCATTGAATAATGATCCAGCAAGAATTGTGGCGTTTTTAGAAGAGTCTGATTCCGACAATGAAGACTTGGAAGCTGCTTCAGACGTGGATATTGACGACCATTTTTCTGAACGCTGAATAAAAGACTGATTTATTGTTATTTTTATGTTATATAACTTAATTAATATGCCCATTAGTACATAAGACTATTTATTCCTATTAAAGTATTGAATACTTCACCAAAAATTCAAAATATAAACATGTTATGTTTTGAAAGTTGATTTTGCATGTGATATTTAAAAAATTAATAAAAGTTTAATTTCTAGAACTTATTACAATTATTTTTATTTCACAACCTAAGAAAAGAATCACTTCTAATAAACAATCATTCAAATATGAAGGTGGCTTGCTGAATTTCCTGAAAAACTATCGATAAACTTCGGGTCAGTATGACCCGGCGTCATCGTACTAGTAATTATTTTCACGTCATTGGCACCGGGTTAAAAAGGTAGGTATTATGTTCGTATGTGTGCAAAATATATCAAAACTGCTTGAATATTAATAGTAACTACTTATTAACATTTGCAACTAGGCCTATTCATTATTATATTATATTCATTTATTATTGAACATTATACAATTTTACACATTTACATGTAGGTATATTTACGCCTATTTATCCACGAAGAAGTAGGCAAAGTTATTTCGGTTCTAAAGTTAGAACTCCTAACTCAAGCTATTTGCGTTAGTAGTTAACGAAGATACTAGCGGTTTAGTTACTAGACCATTATTATAAAAGAAAGAAAATAAACGGTAAAGTTGAAACTAAAAAAAATAATAAGTAACATATATTTTAATTACGGTAAAAATACGGTTCAAAAACAGTATTTATTTTGTGTTTTATAATCAAAGAAAAAAAAATTGTAGACCGATTCCGGTTCCGGTCCTTGAATGAATGTGCTTACATCAATAAAATTATAAAATATTTAAGGTGATGAACCAATTACTAAGTAGTGTGTTTAGGGGACCCCACCGAGATTTATGGAGCCCATACTAACCTTTACTTGCAAGCCAAGATCAAAACCAATACTCATGTTCGGTGTCTCTTTTCTTTGCCGCGCCATAAAGACCTGGCATTCTTTACCAGCTCATGTATTTCCTTCTTCCTACTAAGAGTCCCGGCTCCTTCAAGCGGGGCGTGAAAAAGCATCAAGTTGAGGGCCACCATTATGGCAACGTCGGTGTATGTAATAGGGACCCCCTTCCTGAGACTTTACCTTTAGATTACCATCAGGCGAGGTGAAGTCATATTGACGTAACTGATAGTCTTCGTGTTGCATTTAGTAACAATAGTTTCTATTTATATTGCTACGCGTGAGTGACATCTCTAGTGTTGCAAGCATTCATTGTTCATTGCAACTATTATTGCCAGCAGGGTACCCGTTTACAAAATTAACAGTTAAAAAAAATACACCGCGATTGAGTCAATATTACCACCCATATTCCGTAAAGAGCCATGCCGATTGCTCAAAATTTGCAATAATTCATTACAATAATGGCATAATATTATTAAAATAATAACACCAACCATAATAGGTACTTACCGTACACTTGCGAGTGTTACAAGACGCTAATTACATTAGTATGGACGAATCTGCCTTGACCTGTGCATAACGACACCTATACGATCACAAATGTACCATTTCAATTATGTATTAATTACTGCAATGATATAATAAAAAAGAGTTTGCAAATTTGACTAATCTTTTCGGTAAAAAACCAGTAAAAACTGTTAGTCATTACCATTTCAGCATGAGTCCCCATTGCATTCAAGGTTACAGCGGTAACCTACACAATTTAGTTGGAGTGGTCGAGTCCCTGGTAACTTTATGACCTAAGTACATAATGAAATGGTCGGTAGTTTATTGGTTAAATCGACTTTACCGGGTCCGAATCCTGAGCCAAAGAATTTATGGGTAAATGTATATTCTGCAAACTGCAATGCTATAATGTTCCATCACTTACAACTACTTACAGACTATTTCTATTAGGACTGACTATATTTTTATGCCTTTACTAGACCTAGACTATATTTTAGCTACTATAGCAGCAGCTGCCGTCTGAACTCTTAACCCCCTTTTTTCCGTGCGGAAATCCTCATGGATACTCACCCCGCGGCCAGCGGGGCAGGTTATGTCGGACTCTTACCGACTAAAACCGCACACCGTCTAGGGTCTTCTGACTACAGGGTGTAAGGTGCTCCATAGAGCATTTCCCTCGCACGCCGGCTTGACCCGGGCCATCTCCGGATTCGAGATGGCCCCCTCGGGAACTCTTAACACCTAGAGGAAAACTTGCGCAAGAGCATCATCCGTTGATCGATTAACAGTTAGCAGGTGAGGTTAGCTTATATAGATCTCGTAGTTTTGAATACATAGCGGGCAATATATTGTAGTTAACCTGACGTAGGTTTCGTTCAATATATGCGAAGCTCAATTGAACTTCACGGTACCCTTGACCTCGTGGCGGTCACCCACTCGCCGTCCGGTGACGCCTGCGCACTTTCTTCTCCATCGATCATTATTATACGTTCACTGCATTCAACTATTAGCCAGTACGTGATGTAATGAACGACCAAGGTGACGATCCATGCAATAAAGTTTTATAATACTGTATTCTCGAGGTTATTTTGTTTCAGTATTGAGTATTCAATTGATTTTGATGAAAAAATCGATATACTTTATTTGCTTCTACAGAAAAATCAACAGTCACATAGAGCCTGTCAAGTAGTCTTCAAATAAAATATTTGAATTTGAATTTGAATTCGTCTTTGTTTAAAAATAGCCCCTGATTAGACGGGGTCCATTAAGATCTTCCGGGCCCAAGCCAACTCAACCTGTAAGCCGGCACACCTGCAAGCCGGCACGCTTACAAGCTGATACACCCACTGAGTTTTTACGAAGATCTTCTTCTGGAGTTTAGGGGGCAGACGGCAGTCTTCTTTATAGAAAACGATACAACTAAATCAAAATAAAGGGTAGGCAAGCGGACTTATGGCTCCAAAATGGTAGCTTTAGATTCAACCAGGACAACCGCTAAAAGATTTCGTTGGATAACTTATAACATCAATTAACTTATTGAAACATACCTACAGTCTAAACATACTACCAAGGTCATTATATATAAAGACAGACAGACCTTCATTCCACCGGCATTGATGTCCACAAAATCGTTCACTAATAGAAAAAAATAACCTTACATCAATTATATAACGTATCTGTTATCCTATTATCCAAAATTTCATAACAAATACGTTAGGAAAACAATAATTGAATGCATAACAATTGTGTAAGGTATTCGTTCGACACTCACAAAGGACTGTCGTGAGCCTTATTGCGACACCAGGTCGTGATGGATACGTACAATATGGCTGCCTATAGTTCAAAAGTGAAGGTGAAATAAATGCCAGAGCTTCATGCTTCGCTCACGTATTTGTTGGCAATATAATAACTTTTTGACTTAGTTGTTTTTTTTAAGACGCGTCAAAGTGACTTTACCTGGCCTGATGTTAAGTTAAAGGTAAAGTCTCAGGACCGGGGTCACCACTACATACACCGATAGTGCTACAGTGGCGGCCCTCAGCTTGACGGCCTCATCAAATACTTTTTCACGCTCCGCTTAAAGGCCCCGGGACTATAGGAGGAAGGAAACACATGCGCTGGTAAAGAATTCCAAGTCTTTATGGTGCGGCAAATAAAAGAAGCAATTCAAGTTAGGCTTACGTTTGACCTGTATCTCTCTGATGCTAAATGACGATGTGGTCTACGATGAATCACGCTTGCCTAAAAGAAACACTCGTGATTTGAGACTTGTGATTTGCGGTAGGATGTTTATAAATTTAGGTACCTATCTTGTGATATTGAATGAAGTATATTTTGTTGCGATAAACGGTAACTGACAAAAGAACATACTACTCCTTACCGGCTAATATAGAATACAGCTTACTTAAATAATATCACCCGATCTTAAACGATGGTTCCTTACCGGTTGGTATAGCACGAGGCCCTTGCGTGCAGGGAATAACTCTACCACCTAAACTCACTAGAATTTTAAATTAATATGTACTTGAAAAAGCAAAGTTCTATAACATTCATAAGGTAAGTAGGTACCTATTTGTTAAGGTCTAGCGACTGTAGTCATGAACCAATCTAATTTCAACCTAAAACTATCTAACGTAAAACTCAATTTGATATGTCAGCTGGACCCTTTGAGGTTCATGTCTGCCTCGCTTTGTCGTGTTAACTCGACAAGCTTGCAAACTTTAGCATAATGCATAAGGTTGCGTTTCTAATAGACGGTTTCAATACTGTCCGGTTTTACGAGGTACCGGAGTGGACCGGTGCTATCCACCTCCGGTATTGTGGAAATAACTCCCATAGTATGTCTTCAGAGAGGCACTTGGCGAAGTGTTTCATGGCTCGTAATGAAATTAAGTTCAAAATTCAGTACCGGTCTAGTCTCAATCTCATGTTGATCTACTAAATATCAAAAAAGATGTTCTTTCGGTTACAAGAATACCTTTTATTGACATTTGGGAGATCGAAATAAGATCGAGACTAGTTTGAATATCATTCTTTTTTACGAGAATTAGCCCTCACACACTATGCTGTTGAGCTCGGACCGGGTTTGCCAGGTTAGCTCCGGCGAGAAACCGTCTAGTGGAAACGTTCCCTAATGCTCAGTGATTATAATGCTTCGCACGTATACGTATTCGCATATTGTCGCCCATTGTTAGTGGTACTGGAAGTATTGAAATGCGGCTTGAAAGCACCGCCATCATGATTATTACGCGAACAGCTTTTTTAAGTAAGTTCACAATGGTATTCAAGAATCAAGAAGAGGAAAGAATTTTAAAACCAAAATGAAACCGAAATGTCTTCTTTTTTTTGTCGGTTAAGTTTACTAAAACCTCCAGATTGTAGAAACTACTACCTAAACTACTAACTAACTAAAAAACCGCATCATAATCGGTTCAACCAAACGCGAGTAATCAAATTTAGTGAATGAGACCGCACCTTACCTGCAAGTGTTTGCAATGACTGTAAAAAAAAAGACGTGGCTCTGGCGCAGGTTTTTCAGTAGGGTTTAGAGGATGGGGAGTCAGACGACAGTCGCTCTCGTAAAAGTCAGCTGAATCGAATAAACAGGGGAGTATGATATTGAACCTCATACTTTAAAGGGCAAGTTTTTGATGCAACCGGGATTGCTGCTTCGGGCTGCTTGGATGGAGAAGAAGTTAGGTACAGAAGGACTTCACCTTAGCTTACCATCAGGCGAAGTGCAATCTGACGGATTATATACCTATATAAAAAAATATGACATGTTGTAGGACGTCTGGCAGGTGTGATAAATGCAAATTCGGTTTATATTAATAAGTAGATAGAAATATTTTTTTAAAACCAGCACCAGCCATAATAAAACAGCATTCCAATAGTTATCAATAGTAAAATATGTAGATATTAGTTTTATTTTGATAATATTTAAATTAATAATTACTAAACGTTTTACGATGTCCTATTAAAGGAGATTTAAATATTTAAATTTAATTTTGATTTTGAGAGCTTCATTGATATAAATTTAGACTATAAGATCATTGAATCTATAGGTAATATCATAAAATTGAAAAATAGAGTTGTGTCTGTAAATTTGGAGAATTATTATGTTCAACAGAATACTTAGGTTATGATTTTCTTTTGATCGGAAAAGTGATAATCCAGGACGGGACTTGAAGTTGTGACCAGTCCCTTCCAGAGGGAATGCTCTGACCAACTGGGTCCAGGTAGCTCAGTAAAATTTCATTGAATACTTAGGTAATGTTACATGAACGGTTCTGAACATATCTGTTTGTTTGCGATGGATCCAAAAACTATTGAACGGATTTTGATGCGGTTTTTTGTTTGAAAGGTCTTGATCAGACTTAATTTTTTATACCACGTAGGTGGCAGACAAGCACACGGCCCACCTGATGGAAAGCGGTCACCGTGGCCTATGGACGTGTGCAACACTAGAGGTGTCACACACGCGCTGCCTACCCTGAAGGGAAGGGGGGAGGGCTAGGAAGGGGTGGGGAGTCTAGGAAGGGGTGGGAGGAGGGGTACAGTGAGCTATGGCTACCCTACTTACCGGCGGGAACACAACACGATGGTTATTATGGCCGCGGTGTTCTGTAGGGCGGAGGTACTACTAGTCTAGAGGTAGTCGGTAGTAGACAGAAAACGGGTGGAGCCGCGGACACAGACTAGTATAATAACAATATTTATGACAAGATGAATCAGATGTTAACGGTATCACTATAGTAACGTGTTACGTAGGTATGTGTTTAGGCCTAGGGCCTAACTAAGGATAAACAGTGCGTAAAGTTTTGAGTCACAACTTCCGTTTTAAAATGACAATAATATTAAATGTAACCTTCCTCCGGCCTCCTTATCTCTTGAAACGTAAGTAAAGGTATTATAACATAGTGTTTGGAAATGAATATGTATGATCCAGGGCTCAGAGATTACAACGAGAGCAAACAGACAGACGATAAGATTTCGACACGATAGTAGGTAATAGGTACTCAATGTTGTTCAAACACGCGACAATTTTAGGAACGGCATTTGTTGGAATATTTCTTTCTGTAGGCTTATCGTGACGGTGATGCAGTGGTCCTGAGGCCCTTTGAGGTAGGTACCTTTAGCTTACCATCAGGCGAGGTGAAGTCATGTTGACGTGTCCATTTAAAATAAAAAGTCTTTATTAATCTTTTTTTTAAATGGACATCATCATTATTCACCGGTTCAGTGTAGGAGTAGTGTGCTATGAATGCCCTAATGATGATCCAACATTTTGCATTTATTGCTATTATTTTTATTCGTTGCATAGATACTAGATTAGTACACGTGTCAAAAATAATTTCAGATAAACCTACATCAGCTAAATTGAACCGATGACTTTATCAACATAATCTCAAGTGGTAAAATGCTAAAATGTGAATATCATGCACTACTCACGCTCCATGTGTAATGTAGAAGACCCGATAGACTTTTTTTTAATCGGTCACGACAATATAACTTCACCTCGCCTGATGGTAAGCTAAAGATCTCAGGACCCCCCATTACATTCACCGACAGTGCCATAATATTGGCCCTCAAGAACGACCTCATCAAATGCTTTTTCACGCCCCGCTTAAAGGACCCGGGATTGTAGAAGGAAGGAAACATGTAAGCTGGTAAAGAAAGAATACCCAATGTTAATCTAAAGAACATCCGATTCGCATCACATCATAAAAGTTATGAGCATTGCTCTTTAAAACCGTTTACTATGAAGCCTATAATAGTAAGGTCAACATATACCTACAAGACATTCAACACGGAACTGGTCTATCACACATCTATACTGCAGGTCATCGCAAAGCTCGCTCGACCGTCACGTCGCATAAGGAAACAGTCTAATAATGCCTGCATTACTTTCACCATCAATACCTGCTAATTTTGAAGTAAATGTTATGTACTGGTTAGAAAGTGACTAGGCAATTATCTGCCTAGAATTTTAGGTTTTCTAGAAGATGCTAGCGTTGCAGGGAGTGTTGTTGGTTTATAACGTCTTGGGTGCGGGCCGGGACTTCCACCCGGGCAACGGAGGCGAGCAGCGCTTCCCACTCGCCACGGGAGACGCTGCTGCCTGCGGCAAATTCGGCTAGGTTGGTAGAGGTTCTTCATGTGTCCCTCTGACCAACAGAGGGCACAATGGGGAGCAGGCGGGGGGTGGTCTGATTCTTCACGCGCCGGCTATTGGGTGACAAGACGGTCGCTTGTCACCCTACACCCCACCGTCAGCGAGGTGGAGCGCTGCTCGCCCCACTTCGCTTTTTCAGACGTCGGCGTCTTAAAACCCTAAATGACATTGGGTGCGTGGGCTGGAACCTCCACGTAGTGCAGGCGCCAGAGGCAACAGCGCGTCCCACTCGCAGGGGAGACCCTGAAGCCTGCGGCTAACTATGGCCGAGGTATGGAGTTGCTTGGAGGCTCTCCGCGTGTCCAATTTTATAATAGGACTAGCCTCCACCCGTTTTCTAACTATATCAGAATCTCCCGTTCTACTCAATCGATTGAGATCAAATATGCGTAAAATTCTAAGTCTGACCATAACCTTTCAAACAACAAACATCGTACTTATCAAAATCCGTTCAGTAGTTTTTGCTCCATCGTGCACAAACAGACAAGAATTCCAAAAAAATATATTTTCGTTTTCAGAATTATTCATGTAACACAACCCAAAGTATTTTTTTATAACTCTGATGTACAGACACATCCACTTTACAATTTTATGATGGTATAGATAGATGATGGATAGATGTTTGCTGTTTTATACGAAAAATACTTTATTTTATTTTGTATGTATGTATGACACTCACGACTATGAAATAAATGAGTTCTTAATTACTGTCTGTGGATGTGCTCTGAATGTTGCTTATTATCTTGTGACATCACGTTGTTTAATCACCAAACAGTTCTTCTGTTCGCCTATCTGTGCAAGATATGTTGACACCAGAAATAATATAATGATATTGTATCATTATTAATGGAAGAATTTCATCATTTCATTTAATGAAACAAGGACATGATAATATTTTTTTACGTTTCTATTTTTTTATATTTAGTCCACCAGATTGACTGCACCCCGCCTGATGGTAAGCTGATGTGCAGTCCTAAGAGTAGTGGTCACCAGTCCCAAGGGATGCCCCTAGAATGGTGACCTCTACCCAGACGGCCTTGACAGATGCTTTTTCACACCCCGCTTAAAAAACCCGGGACTATAAGTGGAAGGGAACACGTAAACTTTTTACCATATATCTAAAGATCTGTTTCTTTTGTGTGCAGGGCCGGCGCCATGTTGCAGCAAATCCTGCGCGACATGTGGGTGGACCCCGAGATCCTGGCGGAGCTGGACGAGACGCAGAAACAGACACTCTTCTGCAAGATGAGAGAGGAACAGGTAATTTTCTATAGTTTTAATGGGAAGCTATAGCGAAGAAAGAGCCGATAAGAGTTCCGCACTTGTGACACCCTTGGTGTTGCACACGTTCATAGACCACGGTGACCACTTTCCATCAGGTGGGCCGTGTTCTTGCCTACCACATACGTAGTATAAAAAAATATCACAAAAAATATCTGTATGCCTGTCTGTCAAGACTAGAAAGTTAGGTTCTGTAACAATAAAAACGATCAATATTGGCATAGAATTTCACAAAACCTTTGCTCATGATAATATAACGAATACGTTAAAAGCAAGTAGGTAATGGCCTCTCAAGGCTGCCGATTTGATATGCAGATTGTCCAACCATAAACCGAACGGCCAAGTGTAAAGACACATCGGATATCGTAAATGGCTTTCGTTACGGTCGCAGCCGGTTCCGTGTGGCAAGTCACGTGTGACTCGCTACAGAATTACATGTCGTCTTGGTGGAACTCGACGGGGTTCTACCGCCGTCATATCCTAGCCTACTGTACAATGTACTACTTGCCTATGCTCACGGCTCCGTCCGCGTGGACGGCGGTTTTCACGATTTTGACTATATTTGCGGGTTTACTTAACCGATTGTGATCAAAAATGCGTAAGATTTAAGTGTGACCAAGAACTTAAAAAACCGCATCAAAATCCATTCAGGCCCCGTAGACAAGTGTCAGTGTATTCCGTAGCGTAAATCGCTACGGAATAGAAACGATGAGGTCGACCAATCACATCCAAGCTCGTCGCCGGCGTAGGTGCGATGCGCGTGCCGCGGCGGAATCACGAGTTGGAGTGTGATTGGTCGACCTAATCTATTCTATTCGATACGATCCGATAGCGATTTATACTTTTGCCACTTGGCTACGGGCACTGTAGTGTTTTCGCCCATCGCGGACAACCTGATGAATAGACAGACAATTTATTCCAAGAAACATAATTCAGAATTTACGAAGAAAGAATCTCTCTTCAACCGAGCGCCTGTCCCGGTAGCATTCAAAACGTGTACTTTGGAGCCTAGGGTTTGCCCGCCTATTCATTTTCATGTTTGGTTGGATCAGTTTTACCTAGAGCGACTGCTGTCTGACTGTGAGAGGAAAGCTCGCCTCGGTCGCGCATATAATAATTATGTGAGCAAGTGTGTTTGGCTTGCGCTCTAAAGATTGGTGGGGCCCAAGCCAAAAATATATTACTATAGTTTTAGTCCGTTTCCTCAGTTTTTCTATAGATAACCTCTTTGTACCCTCGATGATGTGGTATTCGGAAGTTTCTACTCGGAAGGAAAAAAATTGTCCTTTATTCGCTATAACCAATCGTGAGATAATTTAAGTACTTAATGCGTTTATTATTTTAGCACGCGCGGTTGTAATAACTCAGCACTTATAAGGTGGCTTAGCTATGCACTAGATCCATAATTAACATCTACTATGATTAGTCACGATTTCTTGGAGGGTAAGGTCTCAGACCTGGCAACCCGGTAATGGTATGTCAATCATATCGAGGGCATTTTATGAAAAGACTGAGGCATGATACACCGTTTCATCTCTATCTGTCTCTCGAAGCATCCCTCTAGAGTGCTACTCCCAGCCCAGCTGGATTTGCTACTGGCAGCAGCGTCTTGCGTGGCGAGTGGGAGGCGCTGCTCGCCTCCGATGCCCGGGTGCATCGAGTGGAGGTTCCGGCTCGCACCTCGGAGATTGATTCTGGGTCAGCCGAGGCACGAGGGAAATGCCTCTTTGGTAACCTTGGGGATTCGAGACGGCTTGCTGTTTTAGTCAGTCCGAGTTCGACAGAACCACCTCCGATGGCCAACGGGGGCACTTTCAGCAGTTTGGCGATGTCACTGGTGTTGCAAGCATAACAGGCACCGGTAACCGGCTTTGTGATGATTGCCAAATTGAATTAAAAATTACGAAGAAAGTTTTATAGCAACTGGTCATTCTTCAAAGCAAGCCAGTTTTTTTACGTATCTTTACTATTAATATTTATAAAGCTTAACAGTTTGTTTGTTTAAATGGTATAATCTCAGGAACTACCGATTAAACCAAAAAAAAATATTTTTTGTTTTAGATAGCCTATTTATCGAGGAAGGTTATAATGCTAAATATCATCACGCTACTACCCAGGAGACCGTAGCAGTGATCACAAATGTCTACAAATCGGGCGAATTTCCCTACACTAGAGTTAATAAATCACGGGTGTGTATAGGTCGAAGTATGCTACGGGCGAAGCAATGAGACACAACTAGTGATGTTTTATTTTGACAGGTAACTGTCTATAATGACTTGTACTAGTAAACTCTTTATATGATTACTATAATTGGACTTTCTATTTGGAGATCCCTGGCGATCATGATACGTAATACCTCCGTTTTTTTGGGTATATGTTTTTCTGCTAATCATTTTGTATCTTATGTGTCACGCATCATTAATTTGGGCAGGTCATTGATGCAAAATTATTTTTAGAGAAATCTTTGTGTAATTATCCACTAGACACGTCTTTTTTATATTCGATAGGCCCGCGTTTGACCACTATCACACCTGTTGCTCAACAATGTAGCATTCTTGCCTAGAACTCATTTATTTGACTTGAAGACTCCCAGGTTATAGCTTTCTGGAAACAAATACACTGTGTTACGGTTCTGGTTGAGGCGGGCATTAATTTCGAATTTGGAACGGGACGCAGATATTTGGATAAAATAAGTTAATGGATTTTGACACGTATCTTTGTCCACAAAGCGCATGTTTTTGTGTGACAGCTATTAAAACGTTAGTGGTCGGGTTGTGGTTTCAAATCGACACAATTTTTTTCCGTACAGCCAACCTAGTAATTTGTATAGTCACTACTAGCTGTTACCCGCGGCTCCGCCCGCGTGGATGTCGAAATCCGTTTCAAAAACTATCCTATCTCTCAAGTTGGATCGAACTGCACATGGTGTGCGAATTTTATTATAATCGGTTAAGTGGTTTAGGAGTCCATTGAGCACAAACATTGTGACACGAGATTTATATATATCACTATATATATAATAGACTGTAGGTACTGATTAGACCTAAGTCTGTTATAGTCATAGAACTCTTGATAAATGACGTACCTATGTAGATCTACATACCTACGTTATAGGAGTTCTGTGGTTGTAAATTTAATAGACACAAAGGCGCGGCGAATGGTATCGTTGTGTCTACATGATAAGCAATGTAATTTCCTTCCAATTTGTCAAGTCAAGATATCAACAAGGGCTTGGCCGAAACAGTAATAACGATGACTAGGTAGGTACATAAATATTGAATTGGGTACTTTAATACAGTTGAATATAACAATAAATTATGCGTTTCACTATGCTGAGCAGCAATTTGAAAGAGAATCGTATCTCCAAACGAAATGAATTGGGTACTTTTCTATTCTTAAACTCAAGAATAGACACGCCACACAATAGGCACTTTTATGATTCAGAAAACTGCCTTCATTAGTGCCTATAGCATCTAATTAAAAACAAAAACTCTTGTCTAAAACGTAGTTTAGTTTTAACCAGTCGGTTTAAAGCAAATTGTTCGAGTAATACACGAGTACCTAGACGTAATATGGCAAATTAGTCTAGCTGAACTTTCAATTTAGTCCAAGGTCATTTTTTGCACGCATCTGAATAGATATGTCGTGACGAAATTATAATATCTTATTATCTTTGTATTGTTTAATCACTTTTGTTTTAATAACAAGCAGATTTAGGTCTTTAATAAACTACTGTAGGTGTTTTTGAGGCTCCATTGAGACCTTCGGATCCCAAGCTATCTTCACCTGTAAACCGGTACACTTTTGATTTTTTGATCAACGGAAAAGTCTCTGGCGCAGGCTTTTCTCTTGGGGTTAAGAGCTCAGATGGTAGTTGCGACTATAAAAACCGTATAAGTCAAATCAAAAGCAGTAGATGGAATAAGCGGATTCCAGGTTCTGAGGTCAAAGCTTCAGATGCAAATAAGAACAACGCTAGATGATGACTACTGTGAAAATTTCATTCAGTTTATGATTTTTCTTCGACAGAAAAGCAAATCCTTTAACCAGGACAGGTGTGGACGCTCTTCTATTTATTTTCAAGATTTAGTTAATTTGGCTATTAGGGAGCCATTAACCTCACAGGTAAGCTTGCGCCAGGGCTTCGTCCGTCAATCAGGAGGTGTATCGGTTCGCAGGTGATTTAGACTTGAATTCTGAAGATCTTGATGTGGTCATCATTCACACATGATGTTAGGAATCTTCTAGAAATTCGTGCTAATTAAATATAGAACTTCAGTCTTATCATTCGAAATTTTACATTCCAGGTGCGTCGATGGCAGCTTTGGGACGAGAAGATTAGTAAAGAAGACGAAAGGCCCAAATGTCAGAAGAACGGCAGAAAGCAGGTGCAGTTTATGACTGGAGAGGATGGAGAACCGTGGGTATGTACACCTTTATATACACCTGCTTATTATCGCGCAGACTTTATTCCTTGGGTTGGATGGTCAGACAACGGTCGCTCCTGCAAAAGGCAGGATTTGTCGAATTGAGAGAAATAGCGGATCTTGGGTTCCTAAGTGGAAGCTTTGAATGCAACCAGGACTAAAGCTTTAATTGCGTTCTCAGAGGCGCTCATGAGTATATCCAGTGTACCTACATGTGTTTGGGGTATCCATCACACGTTAGTAGGTGTGTCGCTGACTATGGATTAACTCCACCGTGCCCCACTGTTGACCACACCATCACTTACCAACAGGTGAGATTGTGGTCAAACGCGAGTCTATTACCAATAATAACAAAAAAGACATTCCTACCGCATATCTACTAAAAACATCAAGTCGAGGTTCATGACTGAGCAACGTTCTACCTCTAGGATACCTAAGTAAGATAGTGCTCTGAATAATGTCGGTTATCCCTTTTTGTACCATCGTCATGCCGTATGTACAAGTATATAAAAATCGAATGTCAGCTTTGTTATCTGGTGAAAATGCTACAAAAAAAGAGCCTCTGGTCATCATCATTCTCTGAACCTTTTTCCCAACTCAGTTGGGGTCGGCTTTCCAGTCTAACTGTGATGCGGCTGAACTTCGATTCAAGCTCAAGCGAAGAGCCTCTGGTATCGTTAACAAAAAAAATTTTTGTATAAAAACGAATACATTTCATAAATTTATACAGTTTTTGATAAAAAGACAAAGATTTTAAATACTAATAGTAGGTCGTGACGTAAGCCTTGGCTAACGGCGGTAATAGTTTCATAAAACTTTATCATTCAGTTCAAAAGTAGCACAAGCTTCACAATATTCAAAGTGTTTATGAATTAATCCCGTTACAAAACGATATGATTGCAAATTTCATCGAGTCAGGTTGTATCCTTTTGCGTGAAAAAAAAATTAATGCGTGAAATTTCCATTCATTGTCACAAACTAGCAAAATACATGCTAAGATTATTTAAGAATGTTTGTTACTAACGCCATGCGATGCTTTGTAGGTACCTATAAAACAAAACAAAATAACGTTAACACATGTGAAAACAAGGGCTATAGTTGCTAAAGTTAAACATGAATAACAACATTTAGACAAATATCAACTGCCTCATGCTGCAGTCACATGAATAGCTATGATACTGCATCTTTACTCATGTGCTGCAGTTGCGATATGTCAGCATACATTAAAAAGGGAGCAACAAAGAGATTACCATAATGGCCGCAACAAGTACAATGATACTAATGGTAATATGATTTACATCCGCATTCACTAACTTATTGGCAGACCTTCAACGAGCGTTTAGTTCAGCTCCATGTTGAAGGTCCCTTATTGTTCGTCCGAATTTAACCTCTGAAACATACACGTTTAGTGTAAGAGCATTTTGACATACTGCATCATCAAATTCGATTCATCAGTTGATTTTGGATTGATATAATATATTGTTAGGCACACCGTGCACTGGTGGTTTTTAGTAAGTCGATAGTTTGATTGTTCTGGCAATTCGAATGTGGCGTGTACGTGTTACGCGATTTATAGTAATTCATCGTGAACTTGGATTTAAATCAAATATATTTTATGGTTGATATTTCTATATAATTAATGTTTTAAATTGAAGCAAATGTCATGGCTTTTGAGTAATTTGCTATTTAAGCAACCATATTGCACAAATTGTAGGCTGTACAGGATCTATTATCTTTATAATTGATACCTTTAACTAAGTATGTCGGCAATTTCCGTTGCTGTCTCTAAATTTAGAGCGATCTCGACCTCGGATTTTGTCATTTAAACAAAAATAGTTAGGTAGTTAATTCTAAGTATCGTAGTAATCTTTCCTTCAGGTCTCCTATCCAATATTTAGGATGTTCCATCGAAGTATCTTAGTTCTTTGTACACGATTTGTTGTGTTCGCAAATAGTTGCATATATTGTAACCCATTAATAACCCATTTTATGTTAAATGTTCAAGATAGTCTAATTGTACAAATAAGACAAATAAGTCCTTGTTCGTGGTAAAATCTCTTAGTTATTGTTTACGTTTAAATTATTAATTTTATGAATTTGAATTTCTAGGTTTGGGTGATGGGTGAACACATAAATGACAAATCCATTGAGACTATATTAGCGGAGGAGGCACGGGAGAAGGCAATTGCGCAAGCACGGGAGGAAGTGCAGCAGTTGAGGAAGTCAGTCGAGAAAGAACTTACGCATCTTATTGAGTACAAGCCGCTTGATGACTTGGAAGAGGTTCGTTAATGATTTTTTAATATTCGGTCCGTTAATTTGGTTGACAGTGCGAATCATATAGAAAAAAGATATACCTAATCAAAGTATATGGTATGGTATAAGACCAAATTAATGAGCTATTGCAAAAAGAACAGGTCAAAAGCACTCGAAACCGGCGGGCTTGCATGAAAGGCTTAATGACAGTAGAGGAAGCTCGTGAAGTATGTAAGGACGGAAGCAGATGGCGGGCTGCTGTTTCTGCCTACCCCGAAGGGAAAAAGGTGTGAGCATATATATGTGTGTATGTATGTTAGAATGAACAATTGGCAATGGAACACGTAAATATTTCTGAATCTACGTTTATTGTTTAGCAAAGACTACTGTGACTCAAATCGATATTCTGTTTACTTCCCATTGTAAGTGGGTAAACGAATTGAGTCAAGCGTACGATACTGTGTAAAATGAACAATGGTCATTCCGACAACTACAGGTGTGTGATGCTAAATATTTATATCCACCTAATGATAATAAAACTGAAGTCATGAATTCTGAAGAAAACACTCCTAAAATAACTACTATAGACCTAAATTTTAAACATGAAATTTAATTCTATAATGTTATTTTAGGCAGATGTTCGGGTACAGATTTAGATGTCAATCTAATATTACTAGTCAGCTTGAGATCTGATTATTCGCTTTATCAAAACCAGGAAGAAGTAAAACAAAAAGACATCAAGACACAAATCATTCTGCGCAAATAGTAACAACAAAATTCAACGTCATTCGGGTTCGAGATAACTTTACACTTTATTGTCTCCCCATAAGCACGGCTGGTGCAAAGCAATCAAAACTTACAGTGTTAATAATAAAATAATAACAGATGAATCAAGATAGAATCCATTAAAAATAACTTTATTAATGATTTTATAATCCAATTTCAGAAGTTTGATCTATCTCCCAAAACCATGGATCCTTTGGAAGACACGCTAGAGATCTACTGTACGGTGGACGAGCTGCGCCAGCGTATCCAAGAGTTAGAACCTGATGTAAAGCTTTCCGATAAAGAATTAGAAATAAGAGACGAACTCGCTGACAAGGCAGACTTTTGCAATGACACTTTGAAGTTGGACCTGAACAAAAATACTCTACATTTCAACTTTATTGAGGGAAAAAGAGATGTATTGCAGGTTAGTTATTAATGGTTATATGCAATTTTATATTTAGTAATAGATTCGTAGTAATAGTAACACTGTATGGCTAACGATTTTATTTAAAAGGTAATCTTTGACTCTCAAAAAACTGATTTATTATTGATTTTCAATTTGTGAGTATGTATAAGAATAGCGGTAATCTTCAGCATCCACTGCACTTATTGCAAATATCCTTTCACCATTTGAAAGGTACATTATCCCTGCTGGACATAATAGTATATTATTAGGCTAGCGTTAAAGAAACCAAATGATGAATCGAACCGAGGTTGCTAGTAAGTAACAAAAATATTTGTTTATTACAGGACATGGCTGTAAATAGTAGTGGAGATGGCGTAAGTGTATTAGTTGCGGCATGGGAACGACGCGTGGCTGCGGCACGAGCTGGAGATATACTGCGGGGGCTAAAGGCTAGAAGAGCCAGGGCTAACAGAATTGCTCAGCATAATGCACTATCGCACGATGCAACTTGGCGAGATCAAGGTAAGAACGATTATTGATTTTTAGTTCAGCGTTCAATACACACGCAATATAGTCTCGCTAAAGTTTGAGGTGCTTTCGCAAAGGATTTATTATTGCGATATGTTAAATTAAGCTTAGATATATGAAAAAAATGATATGAAGAATATCTGCACATTATTATGATAGTTATAATAGGTAATCCTATAGTGGAGTGCCACAAGGCATGAATCTGGGACCTACATAATATTGAATGATAATGGCCTTAGATATATTTATAATACGCTTATAAATTATTTACATACTCGTACATACATACATACATACAAATAACGCCTTTTTTGGGGAGGGCAGAGACAACATCTTGGCTTGGCTTACTCCTTTCGCTTCTTCAACTTTCATAGTTGTTTCTATACACGCACGCCGGTTACGAGTACTCTTGACCTGGCTTTTCTCAAAAACGTCCTGGATCTGTCTAGAATATGTAGAATAATTAAATATTATTATGCTCATTTTCAGAACGTAAAGCAAAAGAAGCAGAGGCTAGCATGCGTGAAATAGCGCGAGCTGCAAGAGAAGCACATCGACGTAGCGCTAATATTGTTGCACCAATCGATACTACACAGGGTATGCTTAATCTTTGCTTCCCTTAACAAATTGTAATTAAAACTATAAACCACTTAACATAACCATTACTTTTCAGCTGGCAAACCACCAAATAGAGAAGCTGTGGTGGAGTGGTTTCGGACACATGAACTTCCACGTGGCGCAGGACTGGATGAGGACTGCAAACCAGTGGAATGGTTCCATGGTATGTTTTTCTGAACAAATTTTCTACTGCCAGCATCCATCTTTGAAGTTCGTAAGCCAATTCATGTTTCTTGACGATTACTTTTACTAAAATTTAATGATTTGAAACAGCAAACGCGTTCTGAGACCTTATGGTTTTCTCAATAATGAAACCAAAAAATATCTAAAAAAAATAACACATTTCAACTCAAATTTCATTTATACATGGTTGGCCGCCACCATTTTTAATCGAAAAGGAGGTGATTCTCAATTCGACTGTATATTTTACATTTTTTTTATGTTTGTTACCTCAAAACTTCCGACTGGGTGAACCAATTTTTTGATGATTCTTTTTTTATTTGATAGCTGGCGCTTCCCGAATGGTACCCTTTTAATTTGGTCCGTTGAAATCGGTTTATTTTTGTAAGAATTTTTATGAAAAAGTCTCATCTTCAGCTCTTTGTCCGTGGTTTATACGTTTATCATAATTCATTCCGAATCATCTGGTTCCAGGTCTGATAAGCAGACTGGCGGCCGAGGCGATGCTGTCCGACCGCGCGCCGGGGAGCTTCCTGGTGCGCGTGTCGGAGCGCGTGTGGGGCTACGCGCTGACGTACCGCGGCGCCGCGCGCTGCAAGCACTACCTGCTGCAGGCCGCGCCCGCCTACCGCCTGCTGCCCACCGGCCTCGTCACACACCACACGCTCGGTAACTAACGTCATCATTCTCTGAACCTTTTTCCCAACTCAGTTGAAATCGGCTTTCCAGTCTAACAGTGATGCGGCTGAACTTCGATATTTTCCGTGAAGCGACTGCCATCTGACCTCCACAACCAATGGTCATTATGACCAATGGCGATATCGAAGTTCCAAGTTAGACTGGTTGGACTTTTGTGGGGTCCAACTACCCGTAACGACTGCCATAGATGTTTGTATGGCAACCGGGACCGACGGCTTAACGTGCTCTCCGAGGCACTAATAAACTTGCGATAAATACATACATAACTTCGAAAAGCATCGAAAAGTTATTGGTGTGTGCCATGGTGAACCTGGGATCGAACCTAAGACCTCGTCTCAGCAGTCCATTACCCAAACCACTAGGCTACCGCGGTTTGCGTTTGGTAAGTAACATGTCTGACAAACCGCCCCCTCTTTCTGTGAGCAAGTAATGCTCGAAAAAGAGGCGGTGGAACGGGTCCGCGAGAGACTTAGCACTCTTCCGGCCCGCCGAGCCCGCAACTTGCTTGTCATCACAGGATCTTAGATAAATTTCAAGTGTATAGTCATAAAAATAAGTCCTCAAATTGGGTTATAGCTCCGATTGAATGACTGATGAGAATTTTTATTCATTTTTTACATATACGTGCAGTAGGTATATATACTAAATTTTACCCAGTTATTCATCCTATTATCATTAACAACGCGATTAACTTAGAAATGGTCATCCAACCTGAAGTCAGATTGGCTGACCAGTTTCTTTAGTAGATTTCTTAACGTAAAGGTAGAAATATACATAGTACAGTACACATAGTCAACGTATCCTACATGTTTCATTTGGTCCAGCCATCCTGACAGACGCCCATACCCCAGTTGTGTCAAAATACCGTTAAATAAAAATAATATACATGCTCCTATAAATATAAACAATTAGTGTGATTCTCACTAAATATAAACTTATATATTTCCAGCTGATCTCATAAACTACCACAAGACAGTGCCGATCACGGAGACTGGCGGCGAGTTGCTGCTGACGGCCGTGGCGCCACCGTCCACGCCGGACATCTTGTGCGCGCCGCCATCTTGAATACACCAGTCACTTAGTATTAGAGGGATGTTTATTTAACTCGCTGTTACCGTTGTAAAGTCTTGTATTTAAATCCTTTCGATAGCAATAAACACAATTTGTTGATAGGTATCGAATGAGATGGTTTAGCTCAGTCCAAGTCCGATTTTAAGCAGAATTTAAATCTAAATAAGTCTAAATACCCTCATTATCAAGCATGAAATTTTACTGAATGTATTGTTAAGCAAACAGTTTTAGAAATTTAAAATTTCAATAAATTAAGGACAACTCCCAGGAGAAAGCTCCGAAGAAAAAAAAAACGAAGAAGCCCAAATTGCGCAAGTGAGAGTTACATGCTAATCAGCTGATGTCTCACTTGTACTGTACTTTTTGCTTGTATTTATTAATTAAAGAACCCTAACATGAGTTCTAAGCCTGATGGTGGCAACATGGTGTTCCACCCTTAGATATAGAAGCTAAAGACGAAGTTCCATTCCTTCAAATATACCAGTTATACAATACCAAATTTTATAAGGCGACTCTGCAGCTTTATATCAAACGGACAAAACAGATGTTTTATTTTTATTGTATTTTGTAAATATAATATTATGAAAATTTAACTAAAACCATAAGTTTTGTCCTTCAATTACTTTACAACGGTAACTAAATTGTAATTTTCTGCAAATGTCAGAATATTATTACGTGACGAAATTTATCGACTATCTCTTCGCAAACTATCACTCTGCCTGAATCTAGCACACGGAATATAAAAGTAAAAGAAAGTTTCCTTACACATTGTTATCGAAACTAGTATTACTAGCCACAAATTCGGTAAATTTCAGTAGATCTATTATAGATCTAATGATATCCGTTATGGATCTACCGAGATCCGTTATAGATCTAATGAGATCCGTTATACATCTAATGGAATGTTTTCTGCCCAATGGATCTAATTTTGATAGAGACAGAAATTCTTCAGTAGATAATTCCAACTTAGGATCTGGTTAACGGATCTAGCGAGAAAAGTACATCTTCTTTAGATCGGCGGATCTCTATAATTTTCTCGTTAACCAGATCCTGAGTTGGAATTATCTACTGAGGGATTTCTATCATACTAGATCTAATTATAGATCCAAGTAGAACGCATTAAGTTTTTATTGAATCTATAATGCTCAATTCTATCAGCACCTTAATACAAACGATTCTTTGCATAATATAAAATAAAACGCTACCCGCTGTATATACGCTTAAATCTTCTAAACTATGCAACGGATTTTGATGCGGTTTTCAGTATAAGAGATTTTTCTATGGAAGATTTATACGCGGTTTTTGTATGTTCCGTGTTCTAGCATATCCGTTATTATGCAATATTGGTGCTACATTACAACTTTATAATTAAGCTGATCTCGGTAGTTTGAAATTTCTTCTTATTATTTAATTATAAAATGCATTTCATTAGCAGTAAATATAATTCATATACAGAACAAAATTATAAGTTAATTGTCGCGTAGGCTAATGTGATATTTACCATTCCTTCAAACATATATTGCTTCAGTATTACCGCTTGTTAGGGGGATATGTTATAGCTTACGACTTATACAAAATGGGATGCCAAGACAATGATTTTTATTAAAAAGAGGGAGTTATGGTGCTGTTAAATTAGTGGATAAGGTGTCAGTTTTACAATCAAAAGGTTCCAATTTCGAATTCTGGACATCACGCTGGTGACGTAAACTCAGTCCTCAAAAGCAATTTAGCTTAACTGGAGAGGATATTGTTACATTAGTAATTTCTTTTACTAAAAAAATCTTGCGTATAGTCACTCAAAAGTGAAATAAATCAGTGCCAGTTGTACTACCAATAGTACAACTGGGACATATCAGTGCCAGTTGGACAATCAATGGTACTAGTGGGACGAATCAGTACCAGTTGTACCATTAATGGTACTTTTGGGACATATCAGTACCAGTTGTACCATCAATACTACTAGTGGGACATATCAGTGCCAGTTGTACCATCAATAGTACTTGCTGATGGTACAGGTGGTCAGGTACTCTACCTCTTTTTAATAGATCATTGGCTATAGGGCATTGAAATATAGTTTAAGGCTTTTAATAGCAGTAAATATGCAATTTAGCCTATTTTATATAAAACTGGGTTATTATGGATATATTTTGAGGTACATAAAAGTACGAACACGTAAGCTAAATATATCCCTTGTATAATCCGAATTCTGATAAATTAAGCCAAAGTTAAATTGAACCCAGAATCGGAGTCTCCATGTTACGTTTTAGCGATTTTGTATGCCATTTGTATCGTACATAGGTGACGTATACATCTATGATATTATTGTACTTAGTCATTAACTGCCAACTAGAATAATATTATATTATTATGTAAATTATATGACTTTCTTTTTATTTGATTCTTTTTAAACCACAGTACGTCAAGATAACTTTACCCCATTTGTGTGAAGCCTAAAGAATGGAATCCACTTTTATATAGGGTGGATTTTTTTTAAGCATAACCAGAAGAAAGTACCTACTCAAAATACTGAAAATACTAGATATAACAAAGTAAACATTTATTAATTTTAAAAGAAACCCTGCCCCCCAAACCCACAGTGAAAAACCTACGTCAGATCTTCATCCATCAATAAGTTAGCTTGCATGTCAGAGTGGCTTGAGCCCCTAGAATCTTAATAAGGCCTAGCCTTAACAATAAACGAATAAATTTTAAATTACGTGGTAGTAACAAAAAGCATTTATATTTTATAAAGTGTTTATTAATATCGCGTGTAATAAAATGTAATTTATATATATTGTCATTGTCGCCGCAAGTTCTCGCGAGAGCGCGGCTAAACACGTCAAAACAAAATCCTATCATCTAAAACCTTTGGCAAGTCTGTCCGTCACAATTCTGTACCTTTACACTTTTATTAAACAGAAATATTAATTTTGCAAAACACTTGTTTCAAACTAATACCATTTTTATTTTTAATATCGATATAACAATACGAAAACACTAGTATATATAATAATAATAAATAAGCAACATTTTATTAATAAGAATTTGGTAAATATTCTATTTTTTTAATAGGAAATTTTCGATAGGACTAGGCCCTTTCCCATTTGAAAATATCGAATCTTTACTAATCGTTATATCGATATCAGGTTTTTAGTTACATTTACAAAATTCCTAAATTACAACTAAAGGACACCATAAATTTTTATACATCTCACTTTTCACAGTAGTTCTACTCGGGCTGCACTACTACAGCGGAGTAGTCGTGTTGTTTGCGGCTTGTTGTGTAACATTGTGGAATGAATTTTTACTGGCGGTTACTGGTAGTGCGTACACCAGTAGCCGCGGTACAGTCACATGTACGGCAGGTTGGTAGGTGTCCGAGTACCTTGTGAAAGTTCAAATCCGCTACGCTGAAAGAAAAAGTGAAAATGTTTAATTAAATTTCAATAATGAACTTAGTTTAAATGCCGCCTGGACTACAATGTAGAATTTGCAAAAAGTCGAAATTGCAAATTCTTGAATTTGCAAAAATGTTGAGTCCCAAAATGTAAAATTTGTAAAATGTTGGATTTTTCATTCAGACTAAAATCCTGAATTTATAAAAAAGTTACTTTATCGAGAATATTCTACTAGTATTGTCACGAGTCAACATTATTTAGGATTCAACATTTTGCAAATTCAACAATTTACAATTTTGACATTTTGCAAACTCAACAATATAAGGACTAGATTGTTGCCCACAAATGCCAGTAATAACTATAAGAAAAGTCATCACAGCACTGGATACTATATATAATCTAGGGGAATTCGTTCCCAAGCTTAGATGAATTAAAAAGGGAAGATACGATATGCTTACAGATTTTATTAAAAAAAGTGGCTCGCACTTATCTACACACAAATACTCAGTCACACATCGTCGTGTCATTAATAAAAATGCGCAAAAGTAACATTATACATAATTTTTTAAGAGTGAACAAGAATTCAAATAATTTTAATGAACCAATAAAAACTTACAGTGCTATCCCAATTGTCGTACACTTTAGATACGGCCTGGTGTAACTGGTGAGGTTTCTTGACTTTTTTTACAGGATTGTTGCTTGCTGTAACGTTAGGTAACTATTAGTTAGTGATAATAGATTGATCAACATCATTATACTCTAAAAGTATTTGATGAATATAATTTCAAGTAAGCAAATTAAGTTTTACCCAGGAAGTGAGTATGCCAATGTATATCTCAAAGAAATTGTTGGCGTATACCTAAGAATTTACAGGTGCCAAGATTAGCCAAATCTGTAGGTGAGTGGACCAAAGTACAAGTTCTGGATGGAACCGGGACTAAAGATGCTAAGATGATGTGGAGATGTAAGTAGGTATGTAGATATGTAATTAGGTCTAACGAAAATCAATATTCTCTTACCTCCGGGTACATACGGTAAGGACAACTCCGGTGCAGTCTTCTTGTTGCCTTTCTTGGCGACGGCGCGACCACGCAGCAGTTCTTCGTCCATTACCAGCTTATTATTCACCCTGCAAAGTTTATTTGTACAAATAAAGTCATTCTTTCTTTCCTTTTAAGCTTTCTATAAGGTCGTTAGAAAAAAAAAATCCAATGCCAGTGCCTAAGCTAGTACTAAGCTACCGCTAGTAGCTTAGTGGTTATGGAGTCAGTGTTACGTTCGAGAAGTACCGGGTTCGAATCCCGGCCGTTACACTTTCGACGTGAACCTACTCTAATACAAGCAATAATTTAACTTAGCTGGTAGGGATAAGGGAAACACCAGTAATATTAATATTCTTTTGAAAAAAAAAGAAAAGAGAATATGAAAGTATGCACAAAATGAAAGAAAAAATGTATTACAAAACAACGTTCTGAAATCTCAGGTTTCAAAGGTACCTAATTGGGATTCAATCAAACCCAACCTCTCTCCCATCCCCCCCCTAACCCCTCCTCCAGGTCGGTAGCGTGAGTGTGACGCTTCTGTTGTTGCACACATCCGTAGGCCACGGTGACCGCTTTACATCAGGTGGGCTATGTGCTTGTCTGCCACCTAAGTTGTATAAATGGGGTGTTGACAAAATATTACACTTAATCGCACTCACTTTTTAATATACGGCGTTCTAGGATAAGTATTCACTGGAACGGGAAACGTCTGTAAATTAAAAAGTAAAAAATCATACATTTTATATTATTATAATCAGAGTGTCAATCCCGCTTACATCTAAAGCTTTGACTAAATATGGCTCTGGCTTATCTTGGTTTTTACGGGAGCGACTGCCGTGTCTACTGCTAACCCTGAAGGAAAGCCAGCACCATAGCCTCATTCGTCATCAGTAGGACACAAAAAATTTTGATAGGGCCTACTTTTATTTTCGCGTGGAAATCCTTACGTATACCACCCCCGTCGATAGCGGAGGCGACTATGCCAGAATCGAACCGACTAATGCCGCACGCTGTCTCGGGTCTTCTAGCCAGAGTGTAAAGGCATTTCCCTCGCACCATAGCTGACCCAAGCCGTCTTCGAATACGAGATCACCCCCTCGAGAGGCCGACCTTCATAGTCATCCTAAAAGAATATGAATTATGTATAACTAGCTGTGTTCCGCGGTTTCACTCGTGGCATACTTTGTCTACGTGGCAGGATAAAAAGTATCCTATATCCGTCTCCTGGTTCTAAGCTGCCTCTCTACCAATTTTCAGCCAAATAGATTCAGCCGTTCTTGAGTTATATGTAACTAACACGAGATATAATGTTTAGACTTACTTGAAAAGTATCATTGATAGCTCTAGAGAGAGTCCGTTGTGGATTGTGTCCACGCACCGTCGTCAGGGGGAGCGGGGCGCAGGGTGGGGGGACATGCTGCGGACAACGTCGAAGGCTTAAGTTGTGTATACTAATATAAGTGCCAAGGCCTACAACAGGCGCAGGCAACTCAGACGCCGGAGTTATTGAACGACCTCCTTCCTCCATGAGCGTAGGCCTAGGAGTGATAGGTAGATTTGCCAGTCACCCTAGCAGGAGACAGAGGCGCTGGTGCGTGGTTTGTGAGTTTAGTCGGTTCGATTCCGACGTAACCGCCTTAGCTGGCGACAGAGGTGCTATCCGGGGAAATTCCCGCAAAAATAAAAAGTACCTAGGTGCTAAGTGGATCAAATACGAATTGGACTTTTTTTATTATATTGGACACGTCAACATGACTTCACCTCACCTGATGGCTAGCTAAAGGTAAAGTCTCAGGATCGGGGGTCACCACTACATATACCGCTACAGTGGTGGCCCTTAGCCTCATCAAATGCTTTTTCACGTCCCGCTTAAAGGACCCGGGACTGTAGGAGGAAGGAAACACGTGAGCTGGTAAGGAATTGTGAAATAGATTATGTTTTCGTCGATTGGACTAAATGCAAAATGGACGAAGCGCTATGAAAGCTTCATTTGTGTTACCGGAACATCTCACC
This sequence comes from Lithosia quadra, assembly GCA_963576445.1. NCBI lineage: Eukaryota > Metazoa > Arthropoda > Insecta > Lepidoptera > Erebidae > Lithosia > Lithosia quadra. The sequence continues at coordinate 2,896,469 of OY754887.1, read as the reverse complement.
CCGTTCCTCTCCATACCTATTATCGCACTGACTTGGTCACTTCATGTTTGGCATGTTGTTGACAATACAAGGTCTTTTGGCATTTTTCTGACATTTTGTTTGAAATTGCTGCATCAAACGTCTACTAATAAATGAATCGAATATCAAATTACCTCCTGTGCTTCGTTTGTTGCGATGGCTGCTATCGACTGCGGCTTCTTAGGCTCAAGATGGCTCGTGTCCATTTGAGTTTCTGAATCTTTAATACGAAATATTATAATTAAATTGTACATTTACAGTAATTTAACTAATTACTTTCGATAAAGTGCCCTATGTCTTACCTAGAGTATCTATCAGGTAAGACAAAATATTATATTTATGGTTAAATGATTTTATCAAAACATTTTATCAAAACATCATAATATTGTGTGAATTTGCCTTCTGGACTATAAAATTGAATTAGCAAAATGTTAAATTCCCAAAAAAGGTGAATCTCAAAATGTTGAATTTGTAAAAAGTTGAATTTTACATGCGGACCACTATGTTGAATTTGTTAAAAGTTAATTTATTGAGAACTAGCTTCCGCCCGCGGCTTCGCCCGCGTGGAATTCGGTATTGCCACCAAGTCTATTTGAATGAAACGGCTCTCCACTTGACTTTCCACTCCACTGTTCACTCCACTATCCACTCCAAACTCCACTCCACTGTTCACTCCACTCTCCACACAACTCTCGACCTCCACTCTACTGTCCAATCCCGTCTCCCGACTCCACCCTACATTCCACTCTCCACTTCAATCTCCACTCCACTCCACTCTCCACTCCACTTTCCACTCCACTCTCCAGACCACTCCCCACTCCACTCTCCACACTACTCCCACTCCGCTCCACTCTCCACTCCACTGGTCTCCACTCGTCTAGCCAAAACCTTTCGGATAAAAAGTACTAAACGGATTTTAGTGAGGTTTTCTTGGTTAGACCTAAAATTTGGAGATATGACCAAAAGTTTTTTTTTTCCTTATTTATTGGTTTCACTTTACACCATCTTTACAGGGTTCACCTAAGGCGACAGTGTGAACATATATATCCCTTTATAACAGTACTTTTAGTTGTAATAATCGATATTTAAAAAAAAAGACTTGGTTATGTTGACCACAAATATCTATTTTTTTGCAATCCTTGTCTGTTTGTTCGTGATGGACACAAAAACTGCTGAACAAATTTTGATGTCGCCTTTTTATTAGAAAGGTCTTGGTTTTACATAAAATCTGCCGTATGTTTGATTGCATTTGGTTAAGTAGAACCGGGGATATGACCAAAAAACGATTACCAACCAATCGACTCCCACGGGCAGAGCCGCGGGTATTAGCTTGTATAAAAAGTAGCCTATATATTACTCCAGACTATAATCTATCTCTGTACCAAATTTCAACCCGATCTATTCAGCCGTTTTTACGTGAAAGAGTAACAAACATACATCCAGATATCCCGACTGATCAACTCCATGGGCGAAGCCGCGGGTATTAGCTTGTATAAAAATTAGCCTATAATAATGTTATTTCACACTACACTCTATCTCGGTACCAAATTTCAGCCAGATCCATTCAGCCGTTTTTACGTGAAATAGCAACAAAAATAATATTTGGACATCCCGACCGATCGACTTTGCGAGCGGAGCCGCGGTATTAGCTTGTATAAAAAGTAGCCTATATGTTATTCCAGACTATAATCTATCTCTGTACCAAATTTCAACCTGATCTATTCAGCCGTTTTTACGTGAAAGAGTAACAAACATACATCCAGATATCCCGACTGATCTACTCCGTGGGTCGACTGATCGACTCCGTGAGCGGAGTCGCGGGTATAAGCTTGTATAAAAAGTAGCCTATATGTTATTCCACACTTTAATCTATCTCGTTACCAAATTTCAGTCAGATCTATTCATCCGTTTTTACGTGAAAGAGTAACAAAGATATATCTAGAAATCCCGACCGATCGACTTTGCGAGCGGAGCCGCGGTATTAGCTTGTATAAAAAGTAGCCTATATGTTATTCCAGACTATAATCTATCTCTGTACCAAATTTTAGCCAGATCCATCAAGCCGTTTTTGTGTGGCAGAGTAACAAACATACATCCAGACATCCAGACATCCAGACATACATTCTTACAAACTTTCGCGTTTATAATATTAGTAGGATTACGTGAAAGAGTAACAAACATACATCCAGATATCCCGACTGATCAACTCCATGGGCGAAGCCGCGGGTATTAGCTTGTATAAAAATTAGCCTATAATAATGTTATTTCACACTACACTCTATCTCGGTACCAAATTTCAGCCAGATCCATTCAGCCGTTTTTACGTGAAATAGCAACAAAAATAATATTTGGACATCCCGACCGATCGACTTTGCGAGCGGAGCCGCGGTATTAGCTTGTATAAAAAGTAGCCTATATGTTATTCCAGACTATAATCTATCTCTGTACCAAATTTCAACCTGATCTATTCAGCCGTTTTTACGTGAAAGAGTAACAAACATACATCCAGATATCCCGACTGATCTACTCCGTGGGTCGACTGATCGACTCCGTGAGCGGAGTCGCGGGTATAAGCTTGTATAAAAAGTAGCCTATATGTTATTCCACACTTTAATCTATCTCGTTACCAAATTTCAGTCAGATCTATTCATCCGTTTTTACGTGAAAGAGTAACAAAGATATATCTAGAAATCCCGACCGATCGACTTTGCGAGCGGAGCCGCGGTATTAGCTTGTATAAAAAGTAGCCTATATGTTATTCCAGACTATAATCTATCTCTGTACCAAATTTTAGCCAGATCCATCAAGCCGTTTTTGTGTGGCAGAGTAACAAACATACATCCAGACATCCAGACATCCAGACATACATTCTTACAAACTTTCGCGTTTATAATATTAGTAGGATAGTAAGTACTGTCAGAACTCGACATTTTGGGACTCAACTTGTAACGAATACCTACAACATTGTGGGTCCTGCAAATTCAACTTTTTACAAATTCAACATTGTACGCTAGAAGGGAATAGGTAATTGTTGTGTTCGTTATTGTACCTACAAGTTTATACTGTGAAAAAATATTACTTCAACTTATTTATAAACAGCACTTACTGGGGGTGTAGTTATAGTCGATAAGTGATTCTCCAGCCAGGCTACCCGTTCGGGATCTGCTGTGATCCTGAAAATGCGAAAATATTTTGAGATGAGAAAGTATGGAAAATTTTCAGGATTCGATTCAACCTCATCTGTATACAGGTACATCACGGTGACCACTTCCCATCAGGTGGGCCGTGTGCTTGTCTGCCACCTGGGTAGTATAAAAAAACTCAGATCAACTCAATGGCTACCTTTCAGCCATCGAGTTGATCTGAGTTTTTTTTTATAAATCTCTTACCGGTATTATGTTCAAAGTCCATTGTTGTCGCGGTTTGCTGGTCATTCTTGCTGTGCTTTGGTGGGAAGGCGGTGCCTGTAAAAAATATGCCGGTAAATAATTCCAAGTCTTTATACTGCAGCAAAAAAAAAATTGCTGAACAGCTTGGTTCTCGCACCGTATGAGGTTGATGTTAGCACCGCCTAAAACCACACACGGTCTCAGGTCCTAAGAGGCCGGGGTGTAAGTTAACCCACACTAAGATATTTAAAGTTGCCCCTACAAAAAAGCACTATCCAGTATTTATGAAACCCCACTAAGACCTTTGGGGCTGAACCAACATCACCTGCTATCCTTTACATACCTACCTTACACCTTTTTTTTCCACGCGGAAATCCTCATGGATACCCACCCCGCGGCCAGCGGAGCAGGTTATGTCGGACTCTTATCGACTAAAACCGCAAGCCGTCTAGGGTCTTCTGACGCCAGGGTGTAAGGTGGTCCATAGAGCACCCCACACCCCGGCTTGACCCGGGCCATCTCCGGATTCGAGACGGCCACCTGCTGTCTAGTTAACCTGCTGATTGACGGACGAGGCTCTGCTGCAAGCATTCCCTTCAGTTTCTTTTTCTTTATCTAAGTTATGGAGTTATATGAACATTATAATACCTCAATGTCTTTGCCCAACTTTTTCCTTAGTTCAGCGTTAAAATTTTCCGCGAAACCATCAGCTATGAAATATCTGAAAGTAAAGAATATCAGTTTTATTTACATTAAGATCCACCGCCGAAGTTGTGTTCGTAATTTCGTTTTCATTTATCTCAAATATTTAGCTTTTGAAAATTTTATTTACAGTGTCAAGGATACGAGCTATGTCAGAGGCATACCTTTTCGGCGTCTGTAACTCGCCTTTTCTGTACAATTGTTTACCAAGTATTTGTCCACGCAATACAAATTGCGAGTCCTGGACGTGAGCAAAACGCAACCTTATGTTAGTAATAATAAGAGCGCATCAAGGGCATTTGCTAGACCTTTCATATTTTAAGGTTTTATTAACTAACTTGTGTCTGAGCAATGCCTGTGCTGATGGTCTCGCTCGTGGCTCAGTCCGCAGGCAGGCTGCTAAGAAATCCTTTGTCAGTCCATTCCCCGGTAGGGTAGCCCTGGTGGTCATAGCTCCACTTAAGGCTGCACCACCTGCTAACCGGGTGACAACTTGTTGATGTCTTGGTGCTAGTTTACCTGAAAATCGTAAATAATTCCATCAGCGTGATAAGGGAACGTAGTGGTATGGTTGACGATTTTGTAAGTAACTAAGATAGATGTAGGTGACTAGGTAAAGGTCAACCTAAGTTTACATCAGAGTGAGGACATTTTGGAAGAAAAGCCAAATTATGAATACAGATCCGGTGTGTGCACGTATGAAAACAATTTATGTAAGTAGAAAAACCGAGAAGCGTACCTATACCCGGTAGACAAATGTCACAGCGTAAATCGCTAAGGAAACGAATAGATTAGGTCGACCAATCACATCCAAGCTCATCGTCGGTGTACGCCGGTGGAATCACGAGCTGGAGTGTGATTGGTCAACCTAATCTATTTGTTTCCTTAGCGATTTAGACTTTTGACACTTGTCTACGGGCCCAGTATCAGTGGAAAGATGTCATCTCTATCTATCCCAATGGCAAAAACAGTAACGTTCTGTTTAATAGTTTATATCATACTTACACAATATTCCCAACTAAAGACTTCATTTTTTCATTAATTAGTTTTACTAATACCTACTTTTAGTCATTGATTTTCAGTATCGAGAAAGTCAGGGTGAATTGCTCCATACTACCAAATCCTTTCTTGAAAGTGACATAAGAGAGAGCGATGTATAGTTCTCACCAACAGTCTTAATAATGAGAGCTAGTTGATCGATGTCGGAGTCCCCAGGGAACAGGGGATCACCCGTGAGCATCTCCGCGAAGAGACACCCCATCGCCCAAATGTCCACCTCAGGACCGTACCTGGAAGTGAGTTATAATTGTTTAAAATATAAATATACAAAGGCCTTCAGGACTATAATGAGAATTTGCAAATTGTTAAAATAGCAAAATTTAGAATTTTCAAATTGTTGAATTTGCAAAAAGTTGCATTTTTTGGACTCACGATGTTGAATTTGCAAAATGTTGAATCGCTTAATGGCGAGTCCCGTGGATGCGAATTCTTTCACTACAATTGAATATTCTCGATAGCTTTTTACATATTCAACATTTTGCGAATTCCACATTTTATAAATTCAACATTTTGCAAATTCAATATTGAAGTCTTGAAGGCATACCTTCAAGACTTCTGTTAATAAAATGTATTGTTCTCGTGGTATGAGTATGCTTTTGTTTGCATACAATTCCCAGGTACAGCTAAAAATTTCAGGATTTGGGAAATGTGCCTACGATGGCAATAGGCTTATTGGGGTAATCCCTAAAGGATTCAACTCCCTTTAGTTTGGACGATGAGGTTGTTAGTAGGTATGTCGGACAACTGACCTATGTTCCGCAACGAGCAGTTCTGGTGCGCGGTACCATCTAGTGGCGACATATTCTGTGTACGGCTCTCCGGGAGCCGCCAGCGCTCGAGCAAACCCAAGGTCGCAGAGTTTCACTATACCATTGTTGGAGACTAATACGTTTTCAGGTTTCACATCTCGGTGAATTATCTGTAAATGAATAAATAAAAAATGTTCAAAGTAGGAATTAAGACACCATGATAGAAAGACAGGCACTTGCAATTTATACCCAAATATATTATGTTATTGGTGCACTTACTGAATTCTGATGGCAGTAATCAATTCCTTTGAAAAGCTGGTACAGATGTTTCTTCGCGGTGTCTTCTCCGAGTCCACCGGTCGACGCCTCCAGCTCGTCCAGTAGCGTGTGGTCCAAGTACTCAAACACCAGGTAAAACCGTCGCTTACGACGGAATACTTCTATCATATTCACTAAGTGGTCGTGTCGGAGTTTCTGTGAGAAAAAAATAAAAAAAACATGACTGCCCGGGCTAAAAATGAAACAAAAAGTTTCTTTTCAAATTTGAAATGGAATCGCACTGCAGGCTACTCTGTTGATTTTTAGGACAAGTCTGTTTAGGCATTTAGAAGTTGTAAGAAATATTTTGCTTAATTTTTAGGACGTCGTGTAAAATGTCATGTTCTGCTTATTATGTACCTACTTTAAGGAAGGTTTTAAAACAGCGATTAAATGAAGGAATATATGGGACCCTACCAAGAGCTTTGATATCAAATCCAACCTTACTTGCAAGCTAGTACACCAGCTGATTGACGGACGAGGCTCTAGCGTTGGTTTTCCTCTCGATGTTGACAGGCCAGACGGCAGTCACTCCCATAATAGCGGTACAACCTAAATTTAAAAGAGAAGAACCCTGGGTTCAAAGGTAGAAGCTTAGAATAAATATCACACACTAAGATGAATCATCATCATAGCACTGTAAGATAAAATGTGTTAAATTACTTTCGTCATCAACAATATAAAAAAAAAATCTTATCACCTTTAACATTCGTATTTCTCTAAGCGCCATCTTTCTGACGGCGGCATCTTCTTCAGTTTCCAAAAACTTTTTAATGGCGACGAGTTGACCCGTGTCCCGGCGTCGACATTTCAGTACAACTCCGTAGGATCCTTCACCCACCTTTAAGTACCGATGGTTCATCAATATCACTTTTGATATCTATACTAATATTATAAAGAGGAAAGATTTGTACCTATTTTTGTATGTTTGTAATGAATAGGCTCCGAAACTACTGGACCGATTTCAATAATTCTTTCACTTATAGAAAGCTACACTATCTGGGAGTAATATAGGCTATATATCATCACGCTACTACCAAAGGGAGCGGAGCAGTGAGCATTAATGTCAATAAATCCGGCAGATTTCCATACATCTTTACTAGCCGGCGGAGCCGCGGGCAACATCATCTATAATAATGCTAATGCTGTTCTATTAAGGTAAGCGTCCATATTATGTCCTGAGACTTTACCTTTAACTTACCACCAGGCCCTTATGTTTATGTATCTAATATAAAAAAATACTTCGATATTCTATTCCTATCTTATACAGTTCGTGAGAGTTTCAAAACATAACTGCGTAGCTGCACTGATCACGAACTATAATGTTGTAGCATCCTCAAAAGTTTCGCCAGCTCAGCCTGACACGGCCTGACACAGGCTATAATTTAAGCGACATTAATTTGGAACAAGAAATATTCGCGATTCTCGTACTGCTGGTTAAAATTATTACTAAGATTGAACATTACTAGGTAATACATATTCATGAGAACTAACTTTGTCGTAAACAAGTAATTAGATTTTTTGCTTATTATAATCTTTAAAAGTTCGTTTTTAAAAGGTAGAGTTATAATTGCAGTCGAAATTTTTAACCATCATAAGTAGGTACTTTTGACAAATTTTTAGTAAAAAATATTTTATGGCAGGCCACTATCGACTGTAATTTTATTATTGTCAAAAAGTATATTTGACCCAATGAGTGGAGCTGGTTAAAGTAGGTACCTAGTTTTGACTACCTCGAGAATTCGGCTCTGATAGATTGTGTAAAAAGAAACTAAACAAAGCAGTGAATGCATCATCATTTTAACGAGGGTTCCGAGGGTTTTTGAAGGTCTATCTAAGAAAGCTCTAATTTCCTACATTTTCAATTTTACACGAATTTGTAAAGTTGAACGGAATTTTCCTCTGACTACAATGTTGAATTTGCAAAATTTTGAAATCCAGACATCGACTCGCATGCAACATTTTGCAATTTTAATACTATTTATGTGGGTCCAGAAAATTCAGCAATTTAAAAATTCAACATTATGGTAGGTACTCAACATTTTGCAAATTCAACATTATGGCATTCAACATTTTGCTAATTTAACACAGAAGGAAAATATGTGGAGATACTAACCACAGCCAATTGCTCGTACTTATCCATACCACGGCTATTAGGCGTAGATGGGGAGAGCCTGGAACGGTCCATACTGAACGGCACACCCGAACAGTCCAGACATTTTCAACAATTTACTATTATAGACCTGCAACAAAAAGAAAATCAGTGTTGGTGATAGTCAGATTGTGCAGAAGTAAATACGTAACGATGAAATACATGGTGCGACGCCAAGCCCAGGCCAGGAATCGAATCTTTTATCTTTTCTTTTTTTTAAATATTTTATCTGTGCATCCCTTTCTTATGAATGTTTGTAACGCATGCCGTGTATGTTCCCATTAAGAAAGACTGTAGGTACATTCCTTTCTGAGAACGCGAAGTGTACGTGCATGCCAATATGTATAGTCCACTGTCGATTATGTCCATTACGCCACTGTCGGTATATGTAATGGGGACCCCTTTCCTGAGATTTTACCTTTAGCTTACCATCAGGTGAGGTGAAGTCATTTTGACATGACCGATATTATGAAAAAAAAGGTCCCGAACCCGGTACCTCTCGATCGTAAGGTTAACTCCTCAACTACTAAACTACCGATGTTTTGTATGATCCACTTGAAATCTGACATAATAATTACCTAAATATCCTTGGCACCAAGACCTCAACCAAAGGTAAAACTACCACTGTAATTAAAATAACTTTCAAAGACATTCTACTGGGAAATTATAAAGTACGCTATTGAATAATTGAAAGTGGCATACATGAAACGTTTCATTTGGTAGTAGTTGGTACTACTATTACTGAGGGATAGTTTCAGAATAATAATAGGTTGCGATGGTCCACTAAATGGTTTGTCGCTGTTAAGAAATTGATATGAATTGTGGTACAATTAAGAAGCTGAAGCAAAAATGATTTTAATAAAGAGGTAAGGGTCCGCATATGTGGCGAAAACATGAGAAATTGAGGGATGCATATAATAGTCATAAGATTAGGCAGCGCGCGCACTAATCACACTTGTGGCTAGGCATAGACAGACGAATAACACACATACCCGTACTTTATGCCTCTTGCCTCTCTTGTATAATTCAGGCCTCAGACGTTATGCTATTGTTGCTTATTAGGCTGTCTCTATGTATATATGTATAAATGTATTTGTCAAAGAAAATATATCTGTGTTTATTCGTATTGAAATGTAAAGTTATGCTTAACTTGTAAATATATTACAATTTATAGACGCATTTGACATTATAGTACTTAAAGCCGGATCCCCACTTGAGCAGCCGCGGGGCGAGCTGCCTCAATCTGAGCATGCCGCGCGCCGCGGAAACTTCATGCATCTCCACTTGAGCCACATTAATCAGCAACTCGGCAGCGTGCCTCAAGCCGAGCAAAAGCCCTCCGAAAAGAACCACAAAGTGCCGTCATCTTCTTTTTCACTTCCGTTACAGATATTCCTATTTTCTTACTTATAATTTTCCAGGAATCTTCCTTAAAGGCCTTATTATAATGATGCGGTGACGTCGGATCCCATAGAAGCCTGTGGCTTTGATATTCTTTAATTAACTCAATGCATTTATTATTGTCCATTTTGCCGCGAAGTGAGCGTACAACGTCCGTCTCCACTGTTCGCGTGGCTCACACTGAGGCGCCTTTGAGCACCGACGTTTACCGACACAAAATGGCTCGTCACGAGGCCGCCTCGTTTGGCTCAAGACGCGGCACGCCTCGACCCGCGGCAGCGTCTCCACTGGAGCTGCCGCGAGTTGAGGCGGCCGCTCGCCCCGCGGCTGCTCGAGTGGGGATCCGGCTTAATACATTTTGCAAATATTAGATAATATTCGATTATTTTTCTTAATTTTCGCTTAAGCTTTTAACTTGGAAGCTCATGGTGTATTGGTTATGTTCACACGAGTGGGTAAAGTTAGCTATACCTTGTATACATAATGAGTAAAAGAGAAGTTATTTTTTCTTTTTGAATCTATTCTTCTAGAAAAAAATTACATTCTTTGTGGAAACAAATTCAAATTTACTATTTCTTTTTTTTTTAATTCTTTACTGTACACTCAGAAAACAACTATAAACATTACAAATATAACTTAATGTACAAAGGCGAGCTTAACTTAACATTGAGTTTTCTCTCAGCAAACCTTTGGGGAAACATAAAGGACACAACAAATGGGTAAGCATGGTGTACAACCAGAGGAAAAATACTCACATACTTTATTATTATTTTTATTTTTATTATAGCGTACGTTATTATTATTATATTTATTTCTTTGTGGTTTTATATACAGTTAGCGTCAAAAGTTGATAATCATATCAGTTTCAGTGGGTACTAGTTATACGAAATATAAACATTTTAACATTAATATTTCTTACAACAATATTTAATATCTAATGAGAAGCACACATAGCCATGACAGGCCACTTAAACACATGGCATAACTAAAATTTATTACGAATCGGAAAAGCAAACCGTCTATTTTCCATGATGGCAGGATGTTTTCCATAGATATAATGCCGGAAATAATATAAAATATGGAAGCCTGTGGTGTATAAACGAAGATGAATGTTTGGCGTCAGTACCCTGAACGAAAATAGAGCACAATAAATTAGTGGAACGGCTTCGAACGAATAATGGCACGGAGAGAGGATTATCATATCAACAAACATCGCGTGCCTCACTGTGACACACGCCTACTGGGCATGACTGCGCACATGTTTCTGCTTTCCTAGTCATGACGACCTCTGTAGGGTTGCGAATATTTCGGAAAACTAGAGTATTCCTATTCCTAAAGCAATGATAGCTGAATGGGAAGAGGACTGTCAATACTGTGACCACGGTGACCGCTTCCCATCAGGTGGGCCGTGCGCTTGTCTGCCATCTAAGTGGTATAAAAAAATGGATAAGGACGCGGCCTCTACTCAGTTTGAATCCGACCGAACAGTACCAATGTGAATTTCACTTTGTGGAATTTATATATGTGCTAATCTCATGATTTACCATCTGCTGACGGTGAAGGAAAAATATCTTGAGGAAACCTACATATCCTAGAAGAAATTCTGAGGACATGTCTGATCCACCAACTCGCATTAAGCCGGTGTGTGTGGATTAGGTCTAAACCATCTCAGCTCTCTCGTTAGAGGACAGGAGACCCGTGCCCAGCAGTGGGACATAAATGGGTAGCTAATTATAGACTATTAAAGTATTCCACGCGGGCGCAGCAGCAGGTAACAGTTTATTGTTAAAGTTGCCCGCTTTATAAATACTACGAGTACTTATGTTATAACTAAGTAATTGTCACATTCTCTGTTACTTTGCCAGCGTGAAATACTGATCTCGTTTCTGAAATCCACAGGAACCCATTCACTCGAATAAAAAGTACGTGCTATTTCGGGCTATAATCTCAGAGTGAAATTTCATCTAGATATTCTAGATCATATCAGCCATCACCTGGCGTGACTGAGCTAAGTACCATTCATCCAAACTCACACATTTAAAGTGACCATCAATGCCATGCCTGGCTTAAGTGTGACCTACACGAAGTAAAAAAATATAATAAAAACTTGTAAAAGAAAAAATTGTCAATATCATTGAATAAATTATTTTAGTCCTTCATAGTCATTAAACATGTGATGTGTATCTCACGCAAACGGTATTTGTTTAATATAACTTTGAATTAAAAGCATTTACACGGTCGTAAAGCGACCCTGGCCGTGATTTGTATCGAAGTACAATATAATTTATTTTATGAAGGACTATTAAAATAGAGTATTAATTGTATGAATTACTGGAAATAATTCAAACAAAAACTCTATGGGGAGCGACTATAATTTCAAATTTTAGGCTCGGGAAAATTGTCGCAAAAAGGTATGACTGCAGTCCAGCTGCAACTCTCGCTGTGGACTATAGTCCCACCCTCATGGTCTAAGAGCCGGTGAAGATCGACCTTCACCCATCTGGTAACCAGATGTGATAAATTTTTTATCCAATGTTATTCATCTATTAACGTGCCTATGATGACTTACTTACCTATCAAAAAGTGCTCATGGCTATTTTTAATTTTTATGGCTCTTTTATGAGCGATTTTTTGCAGGCAAGCCTATTATCACGTAAGGAAAACTTACGCCAGAGTCTTATCCGCTAAGCAGGACGGTGTACCAGCTTGTAGATGAGGTTGGCTTAGTCCCTTGGTGGGCGCCAAACAACGCCTTGGTAACGACTGCCAATGAAAAACTATCCAACTGTCACTATATCGCGTGTCTCTCATCAACACAACATTGTCATTTAATTGAACAATTACGTCACTAGTCACGCTTTAATTGGCTGAAGCATTAGTGACATGAACCTCAAAACCGAAGGTTAAGGCCATGGGCCACACTAATGACTTCAGTACACTAGTTTAAATAAATTTACGTTCTATGGCACAACATTATGGTTTGTACAAACAGTTTACGTATATTTGAGGTCGTTGTGTAATTTCGGTAATAGTTTTATAATGGCTAAGGGTATTGACAAAGTTATTTTGGTTCTAGGTTTTATGGAGCCCACCAAGATTTTTAAAGCTAAGCTCAATGGCAAGTCGGAATATCTGCTGATTTAGAGAGACGAGAGACTGTAAGAAAGACGAGAGCTCAGAGACAGGTTGCCTGGAAGAAACTGCCCGCAGAGAAAAGATCACTTTGTACATTGTTTACGTAATTTATACATAAATAAGTAGTTTATTTATGTATTAAAAGTGTTTTTTTATGTATTGTTTTATGTATTTTATGTATTTTATTTATGTATTATTATTTTTTTCACTGTACAACGCTAAGATGATAACACAAAAATCCAGTCTAACTCAGCTACCAAGCAAAGCGGAGGATCGAGTACTATGGCGTACATTAAGAGAGGCTTATGTCCAGCAGTGGACTTCAATGGGCTATAATAAATTCATTGAGATTTCTATAGACAGGTTTCTCACTCCTACAGTTAGCATAAAAGTTCATTCCTTCTGAGAATGAAAAACTTCAATGAAAATGAAACTCTTCACAATGCACCTACTGGTTCTATCTCTGCATCGCTGTTGGTTAAATGGTAGAGAATGCCTGTGGCATTAAGTCCGCCTATGTACAGCGTTTATTAAATGAATAAAAGTTTTAAATTAACACACATGTACCATTCGTGCGGGTAATGCTGCTAGTTCAATGTCAGCCATGACTGTGGCTATAATTTATGGTGTATTGACGTATGGTGACACGATAGATTGATGTCCGTAGTTGTTAACGCATAAAACCATAATGTTAATTTTAGAAAATATTTTTGAAGGACTTTCAACTAAGAATAGATCTCACACGGCAACCTCTAATACGTTTTTAAAGGTATTGAAATATTTAACGCTTTTATAAAAGGTCGAGATATTGCTTCTTTGGTAGTCTTTTACCGCCTCTACCATGGCGAGTGTTTCGATGAGCTCTTCTAACTAATCCCACCCTCTCCCATCCTATACAGAGCCACACGTGCTAGGCTGAAGTATCACCCTTACACAGCATACCTAACCAATTTCATCAAGAACCAAGCGGTTTGGTGCCTCTTTTCTTTGCTGCACCGTAAAAACTTGGAATTCTTTACCAGCGCATTTCCTTCCTCATATAGTCCATCCTTTAAGCGGAGCGTGAAAAAGCATTTTGATAAGGCCGTCAGGTTGGGGCACTGTCGGTGTATGTAATGGGTACCCCCTTCCTGAGACTTTGTCTTTAGCTTGCCACAAGACGAGGTAAAGTCATATTGGAGTGACTGACATTCAAAAACGTATATTTAATGTTAGTAGAAAAATGTGCAAACTAAACATTATCTTTTTGTAGATAACTATTACAAAATAAAGTAAAAAAGCCATAAATTCATAAAACTTAGGTAACATAAAACTTACGGCAATATTAATAAATAATTACTTGGAAAGTACTCGTGATCGCGATCCGTGCCGAGGGTTATAAATGTAGCGATAATTTGAATTGCTAATTGTTAGATAATCTGAATTGATAACGACATTTTATTACCCTTTCAATTAAACATTGAATAAATAACAATGTTAATAATATTTAAGACGTGTTTCTTAAAGTTATGTGTGGGGAAACCACAGAATTCTAGATAGAATGGGCTAGAGGGCGTGGCACCCGTGCCAAGTGGGTGCAATATATTGCATGCTTTCCTAATCGCGCTCTCATTAAAACGACCGCTTCCGCGTTCAGGACTTAAAAATAGTAATTCAATACATATCCATTGCAGATTATTGAATATCGTTAATCTCTTGTGTGTTTTCTCACTATTTTTCCCGCCACAGCACGAAAATCACCTCACAATAGGGGTTTGGCTTATCGAAATATAACACGCGCAAAATGTGATTAAGACATCATAACCGTTCTATGGATATAAGTGTTATGTGAGGGAAACAATATTACTTATTTCGTCACTAGCTGAAGCTCGCAGCTTCGCTATTCCCGTTCCTGCTACTCATGGAAACCTATCACAGGGCTAAAAAGTAGCCTAGGTATATATTATGTTATCCCAGACTATAAGTATTCCTGTACCTTTTTTTCCGTGCGGAAATCCTCATGGATACCCACCCCGCGGCTAGCGGGGCAGGTAGTATTCCTGTACCTACCTACCACTTTTCAACCAGATCCGTTCACCTATTTCAGCGTGATTATTCAGTACCAAACATCCAAATAATCTTCACAAAATTTCACATAATATGATATTAAGTAGTAGGATAGTAGGATGATAATCTTAGTGATTATCCCAGTTGCATCTGTAGTTTTCATCTCGGAGACTTACTTAAGGCTCAACTCTCAACATACTTTTAGTCTGGGATAACATATAGGCCACTTTTATCCCTGAAATACGTTAATAATAAGTATTAAACTCTTATGATAATTTTCATGCAAGTTCAATTATTTTACGCCAGTGACGCGCCGTCATACTTCAATAAGTTATGAGTCAAGTTTTTATAAAAATAGTATTGTTCCGGCACAAACATTGATTTCTAATTTGTCAGTCGGCCTACTTGTGGCGCAAGGGGTGTAAATTTGAGTACCTTCGATACTGGATCTAGATAAACATAAAATATTTGAACCCAAAGACTACAAATCTATTCTCTACTAGATATTGCCTACGGCTTCGCTTACATTAATTTCTAATCCCGTTCTCGCAACCCGTGGAAATCTATTCCAGGGATAGATTATAATGGAGTACCAATAGCTTGTGTTTTTCCAAACTATAATCTATCTCTGTAGCACACTGTGATCCGTACAATATATCCAAACATCTTCATAAACTTATGGGAACAAAAATTCCAGAAAGATTAATATACCTAGATATGCATATTTTTTGGTAAGTGGTTTTACTGTGGCCTATGGACGTGTGCAACATCAGGGGCGTCACACTCGTGCTGCCGACCCTGGAGGGGAGGTTCACCTATACATAATATATACCTGGCATATATATTATACCAAATTTTAGCCAAATCCGTTCGGCCTATTGAGTGTGATTGAGTAACAAACATCCAAACATCTTCACAAGTTTTCACATTTATAATTTAGTAGAAAGATAAGATTGTAGCAAGATCAAAGACACGCGGAGAAATATCATTCTTCATACCTAGTTTTTCTATTTAGTCTGACACTTTTGACATCAAAAAAATTATATTCACTGTTCAGAATTCATTCAAAAAAACCTTGAACTGAATATAAGTATAAAACTTAAGTCCAAACTTTTTCTATCAAGATTGTAATCAGAAAATTCACTAGTACCTCAAACTTCCATAATAAATAAATGTAAAAAGTTAGTATGGGTAGATCGAGCCCAAACAAAAATATTGTCGCATGTCTCCCGTGATTTGAAGCCGTATACCGAATGGGTAATCGATAAAGTGCCTGCTGTGCCGCCACTGTGCAACTTGTAACCTGGCTACCCGGACTTCATTTGTTTTAGGGATAACAGGTAATAGAATCCGGCTTGGAGCCGATTCAGAAACATTACGTGTTTAAAAGGTGTGATTTCAAAACCTACCTACGTGTTATTTTAAAATAAAAATGTCGAAATGTAGGTAATTGTAAAGTGATTCGGAACGATTCAGTCAAATCTTGTATGATAGAATATGGAATCATTTTCCTGTTATGGGTTTTTTAGATGATTACAATATGGAATTTTTTAAGGTTTCTGCAGGGATGGCAGCCCAAAGTGTGACGCTCTTGGTATTGCACACGTCTATTAGCCGTGGTAACCGCTTCCCATCATGTGGGTCGGGTGCTTGTTTGCCAATTAAGTGGTATAAAAAAATTATAACTAATGGAGAATGCGACTAACTAGCAACTTAAACTAATAAAGAACAATTTTTTACCTATCGTACACTGCCACTAAGTGATAGAAAAAAGAACAATTTTTTTAAATAATTATTGTCAATCGATTCTACTCCCTTATAACGCTAACAAAATCATCAAAAAATAAATTACCTACCATAAAAGAAAAAACAATTATCGACAAACTATTTTAAACAATTAGGTACACCCCTATACAAAGACAACGCTTGTGAAGAATGCTGAGTATTTTTTTATATTTTTCATGCGAAGCATAAATCAATCGCTAAAATTGTAATTACGTTACCTCCTGTCCATATTTCATATTAACTACGGGCAGAGGCAGGCACGGGAGCGGCCTCGTTTTTCTTCTTTCCCCTTTTTTGTTAACTAAATTGCTTAATAAGCCCGCAATACTTCTAGAGATGGGAGTATATCGACAGATATCGGTCACAATGAGTTAAATTGAGACATATTTCAAAAATTTTGATGTACAAATGTGAGTAACTAATAATAATAGTGCTTATGAGCTATCGATTTTGATTCCTCGTGTGTTGTTGAATTTTACTGATAGGATCTCATAAGCAGGCAATTAAATAGGCACACCTCAAAAGAACGGCAATGTTATGTCAATGATATTGATGTGATCATCTGTTATTTATTTTAAAAAAAACCTAATTGATGTTAGACGACTGCGTTCCTTTCTGCAATAAAGTAATTTGTCTGCATTAAAACTGTTCATCGGCTCGGTAAATAGAACTATCAATAGTGTGACTTTACAAGGATATCGATAAATCAAAGTATCGATATGTTCTCAACACTATTGGCTGTATGGAAGGTTGTCAAAGCAAATATCGTTGGGAAGCCGGTCACGGCATGTCACGTGACGTTGTGTGGCTGTTTCTTTTGAATCAAGGAAGTGATCAGCTCTTACTGTGTGTAATCACTGATTTTTTTACGTCACTAAGGTATCGAGCAAGTTTATTGCGCATCTTTATCTTTACTATTATAAAGTTGTAAAGTACCTATGTCTGTACATTGGTTATTTAAAAGATTTAGGTTAGTATATTATAGGAACGATTCTGTACACAAAATTTTGAGGCGGTTATTTTGTTGAAAGGTCTTAGTCAGACTTAAAATCTTACGGATGTTTGATCAAAATCGGTTGAGTGGAACCGGAGATATATTAAAAAACACGAAAATCGACACCACGCGGGCGAAGCCACGGACATGGGCTTGTTTTTTAATGCATTTGAATTTCGATCATTCATTGCACCGCTCACATACACAACCTCAAATTACCATATAGTTCTTGTACTTAAAAATGCCACAATCAAGTGTAGTGTTAACTAGTACCTACCTATATTATAACAATAGAAAACTCCATTTTTCAACAATAAAAGCCTTTTTACGAGCATAGTTTCATTATTTCAATTATGTTTCACACAGTAATTAGGTGGCTATTATTTGACAGGAATGACTTGCTCAATTAACACGTAGGTACTATAATGTAGGTATAATGTAGGTAGTTGACAATTATTTACATACTTTTCTATGATTCATTCACTATTTTATAATAGACTAAGATCCCACTGCAAAATCATGCATGAATCGAATATTTGGTAAGAACCAAATTTTACGCATATTTATGATTAGGAGAACATTTATTTACTAGGTTGCCTATCACAATGTGGCCGCTATATGTTTAATTCAATTTTTGCTAATTCATTTTTCGGAAAAAAAATCCATCACATGGTTTTTAAATAAAATATCATCCACGTCACGGCAATACACAAAAGGACTCTGAAAAATCACGGTTGCCGTTGCGCACTTCGCCGTACCTCTTCGCAGCCAGGTGTAAACAGGTATGATTTTGATACATTTATGCAATCATAACGGACATTTATTATTTTTACATCAAATTAAAGCTATTTTTTTTCTGTTTACTATAATATACGGTTGCCTAATTAAATCTGGCTGCAAATAAGGGTTGCTGGCTGTTAAAGATGGTAAATATTTAAGATAGAGTGAACGAGAGCTAGCGCGTAACCTCACTAGTCAGACGAGGATAGCGATTGCCAGCTGTATGACGCTTTGAAACCATTGCGCATGCGTCGGATGCTAGGGTTCTCAACCACCGGTTCAAACAGTAATAGGGACTACTGAATAAATACTCCAAAAGAAATGTCTTCTTTTTCAAAATGACAAAGAAAATTACAAAAAAAAATAATATCGGTGAAAAATAAAACCAAGGTTACTTATATAAAAGAAAATTTTATTGAACAAGTGCTGTTTGAAAAAATTAAACATTGAAGCAAATAAAAATTAAAAAATGTATTATATTTTCGTAACTTATGAGTTTATTTTAACTCTTATTTAAAATTCTGAATCAATGGAGCTTAGAATATATACATATATATACTTACTAGATCGCAGCTTAAAACAAGAATACTTTGTTCTTGAAGATCTGAAGGGAAACAGAACTTGGAATCGGTAAATTATAATAAATACGGGGTTACAGTTTCATTGTATTTCATATAATTAAATGAAAATATTAAGTCAATTTAAAAGAAAAAAATCCTCAAAGTTAGCACTGTATTATTTATATCGTAACTATAACCTATATTATTCTTAAGTTCAATTGAAATTTTACTTACGGTTTGTGTTTTGCAAAATTTTTTGTATTCTTCTTTATCTTTTTGTTTTAGAACTGTAATTTTTTTAGACACTTAGTATGATATCCAAAATCATCAGAAGATTCAATTGTCAATAAAATGTCATGATATTTATATTTTTTCTTACGACGAAATAATAACATTAGTGAACACTTTTTGAATGATGCATTATTGAAATCAAGTACATTGGATTTTTTTTCACACAGAAAACACGCCTTCATCTTTATAATAATTATTTGTTAGTTCTTAGAAATAAAACAACAATATACTACCCGCTCGCCCTAAGTTTGCCGCTGTCAACTGTCACGCGTTTGGCGTTGTCTCACTCACTCAATTCTAGCTCCAGTGAGATAACGCTATACTGACGTTATTTAGTCGCTATCCTCGTCTGACTAGTGATGCTACGCGCTAGCTCTCGTTCACTCTATCTTAAATATTTACCATCTTTAACAGCCAGCAACCCTTATTTGCAGCTAGATTTAATTAGGCAACCGTATATTATAGTAAACAGAAAAAAATAGCTTTAATTTGATGTAAAAATAATAAATGTCCGTTATGATTGCATAAATGTATCAAAATCATACCTGTTTACACCTGGCTGCGAAGAGGTACGGCGAAGTGCGCAACGGCAACCGTGATTTTTCAGAGTCCTTTTGTGTATTGCCGTGACGTGGATGATATTTTATTTAAAAATCATGTGATGGATTTTTTTTCCGAAAAATGAATTAGCAAAAATTGAATTAAACATATAGCGGCCACATTGTGATAGGCAACCTAGTAAATAAATGTTCTCCTAATCATAAATATGCGTAAAATTTGGTTCTTACCAAATATTCGATTCATGCATGATTTTGCAGTGGGATCTCGTACTATAAGTAGAATACCTATTTACTATTATAAAATTGTAAAGTAGATGTTTTTACGTTGGATATAAAAACTTGGGTAATCGTCCCTTTAACATATAGGAACGATTCTGAACACAAAAATATATTTTTAGAATTCTTGTCTGTTTGTTCTGTTAATGTGAATAGTATGTTAATTGATGCCAATTAGGTAGGTATTAATGTTATAAATGCATGCTAGGATAAAATTGTAATCAATGAATATATAAAAAATATATAGGTAATTATAAAACCCAATTTGGTAGAACACCTATAGAGTCATTAATATTTATTACTCAAACTTGTTTGAAAGATGATTTAAAATCTAGATCAATATTATATTCTAATATTCTATTTTAAGACATTAGTGATCAAACATCTAGACGCTGTTTGATCACAATCGGTTGAGTAGAACCGGCGATATAGTCAAAAACGCGAAAATCGACGTCTATGCATAAATTACACAACTAAGTACATGTTTTGTTTGTTCCGTTTAAGATAAGATGATATAAGATAATGATTTATTTGCTTAAACTTAAACACGTGTATTATGTTTCAGTCAAAAGAACACATTTAGTTGCAGTTTATGTTTATTATGTGAGTTGCGAGTTTAAGTTCTGTTTGAGTTTTGTTGCAGTTGCAAGAAAGTGACGACATTGTATCTGGTAGGAAACGCTAGCCGATAACACTTCTAATCTTTTATTATATAGTTCTGTGGTCACTACACATTATCTAGTACAATTTATGACACGTGTATTTTTACGTGTTCAATCTATTCTAAAAATACAGTGTTTGAGCTAAGACTTATAGATAATGTCAATATGTGACCTTTACTGTATCGACACACACAACTCTTTATGACATGTGGGCACGAAGGACGGAAAAAAAACAATATCACGTAAAGATTCAATGTCGATAAAGCTAGCCTCAATAGAGCGGATTTGTAAAGCTTTTTATCCGGTAAAAACGTTTCATGTTTTGTTGGAAATATATTATTTTTTTAAGAAAAAATATATATTTTATATAATATATTTTATATTTTTATATAATATATTTTTGTATAATATATTTTTTTAAGAAAAAAATATTTTACTCAGGTGCCTTTTTTTTTTTTTTTTTTTTTATCGTGCGGAAATCCCCATGGATACCACCCCCGTCAGCCATCGGGGGTGGTTATGTCGGGATCGAACCGACTAAAACCGCACGCCGTCTCGGGCCTTAGTAACCGGGGAGTAAGGTTACCCAATGGGCATATCCCTCGCACCCCAGCTGACCCCGGGCCATCTACGGTTTTAAGATGGCCCCCTCGACCCCCCGAAAAGGGGGGGGTGGGGCGCGCAGACAATCAGCTCACCCCCCGCTCGCTCCCCACTGTGCCATCTGCTAGTCAGAGGGACACGTGGAGAGCCTTGGAGCAGCCCTCTAGCTAGAGGGCCACTCCCACCCCGGCCGGATTGGCCGCAGGCAGCAGCGTCTCCCGTGGCGAGTGGGAGGCGCTGCTCGCCTCCGTTGCCCAGGTGCACCACGTGGAGGTTCCGGCCCGCACCCTTTACTCAGGTGCCTGGATATACGTGTACAAAATATTATTAACACTACTACAGTTTGTGGAGATGAATATTTATTACTCTATCACGCTCAAATGGCTGAACGGATGTGCCTGAAATTTGATTCAACTCGCTAGCGTGCCAAAACGAACCTGGTTCAGCAAGAGTCAGACTGCTAGGTACAGCCCTGAGTTTTAACCAGGCCACACTTACGAATGCTAAATAGTGAACTACAAAGATAGAGAATCTTCCTATTTTTGGAAGTCAGTTAAAAAGCAAGCAGATGGACCGCATGGGAAACGGTAATCATGGCCTATTATTACATGCAACATTCATCATAATCGCATTGTTAATTTCTCTCAGTTAGGGACAGCTAACAGTTCAACTACGAAACGGCCAAACTTTGATATTTTCCGTGAAAAGACTGCGATCTGAACCAATTCAACCAGTTGCTGTTCTTTTTAGGGCTCTGAATACTCGTAACCTGTAGTGTCACGGGCAGTATGGCGAACGTGACCTATGGCTTAGCGTGCTCTCCGAGGCACGGAGGGGTCCCACTAACTATATTAAGAACGATTATCCATCATAAGACCGACCTGGCTGACTTAACAGGTCAGTATGCTAACCCAATCGTTTACCACTAAGCCACGAGATCTGAGACTAATATTGTGGTGAGCATTAAAGGAAATTTATCAAAAGGAAATTAAATATTTTATGTAATCTTCAAAAGATCTATTTTGTGTAGTAAATACTGCAAATATATTCAAAGAAAAACAGAAGGAGTAAGAAGGTAATATAAATCCCATAGGCTACGGTCGCCGTTGACCGTCAGGTGGGTCGTATGCTAAATAATGATCAAATTAATATGGTGTCAAATCTTGATATATTTTTGCATACAAAAATTAATCATTGCAATCGAACGAGGCAAGGAACTTATAGCAAAAAAATAATGCCAAGGAATCAAAAACAACGTTTTAAAACTCCATTAACAACCAAAATAATGCAAAAACAAAAAGCTCGTATATCAGCAACCTTGTTTATTACCTATAAACTTAACTTCGACTTAATTTACAAATTGCGACAGTAAAAATTACGATCGTCAAACCGCTGATTAAAATCATAATTCAGGAAGCAAAACAAAGTCGTAAAAATTGAAAAGTAGAACAAACTCACCACATTTTCTTATGCCTACAACAAACACATAACACATTTGAACATTACATATGGCAAGAACAAAATTTTAAAAATAATTATTTGTTAAAATCGTTGTTTGTCACTTTGGAACTCGTAGCGCGGTTACGGCGTAGAGCGACTACAGGGCGGGCGGCTACGACAGCGCGTCGGCGTAGACTGCCGCACGAAAGGCTTTTCGTAAGGTACGTCTGCCTCTACTGAGTTTATTTATTTATTTTCTGAACAATGATGTTGTATTGACATGTAGTGGACCTTAGTTAGAGTATCAAATACCGAAATTAACATTGTGAATGATAGCCATTAAATAGTGAATTGCTAAATTAATTTGTATTTTGTCTAAAGAAAAATTTCCATTTAAAAATATATTATAATCTACCATATCAAATGTCTTTCGTACAGATATTATAAATGTAAAAACTGTAAAGATGTTTGTTACACAATCAGCTGCCAAATCAAGAGATACAAGGAGAGTGGGACCTGGGTTCCGACTTAATTCTCCGATTGCACCTCCAGTTTTGGATGCAACTGGATGATGATGATAGATTATTGTGTACATGAGTTGAGGGATCAGTATCAGAATCCCACCCGGGTGAAATCACAGCGGCTTAGTCGGTTGGCGTCCTGACGAAAGCAGAAGTGTTTAAATCCAGAAATGGACAAATCTAGAAAAGGTCGATTTAAGAAGTGGACGCCAACCAACTAAGCTGTCACAGCTGGTAAATTATAAACCCAAAAAACCTAATTTGATTATTAAACCAAGCACCAGCATCATTACAGTCCATATCTACACTAATGATGTACGATTAGGTAATTTAAGTAAAATTATAGTCGTAAATAGTTTAAATGTTATCAATTTAGTGTAAAAGTTACAAAAAAATGTCCCTGAGAGAAAAAGTCCGCTGACTGGAGGTTTCATTTCAGCTTGATTGTGGCTGAAGTAAGGACGCTAGAAGTATGTTTTTTGTTTTGTTAAACAGAACAAAGACAGAACTAAAAGGTAATACCAATTTATAGTTCCCCAGACCTAATTTTGGTAAATATCCCGCTGGCTGGAGGTCGGTTAGAAAAGTTTATATTTCCGTTTATTATACGGAACAAATTCTGTTTCCAGCATAATTCAGTAGAACAAATCCAGAACTAATTCTCTGCATCATTCATAAGTCTCCCAGACAGGGGATCCCGCTAGGTGTAGACACGTCACGCGCCCCACACACATACAATATACACACACACATACAGCGCTGTGAAAATGCCGCGAGCTCGTAAATAACCAGGGGCACGACAACCGTAAACGCAAGCTGCAGTGATACCTGCCTACTTACCGTACTAGAGACGTAAGGCTCTGTCATATTGCGAGCGGAAATATATAAGACATTATAATACTAAGAAGTATAGGGCCTCATCAAAAAATAAGACAATATAATTGGATACATTCCTAGGGAAGTTTTAAGACCTCATTAAAAAATAAGATAATAAAATTCGGTAAAATCCGGAGGATGTTAGTACAGGGCCTCATCAAACATAAGGCAATATTGAATACATTCTTGGGGATGTATAGGGCCTCATCAAAACCTAGCAAGCTTGTATACTTACTTATTGATGGACGAGGCTATGACGCAAAAAAACGAAACAAAACAAAAAAAAAATCAAAGTTGTTAGAACTCTGATTACACTAATCACGGCTAATCGCACAATAAGCTGTTTTATTACTAAAAGCAATTTTTGAGAGCACGAAATATAAAAATTAAATCCGCTTGCAGTGTGACTCCAGGTCAGTAACGCGGTATATCTTCATCAATATTACGACACAGCCAATGTTTTTGCAAAGCCCTCACGGAAAAGATGACAGACCAATAATATTTCACAAACTACTTCATTGGGGAACAAGCCTGATGCAATTTGTTTTTAAAAAGAACAAATATTATGGTGCATTGACTTGTTCAGTTTCCGTCTTGAATCAAACTGTTGGATTAAGAAGTCAATGTACGTTGGTCTCACAAGTTGCTGAACACGAACAAAGTTACAAAATAAATTTACATGTAGGTAAGCTATTGGAATCATTAGAGGACATTTTTTTTTCATATGAGCGCTAATTCTAGTCGCTTTTCTTCTCTGCCTCCGCTTTCCTAAACTCCCTAAGATCACTTTGGCTTTTACAGGAGCAAGTGCGATCTGAGTTGCGACTATCAAGGGGAAAGCCTATACTATCCGTCAATCAATAGGTGCACCGGCTTGAAGGTAATGTTGACTTGATAAAGCATCGGTTGGTCATAAAGATCTTGGTGAGACCCCTAGGTAAATTCCTTGACCAAATTGACCAGTTATAACTAAAGTAGAATTCTTCAAATCATTGCGTCGATAAAGTAGGCCATAATGAAGTTAAATAATAAAAGACAAGTGGTGTTGTTCACATGTGTCGAGGCCCACTTATCAAAATGGTACCTACTGGTTGTCATTACCTAATTATCACAGCAACATATTATTAAAATAATAGGAGCAAAGTATCGGCTTCGACAAGCCTTGTACTAGTTATGCAGATAGGACACGGCGGTACATGCACCCTACAAAAGACCGAGGCCAACCATTGTGTTGTGTTCCCGCCGGCAAGAAGAAGTAGTAGGGAATTCATTCTCACACAGTGCGAAGGAATTTCATTCCGCGCACGCTTAGGCTGTGGAATGATCTCCCTGCCGTGGTTTTCCCCCGCGACTACAATATGGGGTTCTTCAAGAAGGGCAAAGGTTTTTGCGAGGCTGGCAGCGCGTGTATGATGCCCCTGGTGTTGCACGCGTCCATAGGCCACGGTGACCGCTTCCCATCAGGTGGGCCGTCTGCTTGTCTGCCACCTAAGTGGTATAAAAAAAGCCAGAGCTCACTGGAGGGGTTCTGTTCCATCAGCGGGAAGAACAAGGTCTTCTGCGTTTTCAGCGCAGAAACTCTCTTAACCCCCTCAACCCCCTCCCCCATTTTCCTTCATTTCCCCAAGTTAGCTGATGCCCGTGACTATACCCACGTGGAGGTTGGTTATCGTTTCAAGACAAGTCGCGGGTTTTACTTAACCAATTGTAATTAAATATACTGCAGATTTTAAGTCTAACCTATCTAAACCGCATCACAATCCAGCGAATCAACGCTTAAGATGGTGATGATAATTATTTATATTGGTTTTCACAAATAATACGTTCTAAACTTTAATGTTACAAATCGTGAGGATGTTCGTGAAAACCAACATTTTTTATTCATTTTCTACAAGCGAATTTCTGGAAAATGAAATGTTAAATCAACCAATATCGTGATCGAAACCGCTTCGTTATTCGCAATTATTTGCACTTAAAGCATACTAAACTACTACTAATGACATCAAAATCATGCTACAATGCCATTACAGTACACATTCTACACGCTCGTTTTAAACTAAAAGTAGGAATAAAGTTAAACAAAGCTTTGCTATTTCTTTCCTATTAAAAATAAAGTCAGTAGTCCGGCCTCTTCTCAGAGGTATCTAGTTCGAATCCGGCCGGACAGTACCAATGTGAATTTCAAATTGGAATTTTGTGTGTTAATCACATGATTTACCATCTGCTGACGGTGAAGGAAAAACATCGTGAGGAAACACATGTACAAGAAGAAATTCTAAGGACATGTCCGATCTGCCAACCCGCATCAGGCTAGGCTCTCAGCACTCTCGTTAGAGGAGAGGAGACCCGTGCCCAGCAGTGGGACATAAATGGATTGCTATCAAGTAGATAAATATATTTAAATCTCAGACTGAGAATAATTTAGTCTGAGATTTAAACAATTGTACAGTACGAGTCAGGCTCACGTAGTTGAGATTTCCGTAATTAAATTGGGGATAAACTTTTATGGTTTCATAGTATACCTCCATTAATAAGAAAAAGAAACAATCAAACCGTTATATTCAGCAAGTAATTACATTCTAATACAAAAGTGCATTTAACCCTTGCATGCAAACTTATTGCACGCTTATTGCCAAGAAGCATTATTACGCATAACCAGCAATTATTATTGGTGGTCGTCGGGCACGTGACCACACCATGAGGTCACTGATCCCTCGCGTGTGGGCTACGGTCAAGGGGTTGCCAGGTGTTGGACTTTTGGGCGACTTTGCATGCCTTCGTGCTACTTGGATTTCGCAGTTTAAGGCGTTAAGACCAGATTAGCGTTACGTATGATATGTTATGAGTGTTATGACGTAGACTATGGGAAATGTTTTTGATTGACAATTTTGTTAATAATATTATACAACTTTCTTTGCGCGGAACCTTAATATAATTGTTATAAAATAAAAGTAGTCTAAGTCACGCCTTATAAAATCAACAATCTGTGGAAAGCTTTACGTTATTAAAATCGGTTCAGCCACTTCGGAAATTAACCGGAATAAACGGACCGACAGAACAACCAAAATTATTAAGTAGATATTTTAATTTAACTAACTAGTGGGTGCCGTTTTTCTAAGCGCTGTCGATCGAAAAGTTCCACTAATCTTCGCTAGATGGCGTTAGCTGAATTGAGATTAAGTGTTTACTATATAATTTATTATC
Organism: Lithosia quadra; assembly: GCA_963576445.1. Classification (NCBI taxonomy): domain Eukaryota; kingdom Metazoa; phylum Arthropoda; class Insecta; order Lepidoptera; family Erebidae; genus Lithosia; species Lithosia quadra. The sequence goes on along the minus strand of OY754887.1, from coordinate 2,868,948 downwards.
TGCGCTTTTAACTTCCTTGTGACTAAATTCTTAAACAAAAACAAATAAACCGATTACAGCACCAAAAATGTGTAAAATATATAAAAACTACATTTGAAGAGGGTTGTAAATCGTGTCAAAATTTGCGCTCAATTGGTGCAGAACTAAAAGTCGATGTAAATAAATAAAAATTAGGAAAAATGTGAGATATTACAAGAACTTAAGAGCTTCAAGTACCACAATGAGGTCATAAATAACATAACAAATTACCTATGTTAGAAATTAGGTGTAAAAACATGGCGAACCGTGATGGAGTGGCCGATAACCCACAAGCATCGATCACAGATTGAAGTGCAATGGCCTCAAAGTATTTATGGGGTAATAAATAGTTCTCAGAACGTGGGGTAAAAACTTACCCCTCATTGGCGACGAGTGACTGCCTGCCTTTGAGGTTATTCCCGGAGGTGATTATTTTTGTATTGCAAGTAACATAATATGATTATACTTTAGATTATGTATAATAAAAGTTATATACCTAGGTGCGTGGGTAGGTATGTCAATGTTAAGCTCCTAAATTAATGAAGCAAATTGACGAAATTTCGTGCCAACTATTATCAAATTCAAGACCATCAAATAAACACTGGAATGAACCCTTTTAGGGAGATTACAACTTACAGCTCGGCGCTTAAAGGTCCGAGATGGCGTGTGGTTTTAGTCGGTTCGATTCCACACGAAAAAAAGGGAGATTATATTTGAACTCGGTATCGAGTCTCGATAGATGGTTCAATAACAAAAATATGCAATGCCTTCGTCCTTCATCTCAACTTGTACACCATGCTCAAATGGTGAACTTAGCAACTGGTGCACTTCGCAAAAGGAGCACTTTTTAAGATGAGTGGAGATTTGGAGATGTGCACCAAATGCGTCAAACCTGGTCGAACCCGACGAATCAACCAAAACCAACAATAACCTATTTTTGGTTGACAAATTGATATGTTGACAAATCTATAACATTAACAGTTAGAATTCTTTACTACATCAAACATAAAACAAGCCAACCGCCTAACACTTGATATCTTAGCAAGGCATTAAAACATCGCCGGCGACTCGTAAAACTAACTTTATGCGGTCACGATGCCGTTAGCGGTATACCGCGACCGTGGTATACCCCTAACTTCTATTTCGTAGTTGAATTTATATCGCGATATAAATGATCTGTTTCAGGACAAAAATAGAGTACCAGAACAGTTTTTTTATACCACTTGGGTGTCAGACAAGCACACGGCTAACCTGATGGAAAGCAGTCACCGTGGAAGATGGACGTGTGCAACACCAAGGGCGTCAAACTCGTGCTATCGACCCTGAAGGAGGGGGGGGGGGGGGATCTAGGAAGGCGAAGGGGGAGGAAGAAAGAACAAAAAGAAAGAATTTGTTTGTTATTAAATACATTTCAGTCTCCTTCAGTCAATTTTTCACAAGAATACAAAGTACTTGCATCACGTGATCGTAAATATGTCGTCGAGTGTACAACGAATGTCGGTAACTTTGATACGTACCTACTTTTTAGGTACAGTCCACGACAGAGTATCATGCCGTGACAAAGTTTTTCCGTCAATATAGATAACAATATTAGTGGAGAGTACTATAAATTCTGTTTACTTATAAAAAACATTGCGATGCCGCATTTATGACAATTTCTTTGGGATGTTATGTAACTAAGCATATCATTATATGTATAGGTTCTTGTTTTCAAAAATGGGAATATTGTCAATTATTTTTATAATGAACACGTTAATATGACTTCACCTAGCCAGATGGTAAGCCGTAAGTTTTCAAAAAAAAAAGTAAATTTTTGAATGGCTGCCCACTTGTAAAATAAATTTACGAGCTGACATTTCACGAATTTTGTTCGAGTCTCTGCATAATTTCGACGCAAAGTGCACTTCAAAATACTTATTCACCCAATACTTAAAAAATAAACAGTTCGTGATGATATTCGTCAACACGAACTGATTTTTCTATTAAATTTAGGTGGGGTTTTTTATAAGGATTTATGACAAATTACCATAAACTATGACAGTTTTCCTAAATTTGGCTACAATCACAACTAATAATCATTAAAATTAGCAAACGAGTCCTAGAGTGGAGGCAATGAATCGGCAAACGTAAAGTAGGACGCTCCCCAGCACGATGGACTGACACGACCTGAAAAGGGTAGCTGGGATAGACTGGATGCGCAAGGCGGAGGATCGGGTGCTATGGCGTAAATTGGGAGAGGCCTATGTCCAGTTGTGGACTGCAATTGATTGATTGATTGACAGCAAAGCACTCGAAACCGGCGGGCCTGCATTAAAGGCTTAATGACAGTTTTGACGGCCTCTGTGTCGTAGCAGTAGTGCATGCGACTGCTACACAGGGGGCGCGGGTTCGATTCCCGCTCAGTACAAATATTTGTCTGCATGAATATGTCTATTTGCATTGGTCTGGGTGTTTCTATGTATAATAAGTATGTATTTACAAAAAAAGCATATAAGTATGTTTATCAGCATTTTAGAACACATAATCTAGTTAAACTAAGCTTACTTTGGGTCTAGGGGGCGATGTGTATAATGTCGTAGAATATTTATAATTATTTATTATTACAGTAGAGGAAGCGCGTGAAGTACGTAAGGACAGAAGCAGATAGCGGTCTGTTGTCTCTGCCTACCCCGGCAGGAAAAAGGCGTGAGTATGTAAGTCATTATTTGAATAAAATATTATATTAGCTCAATTTCACAGAAGCCTGTATCAGCGGTCCAGTAACAATCATAACAGCTCTCGGTTTCGTACTAGGAACTGATAGGATTGTACCACATCAGCGCATTCATACAGCCTCTGCGTTGTTTAGCGAGGTTTTTGTTACAATGTTATTATAAACCGTTGGGCTGGCTCTGGGCCTCATTTCTGCTAAAGGCAAACCACTGTAATACCACTGACACTCTAAAAATGCTATTTAATTGTAGACTTTACAGTTATACAGTTAAAGTCTAAAATCAAATGAAAAGAATTCATTTCACTTTTTCATTCGCAGGCCCTGGTATGTAGGTACTTAATAGTGGAACCAGACTTCGCTGTTCATACATAAACTTATATATAACATAAACTCACGCCTATATCCCCGAAGGGGTAGGCAGAGGTGCTAGCACCCACATTTCGCCAGTTTATGTTAAGGTCCCAATGTAATAGGTGGCGAGCCTATTGCCATTAACCGGGTACTTATAAACCTGCGATAAATACACATATAACTTCGAAAAGCATCGAAAAGTCATTGGTGTGTGCCATGGTGAACCTGGGATCGAACCCGAGACCTCGTCTCAGCAGTCCATTACCTAGACCACTAGGCTACCGCGGTTACTTCGCGGTTTTCGGGCGAATGAAGCAAATATACACGAATGAGCCCTCCTCACTACGATTTATATACGTGAATGAAGGCGAATACCGAATGGCGGAGTGTGGTTCCACCATAACATTCTTAAAATATTGAGCCACTGAACACTAAGCCATTGGTCCCGCTTGCTATGGCAGTAGTTACGGCTAGTTGGGAGTACTAAAAATTTGTTGTGTAGGTCAGATGGTAATCGCTTCACGGAAAATATTGAAGTTTGGCCGTTTCATCCGTGTTAGACTGAAATGCCGACCTCAACTGAGTTGGGAAACGGCTCGGAGGATGATGTCTCACTAGTTTCTGCCCGCGTGGAGCTCTGGTTCCCGTTCACACTTCCGATGGGAACCTATTCCAAGGAAAAAGTAACCATGTGTTATTTCAGGACTATAATCAATACCTGTATCAAATTTCAGCCAGATCTGTTCTCCCGTTTTTGCGTGAAAGAATAAGAAACTGTATCCATAATCACCGACTTTTGCGTTTATAGTACTGCCATTTTACTCATGCAATAGATCCTATTTTATACCACTTAGGTGGCAGATAAGCGCACGGCCCACTTAATGGGAAGCGGTCAGCGCGGCCTACGGACGTGTGCAACACCCGGGGCGTCACACTCGCGCTTCCGACCCTTCAAAACCATCCAAAGGTTATCTGGTAGAGATCGCTCTTAGCGATAAGGCCACTCATTGTACCTACCATATTTTTAGTCTTAAGATGCTTTGCAAATCATTTCAGAATATTCGCTATCTATAATATCTCTCTATCTATTTAATAGGAAGTTGGAAGTAGTAAAGATAGCTGGTGAAATCCTAACATCATAAACCTCTGCTTACTCCTTCTGTGCTATACTGTCGTGAGTATATTCCAGGAATATTCCCATGTATTAAACTTGGCATGCCGTGACGGCGACCGGGCGGCGTCTGTAATTTAGTACAATTATTTTGATAACCCACGATAAGATCGAATAGGAACTAACGACTCGCTTTACGTTACTGAACGCGAATGAGTTCTGCAAAACATCTATACAATATGTGACAAAATTAGTGTCCGATCTCTAAAGGTACATAGGGATTAATATAAGGTTCTGTTTATGTAATCCTATTAGGAAGATAAGTAAAAAAGTTACCCCTTAATATTGCAATATTTTTGTATCGGAGAAGAAAATTTGTGATAAGTAGGTACTGAAGCATTGAATTCTCTCATTCTCTCTCGCGGCCTCTATCCAGAGGTATCGACGATGAATTCACTTTGTGGAATTTATAAGTGCTAATCACATGATTTACCATCTGCTGACGGTGAAGGAAAAATATCGTGAGGAAACCTGCATGTCCTAGAAGAAATTTTGAGGACATATCCGATCCACCAACTCGCATTAGGCCGGCGTGTGTGGATTAAGGTCTAAACCATCTCAGCTCTCTCGTTAGAGGAGAGGAGACACGTGCCCCGCAGTGGGACATAAATGGGTTGCTATTATTTTTTTTGCCAGCAATCACAATTACAACTAGGTCAAAGTTGAAGCTAAAAAAGAAAAGATTGTATCAAACGAATCGATAGGAACAGAAATTTGTCAGACTACCCAAATGACCTAGCTTCAAATATGCCTATCTTGAAATCTAGATCGTGATAATAAGTTCATACTATACGTATTTCCACCCATAACGCATTGGACTCATATTCGTAATGAACGTACTATAAAGTAGCTTAACTAGCTTGTGTTATGGGTTCTAGAATGCGGGTTAACATACTTGGATAATTTTTTTTGTAAATCCATTCATATCCTACTAATATTATAAATGCGAAAGTTTGTAAAAATGTATGTCTGGATGTCTGGATGTCTGGATGTCTGGATGTCTGGATGTATGTTTGTTACTCTGCCACACAAAAACGGCTTAATGGATCTGGCTAAAATTTGGTACATAGATAGATTATAGTTTGGAATAACATATAGGCTACTTTTTATACAAGCTAATACCGCGGCTCCGCTCGCAAAGTCGATCGGTCGGGATTTCTAGATATATCTTTGTTACTCTTTCACGTAAAAACGGCTGAATAGATCTGACTGAAATTTAGTAACGAGGTAGATTAAAGTGTGGAATAACATATAGGCTACTTTTTATACAAGCTAATACCCGCGACTCCGCTCACGGAGTCGATCACTCGACCCACGGAGTAGATCAGTCGGGATGTCTGGATGTATGTTTGTTACTCTTTCACGTAAAAACAGCTGAATAGATCAGGTTGAAATTTGGTACAGAGATAGATTATAGTCTGGAATAACATATAGGCTACTTTTTATACAAGCTAATACCGTGGCTCCGCTCGCAAAGTCGATCGGTCGGGATGTCCAAATATTATGTTTGTTGCTATTTCACGTAAAAACAGCTGAATGGATCTGGCTGAAATTTGGTACCGAGATAGAGTGTAGTGTGAAATAACATATAGGCTACTTTTTATACAAGCTAATACCCGCGGCTTCGCCCATGGAGTCGATCAGTTGGGATATCTGGATGTATGTTTGTTACTCTTTCACGTAAAAACAGCTGAATAGATCAGGTTGAAATTTGGTACAGAGATAGATTATAGTCTGGAATAACATAATATAGGCTACTTTTTATACAAGCTAATACCGTGGCTCCGCTCGCAAAGTCGATCGGTCGGGATGTCCAAATATTATGTTTGTTGCTATTTCACGTAAAAACGGCTGAATAGATCTGGCTGTAATTTGGTACCGAGATAGAGTGTAGTGTGAGATAACATATAGGCTAATTTGTATACAAGCTAATACCCGCGGCTTCGCCCATGGAGTTGATCAGTCGGGATATCTGGATGTATGTTTGTTACTCTTTCACGTAAAAACGGCTGAATAGATCAGGTTGAAATTTAGTACAGAGATAGACTTGGTGGCAATACCGAATTCCACGCGGGCGAAGCCGCGGGCGGAAGCTAGTTATACATAGAAACACGCACAAAAATATCTGCACTGAGCAGGAATCAAACCCGTCTTTTTTTATTTATTTTTTGCCATATAATGCCACTTATGTGGCAGACAAGCACAAGGCCCACCTGATGGGAAGCGGTCACCGTGGCCTAGGGACGCATGTAACACCAGGGGCATCATGCTCGCGCTGCCGATCCCGCAAAAACCTTCTGATGCCCTTCTTATGTCGTAGCAGTCAAACGCTCTACCGTTACGCCACAGAAGTTGTCAATCTCTTGTCTTTCCAGTTTTGTTGTTTACTCTTCTTGTAAGTACCATTTTCGCTTCTAACCCCTAAAAAATTTGCTGGTGGGCAAACTCCTAAAGAGTGCCACACGTCCATGGTTTACGTGATGGAAAGCGGTCACCATGGCCTATGGATATGTGCAACACCAGGGGCGTTGCACTCGCGCTGCCGACCCTGTTGATTGTTGACTGTTGATAGATTGATTAATTTGTAACTACTATATCTATTTAACTCAATTTCACTGTTTAACCCATGTAACGAAACTAAACACAGTTTACAAAACAAACCAAGAAGCCTATATAGACGTCGTTTTACTGACCGACTTGCACGTCACACATAGTAAAGTGATCAAATACACATCGTCGCAGTCGTAGAACAAAGACGGATGTGACTTTTGCTAACTTTACAGGAGAGCACTTTAAAGTTTTTCATCTATAGATGTTGTCATATTTTGAAAACGATTAATTCAATCTTTCTGAAATTTTGATATGTTGCTATAAATTCAATATTTTATGACATGATATACGCAACATATTTTAAATATTGCGGTATTTAGTTAAAAAGTCACATGCGTCGTTGTTCTGTGGGCACTAAGGCGACGAATAATCTGATACGTCGTTATTTTACGGATGATATTTGTTTAAAAAGTGGCGTACAGCACTTACCGTCACTTTTTAAGGGAATCCTTTTAAAATTTGATGACGGATTTGGACTAAGAAATGAAAAAAAAGTTAACTTTGAAAAGTTTTATTTACGAAATTATTAGTACAAAATTGCTCAAAAAAATTGCATCAAATTTGCATTTTTATTTAAAAAAATGTTATATTAATTTGCCCAAATACTTTTTTTTTATACAACTTAGGCATCAGACAAGCACACGGTCCACCTGATGAAAAACGGTCACAGTGGCCTATGGACGTGTGCAGCACCAGGGGCGTCACACTCACGCTGCCAACCTTGGAGGAGAGGTTAGGAGAGGGGGAATGGGAAAATGGTTGGGGGATGGGTTGTTTGAGAGCTTTCGTGCTAACAGCACAGAATCCCTCCTGTGAGCTCTGGGTACTTACCGCTGGGAACACAACACAATGGTTATTATGGCCGTGGTTCGACTGCTCAGTTGGGACGGTAGACACCGTTTTGTTCTACCTCCATTAAAACTCATATTACCTTAGATTAACCAATGATTTATAATTGTTTTCATACACGCACGCCGGTTGAGGGTACTTTTGACCTGGCCTTTCTCCAAAACGTCCTGGATCTGATTAGAATATGTATGCCCAGGTCGGCCTTTAAATTATGAAAGTTGAAGAAGCGAAAGGAGTATGCCAAGATAGCCGTAGCAAGTGGAAAGATGTTGTTAGGAAGTATGGAATGACATGTTATTAGCAGAATCGAATGATAATAATAATGAAAGGATTAACAGCATCAAGCCAACAAGACGAATCATTTATATTACCGGTTGCGTTAAGCCCATTCATCTCATTTTCCGCTGCCACTAGTATAGAAAAGGACCCCTCAGTCACGTCGTTAAATACTTCAGACGATGCATCTGAGAAAGGTGTTGATCATCGTGATGTTATTAGAGAAGATGTTTATATGCCAACAGACGTAATGATCCCGGTTTCTGCTTCTCATTGCCCACTGTTCATAACTTCTCATCATAACAATTTCGATTCTCTAACGTCGTTGTCTCCTATTTATGTGCTCACCCGTCACCAGTCACTCATAATTTACTGAAAAAGCTTGTAAATTCACACTTAACACACCAATTCCATCGTCAATCATCAGACATACTAATTGAAATTATCCTTTTTGTTCCCAACATGAACCAGATGAGTTGGAATGTCTATTAGTGAACACTATTCGTACCTATACATTTTAATCAACTATCTTCAGCGCCCCTAACTTTGATTAGAAACAGGGGAAAGAAACGACCACGAAACCAGGAAGAATGGGGAGATTTTAAAAGGAAGAAGCTTAAGAATAAAGGTGAAACGTACGTTCAAAGCGAGGTCTAACTGTTGAAGAAAAATAAAATTAATTAACCATGTCACTGCAGACCAAATTTCGCTGCTCTTATTTCGATATCAGAACGTAAGAGCTTTTTACAAATTTTTAAGAAAAGACAATTTACATATAAATATTATTTCTTCTTCATAGAATCTGCAGTGACATGATGGACCCATTAATTTTTCACCAACAGTTAGACCTTACTTTGTACGTACGTATTGCCTTTATTCCTGAGCTTCTTTCTTTTTACATCTCCCCATTCCTTCTGGTTTCGTGGTCATTTCTTTCCCCTGTTTCTATTCAAAGTTATGGGTGCTGGAGATAGTTGATTAGAATTTGTACCAATGGTATTCACTGATAGACATTCCAACTTATCTGGTTCATGTATGGAGCAAAATGGATCATTACAATTAGCATGTCTGATGATCGGCAATGGAACTGGTGCGTTAAGTGTGAATTCACAAGATTTTTTAATAACGTTATGAGTTGGTGATGGGTGAGCACTTGAATAGAAGATAACGAGAATCAAAATTGTTATGATGAGAAGTTATGGACAATAGGCAAAGAGATACAGAAACCGGGGTCATTACGTCTGTTACAAACATGTTCTCTAATAACATCACGATGATCAACACCTTTCTTAGATGCACAGTCTTAAGTATGTAACGACGTGACTGAGGGGTCCTTTTCTATACTAGTGGCAGCGGAAAATCGGACGGATGGGCTTACCGCAACCGGTAATGTTAATGATTCGTCTAGTTGGCTTGACGCTGTTGATCCTTTCATAATATTATCATTCGATTCTGCTTGTAACACTTCAATGCACACTTCCTACATTGTTGTTTCGCTAAATGGTATTTCTGCTCTACGCGGTAATGGCGACGAACATCGTTGCTGTTTAAAACACATAATTAAAATAAAACTGTAGAATAAGTTTTATAGGAACAATTATATCATTGATTAATCTAAGGTAATGTAAGTATTTTGGCAAATTAATGTAAGATTTTTAAAATATGAAATTGAATAAAGACGTATATTATAATCTATACGACGAATAACGTCGGTTCAGTATATTCGTCTTCCGCTTGTCCCTAGAAAAATGACGGTTTAGAGCATACGCCTACTATAGGTACATAAAACATCGACGTATTTTTCTGTGCGTCACCAAAAACTCATATAGTAAAAACAAACAATTTTAATCATGGATGAACTAAATGACGTTATTTTAAAAGTTAAAATGTAAAAAATAAGACACCAAAAAAAACATTTTTAATGTTCTAAGGACAACGACGGATTTAACAAATCGTCGTTCTAAGTTGTTAAAATTTATATGCACTCGAAAAAAAATTAAAATGAAATATTTTTACATTTAAATAATAACAAAAATAAACAAATGCACCTTGCACAATCGCGTGACCTTGTCCTAGAACATCGACGGGAATGACAATGCGTCGGGAGCAGAAAGGCGCGGGGGGCAGGGGACAGCGACAGACAACGATGCAATTATCGATCCGTTATTGTTTTGCGTTAATTTTTCAAAACCGTCAGTATTCAACTCTGTATCTTGTTAATTTGTAATAAAATTTACCAAAATGTTTTGCTATTTTATAAAGTAGTATATTTTAAGATTATTAGAGTAATAAAAAAAATTTTGCAAAAAGTCACAACCGTCTTTGTTCTACGACTGCGACGACATGTAAAGACTTGTACAGACGTCGACAGAAACTGTTGCTTATAATTCAATACAACAATAGAATTCAAAATACTTTTTCGAGTTATTAATATTAAGCGGGGTGGAGTCAATGCGACGGATTAAATATTATGATTAATATTTTTACGTGCTCATGTCTATCAGTTTAGAGATTTACAGATTATAATAATAATAATAAATAAATATTCTACGACACTCTACACAGCGCTCTCTAGGCCCAAAGTAAGCATAGTTTAACATGCTCATGTTATGGGTTCTGGAATGCGACTGCACTACCAAGCACGCTTCAGAGGTCGCCAGAGGAGAGATCTGCATTATGTCAGTGTTGTCCTGTAGAAATATTTTATTTTCGTCGTCTCCATAACGTATCGACTCACCGTTGGAGTTCAGGGTGCGTTACTACACAATGAGATTCTTCAATATTTAAGCAGGTTTTAACAAGGTTCAAGTGATTTTACTAATATTACAAACAGTCATAGGCTACAATGACAGTCTCCAGTCTCATAGGCTACAGCCCTAAAGAACATAGTTCGCGTAATACGCTATAAGCGACAAATGTCGCGGCGTCAGAACACCCCACTAGTCCAGTAAAAACAGTCCTAGAAGTGTGACGGCATGGTGACCCCGGTGACCGAGAACAGGATGTCCGCGGTTACTTACTTAGGTAGACAACACTACTTCCTTTCTTCAGGTTATATGACGGACATTTTACCCGTGTTCATTTTTGAGGTAATTTGTTTATACATACAAGACATTGATTGATTAAAATAATACCGCGACTCTTTTTTTATGCCATTTAGGTGGCAGACAAGCACACAGTCCACTGGATAGGAAGGGATTAACGTGGTCTATGGACTGGATTTTTCATTGGTCTGAGGTGTCAAAACCTTTTTTATATTCTTCTACGTGGTCTATGGACGTCTGCAAAACCAAGTGTCTCAAACTCAGACTCAGACCAACTTTTCATTGGTCTGAGGTCTGAGGTGTCACTTATATTCTTCTTGAAGGTCATCTGTGACAGCCATTGTCCGTCAGTTCTCATAACAATCAAAAAATCTTACCTTGAATAAAAATTTCTTCAGAACTCGTGAAAGAAGTAAAAATCTGGTTCCTTACGTAAACAAAGTTCAACAAATAATTGCAATATTATTTTCCCCTCGGAATAAAATCTTGTAGAAACAGAAACTAGAAACACGGTTTGTCAGATAACTACCTACTGTCAATTTTTGGAACATTTTTATTTTATATGTCAAAATGTTGTTTTTTTTTATTTTCTTATGTCATGCGTGTTAACCTTTTTTGTTGTGTTAGGCCAGTATAAAGAGTTTGTTCAAACTTATTGAAACTCCTTGGACCATCATGAGGCATTCAAATACTATTGTAGCGTAGACTGATAATATTATTGAAGTCGATAAGTTTAAGTGTTCTACTGCATTTTCTCATTCCCAAAACTATTACAGGATATAAGTATTATAAATAAATAAATGTTTTACAACTTTTATACAGCGCTATTTAGACTCAAACTAAGCGTAGATAAACTAGCTTGTTTTATAGGTTCTAGAATGCGGATAAACATATAGGTACTTAGATAAGTACTTTTTTGGAAATACATACAAATTATACATTATAACATCCAGACCAATAAAAATGTTTATATCCATGCATACAAATATTTACACCGAGCGGGAATCCAACCCGCGATCTCTGACTTAGCAGTTGAATGCTACGCCATTTTAGTGATCGTCAAATATAGATTATGGCAAGTCTCTTAGCAAGTCATCTATAAGTACAATACAATGTGAAAGTTTATGAAAACGTTTGGATGTTTGTTACTCAACCACGCTCAAACTGCTGAACGTATCTGGGTGAAATTTGGTACAGTGATAGTTTCGTCCGTAAAAACACATAGGCTACTTTTATCCCTATTTACCTACTGAACCTTTTCTATATGAGTTATGAGAACGGGATCAGACATCCATACAAGCGGAGCCACGAGCAACAGCTCGTTTATAACAAAGTTGTAAGTTGCGTGTCGTGCAAATTACAAACAGCTGATATAACTCAGTAGGCTATCAGTAGGTCACCGAGTTCGTTTTGCTAATGTCTGTCAATTAAGGCTATTTTTTTATAACAATGGCACATAACCATCAATATTATAGAGTCCGGGGTACGCTCATATGGTGCAAACAATTCCATCTAGAACCAAACGGTTCGGTGCCTCTTTTCTTTGCCGCACCATCAAAACGGCTGGATGGATTTTGATGCATGAGATTTCAAATGAAAGGTATGCGTTTTCAGTGTCATAGGATATATGAAATATGAACAAAAACCGTAATTTTGATTCATTTATTTTTACTCTTATGGTTTTACTTTATTTTTTAAACTACGTAAATGGCAGAAAAGCACACGGCCCACCTGACGGGAATCGTGGCCTATGGACGTGTGCAACACTAAGGGTGTCACACACACGCTTACCCTGCCTACTCTGAATAGAAAGGGGAGGGCTAGGAAGGGGTGGGGAGGAGGGTACAGTGAGCTCTGGCTACCCTACTTACCGGCGGGAACACAACACGATGGTTATTATGGCCGCGGTCTTCTGTAGAGCGCAGGTACTACCCCAGTCGGGCAGCTCATTTCGGACGGGAGATACCGTCGTGTCCTATCTCCTTAATGTACTTACTCTTTTACCTAGTTTTTACTTCTACAAAGTTAAGTTGACCTAAGTTTTTCCTCTGAAAACGAAACAAATTTCTTACAAAACACGCATACAACGCATGAAATGATAATATATTCGAATAAAAAATCTCATTAAAATCACTAGCAGTAAAGAGGTCAATTTCGAATATCAATACTTATTAAAGACAGTGAACATTACACCACCGAATTGAAAACACTTCCTTCGTTCACAATATTGCGGTTAATAATGTCATTTTAATTTAGCCGGGTAAGGTTACTGGTCTCTTGTCTATTGTATCAATTAAGGAGCGTCATGCAGTCCAATTGAGTTCGTTATGGTACGGAGTTTGTATGGGCGACTAATAAAATCTACAATTCGATGTTTATTTGGTACTGTTTGTTTGATGATAGATATAATAAAATAGTCCCCCCCTCTCCAGGGTCGGCAGTACGAGTGTGACGTGTGCACGCGTCTATAGACCACGGTAACCGCTTCCCATCAGGTGGACTGTGTGCTTATCTGCCACTTCAGTTGTTTAAAAAAAAAGTAGCTAGTTGTAAAAAAATGCCTTGATTTTCGTATTAAATTCAATTTGGTAGCTATTTCGATTACAACAGTGTTAAGCTGTTAAGCAGGTTATGATAAGCTTGTTTTCTCACACATACATACATGTACGCCTTTTTTTCATTGGGGTACCTATGCGCAGACAATATCTTTCCACATGCTTTCTTAAATCATTAAAAAATGCAACTTTATTTTTTATGGCAGAACAGCGCTGTTTCGTTTCAAAAATGTTAACTTAAATTTGTAGACAGAGAATTCTCTGTCTACGACTTAAATACAATTTTAAAATACTAAAGAATGAAAATAAAATTCTAAATTTCAAAACTTTCTCAACAAACCAACCACGTGTTTGGATATGTACTACACCGAGCTCATTGTTTTATTTTTTTTAATATTGTACAAGTGTAACATCTGTTGCTCTCAGTAAGCCTGACCGTTACGTCACAAAGCTTGACGTAATAGGGTAACATTTTATTGTATTCTTTTGTTTTTTTTTTATTAGAAAACATAATTATATTTATTTATTGCTTTATTGAAATGTATTTATGGCATTTGTAGACACCATGTGATTTGTATAAAGTTTTAAGCGAGTTACGTGTAAAACAATTAGTTCCCTAAAAAATGACTTGCCTTTCTTTATAACCTAGACTAAATATTAGTACAGTATATATAACAATAAGCTTTCTCTTTATAGCCAAAGTTTAAAGGTGGTTCAATTAAGCCCAAAAAGTAATTAAACAGCGTGTTTACTAACAAACATAACTTACTTTGTTTAAAAACTGACTTGAATCTAAAAATGCTCATCTACTTTTGACACTGACTACCTATACATATTTTATGCACAGACCCTACTTATAACATTACACCTATGTAAACATAAACGTAATATATGACGTTTTCAGGGTACTCGAGAGCTTATAATGATTTCTTGAGAGTCAAGTGTGAAATAAACTAACTTAAACGACAAGGGCTTAAGTTTTGAGTGCATAAACACTACGGGCTGTGACATTTTAAAATATTTATTTGTATTTATTACTTCTAGAAAGAAAGAAAAAAGTTATGTAGATTATTCCAAACACAATTTTTTTTTAATTTCTTGTTTTCATCTTTGTCTGTTTGTAGGTAAAAACTACTGAACGCATTTTAATGCAACTTTTTTGTTTGAAAAGTATTTAATTGGCCTAAAATCTGACGCATGTTAATAATAATAATATTTATTGATCAAAATATACATAGTTAACACCAGCTATAAGATTAACAAGATTTAAATAGTTTGATCACAATCAGTCGAGTAGAATCAGTCAAAAAACATGAAAACTAACGTATACGCGGGCGAAGTTGCGGGCGTAGGGTAGTTTATAATAGATATTGTGAGAATGTGATAGGTATAGCGTGTGTAAAAAGCGATGGTAGCTGAAAGGATAAGGACGCGGCCTCTTCTCAGAGTTATCGAGTACGAATCCGGCCGGAAAGTACCAATGTTAACACTTTGTGGAATTTATATGTGCTAATCAGATGATTTACTATCTGCTGACGGTGAAGTAAAAACATCGTGACGAAACCCACATGTCCTAGAAGAAATTCTAAGGACATGTCCGATCCACCAACCCGCATTAGGTCAGCGTGTGTGGATTAAGGTCTGAATCTAAACCCTCTCAGCTCTCTCGTTAGAGGAGAGGAGACCCGTGCCCAGAAGTGGAGCATAAAATGGGTTGCTATCAAGACAATGTGATATAGGTACTTAAAACTTCTTATTTCTACAATAGCTTGCGAAATTGCGATTGTATCATAGTACGTTAATCTAAAAATATGAAATGTGGCCTACTTGTAGATAAACCAAGCGGGAGGTACCCGACATGCTTGCAGTGCTCAACGTCGGACTGGCCATTATAGTCAGGGATGCATTATGCCGGCTTGGCCCCTCCCCGCCCGGACCCCCCACGGGCCCGGCTTGCGGCAAACTTTTTGAAAAAATTAACCAAAAATATCGAAAAGCTCAAAAAACTCGGTTGCCCAGGTTTTGATTACGATTTTTTTCGTTTTTTTCAACTCGCCTGTTGGTAAGCTAAAGGTAAAATCTATGGAATGGGAGTTACCATTGGGAGTTTAAACCCGTGAACCCGGGTTTTCAAAATTGCACCTGGTTTCAATGCCTTACGGTCACCACAAGCTCGGGCCCCGGGCTTGAGGTCAGCCACCCGGCCCTTCCAGCCCAGTCCGACCCTAGGCAGTGCTAATATTGCCAGCTCTCCTTTTGTTCGTACGCCATAGCACGGTATACTCAAACACCCATACACTGTGACCATAGCAAAACTACGTGCCATACATAAGTAGGTGTTGAATTTCTGATGATCGTCCATTTAGGTGTTCTCTATGGCCACAGTATAGTATAGAACAGTAGGTCACCTTCGGGGAATCTATCTGGTTATAAATGACTAGCTTTTGCCCGCATGATATTCTGATCCTATTCTCGCTCCCTATCGGAAAATATTCCAAGAATAAAAAATGTATTCTAAATTACTAATAATTTTTTTTATTAGTCTGTCCCTGTACCGAAATTTAACCCTATTTTTTCAGCTGTTTTTACGTGAATTAATAAGAGACATCCATCCAAATTCACGAACTTTCGTGTTTATAATTTAAAAAAAATGTGTGTAATGTCCAAATATATTCCACAAAGTGAAATTCACATTGGTCCTATCCGGCCGGATTCGAACTCGATACCTCTGAGGAGAGGCTGCGTCCTTATCCATACAGCTACCATCGTTTCTAATATAATAATATTATGGCCATTATAATATATAATATATTATTATTATAATATATAGTTGGAAATAGTGTTACCATAAACAAATAGTGTGGAGTGTGTATGGGCTCAAATAACTCTTAACTGAAAGCGCAAATAACTCTTAAACCTGCTGAATGACTGACGAGACTGGCGAAGGCTTTGGTTAGGGTAGGGAGTTCAATGGCAGTCATAGTCATACCCGTAAAAACTACTCTAAAATTTATGGCAAGAGTAATAAAATTGGGAGAGCAGACCCTCCAAAGTGCTAACTTTGAATGTAACCGAGATTGGTACTCAGATAAAAAAAGGAAGACAGTGTTATAGGTACCTATATTGTCCTTCTGAGTTCTTGCGTATACTGTGGTCCTTATATTGTGTTGTATTAGAATGTTGCTGACCCTGTTAGTAAATCTTTTTTCAAGGAATTGAGATAAGATACGATTAATATAATTACTTAATTTGATTACGCTTTCAATGATGATGATGATAAACAAACAGACAATAATTCCAATAAATATGTGTAAAGTGCACGATTGACGCAAAAACTACTGAACAGATTTTAATGCGGTTTTTTTATTTGAAAGGTCTTGGTCAGACTTAAAATCTTACGCATCTTTAATCACAATCGGTTGAGTAGAACCGGAGATGATATAGTAAATAATCCGAGGTCTGCGCTGGCGGTGTCGCCGGTATAGGTTAGTGGTTCATATAAAATACTCGTAACTCAAGTATTATCAAATATCTCCAACTAGCTTTTGCCCGTGGCTTTACCCGCGTGCGAGCGGCACCAATAAAGCGACTCTCTACTCAACTCTCTACTCCGCTCTCCACCCCGCTCTCCACTCCATTTTCCACTCCGCTCTCCACTCTACTCTCACACTATACTCTACACTTTGACTCAAAAAAAAGGATAAAATGTATCCTATGTCCGTCTTCTGGGTCTTAGCTACCTCCCTACATATAAATATACAAACACACAAACTTTACCTCTTTATAATATTAGTATAGAAGATAAATATGTATGACTATGACTTATAATATCCTGTTTCCGGTCTCTACAAAGCCATACAATCCATTCAGATTACTCATTCAACTTTCAGACATACTTACCTACTTCATCAAAACAGCTAGTTCAGTTTTGTTGTAATCTCTCACTGACTTATATCAAGTTTTGGATGAAGATATTCACGCCTTTTTCCCTCTGGGGTAGGCAGAGACATCAGCTAAATACTTCTGTCCTCACAGAGTTCACGAGTTTCCTTTACTGTCATTAAACTTTTCATGTGTTTTTGACCTGTGCTATTTTCAATACGTCAAAAATAAATAGATAAATAAATATTCTACACAGCGCTCTCCACAACCAAAGTAAGCAGCTTAGCAGCTTGTGTTATGGGTTCTAGAATGGGGATAAACATAGTTACTTTTTTTTTGTAAATACTAATGAACATAAAAAAACCCAGATCAATGCAAATTGTATATTCATGAATACAAATATTTGCACTCAACGGGAATCGAACCCGAAGAGCTTGTCGTAGTAGTCAAATGCACTACCCTGCTGGTATGCCCCAGAGGCCGTCATTAATTTGTTCAATGTATACTTCATCATTACAGCTTATTTAGTTTTCTTATAATCTCTTATAGACTTGTACCAAGTATCGGAACGATAGCGTCCAGTTGTGTGGTGGTAGGCGGTGAACCAAAATATTGCTCTCCTGTAGTCCCGGCGCGGCGCGGTCGGCTGCGCCCACATGGTCGCCTCTAGTGATGTCACCAAGTATCGATGCGAAACTATTGTTAGAATTATCGATATTCTGTAAAAAATATTTTTTTATTTTATATAAAAAATGGGTGTTAATAAACAGAAGGTTTGATTTAAATAGTTTGTTGTTATTTTAAATGTAGGGTACCTATATTGAAAAAGCATTCAATAGTGACATCAAATTGAAGAGCTTTTAGTAATAGTAGAAATTAATAGAGTGATAAGAATAATAAACATCGTGAAGACACATTAATGTGTTCCACACAAAAAAGCTATGTGTAAACCTAATGTCACATTAATTATATTTCATTCAAAATGTATTTAACCACGCCTTCCTAGCCTCCCTCCCACACCTGTTCCTAGCCCCCAACAAGCCTTCCTAGCCTCACCTTCAGGGTCAGCAGCGCGAGTGTGATGCCCTTGGTGTTGCACACGTCCGTGGTGGGCCATATGCTTGTCTACCGCCTAAGTACTATATAAGAAAAAGAGTTTTTTGGTATTTTTATTTCATGTGTTGTCATAAATTATTTGCTGTTCTAACTTTAGGTACTAGTTGCTATCATCCATTTCAATTAGACTATTCATACACAAGCTGATTGTTGACCAATCGCAAAATGATTCATACAAACTAAAATCTATTAAAATACCCATAAATAGAATAATAACCCAAGATCCTGTTCTTTCGTAACCTATAAAAATTTACAGAAATATTTCGTCGATATTTGCCGAAATACAGAAACGCATCCCTAATCGCCAGATCTCCCGTTCTTAAGGAGCGGCTGCGCTAGTCACAGAGTAACCGGCGCGCGCGCGCCCGTCCGAAGCGCGATCCAAAAATACCCGCCGACCCGGCCGACACGCCATGGCCTGACAAACAAAGACTAAATTAATACCATACTCTGTAACATTTGCTACAATTTAGAGTATTTTCGTGTTGAAAGTGAGGTTCTGATGGTGGCATGTCGCCTACTGCTATTGGAGCGGATTTGCCGCAGTGGTGTGGCAAGACCGAGAGCTGCCCTCAAGCACTGCTGGGTTGGCTGTACCTGACTCATGACCAGAACGATCAGGTATTTATCAAAAGTGAAATGTATCTCGATATAGTAACTACTGAGAGCGTTTCTTGTAATTAGTACCAAAATAGACATTGCGTGTTGTATTTCAATTATTATATTGTAGAGACAGCCAAGATTTACTGAAAAATATTCAATGTCGTTTCTTGATTTTGTATAACAGTTGTGTGTTTATATCTTGGGCATTTCTTTTACGCCATGAGACGTATGACGTCACAGCTATAACAAAATAAATCTTCAACGTGTACACTTCGACGGCTTTTAGTTTCGTAATGTGCTTTTGATTTTCATTGAAACGCTAACCGCTGCCCGTAACTCCGCAGGCGTGATACTGAAATAGTCGTTAAGTTATTGCCCCGAAGATCTTAGAGAAAGTTACGAGTGGAAACTGTTAGCGATTGAAACTTGCTATGTCTGTCTGCTTTTTTTTGCGATGGACGCAAAAACTACTGAACGGATTTTAATGCGGTGTTTTTGTTTGATAGGTCTTAGTCAGGCTTAAAATCTTACGTATTTTTGATCACAATCGGTTGAGTAGAACCGGAGATATAGTTAAAATACGCGATAACCGACGTCTACACCGGCGAAACCGCGGTCATGGGCTAATTTCTTATAATAACTGTTTATTTTTGTTCTTAAAACAAGTAATATTTGTAGGTGTTGTTGATAAACTCAAATGACATAAATACACTCGTGGCCACTCCGGAATTGACCTAGACAGTCAATAATATATACATCTAATGAGCTCTACTTATTCATTTATGAAGCATCAGGCGACGAGAAGTCATTTTTACGTATCCTATATAAAAAAAATAGGATATGGTGAGCAGTATGGGATAGGTACGTACATTATATTTAATTCATAAGTCATTATAAGTTGTACACATTGCGTATTCAAACCTCATGTTATCTTATTCATCTCTCGTCAAGTGTGTTTGCTCGAAATAAATGATAAATAAAAAAAAAATACATCCTCTTTCAAGCTCAGTACACTCTCGTACTTACAACGGCATTCACCTTTCTATCAACTAATCTAATTTTATATTATTGTTAATCTGCGAACAGTTTGTGTGGGTTATGTGTGTTTGCCAATTGTTAAATTATATATTTATTTGTCGTACTATGTTAACATGTAACTGTATTTGTTCCAAATAAATAAAATAAAAATAAAATAAAATCTAACGTGCAATGATCTCATGAGCTATTCTTCAATGAACTAACAACGACAGCTTCTTAATTTAATCTGTGGTAAACGGTGTTGGTAGTAAAATTAATTATTATTGTGTCTCATAATTTAAGCAATCTATTGTAATTTATCACTGTTTGTTTATTAAAATGAAGTAAAAAAAAAACAAAATTCTAGTCGGTAAGTAGAAACAAAAAGTGCGTAGCGTATAGCTTACATTTACTTTCCTTTCAACATCTGGGTTTTTGGTATAGTAATAATTCAATTACATTTTGAAGCAATTAGTACCTATGCTAAATACTAGAAAAAAAAAACTCCAGGACGAGACTCGAACTCATGAACAGTCCCTTTGCAGAGGGAATACCCTAACCAACTGAATTTACCCTGTACACGTCCTAAATATTCCCCAAGCAGTAAAATTTATTCATCATTACTTGAGGTTTGGGGTCGGCGCAAGATGTAATTCTCCTCTCCATACATTCCTTAATCAGTCAGTAAGTCAGATGCCATCTACTTAATTACCCCCTTCTTCGCCATATCCTCTTTTACACATTCCATCAATATTTTCTTAGACTTAGACCTACCTCTGCAGTATAATTGCCGCACCATAAAGACCTGGAATTATTTACCAGCTCACGTGTTTCCTTCTTCCCAAAGTCCCGGGTCCTTTAAGCGGGGCGTAAAAAAGCATTTTGATGAGGCTTTCAAGTTGAGGGCCGCCATTATGGCACTGTCGGTGTATGTAATGAGGATCCCCTTCCTGAGACTTTACATTTAGCTTACCATCAGGTGAGGTGGAATCATATCGACGTGACCGATATAAAAAAAAAACTGAGTCAGAGAACGGAGTTAGCGAAAGTGCAAGTGCATACCAAAACACACGCGATGTGTACAATATCAAACTCGTAAGAATGTGAGATCGAAATAGTCCGTGTAGGGCTCCAATATACGCCACCAATTCTATCTGAATCCTGCCCGCACTCGGTCATTGACATAAAAATGTTATTTACGCGTATTTATGCGTTCAAACAATTGCTTAAAAAAGTTAAACTAGAGAACCATTTTACACTTCTTAAAATTCATTCATTTTGCGAACATAAAGTGTGGGTTATTTTACAAAATATTGTTAAATTAAGCTTTATAATGTACTAGCTTTTGCCCGCGGCTTCGCCCGCGTGGATGTCGGTTATCGCGCCCAACATAGCCTATGTCTCGGGTTCTAATCTAATCTACCCCTATACCAAATTTCATCAAAATCGGCTCAGCGGTTCAGGCGTGAAAGCGTAACAGACAGACAGACAGAGTTACTTTCGCATTTATAATATTAGTATGAATGATAATATAATATTATATATTCGGTTTGTGTCCCAATAAAAGAGAATCACTACATAGTATAAAACAAAGTCGCCTTTTCTGTCCCTATATCCCTATGTGCGCTTAAATCTTTAAAACTACGCAACGGATTTTGATGCGGTTTTTTCCAATAGATAGAGTGATTCAAGAGGAAGGTTTATATGTATAATACATGCAGAAATAGTATCAGCATTGCACCCGTGCGAAGCCGGGGCGGGTCGCTAGTAACAAATAAAATAAAGTGTAAAAATTGTGTCAAGGTTCTTGTGTAAGGCGGGAATGAATTTCGAATTTTATTTTTTGTAATGTCAATATACAATAATACATTTTTATTGTCTGTGTAACAGCTACAGGTTGGTGATCAGTTGATAGCGTTTACAAATTTTGAATTACCTACGAACTTTGCTTTTCTGTTTTCACATTTCGTTTTAGTAATGGCGACAAAAAAATTGTTTGTATTACAGTTACAAAAAGTTGCGCGTGGTTGATGGTCGGTTAGGGTTTTTCACAACACCAATGTTACGTGCAGTTAGTCTAGTAGTATAGGTACGAGTATAGGTATACTGAAGTAATTACTTTTAACGGTTTAGTTAATAGCTGTTGTTGTTCTATTCTTAAATCGGTTTGTGTAGATGACTTTTCTTAGAATTCGTTAAAAATAGGTTATTCTGCCTTGAACACATACATCAACTTTCGTTTATTTTCACACCTTTGGAACGTTTAGAATTAAATGTCATAATTTTACATAGAGGTATCACCTTCATACAGTGCAAAGCAAGCAAGGTGAAGTCTTATCAACCTGACCGATATAAAAAAATCGTAGACTCGTCTCATCCCTTTGCATGTTTTTCTTATAAAGTGCTTTTTGTGGGTACGATTTACAACTAAAGTAATGCAAATATACTGCGGCTGACTCAGGCCATCTTCGGTTCCGGCCTCGGGTTTGGGTACCACGGTATCCCCGTCATACACTCGGAGCAATGGATGAAGGTGCCTTTCACCGGCTTCGCTTTTGAAACTTTTCACCCTTCGCCACTAGTATCTACCAAAATATGAGTTGATTTTTTTTTATATTCCTTGTAATTGTATAGAATAATTAATTTGATTAAATGTATGGCCGTGCCTTCCATACTTTTAGTACTTTTTACGTTGAAATTACTGGATGGATTTTGGGATAAGATAAAATGTAGTGAGTAAAGAATACGCATTTGTGATGATTGGATTGACCTTTAGTGGGATGAATACGGCATAACCCCCTTCCATACTTTTAGTACTTTTTACGTTGAAATTACTGGATGGATTTTGGGATAAGATAAAATGTAGTGAGTAAAGAATACGCATTTGTGATGATTGGATTGACCTTTAGTGGGATGAATACGGCATAACCCCTAATTCCCCTTTAACTCTAAACTGTTCTTTACACATCCGATCATTTCTGTTTTCCTGGTACACAATATTGTTCCTCGGTGCACATGCCTGGCGTGTGTATGGCCATAACTCTATTATTAGACCACGTCTTTCGGTTATACCTGTCTGGCTTATATCACCGGTGTCAGCACGCGGTCACTCCGACAGTTTTTATATATTGATTCTTGCGGTAGACAGATTTGTTCTCGATTTCGCGATTGCTGACTATTTTGTTGACCAATAAATAAATGTTCTTGGAAAGTGAACAGCTTTCTGTAGCGCTATCCAGATCCAAATTAAGCATAGCCTAATATAGGTTCTAGAATGCGGATGAAAAATATAAAACCCCTTTTTGGTTATTATACACATTCAAAAATTCAAATCCTAAGTTTGCATTGAACTGGAGTCGAACCAGCAAACTCCAGCGCAGTAATCTGGACGAAAACAGTTCCGTTAGTTGAGTTTTCAGATCAGAAGTGTATTTTCTCTTGAACTGGTGTGGAGTTCATGTGACACGTGATACACAATTTCACGCAGCCCGAACTGTGAGCAATAGTATCTACAACCAAAGTTAAAAATCTCATCTTCACGGTGAGGCATCAAGTTGATCAAAGCGGCGAACAGGATGCTGTCGTTAATGGGAAACGTGAGAACGCCATAGCTTAAGATAAAGTCTGTAATACGACTTATGTGACGCAACTAGCTGATGCCCGCGACTCCGACCACGTGATGTTGGTTTTCACAACTATGGTCATATCTCTACTTCTTCTCAACCAATTGCAATCAAACATACGGCAAATTTTAAATCTGAACAAAACCTTTTTAGTAAAAAAAAAACTGCACTATAATCCGTTCCGTAATTATTGTGTCTAAAGATCTTGGCCCCTAGTTTTATTTTGCTTTATTTGTTAAACTATTTGGGAAAAATTGATGTGATTTTTAAACGGTTTTATTTAACTTGACCTGTTTGTTTGGGTCAAATCTAGTAACTGAAAATTGACCCCTTGCCAGTTATTGGATTGGTCTGAAATTTGGCAGAATCTTTAGTTTTGATGACAATACAATTCAATTGCTTTTAGTAGGTACCTACGTAAAACCGTTTAGTCGAAAAAAATAATTTTGCTTAACATTCATTTTTGACTTTTTATACAAAATATTACATTTTAATTTAGAAGTCAGACTACACTCTCATTCAGTTTATCTTTTCCTAAGTCACCTTTGCAATAGGTACATGTCTAACACTGCTGTCAGACACTCTCATTAAACGTCTCTACAGTTCAAGAGTACAGCTATTTATGAAATTGTTATATTTACGTTGATAGTCTTACATTTTTGAAGCATATTTATTATATACGGCGGTGCTCATCCAGCGCATGACAGTTATAATCCGCGCGCGATGAAAATGTGAAGGAACCTTGTCAAAGTAAATCGAAAATGACAGTACTCACGTAGCGTTAGCGTGTTAACACCGACTTTGTTCTTGATTGAAATATCTATCAAATGACAGAACTATTTCGCGAGATTGACTACTCAAGATTTTACCCCTTTTTCCACTCATTATTAATCTTTAATCTATATAAATAAAAATTAATTGCAATTCTGTTAGTATTGCAAAAACTCGAGAACGGTTGAACTGTTCTTACCTGTCAGACATTTGATGTTCGTCCTATCTCCTATCACTGTCGTCGTTGTCGTTTCGGTGTTTTTGGCACGAGTACATGTAGATCCATGTAGATCAGATAAGAAAAGGCGGTATATTAAAGATAGCTGTTGCCCGCGGCTCCGCCCGCGTGGACGTCGATTTTCGCGTTTTATTGCCGGTTCTAATCAGCCGATTGTGATCAAATATGCGTAAGATTTTGAGTCTAACCAAGACCTTTCTAATAAAAAAACGCATCAAAATCCGTTCAGTTCTTTTTACGTCCATCGATAGCGATAAAAAATACCAAACGGATTTTGATGCGGTTTTTTTTAAAAAGGCTAAAAAAGCAAGAGCTTAGACTAAAAATTTACCGTATGTTTGGTTGTAATTGGTTAAGTAGAACCGGAGATATGACCAAAAATGACCTAAAAATGAAGCGCGGGCGAAGTCACGGGTTTCAGCTTGAATAAAAAGTAGCTTATGTGTTGCCCAAAACTATGAACTATAATCGTACCAAGTTTGATCAAAATCCCTCCAGTAGTTTCTGATTTTTGCGCGCACAAAAATTTGCGAACAAACAGACAATCATACAATATTATAAGTATTATTATAAATCTCGCATTCAAAATTAAACTCATTTAAAAATCTAGTCGCACTAAAAATACAGCTTCGTTTTGTGAGCTTCGACATGAGTTTGCCGACGCTACGGCTAGCCGGCGGCCCACTTACGTCTCAGTTCCAAAAGGTAGCATCACATTTTGATCGCGCGCGGATTATAAGTGCCCGTAGCCAAGTGGAAAAAGTCTAAATCGCTATCGTATCGTATCGAATACAATAGTTTAGGTCGACCAATCACACTCCAGCTCGTGATTCCGCCGCGGCGCGCGCATCGTACGCCGGCGACGAGCTTGGATGTGATTGGTCGACCTAACCGTTTCTATTCGATTTTACGCTACGCTACGGAATACATCGACATTTGTCTACGGGCCAAGGTTACTGATTGAAAAAAAAGATAAAGAGATAACAGTTAAGGTTACTGATTCAAAGAAAAGATACAAACGTACATAGAATCTCCTCCATTTTAAAGTCAGTTAATTTCGCAGCATTCCTCCAAAATTGGTGGATCTACAAAATACCTTTTTTTCGTACGGAAAGTCTCACAGATACCAGATACTCGTCGGCCAGTGCTGATGTCGGACTTGGACCGCTCTCTAGAGTGTCCTCTGCTAGTCAGAGGGATACTTGGGAGCATTTGAGCAGCCCTTTTTGATCTAATTCTTCTTCTGGCACTTCCAGGTCTCAATAAACACGAACTTATGCCATCGTATTTACTTACCATGAAGTTACTACGATTCTTTCGGAAGCAATTTATGCGTTTCGTGGTACTAATTTATAGAAACTTATCATTAATATCATGGTAGGCATACAGAACGTCTGCTTACTTTAAAATAGACCGACGAAGGTATCTAATACTCGTTACTAACTTTATCTTACTAAATGGTCTTTGAATGATGAATGGGCGACCACACACAGAGCGAAAACCCGAAGCGCGATATAGTCGAATTAATTTATTGCTGCAGTTTAAAATTTTATACTACACAGCTAAAATGGCCTCTGTGGCGTAGCGGTAGTGCTTTCGACTGCTACGACAGGGTTCGATTCCCGCTCAGTGCAAATATTTGTATGCATGAATATGTCTATTTGCATTGGTCTGGGGTTTTCTATGTAGTGGGACCGGTGGGTGCCACGCGGTGCTGCGACGACAATCCTCTTTTGATGAGGCCGTCAAGCTGATTGCCACCATTGTTACCGCCTACCACGGTTTGGTAGCACCAATTCTGCGCTACGGAATAATTTTCTGGGGTAATTCCACCGATAAGGAAATTATATTTAAAGTTCAGAAACGCTGTATTAGGTCTATTTTTAATCTTAAAAATACAGAAAGTTGCAGACCATATTTTACAAAGTACAACATTCTGACACTTCCGTCCCTATATATACAGGGTGAATTTTTCAAAAGGGCTTGGATGGCCAAAACCGAAACTATAAGGAATAGCGAAAAATGGTCAAAGGAGTCACGAGCCCGATTTTGATGAAACTTAAAACCTCATCATTAGATTTTTGAAAAATTAATAATCCTTCCCAGGAATCGAACCTGTTGATTTTGAAAAAAAAAACACACCCTATATTATTACACCATACGATAGTATTGCTATTAACGATCTTATTCTGGGAAGTAATGACATACCGTAAACTAAAGGAAAGAGCTCATCTTTAACAAAATACATTTTATTTTTCTTACATTAACAGAACTGATCAAATTGTGCAAAATGTAGACCATTGTTTTCAATACATAGCTGGATTTGAGAGCTCAAGGATCGTACTGCATTCAATATTAGAATGTTATTGATTCCGTTTGGAATATTCTCCAAAGAACGTTTCAAGTCATGACCTGTATCATATGTGTTTTTGTAATTTTCGTTTTTGACATACCTCCAGAGAAAGTAATCTAAGGGAATAAGATCCAGGGATCTTGCTGGCCAAGGCACAGGACCATGCTTTGCAATAAAATTATCGTCAAACTGCTGAATCAAAACCTCTTTTACGGCTATTATGGGCTGGAGCTCCATCTTGTTCAAAAAAAAACATCAATCATTATAATCATTCCGAGTATAATTTTAAAACACGGAATAGTCACGATCTTTTCTGGGATTTCGAACGAAACAAATAGGTACATAAAACATGAATTTTATTAAATTCCAAAGTTTCCTTAAATTTGCCGTATATCATTACTTTGCAGAATTTGTTCCTTAACAGCGACACTATCATATGGTGTAATAATAAAGGGTGTGTTTTTTTTTTCAAAATCAACAGGTTCGATTCTCAGCTAGGTTTATTGGTTTTTCAAAAATCTAATGATGAGGTTTTAAGTTTCATCAAAATCGGGCTCGTGACTCCTTTGACCATTTTTCGCTATTCCTTATAGTTTCGGATTTGGCCATCCAATCCCTTTTGAAAAATTCACCCTGTATATGAGACTGCCATTTTTGTAAAGTCCAATCCAGAACTATTTCCCCGATTAGCTGATGGTTCTACGCGCAGTCAAAGGGATACCAGTAGGCTAAGAATACAAAGTGCCAAAACTACACTGATGAACAAGAGTATTTTTTGCCTAGCTCCTAAGATATATAACAAACTACCTAAAACCATGAAAGATCTAGGCATGAATGCTTTTAAAAAAAGCTTAGGCAACGTATTAGGTTGTAGGTGTTATTACAATGTTACTGATTTCTTTAATGACATTTTTTGAAACGGTACATAAATGACATTTTTGTTTTTATTTTTAATATATTTCATTGACATTTTATTTTTTATTATTGATGACATTATTGTAATATTGACGTTAAAATAATTTTACTTTAATTTGAATTTTGTTTGTTCGACTCACTGTAAATTTTTGTACGCCCGTATGGGCAAAACATGTTGGCACTTTCTTACCTATATATTGTAATACCATCAACTTTGTAACACATGTTTATACAAAAAATAAATGAATCTTGAATCTTGAATCTTGAATCTTGTTAACATGGTACGTGTACCTTTACATAGGTACACGTACCATGACCTGACCTGACCTGAGGTGACCCTCTTTCCTGAGACTTTACCTTCAGTTTATTATCAGGCGAGGGGAAGTCAAATTGACGTGTCCTGTATATAAAAAAAGTACCTAAGTATAAATTTACAAAAAAAGAGTTAATAAACGCATGCTTACTTTTGGTCTAGAGAAGGAGTGTATCCAAGAATATTTATTTATTATTCCCAGCCAACAAATAGCACCTAAACAAAAATTGAAACATAGTAAACGTTTCCCAAAATTACTCCGCCCACTGTGCACTATGGTGCGTATTTTTAGATCCCGGTCAATAAACAAATGTGCAGCATTAAGTATATCTGTCTTCATATCAACCTAACAAAATATAATGTTATTTAAAATTCGGCTCTCTCTTTTAACGCACGTTTAATCATATTTGATACATTTCATTCTATTCGTTTCTACATCTTGTGCGTGACAGCGATATGTTTCTACAAGCTTTATTTTAACTCGCTCTGTTGTTTGTTAGTTTATTTGTATGTTAGTGTGGGTCAAATCTTTCAAAGCTCATTAGAAGTGAAGTCAGATTGGGCTCAAATTGATACTTGCGTATCTTCGGTGACAATACGATAACATAACATAACATAACATAAACTCACGCCTATAGCCCCGAAAGGGTAGGCAGAGGTGCTAGCACCCACATTTCGCCAGTTTATGTTTAGGTCCCAATGTAATAGGTGGTGAGCCTATTGCCATTAACCGGGCACTTATAAACCTGCGATAAACACACACATAACTTTGAAAAGCATCGAAAAGTCATTGGTGTGTGCCATGGTGAACCTGGGATCGAATCCGTGACCTCGTCTCAGCAGTCCATTACCCAGACCACTAGGCTACACAATACGATACTGTGGTACTTTGAAGTTGATAATCATGTTGGAGTTGGAAGGTGCCCATAGGAACTTCTAAAATAAACAATATACCTAAATCAATTGAAACTGCACACCACCTTGACCCTTTCGAGTCGGTGCAAAGACGTGCGCTATAAGTGTCCACGTCCACTTTTTACCATCGCTCGCTCGCCACAAGCAGGGAATTTATCCTCACACGTTGCATCCGTCAACGGTGCGCACTGTGAGGTATGAGAGGAACTTCATTCCGCGCACGCGCCGGCTGTGGAATCCTTTCCATACTGTGGTATTCCCTAGCATCTAAAATATGGGGTTTTCCAAGAAGGGTATTAGAAGGCTTTTACAGTGTCGGCAGTGCGAGCGTGACGCCCCCGATGGCACGGTTCAACCGTGGGTCGTGTGCTTGTCAGCCACTTGTTGGTATAAAAAAGAGTTCTGCAATCCCAAAACTACCTTTGTTTATACCTACCCATGCTAGTTTCTTAACTAGAATGTAAATAATGCCAGCACCCATACCGAATTATATGTAGGTACAATGACTACTTGCGTTTTAGCAACATCTACGTAATCAATTCCAAGCTGTATTAAGTATACATTTTTCCACACAAAAACATATTAATTCCATAAAAAATCTTCTAGGAGTATAAACAAAATCTACGTTCAAAAACTCCCATTAGCTTTTATTCCATTGAGTGTGATTCACGGCGTCAACGCACGTTCGAAATTGGAACGAGTACAATAATTCGTTGAACAGATGCGCGCGCGCTCACCGACCGGCCAATGAGAATGCTTGGTCCATTATTTACTGCAATTTCATTTGTCTAATCGCTCCCGCATATTGGTCGTGATTAAGGACGTCTAAGAATGTCACGGAGTTTAAAAGACTTGGAATTGTTTGATGTATTTTTTCCTGTTAGATTTGACTTACTGATTTTGTGCTTCATAGGTCGTACACTACAGATGTGACAGACAGATTTCAGTTTATTTGTAATGTTTTGTTATTAACCAACTTCAGAAAGAGGTTCACTGTTTGACCTGTATGTTTATCCGAAATTATCTCGCGTTTGGTAGAACAGCGGGTCTAAAAAGGCCACTTTATTGGAATCACATTAGGAAAATAATATGAATCATATTGAAAATCGTTAAATGGTCATACGTTGATGAACAGATCTTGATGTGGATTTCAGAAATGTATTTTTATAGTCTGAATGGGTTTTGCTCCGCTGTACCCCTGGTTTATACCACCGGTGCCGGTGGTAGAACGGGTAAAATTGGTATGCTCCATGGTTTACTTTCAGGGGTAACTACAGTGGAGAAAATTGTATGACCCATAATTCCCCTAATGAGCTGTTTTCTTAAGATTTATATACATAAGGATCGACCAGTTCATTGATGGGTGGAGAGGTAATATCCGTTTACTGTTATTTAAGCTAGTAGGTAATTTTAGTTTAATTATCCGACTAAAAAGGAGGTAACTTGGTTCTTACTTGGAACTTTAAATCCCTCATTTGTCCTATGATTTTTCTCAAACAGTAGGTAATAAGTAGGTAGTATAATTTCTTCAATATCACGCGTAGATTCCGAAGGCCGAGGTAGGAATTACCACAGGTTACATAATAGTTGGTAGTATTGACTTAGTCAGAGGAAAATTATACCTACTCCGTTTCTCCACAGAAGTTTTCCTACAGAACAATCATTGAACACTGAGACTAATCCTTAATATACCCACAACTTCTCATCTTTTTCAACATTAACAATGTTTTATGAAATTATGAAAAAAATGATCATCCAGAACGGGACTTGAACCCGTGACCAGTCCCTTATGTTTTTTTATACTACGTAGGTGGCAGACAAGCACACGGCCCACCTGATGGGAAGCGGCCACCGTGGCCTATAAACGTGTGCAACACTAAGGGTGTCATATACGCGCTACCTACCCTGAAGAGAAGGGGAGAGGGCTGGAAAGGGGCGGGGGAGGCTACTTTTATATTTTTTTTTGTTTTTATATGTTAGCATGCAATTGCTCAAAAATTTCATTCAAACAATGTTTTATTCCAGTGGGTGCCGGGCTCAGTATGGGGTCCTCTACCAACAGCTGCGCCAGGGTCTGCAGCACCCCCTGCAGACGACAACAGTTCCTTGGCGGAACAACTAGCGGCACTGTCACTGCGGCGTCCGCCAAGGCCACCACCGCCTGCGTATATGTGCCATCTTTGTTTCAAGAAAGGACACTACATCGGGGATTGTCCTCAGGTAACTTTCTTTCATATTACTTAGGTGGCAGACAAGCACACGACCTATCTAATGGGAAGCGGTCACCGTGGCCTATGGACATGTGCAATACCAGGGGCAGTCACCATTTCGCGCTGCCGACCCTGTAACAACCTTCTAATGCCCTTCTTGAAAACCCCATTTTAATTAAGTCCAGAAGAACAATAGTAGAAAAATTTGACCGCTGTGGCGTAGCGGTAGAGCGGCTCGACTGCTAAGGCAGAAGTCACGGGTACGATACCCAATCAATGCAAATATTTGTGTACATGAATATGAATATTTACTATTTGCATTGGTCTGAGTGTGTAGATTTGAATTAATTAACATAGAAGAAAGAAGTGCCTTGAAATTAAACCATCTTATAATTAAGTCATGCCGAGATTACACAGTTTTAGCTGGCGCGCGAGCTGATCTGGTCAGTTACTGCCGTGCAGCTACTAGGACTGTGTAACCATATCACAGTAACTCACTGTCATGTACGAGGCAGTCAGTAGCAGACTGACTTTGCGAGTACACAGGCGCAGAAGCTGTCCACTGTCAACACGCGTGTAACTTTAGGGTAGGTTAATCCCAATAGGGCGGCTAATGGACGAATATACGCTATACCACCTTGAGTAATAACCTCGAGATATATAATAATAATAATTGTCTGCTAAATGGTATTTCCGTTACCAAAGAAATGATGGCGGGATGTCTGCTGTAGATATTCGGGCAATGGGCCAAGTTCACACGAAATTATTTATAATATTTTACTTCTATCAAAAGAAAATATGGTGGCTTATAGAATTTAGCGGCGTTGTTTTTCGATGCATTTATTATTATACTGTGTAAGTGTATGTTTGTTACATACGATGCAACGGCTCAACAGATCAGTTAAATTTGGAATCTAATTTAGGTAGAACCTAAATTGTAACATAGACATTATTATATGATATAGGTTTTTTTAATCTAGCTAGAACAACTGAAAATGTTTGACATTTTGTAAGTTCCGTAAATGATTTTTGACTTTTGACTTCGACTTTGAAACGTGAGAAGTGCTGTGTAGTGCAGCGTTCCGTAAAACTTTTTTAGCGTAGTTGAAGTTGTCGTTCTCAAAAGTCCGATAATCTATAAAGAACTACAGAACTTCGATATAGCCAGTGAATTGTGGAAGTCAAATGTCAGTCGCTTCACGGAAAATATCGAAGTTCGGCCTTTTCATTGGAAGCCGAATCCAACTGATTTGGGAAAAGGAGTATTAAGCACTGTGTTTGTTTCTCACCCAATTCCAGAGTAAGTTGGACTGGACTGTTTATTTCTCTTCATGACGGAGAATCACGTGGTTATCGGTGTTCACCAAGAAATCCATTGCATTGATTCCACGTCTCTTAGCACAGAATGCTCGGTCAAAGTTTACAACTATGAATCGAATCCTTTGACTCATTAACCGCAATATCTTATCTAAGTTGAACCAATAATTTGACCTGAGATTTACGACGAATTGGAAATGTAAAACAACCTTTAGATTGTTAATTTATACTGTTATGTTTACCATGTTGTATTGGCGTAGTCTTAACTAATATCTGCGCTTTATCACGCAGTGCTGCGACGACAATCAACTCTTTTTTCATGAGGCCGTCAAGCTGAGGGCCACCATTAGGTATGTCACTGTCGGTCGGTGTATGTAATGGCCCCCTTCCTGAGACTTTACATTTAGCTTACCATCAGGCGAGGTGAAGTCATTTTGTCGTGTCCAATATTTAAAAAAAGTGAGATTGTGGTCAAATGCACACCTGTTACAACTCTAATTTTTATACATAATGAAGGTGTCCGGGTAGTTAGCAAGAACTAAAGCTTGTAAGTAGTTGTTTTGATACGACGCACGTCTGACTTCAAAAATATCAATCAAACTATAGTACAAAGTTGAAATAACAAGGCTACATTCATTCCGACCAATTCCTGGAACAAGTTCAGCTATAACTCACAGGTCGTTCCAACAACACGCTGTTCTATCGGCGGCGTCGGGTTACAGACTCAACCTTGTACTAACTACCGTTCGTTGAACTAAACGAATAGGCGATAAAAACTAGCTATAATTTAGATCATCAATTTTTTTGTGAGCTGTGAAAGTTGAGTTATTTTTAAGACTACTAGGTATAGTCTATTTTGTGCAATATTAAGACCAGGAGAACTATTGTAAATAGACCAAAAAAAACAGCCTGCTGAGTTTCTTGCTGGAGTCTTCTCAGGTCTGGGCCGCGTTTCCAACCGGTGCGGTGGCCCATTTGCTTATCTAGTTATAAATATTTTTCATTTTGACGTTTTGTAAGTGCCGTTTAACGGTCTGTATAGTATAAATGATTTTTGACTTTGACTTTGACTTTGAACCGCGTTGAGCTAAATCAACGCATAGGTAATTTACACCCTCCGTGGCGTGACGGTAGTGCTACGTCGGAAGTCACGGGTTCGATTCCCACTCAGTGCACATAACTGTGTGCATAACTATATCTATTTGCATTGGTCTGGGTGTTACTGTGCCTCGGAGAGCACGTTAAGTCTTCGGTCCCGGTTGCAATACGGACATCTATGGCAGTCGTAAGCGTAATTAGAGCCCTAAAAAGTCCGACAACTGGTCTGACTCCAAAACTTCGATATCGCCATCGTTCATCGGAAAATATCGAAGTACGCTGCATCGTAGTTACACTAACAAAGCTGACTTCAACGAACTTGTCAAAAGGCTTGGTGGAGGATGATGATAATTCAAATTCAAATTATTGATTTCGGACTAAATCAACTGACTTCGGACTGAATCAATACATAAAGTCAACAATTAAAATAAAAACAATAAATTAAAGTCGATGATTCGCAATTGTATAAAAATTAGAATTGGCATTGAAAACAGAATTAAAATATTTAGAATAGGTCCAAAATTAAATCAATAGTTAGTAAGCGGCTAATATACCTACTGAATAATTTAATTTACAGGTCTTTTTCTAAAGGGTTCTATGTGGTTTCCGTATCAGACGCCTGTCGCTTTTACTATAGGCACATGATAGCGAGATAAAAAGGATCACTACGCACATTTTAATGGTAGTAAGCCTATTAAGTATGAACATTTCAATGCTAGTACGCCTAGAGTAATAAACAATCTCCTTAATTCCCGCACGTTTATGGAGGGCATTAACACAAGAAAGAACGTAAATACCTTTAACTGAAAAAAGAATAAATTAATAATAATAATGTAATAATAAAAAAACTGAAACAAGAGAATTTTATTCCCAATTGTTTTTACATTCGTTCCGAAGTATCGAAGGACATTAACATTCGCACACACTTATTTAATTCCGTTTCATTCATAAACATTTTCGTTTTGACTCAAAGGTGTCAATTCTGCTGTCACAAGTCGCTTTGAAAAAAAATAAACCGTAATTCGGCAAGTCTTCTTGAAAACATCATCTTAAATCATCGTCACTTCTGAGGCTTTCACCTTGGAGTCCGGGATTCAATTTCCTCCACTTCGCATGGTCTTGGACTTCCATTTGTCATGCATGTCATCTTTTACGATACCAAACCAGTATTTCTCGGGTCTGCACCTCCTACCGTTGAAGACGGATATTCATACTTTTGTTGCCCACGTAGCGAAGACTCTCTCATCTCTCATGCGATCCTTCCGCATGACTCTATACATCTAACACAACATATTCATCTCCGTGAGATGTATCTCCTATTTGTGTCATTCTACTCGTAGCAATGTTCATAATTTACAGCCACGTAAAAGAAGAAAATATTCATGTAAATTCCAAATATAATCGGATGTCAAATAGAATCAAGTTTCAAAATTTGAATAAAATAATTTTAGATTAAATTTAATTTGGTAACACTGTTATCAGAATCGGCACCTTGACTATTTGGTTCTCGGAAATTGATATGGATTATACTTTATTTACATTACAAATTTTGTAGTACACGTTTTGTGATGATCTAATGACCTTTACTTAGTTTCTACCGTTTATTAATCATTGTGGCAATATAATCGTTATGTATGATGTCGCCGACTTTATAAAAAGACGTTTTGTTCTTTTAACCGACTTCAAAAAAGGATGGTTTCAATTCGACTGTATTTTTGGTATGCTACCTCTCTTTTCAAATGGGTGAACCGATTTTGATGATCATTTTTTTTATTGAAAGTTAGTGCTTCTTGTGTGGTCCCAATTCAATTGGTCCAGTTGAAGTTCATATTTTTATTAGACGCATGGACAATCTTATTTTATTTAAATACATGTCAAATACAGTCCTGTCAGTTACTAGCATCCTTTAAAAAAAAAATGTTTAAATAAAAAAATAAAGTTATGTTCTGTCGTACATCGAACTGATAGTTTGATACCTGTGTGGGGGTTTATGTGTGATGTATTGATGTGTGAGGTATGATTGCGACGTGCAACTACGACCCCACGAAGCCCGTGGGCCCGTATTTCACGGCCATCAGAAGAAAGAATTAAATAAAAGTTGCTACGTTAGAACTGTAACTGTATTTCTGCGATTAAGTACAGGGTTACACTGTTAATTTATAGTCGCGGAAGGGTTGAGGTCGGGCGCAAGTGACGCGGGCGCGTGTGTAGAGGTAACTAACTGGTTGCCGGAGCGTTGGATGCCGCAGAGCCGCGATTGGAATTCGCTGAATATGCACTTAAAAACACTGTGTCCCTACACCTGTAAAAACTATGTTACGTTGAATGAGCTAATTGTAGTCAAAAGAAATACCACGTGTAGTGATAGTTCAAAAATAATCAGTGTGACTACGAGTAAAACACGTGAAGAAAGAACAATCTATTGTATACGTTACCGGCAATTTGTATAATCTGGTATTTTATACAATGCCTAGGTAATGTATAGCCAATGTGACACAAACCTGGGCATCGATTCTTTAAAACAAGCGCCTTCAAAAAATACCATTTGATTTTGGACTTTACTATTATAAATTTAATGTCTACAATTAAATAGCATTTTTTAGAGTGTCAGTGGTATGACAGTGGTTTGCCTTTAGCAGAATCCATGCCCTGGTTAGGTTCGGGGTGCAAGGGAAATGCTCTATGGGCCACCTTACACTCTGACGTCAGAAGACCCTAGACGGCGTGCGGTTTTAGTCCGACATAACCAGCCCCGCTGGCCGCAGGGTATCCATGAGAATTTCCGCACGGAAAAAAAAGAAAGGTTAGGCATTATGTATTATAATAAGAACATAGGCAGTGGTACACAATAAAAATAATTAATGCATGGTAAGGCCGCCTGTTTAATTCTCCCTTTGTAAGCATTACTTCCTTTCTTCTCTCGTCGGTTACGGGTCCAGGTCGAGGAATGGAGCACCTCAGGCTCGACTCGTGAAGCGGCGTTCTTCCGGCCGGCCGTACAATCCACAGTAAAAAAATACGCTGTACGAAAGCCCCCATTATTCTATACTTAAGGTGCAAACAATTCCATCAAGAACCAAGCGGTTCGGTGCCTCTTTTCTTTGCCGCACTATCAAAACCTGGAATTCTTTACCAGCTCACGTGTTTCCTCCCTCATACAGTCCCAGGTCCTTTAAGCAGGGCGTGAAAATGCATTTGATGAGGCCGTCAAGCTGAGTGCCACCATTGTGGCACTATCTGTGTTTGCAATGGTGACTCCCATTCCAGAGACTTTGCCTTCAGCTTACCATCAGGCGAGGTGAAGTTATGTTGACGACATAAAAAAAACATAGCCTAGGTATTGTACAGAATACCTGAATTAGGTATACAGTTTGCCTGTAACATATTACAATACACATAATATATGACACGTGAAAACTATCACGTGTTATGCGTATTGTACTCTTAATTTGGTCGAAGGTCTACAATAAAACGTTATGGCGGAACCACACTTCGCTATTCGCCTATATTGTATTCGAGGAAATTTTTTGTAACCCCTCCACAATTCGTCATAGAAGAGTGACTAAGACAAATATTCGTGCGAATAAAGCAAATATAGTGTACGAATGTGTGAAACAAGTATAGTGTACGGCAAGTTAGATGCCGTACACTATAGTATGTTTAGGGTTGCCACCTTGGAACGCGTCAGCGCTCACCTCATTATTATTCTACCACCACGCTAATAATTATAAGCCCGAAAGTTTGTAAGTAGATATAGGTGTAGATGTTTGTTACTCTTTCACGGAAAAACGGCTGAAAAAATAGCTGCACTGTGAGGGCAAAGCCCCAGCCATGCGTCAACTGTTCATACGGCATACTATTTTAAAATACTACACAGTAAAAAAAAAGAAAATTGATTCGAGCCGGTGCATCGCACTTGTTCCACCAAGTTTTACAAGCTATTATTTAAAAAAAATCGCTTTATTAAATACCAAGGAGGATACAAGGAAATCAATTAAAATACAGTTTATGGGTTCGTACAAATGGTGGCCTTAGTTAATATAAAGCTTTACTATATTAACGTATTAGTTATGGTGCACGGCATCTAATTTGGCAAGATTTTGGAATTGTATGGGCCCCACTACTCCAAAATCTTGCCAGGTTAGATGCCGTACACTATACTTGTTTGTGGCAAAGTGCATCGCATAGAAACAAGTATAGTGTTCGGCATCTAACTTGGTAAGATTTTGGAGTAGTGTGGGCCCCATTACTTCTAAATCTTGCCAAGTTAGATGCCGTGCACTATACACTTTATATAACTCAAGAACGACTGAAGCGATTTGGCTGAAAATTGGTGGGGAGGTAGCTTAGAACTAGGAAACGGACATAGGATATAGTTTATCCTGCCACGATGACCAAGGACGGGTGAAGCCGCGGGGCACAGCTAAATAAATTATACACATCACACCAAATATAATGAGAAGCGTGGCATTGTTGTGACCGAGCAAAATTTGCATTAGTTCAGCACCGCCATCGTAAAATTGCCATTTAGATCGTTTGACTTGTGAGGAGATATTATAATTATCATAATTTATACCTTTTTTTTTTCGTGCGGAAATCCTCATGGATACCCACCCCGTGACGCGACCAGCGGGGTAGGTTATGTCGGACTCTTACCGACTAAAACCGCACGCCGTCTAGGCTCTTCTGACGCCAGAGTGTAAGGTGGCCCAAAGAGCATTTCCCTCGCACCTCGGCTTGACCCGGGCCATCTCCGGATTCGAGATGGCCCCCTCGGGCATAATTTCTACCTATTAATAAGCAAAGACCTTGTTATAAGCTGAAAAGGAGGGTTTCCGCACGAAAAAAAGGAGGAGTATAAGAACGGTCGCATTGAGCTTTGAAATTAACGGGGAATGGGTTCTGGATAATTGCCCAATTTCTATCCATAAAATATGAACATCATTCTGATCAAATAGGCTATTTCTTCTATACATATTATGATAAAATGGTAGGAAAGTCAAAACTGTACAATGAATATTTTTTGAAAAGAATACTTGGGGTGTGATCTACAATCGACACCGAAGCCAAAAATATAGTTTTTAGAATTTTTGTCAGTTTGTCTGTATGTATGTCCGGGATAAACTCAAAAAGTACTGCATGTATTTACTTCAAATTTGGCACGAATATTATTAAGAAATCGGGTCAACACATAGGCTACCACACTATCACCTACGGGGAACGAGCAGTAAACTTTTATTTCTTCAACGCATTCTGTAACAACGTGTAATCTAACGACTCATATTTGAATGTTGTTAGGTATTATGTTAAAACCATGCTATAAGCTAGCTTCACACTATAAGTAAACTTGGTGGCAATACCGAAAAACACGTGGTAACATCAGACACAAAATAAACAAAAAAAGACTGCATATTTATCGCCATGTGATGTGAGCTACTCTGCTCTTTATTTGCACATACCTGCATAATATTTATAAGAATTACATGTATTTAGGTGTATCATTTCTCATTTTCATTTTATAATGAATATTCTACGACATTCTTCACAGCACTCTCTAGACCCAAAGTAAGCTTAGTTTAACTAGCTTGTGTTATGGGTTCTAAGTTTACCACCGCTTCCTAGGCGCTAGTGGAGAAGAAACGGCGCAACAAACTCCACTGCTGCATTTTAAGACGTCAGGTTATACATAGATATCTTAAGACTAAATATGGACGAATGTACATTTTGTCTCGTGTCAATATAAATAAAGGTATATAAAAAAAAAATATAATAAATTTTAACCGAAGTTAAACAATAAAATAATTGAAAATGTCAAAAATATACTAATGTCAAAAAAATAGCAAAAAAGGTCGCGTGCCTACCACAATATCAATATATTGTAGTAGGCAAATGCCACAACTACAGCATTATGTAGTTGTAGCACTTTAGCATTCTAGGAGGGGCCTGCACCATGCTCAAGCCAGACATTTTTGTCTTCAAGGTAATCAGCAGTCCTATAGTATGCTTTTTTGCATAAGGTGGCCTTAACAAATGTTTTAAATTTATTGTCAGGCATACCAAGGATGCTGTCAAACGGACACGTCCATATGACTTCACCTCGCCTGATGGTAAGGTAAAGTCTCAGGAGTGGGGGTAACCATTACATGCACCGATAGTGCTACAATGGTGACCCTCGGTTTGACAACCTCATTAAATGCTTTCAAACATGTGCGCTGGTAAAGAATTCCAAGTTTTTATGTTGCGGTAAAGTGGTACTGAACCGCTTGGTTCTTGATGGAATTATCTGCACCGTGTGAAGGTGATACCTCAGCCTTGTTTTACATAACATAACATCACGCCTATGTCCCCGAAGGGGTAGGCAGAGGTGCTAGCACCCACATTTCGCCAGTTTAAGTTTAGGTCCCAATGTCATAGGTGGCGAGCCTATTGGCATTAACCGGGCACTTATAAACCTGCAATAAATACACACATAACTTCGAAAAGCATCGAAAAGTCATTGGTGTGTGCCATGGTGAACCTGGGATCGAACCCGAGACCTTGTCTCAGCAGTCCATTACCCAGATCACTAGGCTACCGCGGTTTTAAACTTAATTTTCTTCTTTTACAGGCTCGTCCAAAAGGCGAGGGGCTGACACCCTACCAGGGTAAGAAGAGGTGTTTCGGAGAATACAAGTGCCCAAAGTGTAAACGCAAATGGATGAGCGGCAACTCCTGGGCAAACAACGGACAAGAATGCATCAAGTGTCGTATCAATGTCTTCCCACATAAACAGGTATTTTTTTTCTATATAACGTCATAATGACTTTACCTCGCCTGATGGTAAGCTAAAGTAAAGTCTCAGGACCGGGGTCACCACTACATATACCGGTAGTGCTATACAGTTGCGGCCCTCTGCTTGACGGCCTCGTCAAATGCTTCTTCACGCCTCGCTTATGAGGATGCACCTCAAAATAATCTTAATATATATAAATCTCGTGTCACAATGTTTGTCCTCAATGGACTCCTAAACCACTTAACCGATTATAATAAAATTCGCACACCATGTGCAGTTCGATCCAACTTGAGAGATAGGATAGTTTTTGAAACGGATTTCGACATCCACGCGGGCGGAGCCGGTTTAGGAGTCCATTGAGGACAAACATTGTGACACGAGATTTATATATATTAAGATTTCA
Organism: Lithosia quadra; assembly: GCA_963576445.1. Classification (NCBI taxonomy): domain Eukaryota; kingdom Metazoa; phylum Arthropoda; class Insecta; order Lepidoptera; family Erebidae; genus Lithosia; species Lithosia quadra. The sequence continues at coordinate 2,827,815 of OY754887.1, read as the reverse complement.
CTTTATTTGTATGTGTAACTATGGCAGAATATAATGACAAAGGTACATGAAATCACAGAGTACCCTCATAAAGGCCCCGGGATTATAGGGAGGAAGGAAACACATGCGGTGTAAAGAATTTCAAGCTATATGGTGCGACAAATAAATGAGGCACCGAACCGCTTGGTAATAGAGAAAACTAACTAATAGAAGAATAAATGTGAAAGTTTATTAGGATGTTTGGATGGGCTAAGGGCTGAACTAATCTGGCTGATATTAGTAATATATTACGCTGGAATTAAGTTAAGGCGTTGGTAGCTGAATGGATAAGGATGCGGCCTCTTCTCAGAGGTATCGAGTTCGAATTCGGCCGGACAGTACCAATGAGAATTTCATTTTGTGGAATTTATATGTGCTAATCACATGACTGATGAAGGAAAAACATCGTGAGGAAACCTACATGTCCTAGACGAAATTCTAAGGATATGTCCGATCCACCAACCCGCATTAGGCCAGCGTGTGTGGATTAAGGCCTAAACCCTCTCAACTCTCTTGTTAGAGGAGAGGAGACGCATGCCCAGCAGTGGGACATTAATGGGTTGCTATTATTATTATTATCTAACACTCATGTTATATAATTTTATGATTTCAGAGGCCATTGGAGAAGCCAGATGGTTTGGACGTAAGCGACCAGTCGAAAATTCATCCTCAGCATTTATGCCAGAAGTGTCGTTCCCTTGGTTATTACTGCCGTAGAGAGTATTAAACAGGGAATATTATGGAAATAGTGGTTGTATCTTTAGGGTTTTATACGAATATATCTATTATGTTGAGTATACAAGAATTATATTATTTAAAAAGACGATGAACATTTATCAGGTAGATATTATGGCAGTTGTACTGCTAGTATCGATTATATTGGTATTCTGATGAACTTATTCATTATTTGTGGCCATAAACATAATTAAAAACGAATTTATAATTTTATAAATATTATATCTTGAAACCTAAATGAGTAGTGACGTCCTATGAATCTAACTGTTTATAAATATACAATGAAATTTTTAATCGATTATTATGCTAAGTATTTATTCCTAATGGTTTTATAATAGATAAAAACCACAAATCCCCAATTAACATCAATATACTTAACCACGAAACCACAAGCTCTATTATATTGGTAGGTACTTATTTTTACTTAAAATTTTATATATTATAACTTTAGTTGTAAGATCATTATTGATTTTAAATATTTAAGATATTGAAATGTATATTTCGAGGGTTTAATCGACGAGATTTTAACATAAACTGTATAGTTGGTAGCAGCTTGTTATCTTATTAGCCCTGTTTATTTTCCTATCATGTTTACATGTACTTCTATAGGACCTACCCTTCCTGTATTTATGTCCTTTTTCAGTGCTGATGAAGGCCAATTTCTAACATATTTGTCAATTTTTAACCTTCATTCATTAGGTTTTTCAACCCCGTCAGGGTCAACATTGAGTCCCAACTTTGTTAAGTATATTGTGCCAATGCTTTCCTCGATTTGACTTTAACAAAGGACAAACTGTGTATGCGACTTATATCAATAATTGCATAAAGGTATCAAACAGTTGAATTCAAGTAAAATGGCACACAGTTATTGTATACTGGAACTAGTATTATTGATGTTATTAACACTGAATTAGTTATTGCCACTGAATCTATTAAAGTCATTGCGGTAAATAACTAATTTATGAAACAGCTGTTATATAAATACGTGCATACAAAAAATCTTTCTGTGTATACGGCTAGAGGATTTTCAAATTAGTGTACGATCCACCGATACACGGTGGATATCCCACTCATACGCATGAAACGTTTTGGCAGTACATTCATTGTGCGTACTGCTAAAGAATGGAATGTGCTGCCTGAGTCTCTGTTACCGGAAAGATATACCTGGAAGTGTTCAAGTTTAGACTGTACAGAGCCCGTAGCCAAGTGGCACAAGTCTAAATCGCTAACGAACAGAATAGATGAGGTCGACCAATCACATTCCAGCTCGTGATCCCGCCGTGGCGCTCGTATCGTACGCCGGCGACGAGCTTGGATGTGATTGTTCGTCCTAATCTATTCGATTCATTAGCGATTCACGCTGCGACACTTATCTACGGGGGCTGGTTACTTTTAGGCAAGCGGTCTCATACGTCAACCACATCATTACTAACCAACAGCTGAGATTGTGGTCAGATGCGAGCCTAACCCAACAAAAATTGATTATTAGATTTCATAAAAATCGGTTAATAGATGGCAAACTGCAACCAACTCTACAATAGATATTCTCCAAATGGCATTACAGTGACTTACGGATTTTTATATGTATATTTAGACATTTGAATATGCCTTATTATAGTAATGTTACCACTAACACGCCATGATAAGATTGTGCCATGTTATAATAGTGTTATTGAAAATATTTTCATGTCTTAACAATATTTTTGCAATGTATATTATGATATCTGGGTATCCGACTAACACTTATATTAGTTAGCAATGACAGTTGTTAATATTTATAAAACACTAAGCCAGAGCTCATGGGAGGGATTCTGTTCTGTTAGCACAGAAACTATCAATCCTCTCCCCCTCCAACCCGTCTCTTATCACCCCCTTCACCACTCCTCCAAGTAGTCAGCGCGAGTGTGACGCCCCTGGTGTTGCACACGTCTATAGGCCAAGGTGACCGCTTACCATCAGGTGGGACGTGTGGATCGTTATTTGAAAGAAATAGGTAGTTTTAAAATTTTCACGACATACAATTTTAACATGATGATGATAATACTTTTCTTTATTTATAGACTTTGACGATGTTATATTTTATGCATATTTTATTCAATAATTATTCTCTCAGTTACTACAACATTTAAAATTGATGGTCCATTTTTTGAGTTCTTCGTTCATATATTATACAAATAAGAGGCAAATATTATCGAAGTATTGTATTAGATACATCATCTGATATGTAGTTTATTATTTATTTCAATATGCGGCATATTTTATTTAATTATAATCTGTTACTCGTATTTGGAACATTATGTTACATTTTGGAACATTTGACATTATGGAACAGTATGGTACATCGTCTTCGTATATTTGCATGCCATAGAGCGGAATATGGCTGTTCTTAATTTATTTTATGCGAACATCTTCTGAATCTGTATCTACCCATTTTCGCAAATTAATGATTTGATTTGATTTGATTTGATTCGTGGCCATAATATAGAGTGATTAAAATCGTTATACTATAATTTGTTTATTATTATAATTCATCATCATTAGTGAAAGCACTTACCAAGTCAATAAGCATTGTTGCGAATTATGAGAAAGGTAGTTAACTCTGAGTCAGCCTGAGTCAATAACAACCAACTAGGTAAATGTAAACAAAACATATTTTATAATTTTCTACCTAACTAAACTATTTTCTCTATACCTGGCGGCTACAATATGGGGTTCTTCTAGAACGACATTAGAAGGTTTTTACAGGGTCAGCAGCGTGAATGTGACGCCCCTGGTGTTGCACACGTCCAGAGGCCACGGTAACCGCTTTCCATCAGGTGGGCCGGGTGCTTGTCTGCCACCATTTTTTTTTTCGTGCGGAAATCCTTATGGATACCCACCCCGCGCCTAGCGGGGCAGGTTATGTCGGACTCTTACCGACTAAAACCGCACGCCGTCTAGGGTCTTCTGACGCCAGGGTGTAAGGTGGCCCAAAGAGCATTTCCCTCGCACTCCGGCTTGACCCGGGCCATCTCCGGATTCGAGATGGCCCCCTCGGGTTTGGGAACTGCGTGGTTCCCGTCATGCCCCCGGAATAGGGGGGGGGGGGGGCGCTTGTCTGCCACCTAAGTGGTATAAAAAAACATTACCTAGTTGCTTGTTGTAATTATATGGATTGATAAAATGTAAAATCATTTTAATGCTTAAACTGCTTAAAACAATTCTCACCATTCAAACAATGATTCCAACCGCGTAAATTTAATTCGGTTTTTTTCATTCTGCTGTATATATTGTTGTATTTTTTGACTGCATATTTCTTTACCTAAAGCATATTAGCAGCTGTGACCACAGCTAACAGTTCTTTAAAAGTAGTATTGGCTAGGATGGTGTAATAAAAACCTACTATTTTCGGTTGTCTGGAAGATATCGCAGCCTGCGATAAGACCGCCTATTGTACTGTACAATTTTTTTTTATATTGCTATCATTTATTCCTGGTGCACAATAAAGCATATTCTATTCTATTCTATTTTATCTATCCACATTATACCTAAATAACTAGACTTTTCGGTTTCTGCAATCAATTTCAATGTCAATAATCAAGTTATAAAATTCATTCCAGGATCTCGAAAATAAATAAAGGAAAGAAATTAAAGTTTAATACTTTTAACCACTCTATATCATATCACGATAGATCGCTGTACCCTATAAGGGTTGAATTAAATCTGACAGCACCGAATCGCACTTGCCTGTGCTAAATATGTAACAACCCTAATTTTTAATTGTGATTTTTAAAAATATAACGTGAAATCATATCCTGCTATGTGCTTACATAATTATTGGCCGTAGTTATAAGTGTTTTACTAATATAAGAACGTAATCCCAAAGAGCAAAGTGAATTCTAAATGTGCCAAAAGAAAATAGTTGTAAGTGTTTTTTCCGCTTTTTGAAAAGTGACATAGTTTATAATTTGATTTGATTAGTTTAGTTGAAATATTAATATTGAAACCAAAAACTGAAAAGAGTAGAAAGAAAAAATGTAAAGATAATGGAAATTAAATAAATAAATTGTGAAAACTTTTTTTGAAGTTAAACGGTTTTAAATTGTATTGTCATCGGAACTAAAGACTTCTGCCAAATTACCGACTACACTCGAGAGCAATGAATCCGGGTCACTTAAAGAATGTTAAAAATCTCGGAAACTAAAAATGATAGGTTAATGCAATAAATTGTATTTAATAGACAATGTAATACTCCTTAAATGAAAGTAAAAAAAATATGAGTCACCATACATTTTATTAACACAAAATTACATAAAGAAAAAAACTGCTGATCTCTCCTTAAAACAAAAATAGGAAACAGGGCATATCTTAGTCTCGAAATACGATGCCCACGCTCCAGTTTAGGGCCGTTTGCAGGTCTAAGGGGTTTTAAGTTAGATTCAGCAAGCCGACGTCTTACTGTCCATGCACTTGGGTTACTTCCTCCGAGGCGTCGAAACTGATTGGTGAGTTCAGTTCCTATGAGAAAGCGATTTCGAAGCATGGTGTTCACCAAGTATCGGTCTTCTCGTGCTGTGGTACACCTGGTTCTGCCCGTTCCTGGTCTGCGTAGGTTAGAACCAGTTTCTTCGTTTAAGTGACCCGGATTCATTGCTCTCGAGTGTATATCAGACAAATCAGATAACTGAAGTCAAATTTTAATTACATTAAACCGTTTAATAAACAGGATTTTTTGTAGCAAAGCTTAATAGTAAATAGATTAAAAAAACTGCAAAAATGGTATCACAAAAAAGGTCTCTTACATACTGAGTCGACCAGTGTTCAGCCAATACAGACCCATAATGGGAATTTTACTAACGAAATAAATTTTAAGTATAATGTCGCTGAATCTAAGGTGCTTATAAATTAGTAAATCATTATGTCTGTGTGTTTTTGTGTTCAGTTATTTTCAGAGATGGTAATCAAAAAAGCATTATCAATTATATTATCGTATATTTAAAAATGTCGGTTAACTAGATTCTAAACCGACAAATAATCCAATGTTTTAGCTAACAGAAGGCTGGATGCCTCTAACAAGATAGACGAAAGAAGTTATGGTAGACTAGTAGTGCAAGGTGTTGGATTAGATGCTATGGCGCGTATTCATGTTGACGCAACTCATAGAAAATAGAATGTGCTAGGCATCTATAATGATCAACATTGTACGAGTGCTTCTATTGTTGGTCATAATTAAATTGGAGACCTTATTAAAAATGTCAATAAATGATGTCATTTTCTTTTATTCAAAAGCGAAGCATGTTCTTGCATATATTATGAATCTGTATGTAATCTGAGGTTCTCAATTTTTGTATAGCGAGCGATTTTACTAAAATTCTTGATGTATATGCAGTTGGTATAAATATATTTTGACCTCTAAGTTCAGAGTGAATTGTTAGAAAATAAGATATATGTATTTTTATGTATCTTTTTGTTATAATTACATCGTATATTCTTATGCTGTATATTTCTTTTTCTTGTTCATTATCTTCTTCATATAAAATAATTTCTTCTAAAATGCTGTTGCTAGTTCAGCAAATAAAACACCAAGTATTATTAAAGTGACCACGGCTAATGTTAATTAACCGATATGGCAATTATTGCGATTTAGATTGAGATTAAAGTTTAACAAGTGTCTTTGTATATTATATCATTATTATTATATATATAAGAGCTGTTTATTATATTTATATATTATGTGGATTATGCACGGCGTACGGATGGTAAAACTTGCATCATTTAAATTTAAGTTCAGTGTTTTATTTTTATGTAACAAACGTCAGTATTTTCATCCATTTCACCGTTTGCTGTTTCTTATTCAACATTTGCTGAGGCCTTGAAGTTTGTTTTGTATTTAACCAAAGTGTAGATTAAAATGTATTGTATATTCTTTATTATACTCATTTTTAAATATAAGACTCATTCATATTTTGTTAAATTTAAGTATTATTTCAAGTATATTACTTAAACATTATTGATGAACATATTATTGTAATCTGTTACTTAAATAGATTTATTGTACGCTGACATTTTTATTAATTTTAATTAAAATTTATAGAAAAACAAATAAATATTTTTATTGAGTGCATTTTGCCCATTACACCTAATCTTTTATACGCCCCGCTTAAAGGACCCGGGACTATAGGAGGAAGGAAGCACGTGAGTTGGTGAAGGATTCCAGGTCTTGATGGTGCGACAAAGAAAAGAGGCACTGAACCGCTTGGTTCTAGATGAAATTGTTTCCACCATGTTTCTTTCTTTCTTCCAAGTTAGTACCTACCTATCCAGAACGGTGATTAAGATTATTTGGTCATGCGCTACTGCTATAATGTTATTCTGTACTGTAATGACAATACAGTTTGTCATATATAAGTAAATATCATGTTCCATACACGGCAATGATAGAACAGTCTAACAAATATTTGCTCAGACATAATAAGAAAATATAATATATCAAGTTCGATATACGCTTACAAATGCAGCGAATGCCAGCATTGTTTTCACATTTTATTCCTTAGATCCTTGTTCAACCTCTTTAGAAAACCATAGACAGTCTTTTTCTCTTTTGTTTTTTTCTGACAATACATTTTTTCGACATTGAGATAAAACGCAATTTTTCATTTTCAAATCCTTTTAATAATTATACCTTTACTATTTCTCATTTAAACATTTGGTCCTTCGAGCCGGATAATTGTTTGTATTTAGGATTTGAACTATGTAATTCTTGCATAGAATAGGTGCAGGTAGCAACTTTCTGATAAGTGCATTTTTCTACTATTGTGTTGTAAGAAAACCGCCCGCCTATCTATATTATTTTAAAGTCAAGTTATTGTTGTTTTATCTTTCAAAATAGTTGATTGTATCATCTTATATTAATTTCCAAAGCTATTCTAAAGATTGTGCTACAAATTAACTTCATTTCTATTGAATTGTTACCCTGTTACTCGTGTATTATAAATGTATAGAGCAATGTTAACCCGTAAATGTTCGTAGGTTAAAAGTGGTTGTTTGTTCACTTCAAATACTAATATTTTTTCTGTATTATTAACAGATTGATTGTAACTCTTAAAGATGGCCGAAAAGGATAAGTTAAAGGAGTTGATCAGAAAGCGAGGAAGCTACAAAGGTCGTTTAACAACGTTTTGTTCCTATCTGAATGGTTTAGAGGAAACACTGACCCCATATGAGGTATGTGAGCTTAAATTACGCATTCAAAAGATTGAGTCGTTGTATGATCAATATGATGAGGTGCAATTATCATTGGAATGCCTAGTTGATGATCCAGACAATCAAATGTCTGAGCGTAATGAATTTGAATCTACATATTATCGTTTGATATCTAAGGCGAAGTGCTTGGTGTCTTGTAATACTACAGTTTGCGAAAAAACTGCAGCAAAAGGTAAAAAATCTGTTCAGTTACCTACACTTCAAGTACCTAAATTTAGTGGAACATACGACGGTTGGTTAGCATTTCGCGATACTTTTGAAAGTCTCATTCACTCCAATGATGAAATGGCTGATATTGATAAATTTCACTACTTGCGTGGTTCTTTGGAAGGGTCAGCTGCTGTGGTACTCCAATCGGTTGAATTTTCTGCCAAAAATTATCCTATTGCCTGGAGTTTATTATGTGAACGATTTGATAATAAGCGCTTGCTGATACAAAATCATTTATCTGCCTTATTTAACATAGAGCCTATACAAAAAGAGTCTGCAAATGGACTTAAGGGTATGATAGATCAATTAAAAAGGAACTTATGTGCGTTAGACGCTCTTGGTGAACCAACTAACAATTGGGACACTTTGCTCATATACATTGCTGCCAGTAAACTAGCTACAAAAACTAATAATGAGTGGGAAGAGTTTAAGGGAACTTTGCAAAAGGACTTACGTATAACCTTAGTTACATTTTTTGAATTTTTACGCAGTAGAGCTGATCTATTGGAGTCTTTGGAGCTGCCACGGGGTGGTCTCCAACGGCCTCAATCAAATTCGAAAAATGTTAAATTTAGAAGCTCAGTGTCCGTTACAACTCCATCACCACAAGTTGCAAGTCGGCATACTACTAACTCAGCCGTAATTTCTTGTCCAAACTGCAAGGGTGAGCATTATTTATATGATTGTTCTACATTTTTAGCACTCAATACTGAAGAAAGGTTAAAACAATTATATACTTTTAAGATCTGTCGGAATTGTCTTCGACCAGGTCATTATGCTAACAATTGCAAACGGAGTGGCTGCAAGTTGTGTAATCGAAAGCATAATACACTTGTTCATGTAGACATGAAATCAAAATCAGTGGCAGGTTCAGTAGCACAATCAGATCTATTAGAGACGCGTGATGGTAATGTCACGTTGTCATGTGTTTCAGCTACGGCAACTCACGGTTGTGACATACTACTGTCTACAGCCCTAGTTAAATTGTACGACAGTCAAAGTAGACCGCACGTCGCTCGCGCCCTTCTGGACAGCGGTAGTACATCGTGTCTCATGACTGAACATATGTGCAGTAAATTAAAGTTAGCAACCTATGAGGTTGATAAATCGGTGTCAGGTATTAACAATGCCATTTCTCGTGTGAGCAAAATGGTTCGGGTTTCAATGAAATCCTTTAATGAAGGTTATTGTAATAACTTAACTTGTTTTGTTTTGCCTGCGATCACTGATATGATTCCTAATAGACAAGTAAACGTGTCTTCATTAAATATTCCTAGTGATATTGAGTTAGCCGATCCTAGTTTTAACGTACCCTCGGTCATTGATTTAATTATAGGTGCCAATTTATTTTGGGACTTATTAGGATCGCATAGAATTAGTTTAGGAGCTAAGAATCCAGTGCTATACGAGACCTCTCTTGGTTGGTTGGTCTCTGGCCCAATAAACAGCGGCTATGCATTGAATTCATCCTGTTTATTGAATTGTAATTTTGTTAATGTATCTAATTCTAATGAAAAGTCGCTAAATGATGATATCCATGATCAATTGAGTCGATTTTGGCAAATTGAAGAAGTAAGTCTTAAGTCTTCCTATTCAGCTGAAGAACAGATGTGTGAAACACATTTTGTTAGGAATACGGTTCGGCTAGATAGTGGTCGGTTTTGCGTACGTATTCCATTAAAACAGTCTGAGAGTCTTTTAGGAAACTCACTTCAACGAGCCACAAATTGTTTGCTGTCCTTAGAGAAGCGATTTAAGGCACAACCATCACTTAAAAGGGACTACTGCGAGTTTATGTCCGAATATTTAAAGCTAGGTCACATGTCAGAGTGTCAAAATAAATCTGATATAGCTTATTACATTCCTCATCATGGAGTGATAAGGGAAAGCAGTTCCACCACTAAATTACGAGTGGTGTTTAACGCTAGCTCTCCTACTAGCTCTGGCGTGTCTCTGAATAATATACAAATGGTGGGACCCACGATACAAGATGATCTATTTTCTATTCTTTTAAGGTTTAGGCAGCACAAATATGTCTTGGCCGCAGATGTTGAAAAGATGTACCGGCAGGTAGCCGTGCATCCAGACGACAGACATCTACAACAAATAGTCTGGCGCGACGATCCGTCCAGTGCCATAAAGACATATCAACTAAATACTGTTACGTATGGGACTGCCAGTGCTCCCTATTTAGCAGTAAGGTGTCTAAAACAACTCGGTATAGAATGTAAGGATAGGACGATTTCGAAAATAATTCAACACGACTTTTATGTCGACGATTTGTTGTCGGGTGGAGATACTTTAAATGAAGCTATGCGAATTAGAGATGGAGTTAATGCTGTTTTATCTTCCGCATGTATGAATTTGCGGAAGTGGAAGTCAAATGCACCACTATTAATGACTTCACTTTGTGCGCCTGTTGAGTTGAATATTGGCAAGTTGGAACACTGTGCAACACTAGGGGTAAAGCGGTGTACCGGCGATGACGTTATTTGTTTTCCTATAAAAGCTGAACTTGACGTGACGTTATCAAAACGTGGCATACTCTCATCTATCGCTCAGATTTTCGATCCCCTCGGACTTCTTTCACCTTGCATTATATTAATGAAGACTATTTTACAGAAATTATGGTTACATAAGGTATCGTGGGATGATAAGTTACCCTATGAGATCAGTAATTCATTTTTAAAAATATTCAATGCCCTGCCATTTTTAAATAGCCTTCGTGTTCCACGGCGAGTACTATGTGACTCGTACACCCATGTGGATATACACGTGTTTACAGATGCGTCTATTATTGCATATGGTGCATGTGTATATTCAAACTTTTGGCATAGATGCATGGCATATGTTTTAAGATTTATTACACGTTGTAAACGACAACAAGTTCAAACTTCTTATATTTCCAATGAAGAGCTATCAGATAGTTTTACCATTCTTATTAAATTGAGTCAAAGGGAATCCTTTCCTGAATATGAATTATTACTTAATAAAAAGCCGTTACCCAGTAAGAGTCCTCTATTGAAATTTAATATTTTTCTAGATAATAACAAACTAATTCGCGTAGGAGGACGTCTAGCCAATGCAGATTCATATTCTTATAACAAGAAGCATCCCATAATTTTACATTGCAATCATTTGCTCACTAAATTATATTTTCACTATGAACATAAAAGGCTCATGCATGCCGGACCTCAATTGTTATTAGCATCTATTAAAGAAAACTATTGGCCCATTGGTGGCCGGAATTTGGCTAAATCGGTTTACTATAGTTGCGTTTTGTGTAATCGTTTTAAAGGTAAAACCAAAACTCCGATAATGGGAAACCTACCACAGCAGCGTCTCGAACCAAGTTTTCCTTTTGAGAATGTAGGCGTTGATTACGCTGGCCCTATTTTAGCAGCAAATCGTCAAGGGAGAGGATGTAAGTTAGTTAAGGTTTACATTGCCATCTTCGTATGTTTTGCGACTAAAGCTATTCATATTGAGCTTGTGGGTGATTTATCTACTAATAGTTTCTTATTGGCACTCAAACGATTTATGTCAAGACGTGGCAAACCAAAAAATATATATTCCGATAATGGCACTTCATTTGTTGGTGCGTACAACGACATCGGCAAATTTTTAAAGTCTTGCTCTAGCTCACTGTCTGAGACCGTTGCCAACGATGGGATCAGTTTTCACTTTACTCCTCCGTACGCTCCTCATTTCGGCGGTCTTTGGGAGGCAGGAGTAAAATCTGTAAAATATCATTTAAAACGAGTGTTAGGCAATTGTCATCTAACTTATGAGGAGATCAACACGATTCTGGTGCAAATCGAAGCAATACTTAACTCACGTCCGCTAACTGCCCTATCTACGGATCCGAATGACATGCTGCCCCTTACGCCTGCACACTTCCTGGTTGGGCGCTCACTTCTTTCCTTGCCTACTCCAAGTTACGACGATGGTACAACGTCTAGCCTGACTCGATTTGAGAGAATTGAACAGTTAAGACAACATTTTTGGAAGCGCTGGAGTAAAGAATACATTAGCGAGTTACAGAAGCGCGTTAAATGGAAAGCAGGCTCCGATTCACTGAAGTTGAATGAAATCGTGGTTCTCAAAGAAGAGAATCTGCCACCTCTAAAGTGGAAGTTGGGTCGCATCGTGGCGGTTTATCCCGGATCCGATGGCATTAATCGTGTTGCTGATATCAAGACAACAACGGGTATAGTGCGAAGACCGTTTTCCAAGATTTGCTGTCTTCTTGGTTGAAAGGTTGAAAGACAATCTTTCAACGCCCGGGGGCATGTTCAACCTCTTTAGAAAACCATAGACAGTCTTTTTCTCTTTTGTTTTTTCTGACAATACATTTTTTCGACATTGAGATAAAACGCAATTTTTCATTTTCAAATCCTTTTAATAATTATACCTTTACTATTTCTCATTTAAACATCCTATTGTTTACAACATATAAACTCACGCCTATATTGCCGAAGGGGTAGGCAGAGGTGCTAGTACCCACATTTCGCCAGTTTTAAATATGTTTAGGTCCCAATGTAATAGGTGGCGATAGATGGTCCTATTGTTTATAGTATACATTAAAATATAGTATAGATATAGTATAGTTATAGAGCAATTACGGGCGTCCTTTTATGTGCTTAGCTGAAATTTTATTTACTGAATTAATATATTATTATACTTCTCATCAGAAAAATCGAAACACCTTCCAAGTTTATATTTTCTAAGGATTATGAGAAAAATGTGTATATTTATTATTTAGGAATATCAGGTAGGTATATGCCAAAATATGTTTTTAAATTCTAATGTTAATGTTGTTGCACATGTCCATAGGCCACAGTGACCGCTTCCCATCAGGTGGGGCATGTGCTTGTCTGCCACCTAAGTAGTATGAAAAATGGTCTAAAATCAATAATTTGTGTATGTACCTACTGTTTCTAGATAATAATAATTATTATCGTAAAAACTAAAGTGTTTCGATTTTTCTCATGAGTAGTATATATCATAACCCATTAGTAAAGCATAGAGTGCTATTGGAGTTCAGCCTAGTGGATCCTTTGACACATGCAATACTTGTAGGATTCATCGTTTGCTCCACTAGAGTTGTCACTTAATGGCTCCAATTTTTTGTAAAAAATAAATAGATATTGTACAAATATTTTTGTATTTATTGTGTCTTGTTGGAACTTGTTACGCATAATGAATCCACTCACTTACTTTATATTTCTTTTACAATATTTATTATGCTGGGTACTCACATATGGTTTTACTCGATAGTTTTACTCCAAAACGAGTAAATATTAACGCGTGGACTGCAAAACTCACAGCTCGAAGGCTCGCATCGAGCCGGCTCGATGGAATTAAATAAAAGTAATTTCCTTCGCACCTACTCGAAGCGAGTCGTCGAGTTTGACGAAATCTATTAGAAAGAATTCCAAATGCGTTCTTTACTACTCACCTGCTCTACTGAGCCGATAATTATAGATCCTCTCGAATGGTCAAGTGATAGTGCGCTGTATGGTTTTGTGAATACTGAACGGTGCGTGTCACTTGATGGATTAATGCTGAATGTGTGGACGAAAGCCCATGCTATGATTTTTACTCGACATGAGGGGATAACTCGATCGAGTAAAACCGTATGTGGATAGGATTTTATATATTTGATTTCGGTGATAAAAATGTTGATTTCGGTGGCTACTATTAAAAAAAAGTGAAATCATCAATTCATAACCATTCAGTCTATACAGTTCCCTCAACTACTGAAATGTTTTAAATTAACACTAGATTTGATATTTCATGTAAGTACCTAAGTAAAACCTTAATTGAAAGAAAAAAGGAGGATGGGCAATTTGGTCTCCCTTTCCAATATTGTCCAATCAAAATGAATTTACCATCATTGGATAGCTCTTGTCAAGAGCATAAAAAACGACTACGGCAGCTAACCTTTATCTATTGTCCGTTTTGTAATATAAGCTTCGGAAGTTACTTCGAAATAGAATTTAAAAAATATATTTATCAGATTTAGCTTGACCGATTTTGATGACGATACCATTTATTATTAACTATACGTGTACGTAAGCAATAAGTATTAACTTGGAACGGTTTTGTTATCTCTGTCGTCCCCTGGAGGGCGCAGCGCAGCGGTTGAGCAAAAAAAAAAAGGTTAACAAAAAACGGTGGTTTGCGGGCGAGAAATGTAGTGGCCGGGGGTGCCGGGGGTGTAGGGGAAGCGAGGGGCGCTTGCGCACGTTCCCGTGCCAGTCGTTCGCTGATATTTGTTGTGTGACCACGTTATCTCGTTCCTCATTCTCACGTCGACTATAGACCCTGGCATTATTTTGGACTCCGTTACCGTTGCGTTGTGTTTATACCTCGTTATTGTTTTTAAACCTTTACTTTCTACTGGACTTGAGTGCTTAGCGATTGGATTATTTGTTTACCATGGAACGTTTCCGTAACTGTGTCATGTGCAGAAGAGGGCTGCACCGAGGCAGATATCAGGTGCGCATTTTATCGGAGAGCTTACCAAGAATGCGCGCAGACCTGTCAGAATTTATTCGAGAAAATGCAGTATTGGAGGTTAGTACCTAATCATGGAACTTTTTAACTTTTATGTTAAGTATGTCTAAACAGTTCTAAAAAAAGTCTAAACAGTGTCTAAACAGAATGACGTAAAATATTTTATTTTAACGTTAAGTACATGGTATTTATTCCATTCTTATCTAGTACTAATAATATTAACATATATGTACCTATATTATTAATATTAGATATATTATAAGTAAATGCATTTATTTCTACAATAAACTATGTATCTAAGATTTAAATATTAGTAAAAACGACATTTTTCCTATACGAAATATATTTGTACCTATACGAAGGTTGCCTGGCAGATAATGTGTTAAGCTATAGCCTACCTATCGTATTGACCTTTTCTTTTTAAACTCTAGCATGAATAATGTAATTAGCGTGCAATAATGTATATAAATAATGTAACAATATACCTAGGCTATTAATCACTTAAATCATCATTTACTTACACTATTATTACCGATTTTCAGGTGGTATTCGATAATACTCGGAGAGTATGCTATCGATGCTGGCAAAGAGCTGAAAACGCGATTGGAGCTCTACCTCAACAACTGCTTCAACCCGACCCACAGCCGCAAGAACAAGTAATGCCGCCGCACGAGCAAGCAGACCCACCGCACGAACAAGCAGAGCCAGACGAACAAGTAGAACCGCAGGTTGGACATATTATACACGTGCCCGAATATATGAGAGCACCAAATAGTTCAAGGCGTTGTATTTTTCGTGGCTGTACTAACGCAAACCGCTGTCGAATCCCAAATGTTGTCAAAATCTTTGTGTTTACCCAACATAAAATCTACATTCCTGACGCTGCTAGAGTGTGCCTAGACCACCTAAATGGGAACGATTGGAATGAATTACCTCAAGCATGCAATATTTCTCATGACTTTACAGCCGCTTATTTCAGTAACCTGTGTGATTTACTGAGAGATGCCTTAAACGCACCCAGATTGCGTTTTAGCGAGCTAGAAGGAAGAATGACTGAAGAAGAAATGCACTTTTGGACTGGACGTACTATGGAACAATTTAATGATATCCTAGAGCAAACTCCTTCCTTAAGAAGTGAAACTACAGATGCCAGGACCGCTTTAGGTATTTTACTGACGAAACTACGCACAGGAGAATCCAACGAAAGACTTGCGACGTTGTTTAATATCTCTAGAAGAACATTCGAACGCCAGTTGGCAATTGCACGAGGGTGCCTCAGTTCTGATTATGTTGGTCTTCACTTGGGAGTGGATCACATAAGTAGAGACAATGTACTGGAGAGAAACTTGAGGATACCAAAAGCATTGTATGGGAATGCCATCAACTCTAAAGCCATTGTTATTTGTGATGGCACGTACATTTATATTCATAAAAGCTCGAACTTTTTATTTCAGAGGCAATCGTATAGCTTACACAAGTTCCAAAACTTATTGAAACCATTTTTAATTGTGACCACTGACGGATATATTATAGACGTAAAAGGACCTTACGCTGCAACTAAAACTGATGCCCACATTATGAAAGATATAATGAATGACGAGGAAAACCCGTTGCACATATTGCTTCATCCCAATGATGTGTTTATTTTAGATCGTGGGTTTCGAGACAGTTTGGCCGATATTGAAGCGTGTGGCTACGAATATCATGTTCCTCCGACTAAAAACCCGAACGACTCACAGCTCACTACTTCTCAAGCGAACGATTCGCGACTGGTTACGATATGCCGATGGGTAGTGGAAGTGGTTAACGGGCGCATTAAAAGAGATTTTAAGTTATTGCGGCAAAAATATTTTAATAATACAATGCCTAATATGTTTATAGATTTTAAAATTGCAGCAGCAATAACTAATCACTTTCACGCGCCCATTGCAGATAGCCAGCATGCAGAAGCTTTTCTACAAAGAATATCTACAAAAATACAAACACCAAATGTGTTGTACAATTATGTAGAAGCAAAAAGATTAAATAATAGAAGAGCCAATTTTCAGAGAATAGAAGCACATGATGTGCTCGATTTTCCACGATTGAGTGAACAGGATGTGATATTGCTGTCATTGGGGACATACCAGTTAAAACTCGCAAAGTCATACTGCAGCGAACACCTGAACAATGGCTTATATCTCATAGAAACATATAGAGAAAGCGCTATGGAGGATGTGAATGAATATGGGATAGAAGAAGATGTGTGGCTTTTGCGTGCACGTATACAGTCCCGACATGTGAGAGCAAAACAATACTTTTGTTACATATTGATTAAAAGACATGAAAATATAATACTACATCACTATTGTACATGTTTGACAGGACGTCGCACGGTAGGTTCCTGTGCGCATATAGTGTCTATAGTCTGGTATTTAGGATATGCTAAACACGAGGGCTTTAATGAGCCAGCATTGTTTTTAAATAGCATCCTTGTAGATACTGAATAGTATTATTGTATAATTAATGCTTATATAATAAACCTGTACAAAACGTATTTCACACGTGTTTTATTTTGATAAACAGTAATAACTAGCTAAAGAACCGTGGCATCACCTGCTCCATAATAGAGTACCTGTTCCAGGGATGAAATGTGACCTTTTGTACCTTTCGGTACCTCTTTTACATTCATGCAAAAACAAATGTATCAATTACATAAAATGAAGCACAAATATCGGTATTGTTGGTGGACTGCTGATTCGCAGGTCACGGGTTCGATTCCCGCACAGTGCAAATAGTTGTGTGCATGAAGATGAGTATTTGCATTTTGTCTGGGTGTTTCTATGTATAATATGAATGAATTTACAAAAAAAAGTATATAAGTATATTTATCCGCATTCTAGAACCCATAACACAGGCTATCCTTAGTATAGGTCAAGAAAGTGACGTGTAGAATGTGGTAAGACAAGAAAAGATAACATATTGTAATTATTGTTATTGTAATAATAACCTGGCATAATCGAGAACAATGTCAATAAAAGTGTACGTAAGATGTAACAAAAAAAAAAATTACAGCTCTCGGACAGCAAAGCGGGACTAGCGCCATAGTTATTCATAATCCACATAAAAATACCTTTCCAACGGTGTATCATTCATTCCGATTGGAGGGGGGGGCCAACTTCCATACATTGGTGCCCATCATCCTTTGGACACCGAAGTCAACCAAATAAAGAGCCGCCTGAGAATGACCCATGTGAGTACCCACCATTAGATTAAACCTAACCAGTCTCATCTCACGACATTCTCAATGATTCTAGGTGACTAATACCTACCAACTACATTGTATATATGAATATTAATTTCTAATTGTTGTCATACCGAGATTATTACTTCTTGTCTTGCTATACTAGTTATTCTACGTTCCATTTATTATATAGATTTTATTAGAATGATTTTTTTATTTATCACGTGCCCAGTTCAGTTGTTAAGCAAGTAGATATATGATTCTTGTTAGTGATTGAATAGGTATGTTAAATTAAGATGTATTTTTCATCTTAATGTAATGTACCTATTCAATCGCTTATAAGAATTACTCCGTAATTTATTTATTTTATAAGTAACGTTAGCCAGGAAGCTAATTTGTTTTGTTAATTGATACCATTAAATATGGTGATTGTAAATTGTAACCACCTATTAATGCTTGTCGTTGCAACGCTTAGGTTTATATTATGAGTTTTTTTTTAAACTCAAGCCATATAATAATTTTTTTCTTTTTATTCCTTAATGTATTTATTAAACAGATACAATGAAAATTAAAAAATATTTACATTAAATTAATAAGTAAACAAAATAAATATTTACATGGCGTCATAAAATTCCCTCTCCCCTCCCCTTCTTAGCCTCCCTACCCCTTCCCAGCTCTCCCCCTTTCCCTTCAGGGTAGGCAACGCGTGTGTGACACCCTTAGTGTTACACACGTTCATAGGCCACGGTAACCGGGTGGGCCGTGTGCTTGTCTGCCACCTACGATGTATAAAAGAGTTAATCTCGCCTTTGTACATAATTAGTGTTGTTGTGTTACAAGTTTGTTTACAATAAAGAATTTAATTAATAAATATATTATATACTTTTTTTTCACCCAGACCAATGCAAATAGACATATTCATGCCTACGAATATTTGCACTGAGCGGGAATCCAACCCGCGCCCTCAGTCGTAGCAGTCGAATGCAGTGTTAGGATTGTACATTATTATTTTTTAAATTACAAAATACTTTTATTTTGTCAGAATTCCTTACGTCATAAATGGTCATTAGTAAGTATGGTAGCCAGAGCTCACGATTAGTGTCATCCCCGGGTTTTTTTGGTCGAGTCAGGTTTTTTTTTTAATTATTTATAAAAAATTAGAGTGTCTGTTCGTGAAATTAAAATAACCGGTTTTACTAAGTATATTTAGATGTATACACGTTACATATACCGAAACAATTTTTTTTTCAATTTTTGTATGTCTGTCTGTTTGTCCCGGCTAATCTCTGGAACGGCTGGGCCGATTTTGACGGAACTTTCACTGGCAGATAGCTGACGAAACAAGAAGTAATTTAGGCTACTTTACTTTTGGAAAAAAACTAGGGCTTCGCGTAAAAAAAATAAAAACCACGCGGTAGAGTCGCGGGTTCACCTAGTTTTAATATAAATCTGGTTTGATTTCTATATTGTTTATTCATGAGCAGTATTAACAAGTTTAAAGAACATTTATCATTTATATAGCTAAATACATTATTGATACCGTATCTTAGTATTATTATTATTTTGAACACGTGAGATTTTTTTACCTGTTAAAATAATTGTATTTGTATTAAGGTAGATACAGCCACCAAGGTCCTTGAGGATTTGAGATTTACCGAGTTCTTCTTCTTCTTCTTTTGTGTCAGTGATTCATCAAGTTATTCGGGCGTAGAATTCTATATTATGCATTTAGCATAAGGGGCAGGAAAGTAAGTTCAGTCCCCGTACTTTCGCATGCCTCACGTCTACGCAACGTAACATACTTACTTATAAAGAATTCTAAAGAGTTTTTCTACTCTAGTCTTCTTTTTCTCTCTTCTTTTTCTTAAATTCTATAAACGCCACTGCGCTGCATATTTTAAGAAGAAAACAGCAATTATATGCTATTCAGATCTGTAGGTATTATATTAATCGGGAGAAACAGTTTTATAATTACCGATCATTCACTCATCAGCCATTGTAATCACCTTAATCGTCTTGAATCCATAAATCTTAAATCATGTTTTATTTTGTCATTAATTTTTTTCTTTTTTGGGATATATCAACATAATATATATTTTTATTGCCATTTAACATCAGTAGTATATAATTTTAAATGTCGTATCATAAATTTATCGATAAGTATATAAAAAAAAAAGCAAAGCAAGCGTGCTCCACCGTCGACCACATCATCACATGACATACCAACAGGTCTTTGGTCAAACGCGAGCCTGTTACCATTTTAACAAAAAAGTTGGTTTTTTAATTCGTTGTTGATGTTTTGCTGTGAACGTATTATCATCTTTTTTTTATATATTATAATTCTACGGTGTCACTGAACTCCTCCTAAGCGGCTGGACCGATTTGAATGCTTTTTTTGCGGTAAGGCGGTAAGGTGCCACGCGCGTACCGGTCAAAAAGGAGAGGGGTTGCCTCCAAATCTCACAGCGAGACCACCTGTGCTGTGGCTGGTGGTCGAAGTCTTACAGGGTTCCTGGGGAGTTCCTTCTTAGGGTATACCCGGGGTCCCTGGTAATAGACTCAAGTGGAAAAAAAAAGATGGCACTGCAGTTGGTATCATGCAGGGCCTCGATTCTGCTAAAGGCAAACCATTGTAATACCACTGACACTCTAAAAAATGCCATTTAATTGTAGACTTTATTAATATCAAGTTAAAGTCTAAAATCAAATGATATTTTGTAGAGCGAATGAAAAAGTTAAATGAATTCTTTTCATTTGATTTTAGACTTTAACTGTATAACGGTAAAGTCTACAATTAAATAGCATTTTTAGAGTGTCAGTGGTATTACAGTGGTTTGCCTTTAGCAGAATCGAGGCCCAGGACGTGTCGGGTCCGCTAGTAATATTATATTGCAATAAGTTGCACTTCGGCGCCGGCGTCTTTGTAATACGTGCATTTTCCTGTACCTAATGATAGGGTTAAGGATTAAATAAATAAATAAATGTTAAATAAAAATCATGCCATCATGTTTTCCTTATTCGTACGTCTGTCTCACTCTTGTTTTGGTTTCTGTTTATTTTTATGGATCTTTACGATGTGACGATTTAATGACATGACAAAGTCATGTTTCTTGATAGTCATGATAAAAACACACGTTTTACCTGTTAGACTTTATAATTGATTTTGTAATTACGTAGGTATAGATAAATAGGGTTGCCCTTACTATAATATCCGGGCATAGCCGGGCAGGGGGGATTGTGGTCGCAGCACTAGTGGGACCGGTGGGTGTCACGCGGTGCTGCGACAACAATCCTCTTTTGATGAGGCTGTCAAGCTGAGTGCCACCATTTTGTTAACATGGTACGAGTATGTAATGGTGGCCCTCTTTCCTGCGACTTTACCTTCAGCTTACCATCAGGCGAGGTGAAGTCAAATTGACGTGTGCTATATAGGTATAAAAAAATAATTAAAAAAACACCTTCGTAACTGTGTTTCGTAAATTTCGTAACCAGTTACAGTAATGTGTGCCATACCTCCCGATTCTCCGACTTCCGCATCAAGTCTATCCCAGCTACCTTCTTCAGGTCGTCAGTCCATCTGGCTGCAGGACGTACCACCTTCCGTTTGCCGTCTTGTTCTCCAATCTAGCACTCGTTTGCTCCAACGGCCATCGATCCTTCGACAGATAAAAATAGGGTTAGGTCATTACCTAATCTGCATTTCAGCTTGCTTATTCTGCGAGCTATGTCATTATCTTTAGTTCTTTGTCGGATGACCTCATTGCGAATTTTGTCCTTCAAAGAAACTCCAAGCATAGCTAGCTTCATAGCCCGCTGCGCGACTTTAAATTTTATGGACTAGCCCTACCGTTATTGTACACGTTTCGACATCAATGCCACAGATATAACCCTATCTTACGGTACCATCAGTGGTATTCCACCATTATCAATCTTTTCTTTTAAACTGGTACCTGTTTTATCTACGCACTCATAAGTACCAGCAATATTACTACAGGTTTCGAATAAGATGGAAAACAATCTCAATCATAACTGGTTACGTAAAAATTTTGATGGTGAATGCTGGTTTAAAATTGGGAAGAAAATATCTTCTTTCGTAACTGGTTACGATCAAGGACAAAAAAATCGATGGGCTATAAAATACCTACCTACTTACCTCAGAATACCCACCTAATAATGGAATAATAATAATAATAACCTCTGCCAATCACCCTAAGGCCCTGATCAACTATTGCTTACCTCACCATGGTCATCACAGCCGCCTAGACCTTACTCTAGGGGAGTCATTATATAGCACCATAATAAAAAGAATCTTTATTATTACAAGCTTTTATTTAGTTTCACCTGTGCCGTTGTCTGTAATCAACGTTGTCTGTAATCAAATCTTGCAAGCTACTTTTTAACCACTTCTGGCTTCTGGTTATCCTATTGAGCTGAAATTTGGCATACCTACTTATGATTAATTATACGTAAACGGGAATTAACGGAGGGCGTGCGCGGCTGAAACAGTCAGCCTGTGACCACGGCCGGTGTAACCTGGTCGAAACGTCAGGCATCCAAAGGTATGTATATACCTTTAACGTGATCGCGTTAATTCCCGTTTACGTATAATTAATCATGGAACGCGAAAGTTTAAAAGTTAATATACCTACTTATGTACATAAGTCCCATGACAATGCAATATTGTAAATAATAAAAGCTTGTTTTAAAACAAGGTTTTTTTTAAACAGCAGCTTGTTTTTATATAGGTACCTAATTGCAAGAATTGCATTAAAAATATCCATTACATGCACATTAATTTATTGATTAGATACAATTGAAATTAAATTAAAATTAATGCATTAAAATTATGTCTAATATCATGAGTTATCATTTAAAATCAAATTAAATTAAAATATTATTATGATTACATTCAATTTAACAAATTACAGACAATTAAAATTATATTACAAATTATTACATTATGTGGTGATTATTCGCTTGTATATTAAGATTTTTTCTACTGATGGTGATAGTTTATTCCAATAAACTATAATCAAATGATCTAAACACAAAATATTATAAAATCTGACAATAAATTATAACTACCTAGTATTAGTACCTAGTAAGGATAATTTTTCATTAACGTGGCAAAATTCCAAAACTCTAATATCAATAATAGTAACCGCGATAGTTACCAATGAACTATAATCTCCAAATATCACCATCAGTAGAAAAATTCTTAATATACAAGCGAACAATCACCGCATAATTGTCAACCATATATTATGTAAATATATTCGACACCTGCTCATTGCTTTTTAATTGCCATCGACGAAGCATTCACTACTGAACGTCTACTTGGGCATATCGTGGCAAATGTGTAATAGAAATAACGTTTTAATTTATATAAATGGAACGCTTCAAAAATAATTATTAATAATATTAAAATAGTTTAAATAAATGTCCTTGCTAAACACTAAAATAATTTGAAGCGCAGTGAAGTTTACCGCTTCCTAAATAATTTTTTAAATAAAGTAATTAACAAAATTTGAAAAATGGATACGGAACAAGATCAGAAAAAAGCCGAAATTTCGGAGGTTGTAGAAAAATTTGGCAAGTACCAAGTTAGCCAGTACATGTGGATATGTCTGTCGAGTATGTGCATCTCTATGATAACCATTAACTACATCTTCGTGGTAGGTGACCTTCCATACAGGTAAGCAACAATTTTGTACTAACTTAATACAAAGTATTGATTCACATTTGAGCATCCTTCACTTGGCTTGAGCTACGGTTAGGGGACGTCTCGTCCCAGTCTTAGACTGAGACCAAACCAGATGGACCTTTTCTAATTTGTTAATGGGCAACTGGGCCCAACTTCATTCAGATTTTTGGGACGAGCTACAGTACTTAAACTCTAAAATATTTCATGAAAAAAAAAATTTCAAGGGTTTTTTTTTTGTAAATTAGCAGATTTAATTCCTTTAAGCGAGAAGGTTCCCTGTGAAGAATGCTCAAATATAAATCAATCGTTGTACACCTGCTTAATTATATCCTATTTTTTTATTGTCTTTAATGTCCTGTTGTCTGTAAACAAATCTTGCGAGCCATTTTTCGACCACTTCTGGTTATCCGATTGAGCTGAAATTTGGCATACTTATGTAAGTCCCATGACAATATAATGTTGTAAATAATAAAAGCTTGTTTTTAAAAAGGTTTTTTTTAACCCCCAACGGAAACCTGAACGGGGTGTTATAAGTTTGACGTGTGTGTGTGTGTGTGTGTGTGTGTGTGTGTGTGTGTGTGTGTGCGTGTGTGTGTTTGTAAGTCTGTCTGTGGCATCGTAGCTCCCAAACGGATGAACCGATTTTGATTCTGTTTCTTTTGTTTTTAAACATCAGCATTAATTCAAGATAGGCTTACGTTTGACCGCTATCTCACCTAGTGGTAAGTGACGATGTCGTCTACGATAAATCACGTTTGCCTAGAAGGAAAATGTTCACTCTTGATTTAAAGACTTATTATTATAACTTTCCGCAAACACAGACTCAAGCAGGGAATTCCACTTCTTAGCTGCTGTATACATAATAAATGTGTCGGCAAAGCGTTTCGTGCGTATGATTGGAATATCCACCATGTACTGATGGCGTGTCGTTGATCGTCTGGTCGTTTTGATGGGAAGGACTTCCTATCCTACTATATTATAAATGTGAAAGGATCTTTAGGGATATTTCAAGGTAAAAGAAAACAGCAGCGTTTTATACATCCAGTCTTTAATAGTGAAGATAGGATAAGACACTAACACACTTTTGTTTGTTTTCACATTCTACTTTTTATAAAGCCATAGACTTTTATTAACAGCCAAGTATATACATTATTATATTGCAACTTTTCAACAGAAGTTATTTCGATAATTGGATGTTTGTTGATTGGTAAATGACTCTCTAGACCCTAGAGTCTAGAGGGTTGGTCCGAGTCTCGGCGGGTATATTTTGTGTTTATTAAAATGAAAGCTCCTAACACAGGCATTATTTGTTTGCCTATAAGAAAAACCCATTGAATCATTTGCCTGTACATTATTTTAGTCAATAAATAAATAATGATAAATGGTAGAAACACATTATATTTGCGCCTGCAATGAATTTTTTATAATAATATTCGATATTCAACATTACCTAATCTAAATTTTTAATGACCGCATATATTAGTTAGAGCATTGTTTTCAATGATGCATGAATGTCAAGCATCTACGTCTAGCTTGACATGCATGCACGGGAGAAGTAGGTACAACAATACGTTCATTAGTTACAGATTTTTTTTATATTGATGTTACATTTTAGCTACACACCATTCTTCATTTAACATAATCCAAGTTTTTTTTATTATCTTCAATGTACAGAACCCAATTTATTTATCTACTAGCCTATACCGGCGGCTTCGCCCGCGTGGACATCGGTATTCGCGTATTTGATTATATATCTCCGGTTCTACTCAACCGATTGTGAACAAACAAAAAAAAACCGCATCAAAATCAGCTCAGTAGTTTTAACGTCCAGCGCGCACAAGCAGACAAGAATTTAAAAAAAATGTGATCATTAACCTATCGTTCAATATAACACATAACCATAACCATAGTTTTTTTTTAATATCAATGTACAGACACAGCTACTTTACAGTTTTATAATAAGTAGTAATGTAGGTATTTGTAGGATTTTAATGCAGTATCTTCCATTAGAATGCCCTTGGTCAGACTTAAAATCTACCGTATGTTTGATGACAATTGCGGACATCAACAGCATCAATAACGAATTGACCGATCATTCACGCAATGACGTACGTTATTAATATTATTTATATCACGAACAAACAGACAAGAGTTCCAAAAAAACTTTTGTTTTCAGAGTCGTTACGAACGGATTTTGATGCGGTTTTTTTTCCATTAGGATGGTCATGGTCAGGTTTAAAATCTGTCGTATGACTCGTATGTTTAATTGCAATTCGTTAAGTAAAACCATAGATATGATTAAACACGAGCCGATAACCACACAGGCGTAGGTACAGTGCTGCGACAATCAACTCTTCTTTCATGAGGCCGTCAATTTGAAGGCCACCATTATGTCAATGTCGGTGTATATAATGGAGACCCCCTTCCTGACACTTTACCATTAGCTTACCATTCAGGCGAGGTGAAGTCGGGACCTATATAAAAAAAGTCGCAGGCATCAATTATTAGTAATTTTATAATAGTAATCATACCTTGCATTGGCACACTAGCGCGGAAAATCCGCGTCCGTTTTCCGCACTAACCGAGAATTTGACGGAAAAATAACATTATCTCCTATATACATTATTCTTTTTTTACTTCTTCACTTACGATCACAAGTAATTAAATGGAAGTATTTTATTCATGCAAAAACATGTCGGTTACTTACCATCTGTGCACACTATAATGTGAATACGTGTATAAACAAATAAGTACAGCTGTATATGTGTGAGTGATCAATAAATTATTGGTCACTCACACACATTCAGTCATTATTGGGAGTCCAGAAGTCACGAACACCCTCGAGCCTCTATAGCTACGTAGAGATATCGCGTCTTTGGCAGTTTTTTACCGGCTCTGCCATGGCAAGTGTTCCGATGAACTCTTCCAATTTTATTAATCCCACCCTCTCCTTTCCTACATAGAACTACACGTGCCAGACTGAGGTATCACCCTCACACGGCGGAATCAATTCCATCAAGAATCAAGCGGTTCGGTGCCTCTTTTATTTGCCGCACCATAAAGACTTTACCAGCCATGTGTTTCCTTCCTCCTATAGTCCCGAAAGCATTTGATGAGGCCGTCAAGCTGAGGGCCGCCACTGTAGCACTACCGGTGTATGTGATGGTGACCCCAGTCCTGAGACTTTGCCTTTAGCTTACCATCAGGCGAGGCAAAGTCATTTTGACGTGTTCTATATAAAAAAAAATAGGGTTACACCTTTTGAAGAAAGTTTTAATGTACCTACTTGACTGACTTAAAAACGAAGATAATCGGTTTTACTTATAACTATTTTTTTTTAATTTTTCCAGATGTCGAGTTGACCAATGCGACGATGGGAACTCGACAGTTGATTTCCCAGGTTGGTGGCCGGACAAGAGTATAGACCGGTGCCAAAGACCTGTACTCCGGAGTGGGGTTCAAACTTGTACCAACGAGAGTTTCACTGGTGACCTGGTTGCCTGTGACAGCTGGATCTACGAAAGCAACAAAACAGTCGTTTCTGAGGTAATGACCTATTAAAGTTATCACTACATAGTATAAAACAAAGTCGCCTTTTCTGTCCCTATATCCCTATGTGCGCTTAAATCTTTAAAACTACGCAACGGATTTTGATGCGGTTTTTTCCAAAAGATAGAGTGATTCAAGAGGAAGGTTTATATGTATAATACATGCATCATATACTAAGGCAACATTGCTAATTTTAGAGGTTTCTAACGTGATGTCGTAAATTAACCTATTTTTTTGGGCTTATTTAGCAATTTAGCAAAAACGCTGCCTAAACCCTACGAGTTAGATCAAATTAATGTACTACAGTATTGTACACCATAAAAAGGTCTACAAAAAAGTCCGCGATGGTATATGTTTATCTTTTAGGGATAACCCACATTAACCATTTTTATATATACAACGTTCATAGTTTTTCTGTAGTGTATTTAATTTAGTATCAGCATTGCACCCGTGCGAAGCCGGGGCGGGTCGCTAGTTAATTATAAAGACCTTTTAAAAACTAGCTGCTTGTAAGTGCATAACCAGACAAATCAAATGAGTCCAAATACATGATGGGTTTATTTTGTTTAATTCAGAAGTTCCTATGACCACTTACCGTCGCCATCTTCGGACCCTGGATATTACGTAGCAACAGAGTAAATCACAAGACAAAATAATTTATTGATTAACATAAGTCAATCGAGTTTAAGCTCATAAACTCGATTGACTTATCTTATTTAGTTCAAAAGGTCAATGGTGACGTGATGACTGGCTTGAATGAGCTAATAGCCGATAACATAAATCAACATGAAACTAAAATTATCAATATAATGAATCAGTATACTCGTAATATGAAAAGCATTTCATTTTATATCTGATATTTTTATTATTAAACGCTTTTATTTAACTTGACCTATTTGTTTGGGTCTAATCTAGTACCTAATTGAAAAGCGACCCCCTCCCTGTCGACGGATTGATGTGATATTTGACACATATTTTTAGTTCGGTGGTGACAATACAATATTATAAATCATTGTAAATCCAAGATGGCCGACACTACAAAATGGTGGCTTATATATTTTTCTACAACTACCGCAATATAGATATTAAATGAAGGGGCTTGACTAGTACAATATAGTTAATGATTATTGATCGGAAAAAGATTCATAGATTAAAGTTCACTGTGGAAAAAAAAAACTTGAAACCCTTTTTTTATTTTATTTTAATTTACTTATAGTTTGACCTGGGATGTCAACCATGGAAGTCGAATCTCATTGGCAGTGTTCATGGTCTTGGAATGCTGCTGTCTATGGCCGGACTCGGTTGTCTTGCGGATAAGTAAGTGCAAGTTACATACCAATATTAGTAGTTGTTATAAACCTTCCTTTCCTCCAACAGGGTATCCAAATCTCACCAGGGCTTTCTGTCCTTTTGGTCAAATTTTTTACCAATGTTCACGCCGTAACGCACCAGTGCCTCTAGTCGCAATAATGTGGTCTACATGGTACCTTCTTCGATAGTTCCTTTCAGCAGAAACCACACGTTGTTCCATCCATATTAGTCTTTTACAATGGATCCCAGAATACCCTAAGAATAAACTCCTCAGGAACCGTGACATATTGGTACCTATATTCCTATTCCTGTGGATAAATAATTAATGATCAAATTTATGAGTTATTGAAGAAAAGGCAGGTCAAAAGCACTTAAAACCGGCGGGCTTGCATGAAAGGTTTAATGACTGTAGAGAATCAGATAGCGGTCTGTTGTCTCTGCCTACCCCGGAGGGAAAAAGGCGTGAGCATAAAAATGTATGCATGTAAATAATTCTTTATGTATTTTTCAGGTTCGGTCGCAAACCAATGTTAATAATATGCATAGTGGCAGGAGCCATTGGGCACCTGAAAACCTTTGCCCCTTCATACCTTGTGTACATTATTATCGAGTTTATTGAAGCTACTGTCACTGGAGGCAATTATTCAGCTGCTATAGTTTTGAGTAAGTTTACATCTTCCGTACTAAAAAAGATAAACAAATAAAAAGTAATTAAGTAAAAAATGTTTTAAATTCAATGCTTTAATAGTATTTAGTAGTTTTTAGTAATAAAAGTGGCCATATTGGATTATCGTTTTTTTTACAGTGAACTTTATTCTACTAGTCAAGCCTTTTCATTTGATATTATATATTGCGGTAGTTGTGGTAAAATACGTAAGCCATCATTTTGTAGCGGTGGCCATCTTAGATTTATAATTATACGGAATATAACTTGTATTGTCACCATATCCACAGATAATTATTTAAGTGCCAAATATCACTAGGTCGCACACACAATATCGCGAGGTCGAGGGGGCCATCTTAAAACCATAGATGACCCGCGGTTGGCGGGATGGGCTGCGAGGGATATGCCTGTTGGGTAACCTTACACCCCAGTAATTAAGAACCGAGACGGCGTGCGGTTTTAGTCGGTTCAATCCCGACATAACCACCCGCGATGGCTGACGGGGGTGGTATCCATGGAGATTTCCGCACGATAAAAAAAAGACTACAAGGTAGCCTTAAATGTTATGTTGTGTGTGTGATATGCCGATGTTTATTGATTTCTATTTATTTTACTTTCAGTAATGGAAATTACTAACAAGAAGTATCGAATGTGGACAGGAGTTATCTTTTCGTGTGCTGTCCATGCTGGCGAGTGTATGTATGCGCTTATCACTTGGGTGTCGCCTCATTGGAAAACTGTTATTCGCATACTTAATACACCTTCAATCTTTTTTCTCACGTACACTTTCTTCGTAAACGAAAGCATCAGATGGCAGGTTGTCAATGGTAAACTTGAAGAAGCCAAGAAAACAATAAAAAAGATGGCCAAAATGAATAAAATCAATATAGACAAAGAAGAACTAAAAAATCTCGATGCAGCTACACTAAAAGAAAAGTTTAATATTGAAAGGACTGAAGTAAAAGAAGACTTTATTAATATCTTCAAATCCAGGGAAATTATGAAGCGACTAATGGTTTTGAGTATATCCAGGTTTGCTGCCAGGCTTGTTTATCATGGGCTGACATTGAATTCAGTGTGGCTACCAGGGGATAGATATCTAAA
Source organism: Lithosia quadra (assembly GCA_963576445.1). NCBI lineage: Eukaryota > Metazoa > Arthropoda > Insecta > Lepidoptera > Erebidae > Lithosia > Lithosia quadra. The sequence goes on along the minus strand of OY754887.1, from coordinate 2,797,533 downwards.
CTTTTTCATCACTGGCTTAGCTTCCTTGCCGGGAGAATTCATATCCCTGTATCTAATGGCGAAAGTGGGAAGAAGGTTGCCATTAATATGTGGATATATATTATGTGGGATTATGAGTATTGTGTCAGCGCTAACTCCAGAGAGTAAGTACCTTTTTTTTTAAAACATCTAACTACTTGTTATAATATCCTTGGCACTATATTATTCTTTCACTTTAATTATTCAGGTTATTCATGAGCCTTTTCCCTAAACAGTTAGGGTCGACTTTTCAGTCTAACTACGTAGTGGCGAACTTCGATAATGTTCCGTGAAGCGACTGCGATCTGACCTCCACAACCCATTGGAGATAATGGAAGTTTTATAGTTAGACCAGTGTTGTTGAAGATGCTCCCAACACAGGTAAGAACGATGGACCATTATGAAGTTCGGGTCTCCGTGGCTTTGGCAGATAAACGGTACTAAAGGGTAGCAAGCGCAAGGCAGTGGGTGCGAGTGAGACGGCGAGTGCGACCTCTCACTGCGCATATATTGGAATTATAAAATTGGATTTCTAATTCCAATTTTACGTCTATTTATTCCAATACATTTGCAGAAGGATAGCAATAAATCTGACTCGCCGTCTTACTCCTACAGCTACCGTGTATCTACCAAAGCCACGATGACCCGAACTTCATAATGGGCCATCAATCTTACCTGTGTTGAGAGCATGCGCTGACAAACTTTCAGCTTTTATAAAAATAACGAAGGTCTGGGGTTCACGGGCTCTTGCTCTATAACAACCTATCTGTTTTTTTTTTGTTTTTAATTTAATCTCACAAATAAAGAAAGTCAGCGGAGTTAATTTAGGTACAGTCTAACTTATAATCGAATGAAATAACCTGCCCCCGACCGCCCCCGGTGCAAAAGTGATCATCACACTCGCTGCATTTTAAGTTGGATTGTGATGGCCAGCCTATGCACCAGGAACGATGCGGACCTTTACGTATCTTGGTTAACCTGAAATCTTACTTTATGTATTTCTTTCTGTAAATTAGGTGTAAACAGGGTGTAAAGGATTAATAAAAACATATTTTCTTAGGTTACCTCTGGGTGAAGCTGGCTTTCTTCTTCGTGAGCAAGATGCTTGTATCCGCGTGCTATTCAGCCACGCTCACCTATACCATGGAGCTGTTTCCTACCAGTGTGAGGGGAACACTCTTCGGAATTGGCACATTCATTGGTCGGTCAGCAGGAATGTTTTCAGCATTGACGCCGGTCTTGGTAATTATGATGACATTTACATTCAGATTGTTAGGCGCAAAATATAAGTGTAGTGACAGTCTACGGGTCGGACGCATTTCAGTTTATCGTTTATCGCCGTTTCTGATCAGATAATAATATGGAGAGTTCCAAATGTGATCGAAAACGGTGATGAATGGCAAACCGTTCAAGCTAACCTCACTTGCACGTTGGTGCACTAAAATAACGCCTAAAAGCCTCTGATGCAGGGTTTCCTCTTAGAGTTAAGAGGTCCAATTTTTTTTTTTATACTATGGCGGTAGCCGGCAAGCACACGGCCCACCTGATAGGAAGCGATCACCGTGGCCTATGGACATGTGCAACACTAAGGATATCACACACGCGCTGCCTACCCTGAAGGGAAGGGGAAAGGGCTAGTAAGGGGTGGGGGGAAGAGGGGTACAGTGAGCTCTGGCTACCCTACTTACGGGCGGGAACACAACACGATGGTTATTATAGCCGTGGTCTTCTGTAGGGCGGAGGTACTACCCCAGTCGGACTGCTCATTTCGGACGGGACAGGACATATATTATGAACTTCCCCCGTGGTTTAGCATCCATTTATTTGAAATTGATTTGTTAACAAATATGATTACTGCTCCGGTCTCTTGGGTAGTAGCGTGTTGATATTATAGCCTATAACCTTAGCCCATAGAAATATTGGCTACAGAAAAAAAAAATATGTTGTATACAATAAAAATATTTTTTTCAGTTGGAACCTGTAGTTTCCGAAATTAGCACTTTCAACTAAACAAACAAACTTTTCTGTTTTGTAATATGAATATCGGAGGATAAGATTTTTTTTTTATATAGGACACGTCAAAATGACTTTAGTTACCTCGTCTAAGCTAAAGGCTTCAGGACTGGGGTCACATATTATAAAAAAATAGTGTTCAGGATCGACCATATCGAAAAATTTTTCAATTCGTACCTGTAGTTTCCGAGATTAGTACTTTCAAACAAACAAACAAACTTTTCAGTTTTGTAATAAATGAATATCGAAGGATATGAATTATAAAAAAATAGTGTTCAGGATCAATTATATCGTAACCTAAGTAAAAAAAAAATCTTCGATGTACAGACACTGCTATACTTTAGATAGATACTCGTAGATAATAATCTTTTTAACATTCACAGATTACAATATCGCCAGAAATACCATTCATATTCTTCGGCTTCACGTCGATCTTCGCCGGTTTACTACTTATCATGACACCAGAAACCAAGGACCTACCACTGTTCGATACCATCAAGCAAGTTGAAGAGAGTGTCAAAAAACATGGCATCGTCAACAAACAACATCTGACGGAAATACCAACCATTGATGGCAATATGAAAACAAGACTGTAATGATTAAGCCGTCGAATTTGTAATTTAGGACCCGATTCAGTAAAACTTTTTCAAAACATGAGATTTGAAAACTTACTAAAACTTAAAATTTCGAAATGTGATTTAAGACACAATCAATTTATGAGTGACTACTGTTGCCCGTATTTTGCCCACGTGGAATTCGGTTCCAGGGTATTTATTCCAGGGATAAAAAATAGCCTATGTGTTACTCCAGACTATTATCTATCCCTGTACTGAATTTTATAACGTTCCGTTTAGCCAGTTCAGCGTGATTGAGAAACAAACATCCAATCATCAAAATATTTAAACATCCAAACTTCTTCACAAATTATCACATTTTATAATATTAGATGATAGTAGATAGAATTAGATAGATAGTAGCAGATAGATAGTAACTAGATAGTAGAAATAGATTAGTAGAACACTTTGCTCTTACAGACTTGTAAAATAGTCTATTATCTGAATTAATAAAAATATATATTAAGGAAGGTTATGTGTTGTACAAATAAAAGTTTAGGTGTCGAAAAATTCCTATCGATGTCGACTGATAACGTACCCAAAAGGCTGGCGGCATTACCACGTTGGATGGCAATGCTGATTCTTTGTGCAAAAAAGAAGCCTGCCCTTTGGTCACGTGAAGCGTCGACCAGTCACTTTGCGGGTTCTTTATAAAGAGACTTTATCTTACAGACTACATCCAATTTAACAATGGAGAACCTTTTTAATTCTTCATGCCTTGTTAAGTTTTAAGTCCTAGATATTGGATTTTTGCTTGTTAAAATCTTGAGACTGACTTGTGAGTATGTGAGCGGTTATGTCAATAAACAATTGACGAGAAAATTTATGAAACTTTTTTTAATTTTATAGAAAAAAGTTTAGCTTGTGATAGGTATTAGCAAGTAAAAGGGCAGATAGGCCATGACAGATGACAATGTGATCAATTTTGAAAAATTATAAAAAAGTTACCCGATCAAGATTATTAATTCACTTCAAATTACTACAGAGACCACGCGTTTTCAGAACGTGATATTACTGAATCGGAGTCGAAATCTAATTTTAATATTAGTGACAAATTCAGAAAACATGAGCTTTATTGGAGGGATGAAAAAAAAGTGTAGTGTAAATCATACTTTATAAGACTTATTAAAAAAATATATTTTTAATTATTAAATAGTGATTTTTTCTTTTTTTTGTGAAAAAAAAATTACCATTAAGTTACAATATGTTTGTTATTATGGAAGCAAGGTGAAAGACGACTACCTACGCTTACAATAGTGGCCTAGACTGGTCAGATATCTTCTTTAGGGTACTCTAGATTTTCCGGTCATGCAAGCCGTTGTGACAAAACACTGTGCGGTTTTAATCGGTTCGAGTCTGACATAAATACTTTATCGTTGGCTTCGATAAGATGAAGCCTGAGAGTTTCGTCAGGCTAAAACAGAAAGCCCGCTGCGATCATTACTACCTTTCGTGGAGGATTTACTTATTTCTAAAAAATATTTGACAGTAATATCATCGAATTCTTCCAACTTGTCACTAGATGGCGGTGATTAGCAGCTAAACAGCGCCATCTAGCGAAATCAAAATGAATTACTACAAAACTTTATACAGACTAAACTGAATAGGTAGGTATATACTCAAGATATTTTATTAGGTTTTAACTGGAAACCGTCATTATGCAAAGTATAAGTAAGATAAATAGTTAATCAAAACAATTGCAAAAAACGAATATTGTATTATTATAATTTTGTCAAAAAAAATTGTAAACACACTGACATCGCTTTGCACCGTTTTAGTCCACCTCACTAACAATCCAGATATGTCAATCTAGGCAAGGAATTATGAGCTGAAAGTGATAAAGAATTATTCATTGTGTAACTCCGTGATAGAGACATACATTTAGTAGAAAGAGGTTTTTAAATTCAATAAGGCGTAAAATTAGTATGCATGAAAGAGGATATATTATATGAAAACTAAGGTAGTAATAGTAATAGTGTTCATCATATCCGTCAGTTGACATATTTTGACATATTTTATTATGTAAATTATGTCACCTGACAGATAAGATGATCATATTATGAAACGTCCAATGTGGCCTTTTTAGCCCCCCAGGCAGTAAGTAGGAGGAGAATAAAAAATTACGCCGACCCCTAACAATTAGACAAATAGAATAATGGAAAATAAAATTTGATTTGGCAGGAAGTCGCACGCAGATAAACCTTGACTGAATTAACTACGCATTTCTTCAGTAATTTGAATTTACCGTTATAGGCGCTATAGTAAAAAAAGTTGAATAGGGCAGTAGTTAGCAAGCACGTTGGTAAGTTTCTTACCTATATCGACACGTGTTTGGCTTGTGTTAAGATTGTACATACGTATGTTATTAAGTGTGACGCTTTATTCTTCAAGAGATACTAACTAAGGCCTGTCTCTTATTGTCCAAGTATCATTAGCAACAGTAGACTGGAGTGGAACTGATTCGGTTTCTTAAAACGATTAACTGCGCAATATGTTAATTAGTAGTCAGGTCGCAAACTGAACGATTGTCAGTAAGTAGACTGTACTATTAGTCTGTGCAAATAACCCAAACTGAAATCTTGGTACATGTAAAATAATATGTCTTTCAGTGTAATCGAGTTCATATAAGTTGGGAGATATACAAAAACTTGACTTATAGAAGCAAAGGTCTTTAAGAATGACCTAATGAATATTTAGGAGGCAATGATAGGAAACTATCAACATTGAAAATTATACTTTGATGTAAAGAATCACTTGAAACCGCAACTATAATTATAATGTGGTCTAATCCTACAACAGCCAAAATTTGACTGGTCATCATGTTTCTCAAAAACAACATTTGACATAGCTCACAGTTTTGTGCAGATCGGTAAATGAAAAGACGACCAACTTTTATTTCAAGCTTCTGGCGTGGTATTAAAACGTAAAAAGTAAAACGTAAGAAAAGATAAACGGAATTTAAAGCTCCTAAGTTCTGCAGCTTATAAAGGTTTCTACATCAATCCCTACTTTTCTTTTAAATTTAACCAACTAACATTAAAAAAATTGAAAATTTGTTAGGATAGTCCATGTCACAGTAGTAGTCAACGCAACTGGATGAAATTTGATACAGAGATCAGATTATAATCCGGTACACTTGCTGATTGATGGACGATGCTTTAAAGATTAGGCGGTCATTGGCAGAGTAAAAGACAAATTAAATCTGTGGAAGGAAGGACTGGAAGAGCAAATGCTGGGCTCCAAATCACACGTTTTGGATACATTCAAGATTATCGCTCACATGAAGAAGATACATCTGGATGATGCGGCTGGAATAGCACATAACTACGCTAGGTTCGTGTGAGATAATATATGATCAGCATTTCACGCGGATGGAGTCGCGGCCAATACCTAGTAATTAATATACGATTTTCATTTTAATAAAATACATACCTCACTATTCAAATACCGCCAACGAATATAAAAGACCTTACCATAGAAAAATTCGGGAGTCCACCTAATATTTTTAAAGTGATTTGTTTCGCTTAAAACTTTATCAAGTGTGTCAAAAACAAAGAATAGATTTATAAACAAGCTAGTATCTTCGACTTTACCGGTATTATTTATGAAAAGAATAAATTTTTCAATGTTCTGTCAGTTAACAAACAATGAAAATAAGAAAATCGCTGATTCACTAATAAAAAGCAGTTTTTATTAATTGCTATCAAAATTGTATGAAATTAAAAATAAAAGTAACGAATAAAAAATTAGAGAAAACCAAACGCTTATATTTAAATTAAGTCAAGCTTCAATGGCATACTTTACGAAATGAACTTAAGGGTTAAAGCTGTTTTAAATAATTTAAGGTAAAAAAAATTATTTGTTTCATAATTAATTGCAAACTTAACCCTTTGTTTGTAATTCAGCTTAATAGGTGACGAATACTAACATTGTCAGGGCTATTACCTTTGTTATACCTACTATAAACATCTAAACAATTCGAACCAACAGACGAGCATCTGAGATTCAATAATAAATAAAGATAGTAGAGACACAACATGTCCATATATTAAGCACCTATTATATTTCTGAAACAGTTGTTATAGAACATCTGCTTCAACTCATTGTGGTAAATGTAAAGTAAAAAGAATATGTTTGTCATACTTCCTATATACATATGTTAATATGTTTTGAAGTAACAAAGATTATAGGAGACATAAAGTGTCTAGCAGAAGTAGATTTTGTTAAAGATATAACAATTCAAAATGGGCACCAAAATGGAAAAGCAGAAGAAATGTGACGTATCGGATATTATGGAAACGTTTGGGAAGTACCAGTTCATCCAGTACTCGTTGATATGCCTGTCAACTTTGTGCATCAGTATGATTAGCATTAATTATGTGTTTGTGGCAGGAGACATTAATTATAGGTAAGAAAAAAATATTTCACCCCCTAATTCATCGGAAGGCTTTAAGTATATAATTTTTTGTGTTTCTAAACTAACGTGACAACGCACAAAATACGTAAGAAACGTAAACTTGATGAAAGCACATGCAGCTTTAATGGAAGTATACGATTATGTGGGATGGCAAAATTATCATTCAAAAACTAAGACCGTTTTCGGAGAAACTGCATATTACACTTGTATAACATTAGTGTGGAGCGCCCTACATATAGGTATCATTGAGGATCAACCCTCACTTGCAAGTCGGTGCATCAGCTAAACAACTAACGGAAAAGCCGACAGAATAATTAAAAACAATAGATGACCCGGGTCTTCTGCGGTTTTAGTTGGTTCGCATCCTATATAACCACCCCTGCTGGGATGGGGTGGTATCTATGGAGATTACTGCACAAAAAACTAAATTGTTATTTTTACAGATGTAGGGTTAATGAATGTGAAACTGAAAACTCAACAGCCAAATTTCCAAATTGGTGGCCAGACTCTAACATAGACCGCTGCTCTATGCCCGTGCTTAGAACAGGAGAAGAAGTTTGTACTAATAACAGTTTCACAGGCGAAGTAGTCCCTTGTACCAATTGGATCTACGAGAGCAATGATACCGTTGTAGCTGAGGTAACTGTTATGAATATCCTACTATAACACCCTTTATACCTGTAGAGAGTTATTGTAGAATAACCAAGCCAAATTTTATGTTATAAATACATTTATAAACCCTTTCTCCTCTATCTAAGTCTTATGAATAATAGGAATAGAAATTAATATGAGTGGCTAGCTCGATAAAGTTTAGATGTCCACATCGCTAACAAAGTAACTGATGAATAAGTGAACCGATTATACTCGTAATAGAAATTCTATAATACTTATTGTGCTTTATCAACTTTGAAGATAGATACACTTACATACATAATATTCACGTCTTTTTCTTTCCGGGGTGGGCAAAGACAACAACCCGACATCTGCTTCTTTCTTTATATTTCTTGAGCTTCCGCTACCTGTCATAAAGCTCTCATGCAAGCTCGCCGGATTCGAGCGTCTTGACAAATTTACTTTATAACATTCGCAAATGAAGTATTTAAATAACAATATTCCCAAACATTTTATAAAGTTAATTTTGAAGCTATTTTTCAGAAAGAGATCTGAATTCACAGCATCAGTCTCAATACCAGCGATTCTGATTCTGATTCATTATATATTATTTGTAATTCACTAGGATTCAGAAAGTCATCGAATCATGGGGGATATTATGTAGATGATTTAATAGGTAGCTTATCCTTCCGACAGGCACATTATAAAGTGTCCTGAATTATTGAATTTTTTTAGAAAGAACATATCTACATAACATATCATTAAATGAACATAATTATTTTAATAAAATTTTTAATAAAAATCATATTGAAGCCAGTGTAATTTACTTGATTTATTGTTTTTTTTAATTGCAGTTTAATCTGGCCTGCCAGCCTTGGAAGTCGAACCTTATCGGTACTGTTCACGGATTGGGCATGCTGATATCTATGGTCGGATTGGGGTGGATTTCGGATACGTAAGTATTGCATAATGTCGCAATCATTTGGATGAATTAACCAGTTAATTGGAAGCCTGTTTATTAAATCCCTGTATCCAATCAAATTTGTGAAGGACAAGTCATCATGTCATTGAGCGAGACGTTCAACCAGTTAACTGATGTCATTAATTAAGTTGGATTGACTGATTTCTTGGATTAATTAGTTATTTCTCTATCTTATGACTTACTTAGTATTTTTTTATTGATGATAGACTCGCGTTTGACCACAATAATACTGTTGGTAAGTGATGATGTGGTCGACGGTAAAGCACGTTTCCCTAAAAGTAACCTGTTCACTCCAGACTCGAAGACTCTTGGTTGTAGCTTTCTTGTTTGTTATAACAAGTAACCTACCAGAAAAGGTATGACAGAGATTTCCCTCTGCGATAATACTTTGATTGGATGATGGTTTAATAATTGGTCTAATTGGAATTACTCTTAATACCTTTAATGCATCTGTTTCTTTTTTTTCAGAATCGGTCGCAAACCAACTCTAGTCTTTTGTGTAGTGGCTGGCTGTGTTGGCCAATTAAAAACCATAGCTACCTCGTACAACACATACCTAATCATCGAATTTATTGAAGCAACAACCACAGGTGGCAATTATGCTGCTGCTATGATTTTATGTAAGTTTTTTTAATATTATGAACTCGGTTGTCTAACTCTTAGATCTATAAATTTTCTTATATACCTATTTTCTCTCTATTTTTCTACCTGTTTCTTAAGTCCGTCAGTTTGTAATGAACGTAGTGCTTAGTTCTTATTTTCTTATATTCATGCCCATGCATCCAATTACTATAATTTCATCATTTTTTTCATTAATATTATGTCACCATAAATATTGAATCGAATTCATTATATTATTATCTCAAATCTTTGGTTTAAAAATTTACCGTATGTTTGGTTGTAATTGGTTAAGTAGAACCGGAGATATGGCCAAAAACGACCTAAATACGAGGCGTGGGCGAAGCCACGGGTATCAGCTTGTATAAAAAGTAGCCTATATGTTACCCAGAGCTATAAACTATAATCGTACCAAGTTTGATCAAAGTCCCTCCAGTAGTTTCTGATTTTAGCGTGAACAAAAATTTAGTGCGGACAAACAGCGGCACAGAGGCACAGAGGCACAGACAAACAGACAAACAGACAAAAATTCTAAAAATCATAGTTTTGGCATCTATTACATATTCATAAAGTCCCCTGATAATTTTTTTCTCATATATCTTCCATGTACAGACACCGATCAGTTACATATTTATTATGAAAGATATTGAATTAATATTGTACTACGTGCACCCACTCTAAACCTAAGGACATTCGGCAGTCACCTAAATAATATCCAAAATATGGTTCTTCTATATTTTATTTATGATTCATTTCAGTGCTAGAAATTGCGAGCAAGAAGTACCGACCATGGACAGGAGTTATCTATTCATTTGCTGTCCACATTGGGGAGTCTGTATTTGCATTCATTACTCTTCTTGAGCCCCATTGGAATACAGTCATCCACATTATCAACGCACCATCTGTTTTCTTCATCGTTTACATTTTCCTCGTCCATGAAAGCCCTCGATGGCAAATTGTAAAAGGTGAAATAAGAAAAGCCAAGGAAACATTTAAAATAATCAGTAAAGTCAACAATATAACTATCAACAAAGAAGAATTAGAAAATATGGATGCTGATAGACTGAAGGAAAAGTTTAATGTTGTGAGCCCTGATATAAAGGAAGGGTTTATCAATATTTTCAAGTCTAAAGAGATTGTGAAGCGTTCTCTAGTTATGTTTATATGCAGATTTACGGCTAGACTTATATACAATGGTATGTTGTTGAATTCAGTTTGGTTACCAGGAGATAAGCATGTGAACTTCTTCCTGACTGTGCTGGTATCCTTCCCGGGGGAGATGATAGCCCTATACCTTACGTGCAAAGTAGGAAGAAAGATGCCTCTAATAGCTGGATATTCATTATGCGGTGCTTTATGTATTGTATCGGCTTTGACTCCCACAAGTAAGTACACAAGGTTGAAATTGTAATGTTCAAAACTAAAAAAATCTAAGAGACTTTATGAAGTTTAAGCAGATCAAGTATTCTTATGACACCCGCCCTACTAGTCCAATCCTTCCTATTGGATAGTACTCTACTGGAAAGTAGTACTGGATCCGACTTCCGAATAATATTGTAAATGAGAAAGTTCGTGAAGATGTTTGAATGTTTGTTACTCAAACACGATCTAAGGACTGATCAGATCTGGCTGAAATTTGGTACCTATAGGGGTAGATTATAATCTGAAATAACATACGCTTCTTATCTCAACCTGCAGAGATAAGAAGCGTATTCTTATCTCTGCAGGTTCCTATGGGAAGTGGGAATAAGAACAGAATTTCACGCGGGCAATATAAGGCGACAGTTAGTACTGGAATAAAATTATGATTTAAGTATCGCCGAATCCGAAAGTTTAAGAAATGTATGAGGAAACGTGCCGGAGTTTAGAATATTAAATTTATATTTAACTAGCTGTTGCCCGCGGCTCCGCCCGCGTGGAATTCGGATTTAGTTCCAACATTTTTTCATGCTATTAGTAAAGATGTATGGAAATCTGCCCGATTTATTGACATTAATGCTCACTGCTCCGCTCCCTTTGGTAGTAGCGTGATGATATATAGCCTATATTACTCCCAGATAGTGTAGCTTTCTATAAGTGAAAGAATTATTGAAATCGGTCCAGTAGTTTCGGAGCCTATTCATTACAAACATACAAACATGGTACAAATCTTTCCTCTTTATAATATTAGTATAGATATAGATAAACGAAATAGATGTATGTCTGTCTTAGATTTCTATAACGAATTAAGAAACAACGCGTAATCTGCTATTGATGATAATATAATTGTTAAATTAGTTATGCCTATTGTTAAAGTCTTAGTTACGCATATTTTGTTGACACATATCTTGTTTTGTTATACCACAATAAAAAAATTTAACATAAAATTTTCATTAGTACGTAGGTAGTAGTGTTATAATCAGTAAAATTGTGAGAAATACGCTTAGCACCACATTCTGTGAACCCATATTTCGCAAATAAATGAATTTTGATAGCAAACCGCAAGCTTAACTCTTGACTGTAGCTTCACTCGTTTGGGATTTTGATGTCGTGTTTGCTATCCACAAGAGCATAATATTACTGATATAAAATAGAGAGTGTTAAATCCAAATCCTTCCTGTCTGTATATGGAGATTTAAATACCTCCAATCCTAAAACTTTAAAATCTCTTCTGAGCACAAAAATATTTTTGTCTGTTTTTCTGTTCACGATAGACGCAAAGCTACTATATGAAAAGTATTAGTCATAATTAAAATCTGCCCAATGTTTGATTGCTGGTTACTGATTGAAAATTGAATACTATTCAGTTACTTTGCGATAAGCAGTCTATCAAGTAGATAAGTGGTCAGCCATTTTGACGTTAGGTTTTAGGTAGCTATAATTTTTTTTTTATTATAATAATAAAATAAACCTCTTCAACCAAACATTAAACTTACAAAAGGCACGATTTTGTATATACGAGTACGATCAAATCGTGTTATACAAACAAACAGACATGGCGTGTTACAAAATATCAGTGCAAATCAGTTTTGCCATAATTTTTATAACCGGCAACCTTCCTGACGTTAACCCTCCTTGGGGATGCTGTTGTTGATGGTTTGCCCTCAAGGATGCTCACCCCGCAGCCAGCGAGGCAGGTTATGTCGGACCATTACCGACTAAAACCGCACGGGTTTAAGGTGGCCCATAAAGCAATTCACTCGTACCCCTGCTAGACCCGGGCCCTCTCCGGATTCGAGATAGCCCCCTGGGGTTTGGGAACCACGATGTTCCCGTCATGCCCCCGGAATAGGGGAAGGGGAGCTCTTTTTGGGTAATTGGGTATCTTACGGCGTTGTTAACATGCACCAGGCCAACTCCCGTAGCCGAGTTCTACGACTCCCTGGGATGGAATTTGGGGCTGGTTCACTCTAGGTTTTTCTTTCACTCTCAGACCAGCATTGAAGTTCAGTATGGAAGCAGTCATATTTAACGTTTAATTCTTATCTAACGATCTCCACAGGATACCTCGGAACGAAGCTGACGCTCTTCTTTATCAGTAAGATGATCCTGTCCTTGTGCTTCTCGGGAGTACTGACATACAGTATGGAGCTGTTTCCTACCAGCGTCAGGGGAACACTGTTAGGATTTGGGTCGTTTGGAGCTCGATCTGCTATAATGATATCAGCAATTACACCAATCTTGGTAATTACAAAGCCTTTTTTGATAAAAAAAAAAAACGTTTTAAAATTATCGATTGCAGTGCTGGAGATATTTTTCTTGTGGCATTAGGTTTATCATAATTAAATTCTTACAAAAATAAAAGACTTCAATTGGACCAAATTGAAATGGGAGTACATGAGAAGTACCATAAAAAATTCTGGCAAAGACCATCTGATCTTCGCAATTCCGAAAGGAAAGCCAGCGGTCGAGCCTTGCCTTCAATCAGTGGGTATACGAGCTTCCGCAGAGGGCGTACTGGGCGTCGTCGGGGAGAGTTTCACGCTTGTCTTTCTCAACGAAGGGATGCGAGGGGCTGGGCCCAATGCACTCCATGGTGAGGTAACCTGATCCACGATTGGTGGCTCTAGTGCTTCCAGATGGGCGGTTCTAGGGTTTCCTCGCGTAAAAAAAATGCGTGCCGGATGGCATAAGCCCGATGGTTCCCCACACCACTTTAAACTTCCCAATCAAACATTTTTTTTAAATATGTTTTTGTTTCATAGAACACAATATCAGAAGGTCTTCCGCTCATTCTCTTCGGCTGTATGGGGATTATATCCAGTTTGCTCATTACATTGACGCCTGAAACCAAAAATTTACCACTCTTCGATACCATCGAGCAAGTTGAAGCGCATTCGAGCAGCAATGAAACGAAAACTAAGAATACAGTAACAATTGATCGAAATATGGAAGGTAGTGTTTAGTACCGTCTTATTAAAAGTTTTGTAACGGATGGCGTGTTTTTTATTTAATTGTACCTAACTAATGCCATGATCATCCTCCGAGTCCTTTCTTTGTTTCGTCAGGGGAAATGTCCTATGGTATATCGCGCGACGTGGGGAGACTGCGTGGTATGTGTGACTCTCACACACTAAAATCCCTAAGGTGTGCCATACTCAACGCCTGGTTGTAGTAAGGGGGGGGGGGGGGGCGAAGGTTCGCATCCTCCAAGTCCTTTCCCTCAGCTGGGATTCATACAAAGTGTCGAACTTCGTATTTTTCCAGTTATCTGCCATACATATTCGTGTGACAGTCGGTCAGTTGGGGATTGAATCCCCCCTCCCCTAAAGAACCTGCCAGTCAGGGCCTACTTTTGTATAGTTTTCATTACCTGCAGGTCAATTTTTCATCTCGCAGACGGTTAGACCGGACGTAGAGTGATAAGCGGCCGTCCTGTCACCCCGTCTGCGGGCGGAGAACCAGCCCGCCCCCACCTGCTCCCCACTAAGTCCTCTGCTAGTCAGAAGGATACGTGTAGAACCTCGTAGCAGTCCTTTAGAGGGCCATTCCCACCTCGGCCCGCATTTGCCGCAGGCAGCAGTGTCTCCCGTGGCGAGTGATAGGTGCACCTCCACAGCTGTACGAACCTGGATGAAATTTGGCTCAGAGTCAGCTAGATTATGGTCTGCAAATATTATTATCCCTAAACTAAGTTCCCATGGGTAGCGGGAACAGAATGCCATTATAATCATCACCATCATCGCCTACCTGCACTTGTCTCAATTATTTTGAGGTCGGCGCAACATGTCATTCTCCTCCGTACAATCCTGTCAGATGTCATCTCCTCAGTCACTCCCTTAGAATATCTTATAAGTTTTCATAATGAAATTCATCATAAAAAGTTCCGCTAAAGAAATAAGAGTAAATACGTAGTCATTTTCAATATTATTATGGATTAACTTGAAAACCGACGCGTGATTTTACACCGTGTCTTAAGAGATTCGTTTCACTAAAACATTGACAAGAACTTTATAAATAACTAGCTTAGGCCCGCGGCTCTGCTCACGCCGACGTCAGTCATCATTTTGATCATGTCTTCGTCTCTACTTAATCAATAACAATCAAACATACGGTAGATAAAAAGTTAATCTTACATCTTACGTATATTATGATCACAATCGGTTGAGCAGAAACAGAGATATAATCCAATAACGCGAAAATCGACTCCGCGTGGGTGCAGCCGCGGGCTTATGCAAGTTTTAAATAAACTGGTTCATCATTAATTCATCTATAACATTATAGCTGGGAACGGTCCGGGGCGGATTTTTAATTGGACTGTATATGTACGAGTCATATATCGTACATGGCACGCGCGCATCATTCACATCAGCACTTTTCTGTTGCCTCACATAAATTGTACATTTTCGCGACAGTACGCATTCACAGCTCATTACAAGTAGTACTCATTAATCCATTTAGCATTAGTTACGGGATAGTTAAGTGACCAATAAACGCATCTCATTTTATCTATCAGTGACTTATCATTTGAAATATATAGTTGTGTGTGCGCCCACAATCAGCAGCGCATACATAATTTTGGTCCTTCGAGAGTGAAGATTTAAGTGCTCCGAGGTTTCTTTGTGTGGTGGCGAATCGGGTGAGCTGGCCTCCCAGAAGCGGGTCTCACCAGTTCATTTGAGAAAGCGCATTAGCCGTACATAGGACACGGAACGCTTAGATCAAAAAACGACCAGCAGCAGCAAGTAACACAGAAGCATATTGGTTGATTTGAGGTATTTATTATTCAATTTTCTATCATGGAACAAATTGTGGAAACTCAATATCAAATCATGGAAGCAATTAATAGCATCTTGACTAACTTTAAAAAGGATGGTCCGAGTCGTAAGACGCCCGAGTACGTGCAGAAGAAAATAGATCTTCTGGATAAGTATTGGGCTGAGTTTCAAATAAATCATGAGAAAATTCGCCACGGGGAAGGTTCTGCACACCCATACTTTGAGCAAGATAGTTATCAACAGACACGAACATTTTACGAAAGTACCAGGGAGGTCCTGGTTGGGTGTTTGAAAAAAGAGCAAAAACCAACTTCTCCCGTGGTGAAGTCACCAAGCTTTGCATTCGATCCAGCTCTATCAACCTCTAAATTATTAGAGCCAAATTATCAAAAGAAAGGTACGAGTGCAGTTGAAGTCAGAGTTCAGTCACCCCTTTCTATTAAGGTGCCGGAGGCAGTACAGTCTGACACTAATAGCAAAACAGACGAGATGTTGTGCAAACAGAGGAGCAGTTTCAAGGCGTTCCAAAGAACAGCATCGAACATCAACGTGGATCTTCTTAAAGATAAATGGCAGTTTGAAGACGCATTAAAGGCATTAGAATCAAGGTGGAAGGCAGTTGATTCCCTTTATTGGGACCTTGACAGTTTGCCCAACAAAGCCGATGAGCAGTATGAGATGTCTTACAGCACGTGTGAACTCGTTTACAATGAGATGAAAACAAAAATCAATTCAAAAATGTGGTCAGTTTCTCATCGAGAGAAATCAACTCCAAAGATAGATATTCCAACTTTTAGTGGAAGCTATGAACACTGGACCTCATTCAAGGATTTGTTTGTTGAGACCATTCATTCCAACCCATCACTTTCAGAAGCTCAACGCATGCAGTTCCTCAAAAGTAAGATAAAAGGTGAAGCCGAGAAACTCATTCAACATTTAACCATTAGCTCGGAAAATTATGAAACAGCTTGGGAGATCCTCAACCATAGATATAATCACAAAAGAAGGATCTTCTCGTCACACATCAAGTCATTGCTTAGTGTACCCAACACTATACATTTATCAGCAGACTCAGTCAAAAAGCTTCATGACACAACGAGGGAATGTTTAAACGCGATTAAGAATCTCGGAGTGGATATTTCGTCGTGGGATCCATTAATAATAGACTTGCTTTGTCAAAAATTGGATACAGTAACTCACAATGACTACATGGAGTCTCTGAAAGACCCACGTGAATTACCGAACATCGAAGATTTTCTGAGTTTTCTAGAAAGCAAATTTGTATCATGGGAATCATCTCGTAGCAAACCAGAATCAAGCAAGCAAGCGAGCAAGCCTGAACCGGCATACACTAACAAAAAATATCCTTCATACAAAGCGTACAGTGCAAATCAAAACATTCAACATAAATTTAAATCTAATTCAAAAACCAATGAGGACACATCAAAATGCCCACATTGCAATCAAAATCATAAGTTATTCGCGTGCAAGGCGTTTGTCGAATTGCAACCCGAAGCGAAGCGGAAGGCAGTTGCGAAATACAATTTATGCAAAAATTGTTTAAATGTTCATACGCGAGGCCTCGAATGCATGTCAAGAAAAAGATGCCGCGTTTGCAGTTCAGATCATAATACACTACTTCACGACGCTTACGGTAAATGCGGCGGACAGACGTTGAACAGCAAATCAGTGCAACAAAATGATATTGTCACTGATAGCAAGAAATCGTCAAACGTGATTAGCAATCACGTGTCCCTAGAGAATCTTTCAGAAACCCTTCTTACAACAGCATTGATTAAGGTACAAGCTTGGGACGGGTCCTTAATCACTTTACGAGCACTCCTGGATCAGGGTTCACAAACATCCTTAATTACAGAAAAAGCAGCACAAATGTTACGATTACCACGCGGCCGATGTAAAGGTGTCATTTTCGGTGTCGGCGCTAAAGAAAACAGCTGTAAAGGGGTCATAAGAATCACGTGTCAGGCCATTCACAGCGATTATACATTTGATACCGATGTTTTTATAATGCGAAACTTGATAAATAATTTACCTAATCAATCGTTCGAGAAGCCAGAATCATGGACATTTTTAGAAAATGTAACACTAGCTGATCCCGAATTTTATTTGAGTCGACCTGTAGACATTTTATTGGGAGCGGACGTTTATTCAAATATCATTCAAGAAGGTATCATCAAGAAGGAAAGTTCACAACCGGTGGCACAACAAACACGCCTAGGGTGGATTTTATGTGGAAATGTGCAAACATTCCACTGCAACGTCGTGATTAACAACATTGAAGATATCCAAAAATTTTGGTCTGTGGAAGATATAACAGAAAACTCCAATATGTCACAGGACGATTTGGATTGCTTACAACACTATAAAAATACAACAACTCGCAACAAAGAAGGTCGCTACGTTGTCGAAATACCGTTCCAGTCAAACATTCAAGACAATTTGGGAGCATCGAAACCCATGGCCTTGGCACAATTTCGACAACTTGAAAGAAAGCTCAGCAGACAACCACAATTAGCAGAGGCATATAATAACTTCATTCAAGAATATCAATCATTAAATCATATGGTTGAGTGTACTAGTAACCCGAAACAGAGCTGCTATTTACCTCACCATTGTGTTCAACGTGCAGATTCGACAACTACGGCGTTGAGAGTAGTCTTTAACGCGTCGGCCAAAACATCCACAGGCTATACATTGAATGATCTCATGAAACGTGGACCGAACTTGCAACAAGATCTCATGTTATTAATCTTGCGGTGGAGACAATATCGATTCGCGTATACTGCTGACATTGAAAAAATGTATCGTCAGATACAATGCAGTCCTGATCATCAAAAGTACCAGAAAATACTGTGGAGGAGTTCTCCTGATCAACTACTGCGTGAATACCAGCTCACAACAGTCACTTATGGCATGAAAGCGGCTCCTTTTTTGGCCATGATGACTTTGAAGCAGTTAGCAGTGGACGAGGGGTACAAGTATCCAAACAGCAGAGCCGCTCAAGCACTGCAAGAAGAATTCTATATGGATGACCTTGTAAGTGGAGCCTTCACCTTATCGGCAGCCAAACAATTGCAACACGATTTGGTCCAATTATTGCACTCGGGTGGTTTCAATTTACGGAAGTGGTCATCTAACAACGAAGAACTACTTCAAGATGTAAGCAGAGCGTGTTCAAATCAATCTTCATTTAACTTTAAGCAAGCGGAATCAACAAAGACCCTTGGATTGAAATGGCAACCACTTGAAGATACATTCACATTTGAGTTAAAAATAAATCAAGCAGAGTCAACCACAACATATACCAAACGTTCACTACTATCAGATATATCGAAGATATTTGATCCACTCGGTTGGCTGTCTCCAATTACAATTAAACTAAAACTTTTATTCAAACAAGTTTGGTTGTCTAACATTCAGTGGGACGATCAACTTCCGTTTGAAATTAGTACAGAGTGGCAAAAAATTAAGGAAGATCTACAGGGCATAGGAGACTTTAAAATACCAAGATGGTACCAGATTGGAGAAAATGATCCTATTCAACTCCACGGCTTCTGTGATGCTTCGATAAAAGCTTATGCATGTGTCGTATATTGTAAATACAATAATTACATTACTCTTGTCGCTGGAAAAACAAGACTAGTGCCGGAAAACAAAAAGCTGACTTTACCACGTCTAGAACTTAGTGGGGCACATTTATTGTCAACACTTATGCACAAAATACAACAAGCCTTCACCGGACGCGACGTTGAAGTATTTGGTTGGACTGATTCTACTGCAGTTCTCGGCTGGATTCAAGGCGATATCAACCGGTGGACACCATTTGTTGCGAACAGAGTCAAACATATCAAACAAGTCATAAAATCGGACAAGTGGTGCTACATAAAATCTGCTGAGAACCCAGCTGATTGTGCTAGTCGCGGTGTTACCGTAGAACACTTAAAGCGAGAACAGCTGTGGTGGAATGGCCCTAACTTCCTTCCGGGATTCAAAAGGTCATCAGTGGTAGAAAACCCTACGTACAGCACGAGTCAAGAAGTGAAAAAAATAGCACAAAACAATGTCACAACCACTATTCAACCTCATAGCAATGACGTCATAGAAAACCTATTACGTAGAAACAGCAACATAACACGAGTCGAGCGCGTACTGGCATGGGTGTTACGTTTCATGCGACGTAATACTGAACGTTCGGCTTACTTGAATGTAGATGAATTAAATATATCAAAACAAATGATAATAAAGTATGTTCAAGAAATAGAGTTTGCAGAAGAAATAAGCAATCTACGTTTACGCAAGCCAGTGCACAGCAAGAGCAAAATCTTGAACCTTAGCCCGTTTTTAGACGAGAACGGTCTTTTAAGAGTTGGAGGTAGACTCAGGCATGCAAACATCAGTGTTGAGATGAAGCATCCCCTCATTATACCACACAGCAGCCACATTACCGACCTTATTGTTGATCAAGCTCACCGCCGCACGTTTCATGCAGGAGCTCGGTTAACACTAGCACACATCAGAAAGTGTTATTGGATATTGGGCGGAAACAGAGCTGTAAAGAAGCGCTTACATGCATGCAGCATCTGTAAAAAATACAAAGCAAACAAGCAAAGACAAATGATGGGTGATCTGCCTGAACCTCGGAGTAATCCCTCACGTCCCTTTCAGCACACTGGCGTAGACTTCACTGGATATGTGGACGTGAAACTGAATAAAGGGCGAGGTGTTAAGACAAGCAAGGGATACATCGCCGTGTTCGTGTGCATGGTGACAAAGGCCGTGCATCTCGAACTCGTATCAGATCTTACTTCATCCGCCTTTTTGGCTGCATTAAAACGTATGTCATCGCGTCGAGGCAAGCCACAGCATATTTACAGCGATAATGGCACTAATTTTGTTGGGGCCAATAAGGTATTGCAGCAAGAATTAGAGAATGTTCAAAAAACATTTAGCAACGAATTCTATTCGGAGATCAATGAGTTAGGAATTCAGTGGCATTTTAACGCCCCCGCGTGGCCGAGTGCAGGAGGCTTGTGGGAAGCAGCCGTAAAAAGCCTCAAGCACCATCTCCGACGCGTTGTTGGGGAGCAAAAACTTACGTTCGAAGAATATAATACGTTACTATCACAACTGGAAGCATGCCTCAACAGTCGGCCGCTGTGCGCACTTACAGAGGACCCAGATGATTTAAATTACCTAACACCCTCTCATTTTTTAAGCAGCGGTCCTATACTTACTATATTAAGCACAGAGCACGATGAAAGGACACGTTGGTACAAGACTCAGAAGATTTTCGAAGATATTTGGAAGAGATGGCAGTCCGAATATCTTGTTCAACTTTCGACAAGAAGCAAATGGCAGAACCCACACGAGAATATTAAAATTGATGACGTTGTCATCATTCAAGAGTCAAACGTTCCCGCAGGAAGATGGGTCCTAGGCAGAGTAATTGAGGTGCATCCCGGTTTAGATGGATTAGTCCGGGTTGTTACCCTGAAGACAAAAAATGGAACTATCAAGCGGCCAGTGATCAACTTGACAGTACTTGTATCAGACAGTAAATCTCCTACAGCATGTGATTTTACCCCAAACAAGCAAAACATTAGTACCAAGGAAAAACAATCAAAACGACGAACTGGCCCGAAGTTCAATTTAATAACAACACTCGTTACATTATTCTTCTTTATGACGTCAGTGTTTGGTGACAATCAGACACCGTCGCCGTATAGTGTAACAGCGATACACAAGGCATTATACTTTGACCGAATTTCAAGCATGCAGTTTATACGCGACGAATGGAAACTCATCGTGTACTACGACATGAACCCATACTGGGAAGGATCGGCAACCCTTGAGAAATATCTGAAGCAATTAAACGATGTTTGTGAAAGAGAAAGAAACAAGGCGCTGTGCGATATCATCTTACTGCAATTACGTCACTCTTACGACGAATTAAATTATTACAATGAAATGTTAATGAATCAACGTTTTGAACGCACACGTAAGCGGCGAGGTCTCATTAACGGTGTGGGCTATTTGGCTAACAGTTTATTTGGAGTTTTAGACCAACATTTCGCAGATCAATACCAGAAGGATATATCTCTGATAAAACAAAACCAAAATCACTTGGCACTTTTGTGGAAAAATCAGACCTCAGTTGTAGAAGCAGAATACAATCTCTTAAAAAGAACTGAAGAGTACATAAACGTCCAACATAAAACTATCCATAGGTATTTAAATAATCTGACGAAGGCAACCAACACCTTGAGTAAAACTGTACAAGATCAGGAAGTTATGAACGAATTAGCACTTTCAGCCATCATAGCAACAAACATGCTTACGAAACTGAAGTCCTTACAGGACACCCTGATCGACACCATAACAGATATCCATCATGGAATGTTTAGTGTTCATTTACTCTCGCCAATGCAATTGCGCGACCAGCTCAGCATTATCTCAGGTCAATTGTCGCGTGAACTATCCTTACCCATAGAAAACATACAAACTGAACTGCCAAAAATTTATCATCTGTTAAAAATTAGAGCAAGAGTAACAAAACAATACATCATATTTGAAATCTGCATACCACTTGTCAACCGAGAAAGTTATGATCTGTATCAATTAATATCAGTTCCACAACAACAACAAAACGGTACGATTACAGTGGCTATTGTGCCAGTATCAGATTACATCGCAATTAACCTACGCAAGGATACATATCTAGCGTTAACGGCACAAGACACACAACAGTGTGTGCAATACGACGAATTTACTCGCTTATGTCATTCCCAAAAGCCAATTTTTCAGTTCAAATCGGCAGACAGTTTGTGTATTAAGGATAATATTACAAACAAATGTCTTACAAAGATCGTAGAATGCCGTAATAACTGGTTCGAGTTGAATAAACTAAATACATACCTATTTTATTGTTGTGGACAGTGTGCACTCCGCATCATATGTGAGCATCAGATTACGACTATACAAGTCACTAAGGCTGGAGTTATAGCTCTCGATTCAGAATGTATGATCAAAGGTGAAGACTTTGCAGTTTTTTCACACAAACTGCGATACACAGAAATGAAAACGTCTCCTGAGTTTGAATCTCCATTAATCGCACCAATCAATCATATCATTAATGTTTCTGTGCCACAAATACAATTCAACATCACAGATCAGCAAATCTCACTGCAGCATATCAAACAACAAATTGAACAGATGAAATCTGAAAACACTTTGGACACCGAAATATCAAGTCATGACATCCATCAATATTCAGCGATCTACTTGTTGTTTACGGGCGCTATATTGACGATGGTAGTTTTTATTTGTCGGTGGGCCTATCGCCGCCGGCAGGGGAGCGCCATCTTGCGATCGGACTCCGAGGGGCAGCCATCAATATCGAAGATACCCCAACGACCGACGCCTGCCATCAGAAGCACACATCTACCGCGAGAGGAGACCGTTGAATTAAGAAACTTCTCCAGCATCCTTAGCAGCATAAAGGGTCACAAGAAGATGCCACCTGCGTTTACAAAGCCATCTAGTGAAAGTGACTAAGATTCAATTTATAAGTTTAGAATTACAATGTGTCATGTAATTGAATGAAATTTATAAGTTTAGTATTTAAACCTTTAAGGTTGTTACTCATTGTCATCATTCACTCGCTCATCTCGCGCTGGGGAATATGTACGAGTCATATATCGTACATGGCACGCGCGCATCATTCACATCAGCACTTTTCTGTTGCCTCACATAAATTGTACATTTTCGCGACAGTACGCATTCACAGCTCATTACAAGTAGTACTCATTAATCCATTTAGCATTAGTTACGGGATAGTTAAGTGACCAATAAACGCATCTCATTTTATCTATCAGTGACTTATCATTTGAAATATATAGTTGTGTGTGCGCCCACAATCAGCAGCGCATACAGTATAAATTGTACTAAATTTAGTTTTTACTTATTATTATTTTCGCCTATGATACGAAAACTTAAGTCTATGAATCTGTTACTAAACAGAACTTCATAAATTTATATTCCTTTTTTTCTTAGAAAAAACTGTAGACCACAGTTTAATGGAATCTACAGAACCTTTTTACCATTAAAAAATTTAGGCCTTAACTTCTTAATTTGTACCTATACCTACATATTAAATATCTGGACATACCAACAGACAAACAAACTACTTTTTAATAATGTGTAAAGGTAATAACTTCACCGCGACATGTACATATATATTAACAGCCTATTATATTTCCTAAACATTAGCTATTAGACATCCGACTCAACGCATTGTGGTGACCTTAAAGCTAATTTTGTTTTAACTTTTTAAATATATGTGAAGAAAAAAAAATGTTAGAGAAAAAGAATTTGAAGTTTGTTGAACAAATATTAAAAAAGAATAAAGAAGTTGAGGAAAAGAAGAAATGTGATATATCACAAGTTCTAGAGACGTTCGGCAAATACCAGATAATTCAGTACTTGTTGACATGTTTGGCGACAATGTGCATCAGTATGATAAGTATAAACTACGTGTTTGTCGCAGGAGATATTAATTATAGGTGAGAATGTTATAATTATTATAATAGACTAACTGTACCTGCGGTTTTTGAGGATTTCAAAAAAAATTTAAGGTTTTTAATTTTTTTTGAGTGGTACCCTAATTCGTTTTCCTAAATTAAAGTACTGAATGTTACACCTTGTAATATTCTCTATCTACCAGTGAAATTCCCGTCCAAATCGGCCCAAATACCAGTCTGGAGCATTGGTGCAGAGTTGCAAAGCCTTTCAATTTTTTATCAGTTGCACTTCGGGGAGTGTGCGCTGGGGTTGCATAACGTGATTCCTTCAAGCCCTTTTCATCACCGAATGACCAGACGTATGGCGATGCGCCATCGTTATAATGGTGGACATTCCACTCATACGCACGAAACGCTTCAGCAATTCGTTCATTATGCGTATGTACAGCTAAGGAGTGGAATTAAGTCTAGAGGGAACAGGCTGTTTCTAGGCAAGCGTATTCCATCGTCGACCCCATCGTAACTTAGGGTCAGATAGTGGTCAAACGCGGGCCTATCTACTATAAAAAAGCGAGTTCCAGTATTTTTTATACTTCGTAGGCGGCAGACAAGCACACGGCCCATCTGATGGGAAGCGGTCACCATGGCCTATGGACGTGTGCAACACTAAGGGTATCACATACGCACTGCCTACCCTGAAGGGAAGGAGAGAGGGCTTAGTGAGGAGGGGGTACAGTGAGCTCTGGCTACCCTACTTACCGGCGGGAACACAACACAATGGTCCAGTTGACATCATCAAGGCACCAGTTAATCTCGCCTACTGATCAATGAATAGGTCCTGATGCATACTTTCCTCTCGGGGTTGGGAAGTCAGATGGCAGTTCCTCTTGTAATAGTTCAATCAAATAAGTGAAACATAGAATAGTAATGCTGACCAAATTTGAGTGTGTAGTAAAACCAGTGGTGTTACTTATGCAAAACAATTATGATCATTAAAGGTATTTATTCTAAAACGCGTTCACCGTTAACCGCAGTTAACCGCCAATACTTCAATTCCTTCGTAATCAAGAGTGGCGCTTATAACAGTGCTAAAATATTGGACACTCAAAACAACACAATGGTAATTGTCCCATAAAAGCCAATTTAATGTTACTGACCATAATATAGTTCAAAGTATGTTAATTTTAATTTGCCTACCTTACGGTATTTAAACAAAACTAATGATTTCAATGGCCAACAAGCACATGGCTTACCTTTCAGTAAGTGTATCACACGTGTCTATTATGCTAATCTCGAGGACAAAATGTAATACAAAACACACATTACAAACCTATTATACTTCTTAAACCTTTACTAAAGGCCATCCGCCTCAATTCATGGTCTTTAACGTAAAGAATTGTTACTTTTTATTAAGGTATACAAAAAATGTAAGTTTACCAAAAAAAAAATTCAAATTCATCATCTTCCGAGTCTTTTCCCATCTCAAATGGGGTCGGCTTTTCAGTTAATTTCAAAGCTGCAAACTTTATTTTTCCCGTGAAGCGACTGCCATCTAATTGCTAAACTGCTACAAATTAAGAAATTAAATTATATATTGAAAAAACGTTAAAAATGAACATAGAAATAAAACCAAAGAAGAAAGCCAATGTTTCGAAATGAGATTCTGTTCAGTTCACCAAACACATTTTTTTTATGTCGGACATGTCAATATTACTTCACCTCGCCTGATAGTAAGCTAAAGGTAGTCTCAGGAATGGGGGTCACCATTAAAAATACCAAATGCTATAGTGGTGGCCCTCAGCTTGACGGCTTCATCAAATGCTTTTTCACGCCCGCTTAAAGTACCCGGACATTTTAATCTAGTAAGTCCTTAAAAATGTGTGTTGTGTACGTCATAATAGGCTCCCGAAATTATTTCATGCCTTAATTTATTTCTCTTACAGATGTCGAGTCGATGAATGTGAAACCGCAAACTCAACAGCCAAATTTCCAAATTGGTGGCCAGATTCTAACATAGACCGATGTTCTAAGCCTGTGATGAAGGATGAAAAAGAATTTTGCACTAATAGCAGCTTTACTGGTGAAACAGTTCCATGCAACAATTGGATCTATGAGAGCAATGATACCGTTGTAGCTGAGGTAAGTGTTGATATATTTGAAACTCTATTATCAGAAGAGCCAGTGAAGATACACGCTCGTCTAAATAATATTCTTCTTCATCTTCATCCTAGCGTTAATTCTCAGTCGCATCCAAAGCTTTCATCTCGGAGTCTGGGGTCCGCTTTTATTGTTGATGACGAGAATTAATAGTGTACTGACATTAATTAGGTATCTAGCTTTTGTCTTCTGATGGATTATTGGAAGACAAACCGCGGGTACATCTATGTGGTCTGACATTATAATCATCTTAGCAATAGCCACGATTGCTTCTTTCTGCTGACTGATCATTGTGAGTCATCTGATACGCTGTACATACTGTCAAGTTTACAAAACACTTAATAGACATAATTTATAATCGTTGATTGATTTATCTGTATGTTAATATTAATTAAAAAGCTACTATTTAATATTCCGCTTAGTGCTTGATTTTCAATTTATGGAAATTAAAATACAATTACATATTGCTAAGTTATCGTTGTTAATAATAACCATTGCTTGATTTAATGTTTATTTTTTTAATTTACAGTTCAATTTAGCCTGTCAGCCATGGAATTCGAATCTAATAGGTATCATCCATGGCTTCGGAATGCTAATGTCTATGATTGGGTTGGGATGGTTTTCGGATACGTAAGTGTATTAACAAAACTTACCTACGTTCACACGCAGCCACGTTTTGCCGGATCTGATTTTTACCAGATCTGGAAACAGTCAACTTCAGCAAGATTCGGTTTTTTACCATGTCTTGAAACAGAATGCATGTGTGAACTCATTCATTGAAAAACTGTTGCCACTAAACCGAATCCCGCAAAAAACCGATCCGATCAAAATCTGATCCGGCAAAACGTGGCACCGCGTGAACGTAGTGTCGCCGCACACGAGCCACACGCCGCAGCCACAAACGCCGCCACAAGTGGCAAGAAGCGGCCACAAAAGAAGCTGAAGCGCGCGACAGCCACTTGTGGCCGATGGTCGACACTTTGCGGTCGGTGGTTGCTACTTTTTGCTTGTTGCTACGCGCGTGTGGCGTGTGGCGGCGTTTAGTGGCCGGTGCGAGCCACAAGAAGCTAGCTGCGACGATTTGTAGCGTGTGGCCGCCACCGGCGACAACCGTGTGCGGCGAGTCCATATAAAATGTATGAAAATTACAGGAAATATGCCAGTGGCGGCGTTTTGTGGTTGTGGCCGGTGGCCCGTGTGCGGGAGCCCGTAGGGTTAATATAACATTTTTGACTGTGCATCATGACATATTGTTGTTGTATTCTGTTGTTCCAGATTTGGTCGCAAACCAACTGTAATCTTTTGCATCGTAGCAGGCTGTATTGGTCAAATAAAGACTCTCCTTACTTCATACAACACGTACCTTATCATAGAGTTTTTTGAGGGGGCTATTACTGGTGGAAGTTATTCTACTGCTCTGGTTTTATGTAAGTACCTAATTTAGTCTTCTTCGTCTTCTTTCTTCTTATAAAGTAGTTCTTAAATCATCATCATCATCATTTTCTGAACCTTTTCCCAACTCAGTTGGGGTCGGCTTTCCAGTCTAACTGTGATGCGGCTGAACTTCGATATTTTCCGTGGAGCGACTGCCATCTGACCTCCACAACCAATGGCGATATCGAAGTTCCAAGTTAGACTGGTTGGACTTTTGAGGGCTCCAACTACCCGTAACGACTGCCATAGATGTTTGTATGGCAACCGGGACCGACGGCTTAACGTGCTCTCCGAGGCACTAATAAACCTGCGATAAATACACACATAACTTCGAAAAGCATCGAAAAGTCATTGGTGTGTGCCATAGTGAACCTGGGATCGAACCCGAGACCTCGTCTCAGCACTCCATTACCCAGACCACTAGGCTACCGCGGTTAAAGTAGTTCTTAAATAGTAATTGAAATTTCTAATCCCTTTATTTTCTCACCAATATTATGCCTTGCATTTTTTTTTCATACGAGACCACCGGTTTCAGGTTATTTTAACCTGCTCTTTCTTTAATACATTATTATTTTTATCTGTGTATATTCTGCGATGTCAACCCCGATCTGCCTGCCCACTTATATACCTATGTGCCTTTCAATCTTGGTATACCATTCGCTCAGTACTCATTCCAAAGCACCTTTTCACAGAGTTTACTTTCTTTCAAAAATATTAAGAAATCATAGAAATGGCAGCCAGGCGTCGGCGTTGACCTCTCTTGCATATAAGTTCTCAACCCTCCCCCTCGAAGGTCGGCAGTGCGAGTGTGATATCTCTGATGTTGCACACGTCAATAAGCCACGGTGACCGCTTCCCGTCAGATGGGCCGTGCGCTTGTCTGCCACCTAAGTAGTATAAAAAAATTCAGATGCCAAAAAAGCACTTCCTTCTATTCCAAATAATAGCCAGATTTAATTATTCACCTTTACTCTTACAAAATTATGCGACTGTGTCCAAACTGCAACACAATGACTTGTCAATGCTAAAATTGGACTCAGTGTCGGTGAATGGTAGTGCTGGTCTGACGTAGTAGCTGTATATTCTCAAAAGAATACGTACATACATATGATGTACAGTCAGCGACAAAATCTATGATGATTGCACAGATTTCAAACTTAAAAATAATAAGTATGTTGAAGGAAATGAGTATTTTAATGTTATTTGGCAATCAATCAATTACGACGGCCACTGCTTGCAAATAACTTTTGAATAATAAAGTAAAATATTTTGTTCATCACTCTATTTTCCAATTTTAAACTGATCAAGAATAATTTTTGATTATTTAGTTTGTTCTTGTTTCAGTTTTATGTTAAACTATAGTTTTTAATAATTAAAATTAATTTCAGTGTTAGAAGTTACAAGTAAGAAGTACCGACCATGGGCAGGAGTCTTATTTTCATATGCTTTTCACTTAGGAGAGTGCTTGTTCGCATTTATAACTTATTTTGAACCTCATTGGAAGACAGTTATTCACATAATTAACGCACCCTCAATCTTTTTCATCGTCTATATCTTCCTGTTAAATGAAAGCCCCCGATGGCAGATTGTTAGAGGCGAAGTGAAAAAGGCCAAGAAAATATTTAAGAAAATTATTGAAGTTAACAATATGCCTATTGACAAAGAAGAATTAGAGAAAATTGATGATGCTAAACTGAATGAAAAGTTCAACTTAGGAAGCAATGCCCCGAAAGAAGGTTTTAATAGTATATTTAAGTCTCGAGTAATCATGAAGCGTGCTTCAATTATGTTTGTATGCCGATTTGCTGTAAGACTTATATACAGTGGTATGATGTTGAACTCAGTGTGGCTGCCAGGAGAAAAGCATCTGAATTTCTTTTTGACTGTACTGGTATCCTTTCCGGGTGAAACACTTGCTTTGTATCTTACATGTAAATATGGAAGAAGGATGCCTCTAATAGGTGGATTTTCAGTATGTGGCATTCTGTGCATTGCGTCGGCATTTACTCCTGCAAGTAAGTACAGTACAGTTTTCTGTATTGCGTCTTAGAATATACTTACTATAGCTTTAGCTCAAAAAGTGAAACTCTAGGATGGGACTTGAACCCGTGACCAGTCTCTTGCAGGGGGAATACTCAGTTATTTAGACATATTCAAGACATTCGGAATTCTCCGATATAATACACAACATCTTGGGGCGACGCTGGAGATTTTTTTCCTTTGTCTTTTTATCGGTTTTATTCGCGATGGACGTAAAACTACTGAACGGCTTTTGATACGGTTGTGTATGTTTGATTGCTGCTTAATTAGAACTGGAAATATGACAAGAAACGATGACCGACCCCCGCGTAGGCGATAGTTTCTTCTTCTTTTTATTAATGGCTACAGCAGCATAATCACCGCAATTTAGGGCGATAGTTACAATTACTACGGAACATTAAATCAAAAATCTAAATTAATTTTACAAAATATTGTTTCCCAGGATACCTATGGACGAAGCTGACAATATTCTTCATTAGCAAAATGGTTATATCTTTGTGCTTCTCGGGTGTCGTCACATATAGCATGGAGTTGTTTCCTACTAGTGTTAGGAGTACACTACTAGGATTTGGATCGTTCGGCGGTCGATCAGCTATAATGATAGCAGCAGTAACGCCAGTATTGGTAATTATAAAGTTTTATCTTTAATGCCTATAAAAAGCCCTAAAAAGCCCAACAACAACGGTCTAGCTGCAATGCTTTGATATCGCCTAATGTGACCTTCACAACCATTGGGTTGTGAAGGTAAGATGGCAGTCGCTTCACGGAAAATATCAAGGTTCAGCCAAATCCGCAGTTGTAAAGCGGACCCCAGACTCCGAGGTGAAAGCTTTAGATACGACTGGGAAAACCGCTAAGTTGAAGAAGATCTGAAATGGCTATAGTATACCTCCACTGCGAAACCAAATACGGTTGCGAAATTATAGCGGTTTCGCCGTGAGCTGTCAATTCTTAGGCGATAGAGAAGCGAAATGCCCTACTCTAACGTACTAAACTTTCTATGATGTTGTCTCTTTTTAACATGATTTCGCCTGCTATATCTCCACCTCTGTTTCGCTTTAAAGTGTAGTTGTGTATGCAACAGCATAGCGAAACTACAGCAACGGTTTCGCAGTTCTAATTACGCGGCGGCGGTATGTTGCAAGTATAAAAATTACAGAATAATCGTTCTGAAATAATAAAAAACTTCCAATGACTTTGACGTGTCTGGAGACACTTAAAATTTCCACCCTGTATACGTTATTAAAGTGCGTTCTTTTGTTTGTTTCATAGAATACAATATCGGAAGGCCTGCCACTTATACTCTTCGGCTGTACGGGGATCTTATCAAGTTTACTAATTTTATTGACACCTGAAACAAAAAATTCACCGCTCTTCGATACCATCGAGCAAATTGAAATACATTTAGCTAACAGCAAAAATAAAAGTATATCAACAGTTGAAGGTCAAACGGAAAGTAGCTCATTATAGACAAGACAGTCTTCAGATAGACTTGTGGCTAAGTGTTAAGAGATTGCAAAGTTAAGCATCACTAATCAGTCAGTCATAGAATGGGTGACCTCTTACCACCATCAATCACTGGGTGTGATTCTTACCACATCGCGGCATTGAGACCCTTCCGTGCCGCGCATGTTAAGCCGTCGGTCTCTGTTGCCATATGAACATCTATGGCAGTCGTTACGGGCAGTTGGAGCCCCCAAAAGTCTGACAAGTTATATGACTACGGAACTTCTTCATCGCTTATGGGTTGTGGAAGTCAGATGGCAGTCGCTTCAAGGAAAATATCGAACTACGCCAGTTCGTAGTTAGACTGACAAGTCAACCAACTGAGTTGCCGAAAAGGCTCGGAGACAGAATTTACTGACAGTCTTTAGATTGCTTTACAGAAAAGCATGGTTGTACATCATGCTTACCCATTTGTTGTGTCCTTTATGTTCCCCCAAAGGATTGCTGGGAGAAAACTCATACTCATATTGAGTTAAGCTCGCCTTTGTACATTAAGTGATATTTGTAATGTTTATAGTTGTTTGCTAAGTGTACAATAAAGAATTAAGAATTAAGAAACATAATGAAAGTGCGCCAACTTAGAATAAAACAAAGATGTCCAAAATCTACTTATACCTAGGTATTACCTATATATATTTGAGTTATAAAATCAATGCCACTTTTAATTGTAATTTTATAACTCAAGATCGGGCTCACCTATCCAAATTAAATGTTTAGGCTTTGTTTGGACTATTTAGTAGATGGTTTATGTTGTGAAGTTTGCACAAAATCGGTCGAGCAGTTCTTTTTTGTAATACCGACTTCAATGAGGGTGGAGTCACGGGCACAAGCTAGTTACTTATAAGTCACACAAGACATGACTGTCTGCAGACAATCTAATTTGAGGTAGCTCCTATCTCTAAGTATTATTACTAAAATTAAATTAAATCAAAACATTATTTTTGTGTTTTACTTAATCTTTTACTAGCTGGGCCCCTTCGTCACTCGTTTCGTCGTTCACTTCGTCCTCGTGGTAGGATAAAAAGTATCCTATGTCCGTCTCCTAGTTCTAAGCTGCCTCCCCATCAATTTTCAGCCAAATCGGTCCAGCCGTTCGGGCGTGATGCCGTGACCAAAGGAAATAGGGATTCATTTTTATATTTGTAGATTTGGGTGTAAAGGGCCTTACCGATATCCTTGACACCCAAGTCAACCTTACCTGCAAGATGCTGCAAGTCGGTGCACCTACTAAACAACGGACGAGGCTCCCTCTTAGAGTTCCTTTCCATCAATTGTGTTCAATTGCTATATAAAATTACACAGGCGTTTTGCTTTCTTTTTTTTTTATGTCGGTCACGTCAACATGACTTCACCTCGCCTGATGGTAAGCTGAGGCAAAGTCTCTAGAATGGGAGTCACCATTGCAAACACCGATAGTGCCAAAATGGTGGCTCTCAGCTTGACGGCCTCATCAAATGCTTTTTCACGCCCCGCTTAAAGGACCCGGGACTGTATAAGGAAGGAAACACGTGAGCTGGTAAAGAATTCCAGGTTCTGATGGTGCGGCAAAGGAAAGAGGCACCGAACCGCTTGGTTCTTGATGGGATTGTTTGCACCATATGAGGGTGATATCTCAGCCTTGCACGTGTTGTTCTGTGTAAGAATGGAGAGGAGAATACATTCGAATCAATGTAAGCACTTCTGTAACTAGTAAGTTGTACCTATTGCTCTTTTCTGATAGACGACTATTGATTTTCACTTTGATTACCTACTCTAGTGTTGAAAGGTTTTAGGAGTAGAAGTGGGGTCAAGAATGAAAAAGGCAATGGATGAAAATGTGAAATATAATTATGGTAAAATGCCTAGTGGTTTGGGTAATGGACTGCTGAGACGGGGTCTCGGGTTCGATCCCAGGTTCACCATGGCACACACCAATGACTTTTCGATGCTTTTCGAAGTTATGTGTGTATTTATCGCAGGTTTATTAGTTTAAAACGCGAAAGTTTAAAAGTTAATAAGTTTTATTAGTGCCTCGGAGAGCACGTTAAGCCGTCGCATCGGTCCCGGTTGCCATACAAGCATCTATGGCAGTCGTTACGGGTAGTTGGAGCCCACAAAAGTCCAACCAGTCTAACTTGGAAGTTCGATATCGCAATTGGTCATAATGACCATTGGTTGTGGAGGGCAGATGGCAGTCGCTCCATGGAAAATATCGAAGTTCAGCCGCATCACAGTTAGACTGGAAAGCCGACCCCAACTGAGTTGGGAAAAAGGTTCAGAGAATGACATCTGACAGGAATGTTTGAAAGACGTTGCGCCGCGTTGCGCCGACTGGCGGCGACCCTTTGACAAAGATTTTGGATTTAAATTGTTTCAGTGGATTAAAATTAAATAGAATGAGTATTCACGTCACCGAGAAACGAAAAATAAGAAATATTTATTGAATTTATGTGGATGTGTAAAATTTAACACATTATCCTTATTTGAATCTTTAAAGTAGTGAGCGCCAGGGCAATTTTGAAGATTCACCCAATAGGGTATAAATGTGGAGATCAAAATGACTTGTTCTATTTATGTAATGAGGTTAATGTTCCGTCTAATCATTTGTTTACCTTTTATATAACGTCATATAAAAAGTAAAGTCTAATTACATTTTATTATGTAATATAGTCAGATAGTGGTATCAGATAAAATGAATCTATATTAAACATTACAGATGTAACATCAACTTCGGAAAATTACCTGCATCTTGATGATAACGAATATCTACTATCCTGCCACTTATTTTATTCCTATAAGACAGATCAGATGTAATTGTAAACAATACAATAACAATACAAAATTAAATTATAAAAATACAAATACAAAAGTAAAATTACTAAAAAAATAACAATAAAATTAATTCTGGTTGAAATTGAAGTCTGATCAAAAATTTAACATTAAATTTGTAACTAAGTGGTTTAATTACATAAAAAAAAACAAATAAAGTGGTAGGTATATTTACACAAAATTAACAAATGACGGCGATTAAGGATGAGGAAACTAAGACATGTGATATATCGGATTTGATAGAGATTTTTGGCAAGTACCAAAAGGTCCAATACATATTGATATGTTTACCAGCAATATGTATGAGCATGATAAGCATCAACTATGTTTTTGTAGTCGGAGATGTGAATTACAGGTAAGTTCAAATCATACGTTACTCTCCAATACCTGCACTTTTGTATTTCATTACCAAAATCACATTACCTACTTATAAAAATGACTTCTATGTTTATCAAACAAGCTATTTAGAACGAAAAAAGTCATGAGTTAATGAATTTGGACATCTATGTATACGACATTTTACATAGCGCTCTCGAGAATCCAAGACCCAAGTAATCACAGTTTAACTAGCTTCTTTTATGGGTTCTAGAATGCGAATTAATATATTTATATAGGTACTTTTTTGTAAAGGAATTACATACATATTATAATATAATGAATCGAATAAACATTCACTAGTGTTATTAATGAAATCGTGGGTCGCGGATCGTGGGCTTTTGCGTCTGTTGGTGATGACCTAATCTAATTGTATGGTATTGTTTTTGAATTGCTTTTAACCTGTGTACGTTTTGTGTTCATAAATAAAGTTAGTTTTCTTTCTTCTTTCTTCTTTCTAAATGAGTTATGTCTTTATGAGTGTATGCAGTTTGTAAGAATATCTAAAATGTTTATAAATAAAAATCCAATTTCATCACAAGATAAATATATTTTGATAGATGTCAAATTGAACAATGTGAGGATGCAAACTCGACAGCCGAATTCCCAAGTTGGTGGCCTGACACAAACATAGATCGGTGTTCGAAACCTTTACTCAAAATTGATGAAGATGTTTGTACCAACAACAGTTTCACTGGTGAACTGACTACTTGCGATCATTGGATCTACGAGAGCAACAACACCGTTGTAGCTGAGGTAACCTTCAAATTATAATAGTTTTTTCGTCTCTTGCTTCATCCTTTACTTGGGGTCTAATTCCGTTTGACCAAGTTAGCCTTTTTTCCATACGGAAATCCCCACGAATACCACTCCGTTAACCCTAATCGTAAATAATATGTCGACTTTTGACAATTTTTTTAAGTATACTACTTTGGTAGCAGACAAGCACACGGCCCACCTGATGAGAAGCGATCACCGTGGCCTATGAATGTATGAACGTATGCAACACTAAGGGTGTCGCACATGCGCTGCCTACCCTAAAGGGAAGGGGGGAGGGCTGGGAAGGGGCGGGGAGGCTAGGAAGGGATGGGGGAGGATGGGTACAGTGATCTCTGGCTACCCTACTTACCGGCGGGAACACGAGCAACACGATGGTTGTTATGACCGCGGTGTTCTGTAGGACGGAGGTACTACCCCAGTCGGAAAGCTCATTTCGACCGGGAGATACCGTCATCGTGTCCTACCTCCTTGAAAACTTGTTTCCTTTGTTGCTTTATTCCTTAGCAGGGCCTAATTCCGTTTGACCACGTTAGCCTTTTTTTCCGTGCGGAAATCCTCACGGATACCACCCCGTTATCGTTAATCGTAAATATGTTGAGAAACAAAATATAATTTCAACTGGACCCAAACTCGTGAAGAAAGAAAGAAACGTTTATTTGATGCATTAAACACTATATGTACATAAAGAACCATATATAATTAAAATATAAGTGCATCGTGGTTAGCGCGCAGTAGTTTCGAAATATGACATCAAAGTGATGTGGTAGATAATATTATGTATGTTTCGAAAGACTTGCCGCATCTCGTCATTAATAATTCCTTCTGTTATTGATAGAAACTGATAATAATTAATACAAGGTCATCATAAATAGCAAGCTGAATACGGTATTTTGATATCACGCGTTGCGTTACGCGTGTAGTGTTGGTTATGTGTTTAAGTTATCGTAACGCATGGTTTAGTAACACGCCAAATGGAATAACAGTCTAATACGAGGTAGAAAATTAAAAGGAAAATATATTCCCAGAGGCCCCAAGCACTTAAGATGATTGTTAGATAACTAACCACAAGTTTCTATAATATTAATAACTAGCTTCCGCCCACGGCTTCGCCCGCGTAGACGTCGGTATCGCCACCAAGTTTACTTATAGTGTGAAGCTAGCTTATAGCATGTTTTTAACATAATACCTAACAACATTCAAATATGCGTCGATAGATTATAGGCTGTTACAGAATGCCATGAAGAAATAAAGTTTCACTGCTCGTTCCCCGTAGGTGATAGCATGATATTATGTAACCTTTGTGTTGACCCAATTTCTTAATAATATTCGTGCCAAATTTGAAGTAAATCCATGCAGTACTTTTTGAGTTTATCCCGGACATACAGACAAACAGACAAAAATTCTAAAAACTATATTTTTGGCTTCGATATCCATTGTAGATCACACCCCAAGTATTCTTCTCAAAAAATATTCAATAGACAGTTTTGACTTTCCTACCATTTTATTATATGTATAGATAAGTATTTACTTACCTATTAGATTTGTTTGTCAAGGTCAGGTTTATTAAACTTGTAAGTAAATACTAATAGTTTTAGAAAAAATGAATTTATGCAAAGGACTTGAATATTTTTTGCTGTTTAACGATATCCTCAATCATGTAGGTATGTCTTCGTAAAATTAATTTAGCGCTAAAGAAATTGGCCTAGTTATTTTTAAATCTTATGTAGGTATTAGAGACTATTTTAAAAGAATATGGACAGGATGGACATTACACGATTTTTTTTTATTCCAGCTGGATCTTGCTTGCCAGCCATGGAAATCAAACCTAGTTGGAACCGTCCATAATATGGGGATGTTGGTGTCTATGGTTATGTCTGGTTGGATGTCGGATAAGTAAGTTTCACATGATTATGATATCTGCAGATACATATTTACTTTTATAACATTTTAACAAACTAAATCACAGTTTTCTTGAGCTATCGTCCAAGAGTAAAAAATAACTTAAGTGTTATTACGCACTTCCACAGGCAGATTATGACTGTCATACTGAATGTCGAAGTTCAAAATAGCGATGAACTGTATAGCCCTAAAGTACCGAAACGCGACTCACGGTAGTGTGAAAGTGCGCCACATGGATACCCATAATTTCGTATGTTTGCCACCACGAAGCACGGTAGTGCGAATCCCTGCACTAAATTTCATCCAGATCCGTTTTGTCGTTAGAGTGCGATTGTTTAACAAACATACAAACATTTCACATTTATCTTAATATATATAAATCTCGTGTCACAATGTTTGTCCTCAATGGACTCCTAAACCACTTAACCGATTATAATAAAATTCGCACACCATGTGCAGTTCGATCCAACTTGAGAGATAGGATAGTTTTTGAAACGGATTTCGACATCCACGCGGGCGGAGCCGCGGGCAACAGCTAGTAATATTATAAGGAATAGTAGGAAAGAATAGGATAAGATAATGTATGAGTACATTTTTGGTCCTGCGCTTATAATCCTTAGATGGTTATGTTTTTCAGATTCGGTCGCAAGCCCACCCTCATTTTCTGCTTAGTGGGAGGTAGTATTGGGCACCTTAAAACCTTCGCTACTTCGTACTATATGTACGTTATCATAGAATTCCTAGAGGCATCAATTACCGCAGGATCTTATTCTGCTGCTATGGTTATATGTAAGTTTAAAGAAATGTATTGTTTGATTTGCCACATAGTCAACATTATTACTTAATAATTTTTTGTACATGGTTGTATTATATAAAAGATTTCATCATTGTTTGTACTTGTACATGTGTATTATGAGTGTACATAATATAGGTGTTATTTGTACTAAGTATTTAAATGTTAAACTTGTTTTCAGTATTGGAGATTACTGGTAAGAAATACCGAG
The DNA here is from genome assembly GCA_963576445.1 of Lithosia quadra. NCBI lineage: Eukaryota > Metazoa > Arthropoda > Insecta > Lepidoptera > Erebidae > Lithosia > Lithosia quadra. The sequence continues at coordinate 2,759,519 of OY754887.1, read as the reverse complement.
TGCTGGCTGGAGTGCTTTTTGCATATGCTATTTACACTGGAGAGTGTCTGTTTGTCTGTATCGCCATGCTTGTGCCTTATTGGAAGACGCTTGTCCGCATTATAAACGGGCCTTGTATCCTATTCTTAATCTTTATTTTTTACATCAACGAAAGCCCTAGATGGCAGATTGTAAGCGGAAAAGTTAAAAATGCTAAACAGTTATTAAAGAAAATTGCCGAAGATAATAGAATCAATTTCAATTACGAAGAATTAGAGAATATTGATGATACAAAACTGAAAGAAAAGTTTGATATTAGAAGTCATGAAGTAAAAGAAAGTCTTATAAAAGCTTTGAAATCTAAGGAAATTAACAAACGGTTGTTAGTTGCGTGTATGGCTAGGTTTACATCAAATTTCGTGTACTATGGGATGATGATAAATTCTGTATGGTTGCCGGGAGACAAACATTTGAACTTTCTACTCTCTACATTGATGTCTTACCCAGGGGAGGTAATTATTTTGTATACGATGAACAAAATTGGAAGGAAAATTTCATTACAAGTTGGCTTTTTAGCTTGTGGAGGATTATGTGTTATTTCAGCGTTCGTACCGGCACGTGAGTCTTTTCATTCATTTACAATTTCTTAAAGTTGGTATAAAATTAAAACACAATTAACTTCCCACTTGCTGTGGGCCTGGACCTCTAAACAAAATAAAATTCCATCAGTGGAATCACTTCGAAGCGAATTATTACGAAGTTACTGCAGTGTTGCTAATCGGATTGCTTATCCATATCATACGAGTTTGTTATTATTGTCATGTATTGTACAAGTTAATCAGTAGCTTCTGCTTTGCAAGTACACTGGTGCAGTAGCCACTCCTTAGTAAATGTCCACTGCCACTGGCACTGTGACAGCACTTAAGAAAAAGTACGTTTATCATACAATTATTGCAAAAAATGCACATTATAATGATTTGGTTCCAGAATACATATGGGCAAAACTATCACTTTTCATGCTTGCTAAGATCATCATATCAGCGTGCTTCACAGGAGCTATTACTTACGCTATGGAGCTGTTCCCCACCAGTGTGAGGGGATCGCTTCTTGGATTAACAGCATTCGCCTCCCAAGTAGGAGGCATGCTAGCTCCTCTTACACCTATCCTGGTAAGTAAAGCAGTGTGGTTCTCTCTTATACAAAATTTGGTAATCCTCAGGATAATCTCTCCAGCTAAGCTAAATTGCTTGTATTAGGAAAAGGGTTCACTTCGGTAGTGTCATAAGAAATCTCGATGGTAAGGCTCACTCCTTAAGTACTAAATTATCGCCTATTTCATATAATTAGTTTGGTGTGTATTTTTTATATATTATTTCCATTAATTCTTCATTTAAGTGATGGCTGTTAGTTATACAGAATATCCCACGGTAATGCCACACGGGGAGGCAGTATCTTTAATATTGTAGATAGACAATTTTCCTCCTTTAGTAGTGATAAAGACAACATTTTGATTTTTAAAACAATTGAAACTGTATTCAAAGATTTTCGTAGACCGCATCCTGTACTTTTATGTCATTAATCGATGGGGCAATCATAAAGCATAGGCCACTCTGCCAGATGACGGACGGAGCGGGCGGGTGAAGCGAGCGAAGGAAACTATGCGAATGATTGGCACTAAGGGTTCACACCGAAAAATGGCTGGCTGAGCGCGCGAAGCGGGCGGAGCGAACGGAGCGGATGGAGCGGGCGGAGAACGTAAACACTACACTGCCATTCGAAAGACAAACGTCGACTAGTCAGAAAACTCGAAACGCGGAGGACGGGCGAACGAACTAGGCGAGCTAAGCTAGCGAAGCGGGCGGGCGAGTCAAGCTAGCGAAGCAGGCGAAACGAGGTTAACGAGGAGCTTCGCTGGACTTTCGTGGGCTTCGCTCACGTCGCTCGCATCGCTGACGTAGCTTAGCTCGTTAGTTGGCGGTGTGAACCCAACGATGTCGTCCGCTCCACCCACGCCGTCCGTCAGCTGGCAGTGTGACCTGCGCTTAAGAATCAAATTTTTCATCGGGTTACATCAGGTTACAACATAATAAATATTTTTGCTTTTAGAACACAATATCAAACTTCTTACCATTTACGTTCTTTGGCTGCTTTGCAATCATAACAGGTGCACTCTTTTGCTTGACACCGGAGACCAGGGACCTGCCACTCTATGACACTATTGAGCAGGTGGCAAATTACCACAAGAGCAAAAGCACAACAAATAAAAATGTGAATGCAGCTGACACGTCTTTGGAAAATGTTAGTGGCCAACCTTGAAGTGGCAAATCATCACAATAAAAATTACATCTTATTTATAAACTATTGAACTTTTTATTAACATGCTTTTATTTTACTTGCCTTGCTCGATTTGTAATTGTATATCATCTCAACCTATCGCTATCCACTGCTGAACATTATGCTTCTCGAATCTATAGCGCGGACGGTCCATTGCCACCTGCATCCAACGAGAGCCAGCAATTTTTACTAGGTCCATCTGGTAGGTGGCCGTCCCACACTACGCACACAACTTTTTTTAAACTACTTAGTGGAAGACAAAGCACACGGCCCACCTGATGGTAAGCGGTAACCGTGGCCTATGGACGTGTGCAACACCAAGGGCGTCACCCACGCGCTGCCAACCCTGAAGGAAAAGAGCGGGGGTACGGAAGTAGGAGGTAGAGCGCTTGCTGGTGCGTGGTCTCCATCCGAGAATCTTTTTGCCCCATCGACCGTTCGATCTTCGTACCATGTGGCCGGCCCATTGCCACTTCAGCTTACTAATCCTACGGGCTATGTCAGCAACATTAGTTCTACGAATTTCCTCATTTCTGATTCGATCACGTAAAGTACCTAGTAGATAAATCTAGCATAATTTGTATAAACATTTAATTAATATTTGTTTGTTTGGAATTGAAAAGTTATTTTTGTGTTGTGCCTGTTTATCACGGGAGGTTAAAGGCTATTTATCTTCAAGCTATTACCCAGAGGAGCGAAGCAGTAATCATATTATTATAATGTCAAGAAACCGGCAAATTTCCATACATTATCTATTACAAAACTTTTGGATTATGTTGTGATTATTATTATCTATGGGTTAAATTGGTGCCGTGGGGACGGAGTAGATATGTCACGTCACGGGCGAAGCCGCGGGGAATAGCCAGTTATATTTTTTGTATGAACTTCAGATGATAAACGTGCTAGGAAATGGACTGTATACTGTATGCTACTCAAAGAAAACATTATAATTAGATTTTATAAATAGACCAATAAAAGCCCGTTGAGTTTTTTGCTGGAATCTACATTAGTCATGGCCGCGTTACAAACCAGTGCTCTATTGGCTAAACATTAGTTCAGCTTTTATTGCTTTGTGAAGTGTCGTATTAATCGTTTATCTATACTAAATCTCAGGAACTGTTGGTTCGAATTGAAAAAGTATTTTTAGGTTGGATAGCCTATTTATCGAGGGAGGTCCTGAGAGGTTATAGGTTAGGTATAACCATAATATCACCAAATCGGGCAAATTTCCATCCCAAGATGACGAAGTTTCGCGGAGCACAGCTAGTGTAGAATAAATGATTTTATACTTTAACTATAACTTAGAACCCCCTCAAGTTAGTGCTTGAAGGTATTTTAAGATACCTTTCAGAAGATTTTTAAGGATTTTTTGATTGGAAAAAATGATCATCCAAATCAAAAACTATTGCAATATTGTTCATTGTTTCCGTAGTTCGAATGAATTACGGTAGATGGGTCCACCGGCGCCCTAAGCCGTAGAATATATCGAATAAATTCGAGCATCTAGAACGGGTCCAGTTAGCTCAGTAGGTCAGAGCGTTACCTACCCCTGTAAGGGACTGGTCACGGGTTCAAGTCCCGTCCTGGATGATCATTTTTTCCGATCATATAATCATTACGATTAGTTAGCATACAATTACTTTAAAATTTCATTGAATCTTTCAGAAGGTTTTACATCAATTTATTCAAGATTTCGAGGTCACCTCGCAGCATCGCCTCGCAGTGACTCTATACGGCATTAAAATCATGTTTTTATGTCGTTCTTGCTTTCAGCTTCCTACTTTAGTAAAAAACCATCCTACTTGGGTACATAACTAAATATGCAATAGAATATGAGATTATTCTTATTTATATAATAATGCACCTGTTTTTTTTATATCGGTCACGTCAATATGACTTCACTTCGCGTGATAGTAAGCTAAAGGTAGGAAGGGAGACGGGAGACGTTTGTAATGAGGACCCCTTTCTCAGGAAGGGGGTCCTCATTACTTTCGGATGTTTTTTGTATGCATTTGGGTGGCAATGGTTTAGATCAGCAGATGGCGCTGCAGTCAGTATCCGTCGAGTCCGCTAGTGTTTTATAGATTGTGTAATGTTGTGTAATGGTACGGAACCTTTAATGCGCGAGTTCGACTCGCATTTGGCCATTTTTTTTCCCCTATTCACTTTTTTCTTTTGTTTTTATATACATAATTAATTAATACGAGTAGAATTTTATAATCCTGCCAGTGATTATTAGGATGTCGAACCTAATAATTGTGTCGAACTGGTTTTTTGTTATTTTATATTAAGCCTTTTTTTGATTTGCAAGTGTGTGTGGAATAGTGGGCACCTAGTAACATGTACTTCTAGTTTTATAATCTTTTTAGGGCATTTAGCCACTAGACAGAATGTAAAGTATCTTTGCTAAATCATTTTAAGCATAGTTTATGTTGACGTGTGTTGAAGAAATGAACTAGGTAATTAATACTTTATGTTAGTGAAATTGTTGGAAGAAGCTACTATTCCTTTATTTGAGGCCAAGAATAAGCAAAATATAGCAGGACTACAGGATACTTTGAGCTAAATCTGCGTACTTCGAGATAAGTATACCAGAGACAATCATCATCGCAGTGTTGTGATTGTGGCAAAGAAAACGAAACATGTAAATATACCCTTTTTATTTGTGTGGAAATCCACGTAGATAGCGGTTCGGTGCCTTTTTTCTTTACCGCACCATCAAAACTTGGAATTCTCTACCAGCTCCAGTGTTCCCTTCCTCCTACAGTCCCGGTTCCTTTAAGCGGAGCGTGAAAAAGCATTTGATGAGGCCGTCAAGCTGAGGGCCACCATTATAGCACTATCAGTGTTTGTAATGGTGACTCCCATTCCAGAGACTTTACCTTTAGCTTACCATCAGGCGAGGTGAAGTAATGGTGACGTGACCGACATAAAAATAATCACGCCCGTCGGCCATCGGGGTGTTTATGTCGGAATCGAACCGACTAAATCCATTCGCTGTCTCGGGTATCAATTACTAAAAAGGCATATCCCTCGGGTCGCAGCTAACCCCGGGCTATCTACGATTTTTAGATGGGCCCTCTCTACCCCCCAAATAGAGCGGGGCGAGCATGGTGCTGCCTCGCCAACAACGACTGGATGTAGAGTGACAGGTGGTCGTCCTGTCACTCTACATGAAATCAAGCTCACAAATTGAACTGTCAACTACAGATCAATCTCACTTCGAAATCTTCTGATGAAACCACACTTCGCTGCTCGCTGTTCGATATTCACCTTTATTCACGTGTATAAATCCAAGTGTGGAGGGCTTATTAGTGTATATTTGCTTTATTCGTACGAATATTCACCTTAATCACTCTTCTATAACAAATTGTGGAGGGTTTAGTGATCTGTAAGAATTTCCTTCAATACAATATAGGCGAATAGCGAATAGCGAAGTGATTCCACCATTACGATTTCATTATTTGAATATTCCTGCGAAAGAATAAAGAAATAATCATTATTAATTATTATTTATGCTGTAGACTTAATTGGCATTGCTCTTGATACTCCTTGTAGCGTGACGGATTACACAAAAATAATTTACTCATTAAAACAAATGATGAGCAAGTTAGTATCAGCTGAAAGTAAAAATTTAAGATAAGTATTTTTTTTACTCTCTCACGTCGCCTTTTTTTTCCGTGCGGAAATCCTCATGGATACCCACCCCGCGGCCAGCGGGGCAGCTTATGTCGGGCTCTTACCGACTAAAACCGCACGCCATCTAGGGTCTTCTGACGCCAGGGTGTAAGGTGGCCCAAAGAGCATTTCCCTCGCACCCCGGCTTAGTCTCTCACGTCGCCTAACCTAAAGGCAGTCTCAGGAATGAGTCACCATTATTAGACGTCTAGAGGTATACTGCTACAATGGTAGCCGTCAGTTGGTAGGTCTCATAAGTTACTTTGATTGCTTGACTGATGTTGCTTCAGCTCTGCCTCTACTCTAGAGAGAAAAGTAGTCTGTGTATTATCACAGACTCTTCTTCTTCTTCAACCTAGCGTTAATCCCAGTCGTATCCAAAGCTTTCACCTCGGAGTCTGGGGTTCGCTTTACCAGTCTTAACTGCGGATTTGGCTGGACCTCGATATTTTTCGTGAAGCGACTGCCATCTGACCTTTACAACCCAAAGTCACCCCAGAGGCATTTCCCTTGCACCTCGGCTGACCTAAGGCTAATCTCCGACTTCAAAATGACACCCTCGGGTTTCTAAACCACCGTGTTCCCATATGCCTGCTTTCCACTGTGCCCTCTGTTAGTCAGAGGGACATGCGGAGAGCCTGCGAGCAGCCCTAGGTGACAACGTCTCCCCTGCAAGTGAGAGGCGGTGCACTGCGTAGAGGTTCAGGCCCACGGAACCCCTATGATCTATTCTTGTAAACAATTCCAACTATATCATTCTGTTCAGCCGTTTTAAGCGTGATTGCATACATTACAAAATTATCAATACATTTATCATCGCGGCATTCCATACTATCAAACAATGTTGCAAGTCTACATTGTTGCTAGTAATGCCACGAGGTATTCACACAACCAATTAAATAATCTTCAAGAAGATTATTATAGTGCATAAACAGAATATTAAATGAATTATAACAATATGAATTAATTTCATTTGCATATAAATGAATGCACTGCCGTATAAAATAATGAAACAAAAACCAAATCAACTCAAAATAATAATGACTAGTGGTTTGTTATAGTGCACGGCATCTAACTTGGCAAGATTTTGGAGTAGTGTGGGTTGCCAAGTTAGATGCTATACATTTACTTGTTTGTGGCAAAATGCGTCGCATAGAAACAAGTATAGTGTACAGCATCTAACTTGGCAAGATTTTGGGGTAGTGTGGGCCCAACTACTCCAAAACCTTGCCAAGTTAGATACCGTGCACTATACATTTCACAAGACTATATTTAGCACAATCCTATCCCACTAATAATAGACGAGTAAAGTTAAGTTTGTAAGAATGTATAGATGTCTGGATGTATGTCTTATGCTCTTTCACGCAAAAAAAGCTGAATGGACCTGGCTGAACTTTGGTACAGAGATAGATTATAGTTTGGAATAACACATGGGCTACTTTTCATGCCAGGAAATGGTTTCAGTCGGTAGCGAAATGTGGGTGCTAGCACCTCTGCCTACCCCTTCGGGGATATAGGCGTGAGTTTATGTTATGTTATATAATATATCAACGATTTATCACAAATACTAGCAACCTGACCTTGCTTCGTATCGATTTATTAGTTTTTTTAACTCAACCCGTACTATCGTAATCTGTACAAGTAAGTACCTACATCTAATACAAATAAATAAAATTGGAGTGACTCATTATAATATCGAACAACTTAGTGCATTAGGATGTATACGCGGCACATAATACCAAAACAATTTTTTTTTTCAATTTTTGTCTGTCTGTTTGTGCCGACTAATCTGTAAAACAGCTGGACCTATTTTAACGGGACTTTCACTGTCAGATAGCTGATGTAACAAGGAGTAACTATTTTTGTTCGTCATAATTATTTTTCCAAAATTAAAGTAGTCTAACTTTAATTTTGGAAAAATAAATTATGACTATATTAACTTTTAAACTTTCGCGTTCCGGATCATCAATCATGCGGATAGACACCGAGCCGTTTGTTCAGATAATAGGGACCCTGTGAGTGTGGTATGTGACGGTACCTGGAGAAATAATAATATAAAAAATGTCGAAAATGTGCGGGTAGATGAACAACCGGCTACCTCACGGTTTTCGACGACGGAGGGCGTGCGCGGCTGAGACAGTTAGCCTGTGACCACGGCCGGTGTAACCTGGTCGAAACGTCAGGCATTCCAAAGGTATGTAAATACCTATACCATGATCGCGTTAATTCCCGTTTACGTATAAGAATTATGACACCGCGTGAAACATTAAAACCTTTAAGTTCTAAAACCACGCCAAAATTTCAAGCGTAGTTAGTTTACACATATATTATATTATAGCCTATGTCCACCGGGTATAATTTACCTTTAAAATGCTGAAAAATTTCACTTACTGAAAAAAAAATTCACTAAGTGCAGTAGTTCCGAAGAATTCCTATCACAAACACCAAAAAAAATTCGTTATAGATAATAGCAACGGGTTCCTACTGCGCAAGGGAAAATTTGTCGACAAACGCGACTACAAACTATGTATATGTAAATATGTGTTACAAATTCCACCAAGTGCTATCAATCAACAGTATAAACAATAAATTTACTCATTAGCTACACCCGGCACCCGACTAACACCGCCTTGCAGCAAGCGGTTAGTAGGTAGATAATTTTTGGTATGAAAATAATACACTAAATATTACTTTACAGGCTTTTTGTTATTTTTTTAATGAAGTGTGTCACAATATCAAACTGTTATACCTAAGTAAAAAAAATATGACCTTACGTTAAGTAGAACGCAAACGTTTTAATAATAATAATAATAATTTGTTTTTTTTTTCAGACCAATTTTATGTCCAATGGCCATATTAAAAATCATTTCATGAAATTATACAGTCATAAAACAAATAAAATAAAAATTATAATTGACATAAAATTAATAAAACAAAGTCCATTAAAATATAATCAGTTAAAATTATTTAAATTAAACTCAAGTCCTGAATGTCCTGCGAAGGTAGCTGAATGGATAAGGACGCGGCCTCTACTCAGAGGTATTGAGTTCTAATCCGGCCGGACAGTACCAATGTGAACTTGACTTTCTGAAATTTATATTATGTGCTGATCACATTATTTACCATTTGCTGGCGGTGAAGGAAAACACATCGTGAGGAAACCCACATGTCCGATCCACCAACCCGCATTAGGCCAGAGCGTGTGTGGATTAAGGCCTGATCCCTCTCAGCTCTCTCGTTAAAGGAAAGGAGACCCTTGCCCAACATTGGGACATAAATGGGTTGCTATTCAACTAAAGTCCATTAAAATAAAATCAATAAAAAGAAAATAAAATAAAATTACAATAAAATCATACAAGTAGGTAGTTCAAAATTATTTTAAAACGCTCTCCTGTAAATTTTCGGGACCTAACGGGACCGCCGTCGCGTATACACGTGGACGGCTAGTGGGCCACTCGGCGACTACCAGTCCGTTACCTGCCCCACCGATTACCTGCACGCTTGATTAGTCTTTAAATAATATGCTAACTATTCGAATGTAATTTAGTGCTCGCCCCACGAGTGGACACTAAGTTATAATGTGGTGCTGGTCGTAATGAACTTGTCACAAACAATGCACAATTTAACTGATATATAACCTAACCATTACTGATAGTGAAAAATTGCTGTTCAGAACCTTTCAGTTCTATGTATTATCAAAGCCGCTTTTGTTTTGGAATCGGGTTTCTCTTTTAGAGATGGAATAATTCCTGCTGCAAGTTTTAGTTGTTGGTCTAAGTAATTAGTATGTCTAGATATTTCCATGCAGGTCAGAAGGCCATTATTCTCGTAATAGAATATGTTCAAAATTCAGTCTCAGTCTAGTCTCGATCTCACGCGGGTCTTCCGAATGTCAAAAAACCTAATCTTCTGGTAAAACAGGAGGTTACAGGCATACCTTATTTTGACATTTGGAAAAACGACATGAGCTCGGGACCGTGATTCAATTTTTAACATATTTTTTACAATAACTGGCCCTCAGCTATAATAGACACGATTTGAGAAACTGCTACCAATACAAAATGTGTTAATTTGCATTTCGGCATCACTGTTAGGGGACATTGAACTGCCAACATAAATTTTAAAAAAGCATCATATGTTTTTTTTACATCAATACAACAGGTGAGATTGTAGTCAGACGCGAACCTATCTATACTAATATTAGAAAGAAGTAAAGTTTGTGTGTTTGTATATTTGTTAAATTGTAAGGGGTAATCTCGGGATCTACTGAACCGATGTTAAAAATTCTTTCACCAATAGAAAGCCACATTATCCGTGAATGTCATAGGCTGAATATCATCACGCTACTGCCCAAGGGAGCGGAGCAATAATCATAAATGTGAAGAATTCCGGTAGATTCCCATACATTTTAGGAAAACTGATAAATTATGAGCATATTTATGTGAGTTAAAAAGAGTGCATCGGGGTTCGAAATACACCACGGGCGAAGCCGGGGTGGGTCAGCTAGTTTTCAATAAAATGCGTTTTTAAGGACTATAAGTAGCTCAAACATGTCGCCCTCTTTAGAATGATACTCAACGTCAACACAATACATTGTGTACTTGATTCATTGTTTAGGTGCAAAAAGCAACAAATTTCAAGTTCAAGGTAGGTGTTCACCGTATCGGTCATAAAACCGGTTCCAGTTTACGTTTTTTATAAGTGCTCCCACAAATTTCGTTCCATAGATTCAGTTCGCTGACCGGTTTCGATTTATAAATACACATACAAATATTACACCACAGAATCAGTTTGCCGCTTGTTTCATTCATAGTTAGTAGTGTGTTATTGAGGTGGTCTGTGTCATGTTTCGAATAAAGTGAGGTTAGTGAATACGTTCTCTATTGTTTAAAAATGTACAATTATTTTTTTTAATTTACTTTATTGCTATAGAATCATTCTAGGTATATTTTTTTGACAATTCAGTTATTTACTGACTCTGTTTTTAGTTACTTCGTGTTATTTATTTAATTATTTCAGTTAGTGAATATGTAATAATTAAGTTAAAATTTATAACTAAAGTGTTATTAGTTTCTTTTAGTGATTAAAAAGTAGGTAGGTACTAAATTTTTGCGGACATTATAAAATAAGAATTCGCACGTTTATGGTTAAAATGGAACGTTTTAAACGTATGCAGTGATAGTACTCAGTTGTTGCGTTTTATACTGCGTGACGTCACGAAAGCGCGCCAATTTATGGTTGATTAAAATTATAAATATTATAATAGTTAAAAAATTTAACATTAAACTTCAGTACCTACTCGTTTCTCCATTCGATGTATTGCTTTAGTCGATTGTATGTGTACATAAACTTAAACAAATAAATAAAAAAATTAAAGAACACGCTACATGAAACATTCTGAAATTCACTATTTAGTGATTGAAAAGTAGGCATTCAAATTGTGTGGATATTTTGAAAATAATATGTAAACATTCGTTTATAATTAAAATAAAAAATAAATAACACGCTACATTAGAAGACCAAACTGAAAAGTACCTGGGTAATAATATTTTTAATTCGTTTTTATTTTATATTTATTTTAATATGATAAAAATACAATGAAAATTAAACAATATTTACATTAAAATAAAAACTAAAAACCAAACAAAACAAATAAATACTTACATAGCGTCATTTGTTTATTTTTCTCTTTATCGTAGGTACACCAAGAATAGAGTTTGACATAAATAGTTTGAGTGGATAAGTACAATAGGCGGCTTTATCGCACTGCAGCGATCTTTTCCAGGTAACCATTCATTGTATTCTTAAAAAGTTTGGGGTGCTTACAACAACCGTCATCAAGTAACTACCTATACTCCATTTGTTTAGGTACTTAACTAAAGGTAAACAATCTTGCAACGACTTTTTATAAACACAAATAAACTAAGCTAACTAAGTGACTTAACTAGTGGTTTAATTTCCGGTTTTTTTTTTCAAAATGAGTTTTTTCAAAAATTCAAAAATATTAATAAACTAAGTTTTTAAATAAAACAGATTATATAGGTAGACACATCATGGAGTATAGATTTTGAAACTAGTTATTACTGTTTTTTTGACTATTTAGTTATTTAAAGCCAAGTCAAGCTTTTATTTACTTTCACTTGTCCATTGTCTGTAATCAAATCTTGCAAGTCGATCCTTCTCGGTTTCCGACTGAGATGCAATTTCATGCAAATTTGGAAATCACGCGCCAATGAAATATTATTCAAGAAAAATTTTTTTTTTAATTTGTTTTATATTATTGTCATCGGTCCTTGCTAAGTGTGCGAATTTCATGGAAATTTCAAATCAATGTTACGTTTTGAAGTGCTCCAAAATTGAGTTCAAAGATTTCATTACCTGCATAAAAACTAGACGGTGTCAAAAATAGATAATTATAATCAGTTTCGGATTTGATTAATTGTTTAATTAAGCAAAGTAATTTATATTCGCCATGAAATACTCTTTAACTACGTTTGATCATAATAGACTTACCTATAATTAACTGCTTTAATTCAGTTTTTAACCAACTTCAAAAAAGAAGGAGGTTATCAATAAAAAAAACAGTATACGATACAAGAAATTTACGTACCTATACAGTAATGCCATATACAAGTAGTTTAATTAAGAGATTATAATTCACAATTACTGGCTTATATTTCACAATTTAATTAAGATAGGTACCTATCTGTTTCTATTTTCGCTACATTCTATAGTATTTTTGAATACTCTAGTAAACTCTAGTTAAATTGCTACAGAGTTTTACGTATCCAAATAATTTTTGGATACCACTCCTGTTGTATGATATATGTTGGACTTGAACCAACTAAAACCACACGCAGTCTTGGGTTTCAGTCACCGGGGTGTAATGTTACTAGTAAGGCACCTTGCACCCGGCTGACCTTGGTTACGGTTTTAAACTGACCCCTCGACCCCAGAACTACCGGGACCGGATGTCACTAGGGTGACAGGCGCCCAGTCGCTGGAATCCTCCCAAACATCCTGTGTACTCACTGTATCCTTTCGTCCCCTCTTAGCCATTAGATAACCTGTGGTACAAGCGGGTCCTCCTGGTGGAAAAAATATCACATTTTACCTACGCTTTTGGGGGGAAATTTGGAGGCTACTTGGAGGGATTGGAGAGCCTCCAAGTAGCCCTCTATAGGGCCATAAAATAGCTGCATATACGTCTTTACGGCAAGTGAGCACTGCCGTCTCCGCATGAAGGTTCCGAACCACGCACCCCTCATGTTTGTATCGTCTGCAGTTTTAATTCTTGGTTGATGAATCGGTTAGGACAAGTGATTATACATACATACATACATACATACAATAAAATGTTGGTAAGACATATAAAAACCAATTAAACCTTGGTGCTTTTTATGTTTCTATGTTTTTACTAACGTAATCAGACATTTGTAAATTCGTCTTTAACCAGCGTCTAGGTGAGTTAAACTTAAAACAATTTTTAAACTATATCGTTTGCGATCATGGTATAGGTATACAGGGTGAATTTTTCAAAAGGGCTTGGATGGCCAAATCCGAAACTATAAGGAATAGCGAAAAATGCTCAAAGGAGTTACGAGCCCGATTTTAATGAAACTTAAAACCTCATCATTAGATTTTTGAAAAACCAATTATCCTAGCTAGGAATCGAACCTGTTGATTTTGAAAAAAAAACACACCCTATATTATTACACCATACGATAATGTTGCTATTAAGGATCTTTTTCTGGGAAGTAATGACATACCGCAAACTAAAGGAAAGAGCTCATCTTTAACAAAATACATTTTATTTTTCTTACATTAACTGATTATTTGTTCAAAATGTAGACCATTGTTTTCAATACATAGCTGGATTTGAAACCTCAAGGATCGTACTGCATTTAATATTAGAATGTTATTGATTCCGTTTAGAATATTCTCCAAAGAACGTTTCAAGTCATCAACTGTATCTCTGTATCATAAATATGGGTCTTGGTAAATTTCGTTTTTGACATACCCCCAGAGAAAGTAATCTAAGGGGGTAAAATCCAGGGATCTCACTGGCCAAGGCACAGGACCATGCCTTGCAATAAAATTGTCGTCAAACTGCTGAATCAAAATCTGTTTTACGGCTATTATGGGCTGGAGCTCCATCTTGTTTAAAATAAAACATCAATCATTATAATCATTCTGAGTATAATTTAAAACACGGAATAGTTACGATTTTTCTGGGATTTCGAACGACACAAATTGGTACATGAAACATGAATTTTATTAAATTCTAAATTTTCCTTAAATTTGTCGTATATCATTACTTCGCAGAATTTGTTCCTTAACAGCGACACTATCGTATGGTGTAATTAAAAAGGGTGTGTTTTTTTTTTCAAAATCAACGGGTTCGATTCTCAGCTAGGTGTATTGGTTTTTCAAAAATCTAATGATGAGGTTTTAAGTTTCATCAAAATCGGGCTCGTGACTCCTTTAACCATTTTTCGCTATTCCTTATAGTTTCGGATTTGGCCATTCAATCCCTTTTGAAAAATTCACCCTGTATACACAGAACAATTTCTTTGTTCTGTGGGTATATACATAACATAACATAACATAAACTCACACCTATATCCCCGAAGGGGTAGGCAAAGATGCTATATAGCACCCACATTTCGCCAGTTTATGTTTAGGTCCCAATGTAATAGGTGGCGAGCCTATTGCCATTAACCGGGCACTTATAAACCTGCGATAAATACACACATATTAACTTCGAAAAGCATCGAAAAGTCATTGGTGTGTGCCATGGTAAACCTAGGATCGAACCCGAGACCTCGTCTCAGCAGTTCATTACCCAGACCACTAGGCTACCGCGGTTACTCTAACGTATTAGACATATTTGTGAATTCGTCTTTAACTAGCGTCTAGGTGAGATAACTATAGCGTTATTAGCGTTTGCTATCATGGTGTAGGTATAAAGTATATACATACCGGAAAATATAAAAACGGTTGAGAATGTGGAGGTGAATAAAGAACCTGTTACCTTACGGACTAGATAACGGGGGGCGTGCACCACTGAGCCAGTCAGTCTGTGACTACGGCCGGTGTAACCTGGTCGAAACGTCAGGCAATCTAAAGGTATGTATACATATACCTTTATCATGATCGCTTTAATAATTCCCGTTAACATTATAGTATAAATAAAAACAAATTTGTTGAAGGAGTCTAAGATATTTTTAACTAACTTATCAATTAGGTACTAAGTTTTCAACTGTTCCGTTGTGCTTGATGTATTGTGTGTGTATATATTTGCGGTTTCTGTGTTTTTTTTTTCTCAGTAACTAGTAGGTATTGTGTAACTACATTTATAATATTTGTTCTATGTGAGTATTATTCACTAATCGTTTCAATAGCATTACACACATTACATATATTACAATTAATTTTTGCGTGCACAAAAATTTGCGGACAAACAAACAAACAAACAGACAAAAATTCTAAAAATCATTGTTTTGGCATCTATTACATTCATAAACTCCACTAATATTTTTTTTTCTCATATTTATCTTCCATGTACAGACACCGATTTTACAGATTTATTATATATTTTTGACAGCCTCTATGGCGTACCTAGCGGTAGTGCATGCGACTGCTACGCAGGGGGCACGGGTTCGATTCCCGCTCAGTCAAATATTTGTATGTATGAATAATGTCTATTTGCATTGGTCTGGGTGTTTCTATGTATAATAAGTATGTATTTACAAAAAAAAGTATATAAGTATGTTTATCAGCATTCTAGAACCCATAACATAAGCTAGTTAAACTAAGCTTACTTTGGGCCTAGAGAGCGATGTGTAGAATGTTGTAGAATATTTATTATTATATGTACCTATCTTAATATATATAAATCTCGTGTCACAATGTTTGTCCTCAATGGACTCCTAAACCACTTAACCGATTATAATAAAATTCGCACACCATGTGCAGTTCGATCCAACTTGAGAGATAGGATAGTTTTTGAAACGGATTTCGACATCCACGCGGGCGGAGCCGCGGGCAACAGCTAGTAGATTATATAGGTAGGTACATTCAATACATAACGGAAAAAGAATTGTGATAAATCGAGACAGGATATTTAGTAGAGATAGATAACAGTAAAGTCACATCAGGTGGGCCGTATGCTTGTCTGCCACCTACGTGGTAAAAAAATTAAAAATTCAATTTTTTATTATATTTATTGGAGTATTTTTTTTAAGTGTCAGTGGCATGAGAGTGGCTTGTTTAAACAGAATCGAGGCCCTGTTTGAGGTACATAGACAACGCTAACGGACGCAAATATCGGATTGTGTGGTAATTTGTACGAGATCTAGTATCACCTGTTAATGGGTGTTTATATTACACTTAAAATTAAACTAACGTCGGTTCAAACACAAGGGCATCTCGTGCTTTTAACACATACCACAATTCTATACTTATTATAATTTCTGTTGGTCAAACGGTAGTCGTGTCTATAATAGCCAAAATCAGGCAAATATAATATATAGAAAGGAGATCGCAAGCTGCGAAGTGAAAGCCAGCATACAACCGGAATGATGATAATTGCTTGATCGTATTCAATCTAGCCTACATCATGACAAGATAAGAATGAGATAGTACCATCAGGCGGGCCGTGTGCTTGTTTGCTAACTGAGTAAAACCTAACGAAAAATTATGCGGTTCGGTGCCTTTCTTCTCTGCCACACCATAAAGACTTGCAACTTTTTATCAGCGCATGTGTTTCTTTCCTCCTACAGTCCCGGCTCCTTTAAGCGGGGCGTGAAAAAGCATTTGATAAGGCCGTCAAGTTGATGGCCACCATGACACTGTCGGTGTATCTAATGTGGACCCCGTTCCTTAGACGCCACTTTTAGCTTACTATCAGGCGAGGTGAAGCTGTGTTGATGTGGCGGATATAAAAAAATACAGTCATGCCATTTATTAGCTTAGAGCCTTTAAGCGGGGCGTGAGAAACCATTTGATGAGGCCGTCAAGCTGAGGGCCGCCACTGTAGCACTACCGGTGTATATGGTGGTGACCCCAGTCCTGAAACTTTGCCTTTAGCTTACCATCAGGCGAGGTAAAGTCATTTTGACGTGTCTTATATTAAAAAAGAGAGGTATCGAAGTTACTTATACCGTTAAACAGCGGTCACGATTAACGAAGGCCGCAAATCGTAGTTCAATAGTTGTCATGGCTAACGGCCTCACGTGTTGCTGATTGCAGCTTGAAGGTGAACTAACCGGTTATCCTAGTTGTAGGGACAGGGTGTATTTGCATTGATAAACATATAATTAATCGCTGGACTCAATACATAATAGTTGAGATTTTATCCAGCGCTGTAAAGACTCAGTTTAACTGTTATGACTAATAGCATCTACCGTTTGTGATAATTCATTTGATGAGAATACTAAGATCAAACTTTAATAATATTATTATGAGCTCAAAAGAACTGAGAATTGAGGACCAATTATCGTAATAAAATGTGCTCAAAATTCAATCTGGCTAGTCTTGACCTCATATCGATCTGCCTCATTTTTCAACATTTGGGTGCTCGATATGAGACCGAGGCTAGGCTGAGACTATACTATGTATTTTGAACAGATTTTTACGAGAATCGACCCTCAGCTATAAATTACAGTTTTCCTTTCTGTGTCCGAAGAGTCTACTTCAATTGTAGACCATAAATTGAAAAATACTTTTAGGTCAGAAGACATAATTATTTAATTCATCTGACAATTTTAGCATAACAACAAACAGGGCCTCGTTAAAACAAGCCACTGACATGCCACTGACACTTCAAAGAAGTACCATTTAATTTTGGACCTTGCTATTATCATTTTAAAGTCTTAAATTAAATGATATTTTGTAGAGCGAATGAAATAGTTTAATGAATTCTTTTCATTTGATTTTAAAGTTAAACTGTGTAACGGTAAAGTCTACAATTGAATAGCAGTTTTAGAGTGTCAGTAGCGTGACAGTACTTTGCCTTTAGTAGGTCAAAAGTCTTTGAGAGATCCAGAAAACACCTATAAACTTAAGTTTCCCTATATGGCAGCGGCGGCGGAACGCAACGCGCTGACGCATCGAGCTTTCAACACGTATTGCACTTCTATACCTATTAATTTCTGTGATAGAAGTATAGATTACTTTATTTATTTTATAAAATATGTACTATGTACTCTAACCGTCTATTTTCAGTGTTCACTGTATCCTGTAGCTCCACATGATGTGACAGCTAAAGAACCAATGGGCTCCACCAATATAAAGTCAATTTATATAGTCTTATAAAAATACAAAACCATGACACCTTCTCTCCAAAAAATGGAGGGTAATTTGGAAGAGAAAGCGTTGAATGCGACGGGGGTTGTGACTCCGTTAACGAAAAATATAGAAGAAGAGAAAAAATCTGACAATATATCAAATTTAATGGAAACTTTTGGAAAATATCAGGCCACACAATATGTGCTGTTATGTCTGCCAGGCATTTTCATCAGCATGATCAGTATTAACTACGTGTTTACTGTTGGAGAGGTGGACTATAGGTGAGTTTCTTTATTTATTTATAGCTGGCCCCCATGGCTTTGCCCGTGACATACTTCATCCCGTGGCACTTATTTAAGCCATGCCCGTAATTTCTTAGTTTTGCAATAATTATATGGAAATTGGTCCGATTCTTATTATTATTATGATTACTTCTCTGCTCCCCTGCAATAGCATGATGATATGATAGCCTACCTATAGCCTTTCTCGATAAATGTGCTATTTAACTCAAAAAAAATTTTTAGAGTACCTAGTGCGTGAGATTAGCGCGCGAGATTAAGCGCGTTCATTAAAGAAACTAAAGCTTTATAATATAAGTATTTAAAATATAAATATAGATTTCAAAAATTCTATAAAATACAATCTTAAAGTATAAGGCTAATAACAAGTTTCCCTTATCAAACTATCAAAGTATTACTCGGCTAACCCGACCCTCATTCCCACTAACCTCTGTACACAAGGATCAACATTAGTGACCCACGAACACATTGAGTAATGACACTGGGAAACTCCCAGGGAACATTGAACTGTCTCGGAACCCGCATCGAAATTAATCATACGTAAATTGGAGGAGTTACAAATATAATAACATCCAACAAGAATAGGTCTTCTTGTGAACGAACAGTTTTTTGAACAATTATGTATTATTTATCACTTCTTTTTATAATATCGTTGCTATCAACCAAAATCAGTGCACATATTCTTTATAGCACCAAGCACCCGATTCAGAACCCGCATTCAAAACGCGTATTTAGGTATATTTCGATTAGAAGGCAAAATGGAAAATGATTAAAACTTTGCTAATAAAAAAAAACCATCAAAATCCGTTCTGCATTTTTTTCGTCTATGTAAAACAAACAGACAAACCGACAAAATAAGCCCTCTTCAAAATAAAGATTAAAAAAAGGCAAACCGACAAACAGAGAATTATTCCTTTCTTCGTGTCCAAGATCATTCATTTTACATAACCCAAGTTTTATATTTGCAATGGTCCGGATAGAAAAATGTATCTAAGTACGTTTATCCGCATTCTACAATCCATAATACAAGCTACTTGAATATCCTAGAATATTTTAATGATTATTTATCATCATGGTGATGTTGTTTATACTTTGTTGTTATATCGCTATGTGTTGTGGTCATATTGTGGTTAATTAGTTTTAAACAGTGTCACGCACTTACATGTTAATATAATATTATGTGATGAGCTTTAACAGAGCTATTGATATTTGAATTAACTTTCTTATTAACTGACTTAAAAAAGGAGGATATTCTCAATTCACCTGTTTATCCATCTAACCATGCTATTATAAAATTGTAAATTGGTTTTGTATGTACGTTAGAGTGGAGAGATTTTTAAAAAATACTTGGGTTATGGTAATTAATAATTTTATACACACAATTTTCTTTTTTTTTTGGAATTCTTGTCTGCCGTGATGGATGCAAGCCCGCGCATACAGAACTACTACACGTGCGCTATAAGTTGAGACTTGACTGCTAGACGTCACCGGCACGTGTTTGTACAGCGCATAAAAAAATATCGTAAAAAAGTTTCTGCCCGAGTCGTTACCTACCTGTCTACCTATTTTTTTGCGAACAGTATATCACGGGCGACTGAGGGGCAGTGCAAGAGGAAGTAGGCGGAGAGCCCAGGTCTCAACTTATAGCGCACGCGTTATACATTTTTTACAATATACCTACTTTTTCACTTCATATTTTTCTCATGAACTTTATTTTCTCCATATATAGATGTAAAGTTGATGGATGTGAAGATGTAAACTCAACGTCACATTTCCCAAGTTGGTGGCCTGACGCGAAGATAGACAGATGTTTGACGCCCTTACTCAAAACGGGCGAAGAAGTTTGTACCAACAGCAGCTTCACTGGTGAACTGGACACCTGTGATCACTGGATTTATGAAAATAACAATACTGTTATTGCTGAGGTAATTGAAAATTGTTTTAATACTTACCAGCTGTGCTCGCAACTGTTTTTAAATTTGACTTTTTTTTGCGCAGAAACCTAATTATTTTTCCAAAAATTTTACCTATTTTACGCCTTGTAACCTATTTACAAGCGTAAGTCCTGTCTAAATCTACCAAACCACTCCAGAGACACTTTCAAACAATCAGAAAGACAGACTTCTAAATCTAATTGGATTGAAATCACATGTTTTGAAAACGGGACGAAACGTGACGTACTGAATCGGATGCCTGGCTTGTTTTACAATACATATAAATCACGCCTTTTTCCCATTGGGATAGGCAGAGACAACATCTTTTCACTTGCTACGATCTTGGCATACGCCTCTCGCTTCTTCAACTTTCATACCTAATTGTTTTCATACATGCACGTCGGTTGCGGGTACTCTTGACCTGGCCTCTCTCTAAAACGTTCTGGATCTGAATAATATACGTCAGTCGGCCTTTACCGGGTTACCCATTCACCCTCGCTCATATATCTGTTTCGTCAATCTTCTTTCATCCATCCTCTCTACATGTCCGAACTATCTAAGCATCCCTTTCACCACCTTGGTCACTAAATCTACATCTAAACGCATCTGATACGTTTTTGTCATATTTTACGGATACATATTCCCAGAAACATGTTTGCCGTGACGTATTTTTCGCACCGCGGTCCATTACCAAGACCGCGGTAGCCCAGTTGTCTAGGTAATGGACTGCTGAGACGAGGTCTCGGGCTCGATCCCAGGTTCACCATGGCACACACCAATGACTTTTTGATGCTTTTCGAAGTTATGTGTGTATTTATCGCAGGTTTATAAGTGCCTGGTTAATAGCAATAGGCTAGCCATGCATAGCATGGGGACCTAAACATAAACTGGCGAAATGTGGGTGCTAGCACCTCGGTCAACCCCATCGGGGATATAGGCGTGAGTTTATGTTATGTTATGTTATGTTATTTTTCGCACAACTTCATGCTAGTGATGAGGCCTAACTATGAGTAGACATTAATGAATATCTTTCAATTTCCAGCTCAACCTGGGTTGTCAGCCATGGAAGTCGAATCTGGTTGGCACTGTTCATAACATGGGGATGTTAATCTCTATGATCGTGTCTGGATGGATATCAGATAAGTAAGTTTTACTTATAAATTATTTATTATTATTTATCATCATTACAGCGCTACTTTGGTTGCATCCAAAGCTTTTAGTATAACGCCAGGGACCGATCGCCTACTCCTTCACTTACTTTTGTGGGAGTGACTGTCATCTGACTGTTAATCTCGTGAGGAAAGCTTGCATCCGCCCGCGTGGAATTTAGATCTCGGGCCTGTAGTATATATGTTATATGATAGTTTACATATTATATATCTACATATAATAAAATGGTAAGAAAGTCAAAACTGTACATTGAATATTTTTTGAAAAGAATACTTGGGGTGTGATGTACAATCGATACCGAAGCCAAAAATATAATTTTTAGAATTTTTGTCTGTATGTCCGGGATAAACTCAAAAAGTACTGCATGGATTTACTTCAAATCTGGCAGGAATATTATTAAGAAGTCGGGTCAACACATAGGCTACATATTATCACGCTATCACCTACGAGGAACAAGCAGTGAACCTTTATTTCTTCAACGCATTCTGTAACTACTTGTAATCTAACGACGCATATTTGAATGTTGTTAGGTATTATGTTAAAACCATGCTATAAGCTAGCTTCACACTATAAGTAAACTTGTTGGCGATACCGACCTCCACGCGGGCGAAGCCGCGGGCGGAAGCTGGTATAGGATAATCATGTTATGTGTTACAATGTAGTACTTAATATTCACCGAACCTGCATTTATATGTCTGGCTCGTATCGCAATGGAACTGGTAGCGCTGTTAGGAAATTAACTAGACATAGATATACTATCGCGTTTCCATGGCCATGTCCTTATGTAGTATACTCACATACTCCGCAGCACGGAACTATGAGTAAGAAGTTGAATAAACTCAACTTCAATGTTTCTATCTATACGCAATAACATGTACAGTAGGTATGTATTTATAAGAAAAGTATAAAAGTATGTTTATCTGTTTTCTAGAACCCATAACACAAAGCTAGTTAAACTAGGCTTATTTTGGGTTTAAATAGTGCTGAATTTAAATTTTAAGGACGTTTTGCGTGAACGTTAAGTTATTTTTCAAAAATGAGCGTGGCTTTTATTAAGACTTATAATCTATCTATCTATCTATCTGCCACTGAAATTCCCATTAAAATTGTCTTAGCCGTTCCAGAGATTACCTCATTCAAACAGATAAAAATACAGACAGAATAGTCGGGATCCATTATTCGACAATCAATCTAATTTTCCAATGGATCCCGACTGTTAAGTTGTTTTGTTTCTAGACCACAGGACATCTAAGTGATTGCTTTTTCTTTTTTACGCAGTCGGATTTTTAGATTTTTTAATTTTTTTTTTGTATCGTAAAATTTCAACGGCGCCTGGCGGTTGTCGCAAAGCGTATTTACACTTAACCTGATGTTACTCAAACTAATAACTGTATCTATACTAAGGAAATTATATTGTAAATAGACCAAAAAACAACAACCCGCTGAGTTTCTTGCCGGACTCTTCTCTCTTTTTTTACTTACTATTTACTTCTCGTTTTGAATATTTTTAATTTTGACGTTTTGCAAGTGCCGCATTTAATGGACTAAATAATTTTTGACTTTGACTTTGAATGCATTTTCTTACTATAACTTTTACCACGCTAATGATTAATAATTATATTGGCCTACTTTTTTCAGATATGGTCGGAAACCCGCACTAGTATATTGCACCGTAGGAGGCTGTATTGGCTATCTTAAAACCTTCGCTACCTCATACTATATGTATATCACCGTGGAATTCTTTGAGGCTTCTATCACCGGCGGATCGTATGCACCTGCAATGGTTATATGTAAGTTTAGATTGTTATCTATACTGATACAGATACCGGCACGTTAATTGGCCAGACGTGTCATAATTATGCGCAAAGGTCGATTATTAGGTGCCCTTTGAGGTATGAGCGGGTCGCGGGAGACGCGGTTGCGCCGTCGCGGATATATGCCGCCAAGTGACGGACCAATCAGATTTCTCTGAGAGACGTCTTGTAGCGAATCAACGTTCCGTTCGTTCGTACTTTGAATCATTTGATTGGCTCAAAGTGCACGATGCGCGAATTTTCCCCAAACCTGGCCAAGTTACGTGCCTGTATCTGTATTACTATTATAAAGAGGTAAAGTTTGTGTGTTTGTATATTTCTTAAATTGTAAGTAATCTCGGGATCTACTGAACCGATTTTAAAAATTCTTTCACCAATAGAAAGCCACGTCATTCGTGAGTGTCATAGGCTATATATTTTATTGGAAAACTGGAATTTACACCCGGGCGAAGCCGGGTCCCGGGTCGCTAGTATTTTATACTTATATGGTCAAACTCATTACTATGAGTGCATACATACCTACATTTAATCAGACAAAGACAACAGCGCGCGACCAGCTTCTGTCCTTGCATAGTTCATGAGTTGCTATTTACTATGTATTGTATAGATACTTATTACTTCTTTTATTTTATAATGTTCACGTCAATCTAACTTCACCTCATCTGATGGTAAGCTAAAGGTAAAGTCTCAGGAATGATGATGACCCATTACAGATATAAATAATGCTATAAAGGTGACCCTCAGCTTGACAGCGTCATCAGATGATTTATATTTTCGATAATTCACATTGTCACCTACATCCTGATGACCTATGTGGACTGCTTCGTAAAAGATCGTGGGTTCGATCCCCGCTCAGTGCAAATATTTGTATGCATACCTAAATATGTTTCATGTTTAATTTTGTAAAAAGTAGGTATATCCGAAATCTGAAACTCATATTACTAACTCGTATAGGTACTTAAGCTATTATATAATATATATTAAGATTTTAGGTATGGATAGCGTTTATGTAGAATGTCCTAGATTATTAATTATTATTATTATTTCAACCAAAAAATGGACAACGTTGTACTAAATATTGTTTTTCCTGTTTTTCAGTATTAGAAATTGTTGGAAAAAGACATCGAGTGCTATCAGGAATCATCTTTGCATACGCTGTCTACTTCGGCGAGAGTCTTTTTGCAATTATCGCAATGTTCGTGCCCAATTGGAAGATCCTGGTCTACATCATAAACGGCTCTTGTTTCTTCTTTATATCCTTCATTTTCCTTCTCAAAGAGAGTCCAAGATGGCTGCTCACCAGCGGCAGAATAGAAGCAGCTAAAAAGATAATGAAAAAAATAGCAAAAGACAATAAAATCAATATTAGTCATGAGAATTTAGTGAATATTGATGATGTGAAATTAAAAGAAAAATGGCTGATTAACAGTCATGACATAGATGAAGGTTTCAAAGAAGTATTTAAGTCTAGAGAAATAATTAAGCGTTTGTTTGTTGCGTGTGTGGCTAAGTTCACATGCAATTTTGTATACTATGGAGCGTTGATCAACTCTGTGGGGTTACCAGGAGACAAACATCTGAACTTTTTATATTCTTCATTAATGTCTTTCCCTGGGGAAATAATTTCCTTGTATTTAATGAACAAAGTGGGAAGGAAACTACCACTGCTAGTTGGATATGTTACGTGTGGAGTACTGTGCATTATTTCAGTATTAATACCAGAATGTAAGTATAATATATTTATATTATAACTAGCTGTTGCCCGCGGCTCCGCCCGCGTGGATGTCGAAATCCGTTTCAAAAACTATCCTATCTCTCAAGTTGGATCGAACTGCACATGGTGTGCGAATTTTATTATAATCGGTTAAGTGGTTTAGGAGTCCATTGAGGACAAACATTGGGACACGAGATTTATATATATTAAGACTAGATACTTGACATAATGGGGGGAGGGGGGTACACCTTTGCCGGTACACCTTTTTTATCGTGTGGAAATCCCCATGGATACTACCCCCATCGGCCATCGGGGTGGTTATGTCGGGATCGAACCGACTAAACCGCAAGCCGTCTCGGGTCTAACTGTCGGCGCGCAGACAATCAGCTCGCCCCCCGCTCGCTCCCCACTGTGCCCTCTGTTAGTCAGAGGGACAGAGAGACCCCGGAGAGAAAAAGGCGTACCTATTTATATGTATTTAGTCTCTTGTTATGAATTCGATTCGTTAACTATTCGAAAGAAATTTCATGCTCCGCCTATATTAGTAGATAACTGAATTGTGTTAATACGATAAAAACTTCGTGTAAGAACAATTCTTTATATTATACTACTAAATATTATACAAGAACATTGATCGTGATTTACTAATATAGAATCAAACATACTTAAAGAACGTAAGCGACAATATCAGTTCACAAGAAAATCGCTTTTCAGTAAAGTATTTATAATGTCGTTAAGGATGTGTTTGCTTTGAACATTTTGATGCCGCTTGAACCATTTTGTATTTCAACCGACAATATGTAGTGGTTGCCAATTATTGTTATGTAAATGGCTGACGGCCTCTGTGGCGTAGCGGTAGTGATAGTAGCTCCATTATAAGTAGTGCTTTCAACTGCTGCCTACAACAGGGGGCGCAGGTTCGATGCCTGTTCATTACAACAAGGTTTGTATATAAATTAAAAATTTAAAAAACCCCTGACTCACAAAAATGAACAACAAAAAAACCTGTAAAAATTAAATTAGAAATACATTCCACTCCTCATATCTTTCGAATGGCTAAACCGATTTTCATAAAACTTGCAGTATCGTGATATAAGTTATGAACTTTCATTTGATACCCAACTCGGGTATATTTGAACATATCCAATTTTTCATCACCACTTTCACCCCTCATAAACAAAAGAAACATAATAAAAATCAGTTCATCTGTTTGGGAGCAACGATGCCACAGACAGACTTACACACACACACATACATACACACATACACACACACACACACACACACACACACACACACACAAACGCGCGCGCGCAACATAATGATAGGTACTAAATTAAGGTGTCGTCATTTTTAAGGTGTGTCTTAGAATGATAATTTCAATTTTCAGCGTTGTCATGGTTGAAGTTATCACTGTTTCTGGCGGCAAAGTTGATCATATCGGCTTGCTTCACGGGGATCATCACCTATTCAATGGAGCTGTTCCCCACCAGTGTGAGGGGGTCCCTGCTAGGAATAGCTTCGTTTGCCGCTCAGATAGGGAGCATGATGGCACCACTTACGCCACTTCTGGTAAGTAAATCTATTAAACGCTGATATTATATTAATTTAAAAATCTGATTTTTTTTATGTTTAACACTGACCAAAGACCATGATAACTGTATCATGGTCTTTGCACTGACCAATCACAACGTATCCCAAAAGACCGCGACAGTGCCAGCACCGACATGTCGCGACTTGAAAACCACGCACCTTCATCATCACTACATAGTATAAAACAAAGTCGCCTTTTCTGTCCCTATATCCCTATGTGCGCTTAAATCTTTAAAACTACGCAACGGATTTTGATGCGGTTTTTTCCAAAAGATAGAGTGATTCAAGAGGAAGGTTTATATGTATAATACATGCAGAAATAGTATCAGCATTGCACCCGTGCGAAGCCGGGGCGGGTCGCTAGTTCATAATAATTGACAATGATTTTTTCGAAGCGCTAGTAGTACCTAATGTGTAGTACTCGTACTCGAACGAAAAAATAGTACTCGAACGAGTGAAAAAGATTAACTTTTTATTATAACTAGTGCCTACAGTGATTCGGACATGTCAAAATGGTATCATATATAATTCCGAGTAATCCCTTTTCGTCTAAAACGACTATAAAGTCAGTGTTAGTCAGACAAATCTATTTGCCGTGTAACACTTCTTATTTAAATGAATTTATAAGTAGTTAATTAATCAACTCACAATCCACACAATCCAGTGCCAAAACAAAGTGAAAAATTAGACGCAACCTATGAAATGTTGATGATCATTATTTTTCATATTTAACGTCTGAAAATTATGCTTAAATTCTTAAATAAATTGGCTAGCATAGCAACCATATTTGTAGAAAGTGTGTCACAAATAAAATAGCCGCCAATGCTTATTTTTAACGGACTTCAAAAAAGGAAGAGGTTCTTAATTCGAATCTATTTTTTTATGTTCATTACCTCAAAAAATTCGACTGGGTGAACCAAGAACATATCATTGGCGTGAACCAAGAACATTAGAAATTTCCTTATACCGGTGAACCGATTTTGATTCTTTTGTTATTTGATAGCTAGCGCTTCTTGTATGGTCCCATTTTAATTTGGTCCGTTGAAGTTGGTTTTACTGTTCAACTGTTCTGGTCAAAGACAGTTTCAGTGTCCATAAAAACTACCTCATACGGATCATAATAATTGAATTGTATTATCTCTTTTTCGTTTCAGAATGACGTTTCAAAATCTCTACCTTTTACGTTCTTCGGCTGTTCGGCCATAATAACGGGTATACTGCTCAGCTTCATACCGGAGACCAAGGATTTGCCGCTGTTTGACACTATCGAGCAGATTGAAAATAATATCGCTAATAAACCTAAGATCAACGACAATGCATTAATGACTAATGGCTCGAATGAAGCTGTTAGTAGCGTGTGAAATGTGAAGGCTAAAATAAAAAAAGTTTGAAAAGTAACTGTTGTTTTTTTTGGGGTTTCATACCCAAAGGGTGAAAAAGAGTTACTGTCATTGCATGATAAGTAACAACGCATAGTTTGAGAGTGCCACAATGGCGTCTGTTTGGGAATCGAACCTATGACCCCAAACGGTCCGCGGTGACGCGGAGCAAAAATTATAATAATGAAGGGAGAAGATGAAATAGAGCCACTCACCAAACGTAGATGATCCTTCCTCCGATCAGAGCTCCCTGTTATGTGTGCGTGTGTATGCCCTAACTAAATATGTCGGGTTTATGAATATACTAGCGATCCGGGACCAGGCTTCGCCCGGGTGTAAATTCCAGTTTAGAATACCAAAGTGGCCCTCAGCTTGACGGTCTCATCAAATGCTTTTTCACACCCCGCTTAAAGGACCCGGGACTGAATGAGGAGGAAACACGTGAGCTGGCGAAGAATTCCAGGTTTTAATGCGATGGTGCGACAAAGAAAAGAGGCACCGAATAGCTCCTAATGGAATTGTTTGCTAAAATAAAGGCAAATAAATGAAAGTAAATAATGTTAACTTTTAATTTTTAATTCTTAGCCATTGTTATAATACTACGCAAGCTGAAGTGGCAATAGGCTGGCCACATTTGCCGAACCTATGGCAGGTAAAGCAAACGAGTCCTAGAATGGAGACCGCGAATTGGCAACGGAAAGTAGGATGCCGCCTTGGCAGATGGACCAACGGCGACCTGAAAAAGGTAGCTGGGATAGACTGGATGCGCAAGGCAGAGAGATCGGATGCTGTGGCGTACATTGGAAGAGGCCTATGTCCAGCAGTGGCCTGCAATAGTTGCAGTTGTTGTTCGCTGCTTACAACTACATTGCTGTGCATTCCTGTTGCTGCTGTTGCTCTGGTTTGCCTTTACCTGATTTATAATTTTCGACCTGAGCAATTGTGTCCATGAGAGGCATATCCTTGGTCTCAGGAGTCAGACAAAGTAGAAAGCTAGACATTATTGATGTACAGCCAAAGATTAGGAACGGAAGGCCTTCTGAGACAGTACTCTGGAAGGAAGAGAAGACATACTATTATTTATTTTTATTTTTTTATATCGGTCACGTCAATATGACGTCCTTGCCTGATGGTAAGTAGAATATAGTAAGTAATGGCAGTTGCTAGCGACTTCGTCCGCGTGGTTTTAGATTTTAAGGTTTTATTTTTTTACGTGGAACTCTAATTCTTTTACCAAAATTAAAGTAACCTTAGTTACTCCTTGTTACATCAGGTATCTGCTAGTGAAAGTCCTGTCAAAATCGGTCCCGTCGTTTCAGAGATTAGCAGAAACAAACAGACAGTCAAAAATGGTAAAAAAAATGTTTTACAGGCGGAGTATCAGTCAGCCCCCCATCAAACTGCATCTACTACTCCCCGTCTACTCCTGGGTGCAAAGTCCGTAGGTGCACTTGACCCCGACCCCCCTACCCCTCCTCCTGCAGGGTCGGCAGTGCGAGTGTGACAGCCTTGGCATTGCACAAGTCCATAGGCCACGGTAGTCGCTTCCCAGCAGATAGGCCGTGTGGTATAAAAAAGGAGAAGAATAGTATGTATAATTACCAATATAGGCGTGAGAGGTGCCAACATGCCCGCTATTCGACCACAAAAAGCCGTAAGACCCAATAGTGAACCTCTTGCACTGGTAGGGAACAACTCCATCGAATAGGTGATTGCCCCGGTAAAGCATGACGCAATGACCGCCTTCGCGATAAAAAAGAGTGATAGTTTCGCCCATATGTATCCTGCAAATAAATAATACCAAAGTTATTTTATACTTCTATTGTAACTATCTGTAGGTATCCATACTAATTTTATAAATGCGAAAGTAACTCAGTCTGTCTGTCTGTCTGTTACGCTATCACGCCTGAACTGCTGAACCGATTTTGATGAAATTTGGTATAGGCGTAGATTAGATCTCGAGAATGAAGATAGGCTATGTTTGGTCGCGATAACCAACATCCACGCGGGTGGAGCCGCAGGCAACAGCTAGTATTAAAAATATTTCAAAATACACTAACTTGGGTTATTTTACATGAACGATACTGAACACAGTTTTGGAATTCTTGTCTGTTTGTCGGTTTGTCCGTTTGTCTATTTGTGCGTGATGGACGCAAAAACTACTGAACGGATTATTTCGTGGTCTTGGTCAGACCTAACATCTAATGCATTTTTGACCGTATACACCTATAGTCAAAAAACGCAAAGCGTAGAGTAAAATATATTTCTACTGTAAAGCTCAAATCCTTTAAGATCGGCGCCATCATACGAGTGATTTTTTTTTAATTCAGGTATGTGACACTTAGATCTAGACAGAAACCAGTATACTGAACGCATCAATTAAGTACGACATACTACTAGTTATTATGATTTTATTTATTAATACTGTAGGTATTGTACACCAGGAAAAAAATTAAAAGCCAATGGAAGCAATATATAAGGCATGGTTTTATCGCTTATTAAAAATCAAATTGATAATCCACTTAACATTTTATAGTAATTCAGGATTTTGTTAGTGTTCTGTGAGGCCTCCCCAAGATTATCAAAGACCAAGCCAACCTTACCTCCAAACCAGTGTAGGCTGATAGATAAGGTTCTAATGCGCGATAGATGGCAGTTGCCACTATGGAAGTATAGAGGATTCGGTAAGTGGACCCTGGGCTCCTTAGGTACAAATTTTAGATTTTTTATAGGTATATAGGGCACTTCAATTTGACTTCACCTCGTCTGATGGTAAGCTGAAGATAAAATCTCAGGAAAGTGGGTCACCATTACATACACGTACCATGTTAACAATGGTAGCACTTAGCTTAACGGCTTTATCAAAAGAGTATTGTCGTAGCAGCACCGCGTGACACCCACCGGTCCCACTAGTGCTGCGACCACAATCCCCCCCTGCCCGGCTATGCACTTACTGACCTCCGAACGCAATTCAACCGAGATTGGCTTACTAACTATGGAGGGTTTTTTTTTGCAATCCAGACCAAAACCAGAATGGGTGTTTTGATGATAATGTTCAATTGTTGTTAACCAGCAATGTGAATTCCGAAGCTTTGTAAATTTAGTACAGCCATTTTATTTTTATAGATGGCTTGCATATTGTTTGTTATGTTAGAAATGTAACATACTTACTTGATGCAATAAATGCTGAAATAATGCA
The DNA here is from genome assembly GCA_963576445.1 of Lithosia quadra. Lineage (NCBI taxonomy): Eukaryota > Metazoa > Arthropoda > Insecta > Lepidoptera > Erebidae > Lithosia > Lithosia quadra. The sequence goes on along the minus strand of OY754887.1, from coordinate 2,728,135 downwards.
CAAAATTCCACATGCAGAAAATCCCACAAGTAAAGGCATTTTTCTTCCTATTTTGTTCATGAGGTAGAAGGAGATTAATTCACCTGGGAAGGACATCACAGTAGTGACAAGGAAGTTAATATATTTGTCTCCTGGCAGCCAGACTGAGTTTACCATCATTCCGTTGTACACAAAACTTGAAGTAAATCTACACATTCCCACAGCAAATAATCTCTTCAAGATTTCTTTAGATTTTAACGCATGTATCAAACTTTCCTTCACTTCAACTTTTTCAATGTCAAACTTCTGTTTAAGTGTAAGTTCATCTATATTTTCTAATTCTTCCTTGTCGATATTAATTTTATTAACATCAGCTATTCGTTTTATCGTCACTATTGCTTCTTCAACTCTGCCACTAACGATTTGCCATCTGGGGCTTTCGTGGATGAAGAATATGAGGAATATAAAAGAAATACAAGGACCATTGATGATGTAGATTAGATTCTTCCAGTACGCTACAAGCATTGCTATACAGCCGAGCAGAAATTCACCAAAGTAAATGGCGTATGCACAAGTTATACCAGATAGTAGTCTATGTTTTTTTCCAGTGATTTCCAATACTGAAAAAAAAAACAGTTTAAATACAAATTTACCAATTTATAAGGTAAGTGCTGTACTCCGCAGTTATACTCATTATACTTCTTTCTTACTTTTTGCCATCGAAAAACGGTTCGATAAAAATATTCTGTAAAACGGACTCCTGTACGAATACGCTCTTAGGCCCACTGAAAGAGCTGAGTCCAGCAGCGACTTCTTAAACCAAATTACAAACTATTTTGAATCTTATGTCGTATAAGCAAAACGTAAAGTAATTTGAGAGCAAACGAGGAACAGCGCAGCATTCCACTGCGCCCACTAATTAACTCCCAGCAACAAATTTCAGTGAGTTTTTAGTCATAATAAACTTACAAAGAACTGCAGATGCAGTATATGCTCCTCCTGTGATTGATGCCTCAAGAAATTCGGTAATCACGTACATGTAGTATGATGTGGCGAAAGTTTTGATAATGCCGATACAGCCTCCTATTACACAGAATAATAACGCAGGTTTGCGGCCAAATCTAGAAAAAATATCATATGATTGCGTTATTACAGTTTGTAAAAATAAACTTCTCAAAGTCGATGGCGCCATCGAAAACTCGTGCAATCGAAAAATGACAACTTTACAAGAGAGAATAAAAACGTTTAATCCTTAAGATCTCGAGTTTCATTGTAAGTAGGTTAATATTATGTAAAATGAAATTGAAGTTAAAAAGAAATCCTTTGGCTGGTAACAGAGTAAGTATGCAGCATGTAGTACTATCAAATATTATTTTTCTTGTGACAGAAAAACATATTGTTTCCATGGAATAAAACCGAAAAAAATAATTCGTGCAATGACTTTTGGGCGTCTATTCGATGGAGCCATCGAATTGTGAGATACTTACTTATCCGATACCCATCCAAATAGCACCATGGACAGGAGCATACCGATACTTTGTATGGTACCGACAATATTTGACTTCCATGGCTGACAGGCTAAGTTAAGCTGGAAAAAAATACTTACTAAGTAAACTTTACAATAGAAATATATACTCGTAGAAAGAAATTAAATCGTACAATCGACAAAGAACTAGTGCAAAAAGTCTAGTGCAAAAAGTTAACACCTGGAATCCCATCAAAACCTGGAATTTTTTACCAGCTCAAGTGTTTCCTTCCTCCTACAGTCCTGGGTCCTTTAAGCGGGGTGTGAAAAAGCATTTGATGAGGCCGTCAAGCTGAGAGCCACCATTATAGCACTATCGGTGTTTGTAATGGTGACTCCCATTCCAGAGACTTTATCTATAGCTTAATATCAAATTTGGTGAAGTCATATCATATGTGACGGACATAAAAAAACATAACAACAGGATCGTGTCTACCTCCTCGGTATCTCTTTTTGAAATTACGTAGGTACTTACTATCTATGGTCCCTGGTCGTAGACAAACAAAATATTAGAATATACATTACAATGTGTTGACTTGCATCTGAGCATCATTCCTAGGGGGCTTGAACTACTTCATGAAAAAAAAAAACAGTGTCAAAAAGAACTAACCAGCCAGAAATACCTACAATTTCCAGGCAAAATTTGTCGACGACGACGTCGCATTCCGCGGATGTGCGCATCAACCGATCAAGGTTATCGCCCGTGACTTCTTCATCTCAGCCGAAAGACGTCCACTCCTGGACAAAGGCCTCCCCCAATGATCTCCACGACGACCGGTTCTGCGCTCTTTGCATTCAGCGGTTTCCCTCGACCTTTACCAGGTCGTCGGCCCACCTTGTCGGAGGCCTGCCCACACCACGTCTTCCGGTTCGTGGTCGCCACTCGAGAAGCTTTTTGCCCCATCGGCCGTCGGCTCTACGGGAACGAAAAAGAATGCGCTGTTCCCTACCCGATATATTGAAGTGATTCTTTTACGTCATATTTTTTAAAACTTGTGAGCATACATTCAGTCTTTGCACTATACTAGTGAAGTATGCTCAAATAATGAAAATAAACACGTTGTATTTTGACAAAGTTACCATTATAGTTGCGATGCTCTTTTGTTTTTACCGACGCTAATTTGCTTTTATTTGAGTTTTTAGCTGGTCAGTCGGTTGTTTTGGTTACCTTGGTTGCAGACAAATAAATATATACGATATATTTTGAAAAAATTACCTCTGCAACAACTGTGTTATTGCTCTCGTAGATCCATTGGTCACACTTAGTCAATTCACCGGTGAAACTGTAGTTGGTACACATTTTTTCTCCACTTCTGAGTACAGGAGCGGAGCATCTGTCGATGCTTGTATCAGGCCACCAAGTTGGAAATTGTGCTGTTGAGTTTGCGTCTTCACATTCATCGATTCGACATCTACAAAAAAGTTGAACAAAGTTTCACTGTTTCACAAAATAGAAATATTTGTTTACAGTAAAGTTAATAAGTAATCCTACAATTTCAACACAATGCATTTTCCAAATGGGGTATCTTTTTAAACTCCGTTACTGAAGTACACGGATGATACTGAGTTCCAAAAACTTTTAAGAGAAATTAAATAAACAAAGGATAGCCATCGCTATACAGCTAGTTACACTCGCACTGCAGACCCTGGAGGGTTGGGAGATTTGTGGAGGTTGGAGATGAGGATTGGAGGATGAGGGGGGGATCGTGAGCTCTGGCTACCCTACTTACTGCCGAGAACACAACACTATGGTTATTATCGCCGTGGTCTTATATGTAGGGCGGAGGTACTACCCCAGACGGACTGCTCAGTTCGTACGGTATATACCGTCGTGTCCTACCTTTTTTCGGGCGGTTCCAGGTTGTCCATTTGATAACAGGAAACCATCGGGACTACGAAAAAACAAATAATTATGTATGCAAAGAATTACCTGTAGTTCACATCCCCAACTGCAAACACGTAGTTAATGCTTATCATATTCATAAATATTAGGGGCAGGGTTATCAGCAAATACTGAATAATCTGGTATTTTTTGAAATTCTCCATTGTGTGTGATATATCACACATCTTCTTCCCATTTTCTTGCTTAGCTTCCATTTTTTTGTTTTAATAATTTCAGTCCAATTTAAAAAAAACCTCTTCAAGCAACGGATTGTGTTTGTTTAATTTTGTAGTATATGAATATTGTGTTTCTGCAACCAATAATGGAAGATTAGGTATCTATATATATATTTACTACCTTTCGCCCGCGGCTTCGCACGCGTGTAAGTCGGTATCTCTACTCCACTCTCCACTCTCCACTTCCACTCCACTTCACTCCTCTCTTCACTAAAAAAAGAATAAAAGTATCCTATGACCCTCTCCTGGTTCTAAGCTACCTCCTTATCAATTTTCAGCGGTTCAGCCGTTCTTGAGTTACTAATAGTGTAACTAACACGACTTTCTTTATAATAAGATATAAGATAAGATATTAGATCGAGGTCCAACCAAATCCGCAGATAAGACTGGTAAAGCGGACCCCAGACTCCGAGGTGAAAGCTTTGGATACGACTGGGATTAACGCTAGGTTGAAAAAGATAAGATAAGATATAAGATGATGCATAAAGGCTAAAAAAATTACACATTATTTATAATACCTGGTTAGTATATCGGGTCAACAAAATTTTATAACAAGGAAGGTCTTTTTTATATCGATCACGTCAATATGACTTCACCTCGCCTGATGGTAAGCTAAAGGTAAAATCTCAGGAAGGGGGTCCTCATTACATACACCGACAGTGCCTTACTATTTTTGAACTATGCACCTTATCTTACCATATTTATTTTAATTTCATCAGGTCTGGTTTTGTTACATCTACAATAGTCTCTTTAATCTTCCGAGCCTGTTCCCAACTCAGTTTGGACTGACTTTTCAGTCTAACTACGACTTGGAATTTTTTCGTGAAGCGACTGTCATCTGACTTTCAAAACCCACTGGTGATATCAAAGTTCCGAAGTTTGACAAGTTTCAGACTTTCACTTTTTTCACTTTAGCACTCCAATTACTCGTAACAACTGTCATTAGATGTTCGTATGGCAACCGTGACCGACGAATTAATAAATTATTAAATTTATTTCTATCTGTATTAATAAAAACACTTGCACTTAAAACTAGTTTGAGTACCTACTCTATGTAAATTAATGTTTTGTTAGTTTATTGATAAACTTGATTTAACTCACCGCAAAATCCAGTTTCGAAGTCGGAACTTAAAATTTAGGTACTCGAATAGTAAATCAATGAGGGTCTTTATGAGAATCTTTTATAATAAATTAATTCTACGATAAATGCAATTATTAAGTTGTAATCAAGGAAACTTCAATACACGAGTGAATAGGTTGCTTATATGTAAGCGTTTTCTGTCGCCGACCACATCATCACTGAGATAGCGGCATAACTGGCCTGCTATCAACGAAAATAACATGACTATTATTAAAATATATAACAAATATTCTACGATATTTTACTACTATTAATAAAGATAATAAACAAATCAACGCTAAAGATTTTATTCTCGTTAGCAACACTTACCTTAATTTGGTTGACAATCAACTCTATGACGAGAACACTGCAGTAATTAACCCATACTTAGGCGTACACATACATTTGAACTGCCTGACGTTTCGACCAGGTTACGCCGGCTGTCACAAGCTTACTGGCTTAACTGTGACCACGTCAAAGGTACTTAATATCAGGCAATCAAAAGGTTTGTAGAACGCGTTAATTCCCGTTAACATTATTAGCAGCGTTTTACCTGAAATAAAACGCATATTAAAATACTTACCTCACTGGAAGCTTTATTTGAGAGAGCAGTCGTATTTCGTCTATTTCCGGCTTAAATATTGACCTCATTTCCGGTAACAGTGGCGACACCTGGCGTACGAGCGTGTTTTTACACTTATATTGACACGCCATTTTTATATCATTGGCATTTTTATTATTTCACCAGGCAGAAATTAAGTGAAAGCTTCCAGTGAGGTAAGTATTTTAATATGCGTTTTATTTCAGGTAAAACGCTGCTATTAAATTACTTGACCGTCACTGGAAGCTTTATTTGAGATCTGTTTGTTTTCGCCTGGTGACGCCACTAAGTTATCCCAAAGCCAATGTGATATAGAATAACTATAATGTAACTTGTATATGTATATGCACCTATACCTATTGTATATTACAAGTATAGGTAAGTACTTACTGGTATAATATTTTTCAAGTAGGTGAGTATCTTTAATAATTGATTTTAGCCTTAGGATAACACTATCTACCTACATTTTAGATTTTTGACTGTATGTACCTTAGAAAGATGTATTAGGTGAATAAAAATAGGTTTGCACAATAAGGTTTTATTAAACTGAACTGAACCTTAACTTATATCGTTAAAACAAATCGAATCATTCTATAAGTTTAAATAAGTAGGAAATCAGGTCAGATATAAACAATCAAGTCCAAATACTTATTAGTAGGTATGTAGGTAACTTACTTAATCTTTTTTACATTCAGTAAGTTGATTAACGTTAGTATATTTTTAATTAACAGGCTGAAATAACCGTGTAACATTAACATTATTAGAATGTGTAATTACTTCCCGTCTATAGAATCGACGAAACGTCTCTGCCGATCTCCAGTTCCCTCGGGCTAAGATGTCCTCAATGGAGTTATTTTCTAGCCAGCTGTTTGAAGCGACTGCAGATCGTACAGTGCCAGGAGGTTCCGTTATCCCTGCTTCTTTGAAAAGGGTCTTTATCCAACTGGCTATGACTGCACGGGAAGCCGGTTTGGCTATACCTCTGACTGTAATGAATAGATTAAAGGATTTTGTTGAGTTACGTCTTTCTTTTAGTAAGAGTATAGTTCTTTCTATCCAGAATATAGGGTTTAAATTATTGTTATCTGAGTTTATTAACAACTTCCAACCCGTTTGTCTAAATTTACTATTATCAGTTTTGGAACCATATCGAGGCCAAAATAAAATATAATCACTAGACCTTATGCAATGTTCTGAATCAACAGTAAGTAAAGTCAAGTCATGAATGCGTCTACCTGAGCAGAGTAAAAGCAATATTGCTGTGTGTCTTGCAGTTTGAAAGAGGTTATTTATGTCAACTGTATAGTTAGACAAAAAATTTAAAAATTCAGATACATTCCAAACCGGTGGTTTGGCTGTTTTTGGATTTTTGAGGGAGATTGATTTAAGAATGTGTTTAACTAAAACATGCGAGCTTAATCGACCTGATGACTCACTATTGCACAAGGTAGAAACTACAGATTTATGTAAAAGTACAGTATTATAGGATAATTTATAAATTAAATGCAAGTCTGATAAAAATTGAGCTAATTGCGCACCTGTAGGGTTAATGGGATCTACATCTTTATCTCCACACCAGGAAATCCAGCGTTTCCAAGCGACTTCGTAGGTCTTCAAGGTGGATTTTCTCCAAGAATTTTTCAATAGCGATTTTTGTTCAGGATTCCAACCTTCTATTTCCTGAGTCCACCCCCACATTTCCAGGCTTCTAAGGTTAAGTCTTCGACTTTCGGAGGTGGGAGCCCTGTCGACGTGTCGATCAGGTGATTTTTTAGATTCTTGAGCGTTATTGGTGCTGCGAGCGCTCGCGCTTTCAGATCTGCCCGCCAATATACCTTCTCCCAGCGAGGTACTATTAGCAGATATATTCCCGTTGACCGATTTAGGTGAGCCATGACTTTGGGGATCAGGAATGGCGGTGGAAACGCCCAGGCCAGAGGATAGTTCCATTGGACGCTGAATGCATCGTGGAACAGGGCTTGATGGTCTCGGAGATCCCGAGTTACGTAATTGTCTATTACATGAGCAGTTTGTGAGGCAAATAGGTCGATTACTGGGGTGCCCCATTTGGAGAAAATCTTCTCTACACAGGCTGGTAATAGGTGCCACTCTGGAGGTGGACGGTGACGCGACAAGTGGTCGGCATGGTTGTTGTATTGGCCTGGTATGTATTGTATGTTGAAATGTATTTGATACTGGTCTAGTAGTGAAAGGATTTGATACGTGAGGTTCAATAGGAACATAGATTTCGTTCCTCCTTCGTTTCTCAAATGGGCTACTGCAGTTTTGTTGTCGCATTGTATTAATATTGAACTGTGACGCAGAGAGTGAGCGTGTGTTTGGAGAACACGATATATGGCCAGCATTTCTTTTCGATTGCTGTGAAAGGGTTTTTCCACGCTGGTCCACGTGCCTGCTATCGACAGATTGTTTAACTGCGCTCCCCAACCTTGACCGGAAGCGTCTGTGGTGAGGAAGTTGTCTGGAGGTGGGTAATGAATGGGCGTTGATGCCCGACAATTGATAATCCACCATGTTAACTCGATTGAGACTTTTGGAGGTATTGAGTATGACCTCTTTGGATTTTGTTTTTGTAGCGAGTTTAGAAACATTACAGTGTACCGATGGTTTAGTCGACCTCGAGGTACGACAAAACTGGCAAAATTTAAGCATCCCACTATTCTCTGCGTACCTTTCAGAGTTAATTGCTGTTTTTGCAAAGCGAGTTGCAACCTGTTGGTTATCTGCATGATCTTTTCGTCTGTTAATGACTTCTGATTTGACCACGGTTGCCAATGGATGCCCAAAAATACTAGACTTTTTTGAGGGTATAGGATCGATTTTTGTAAATTTATTAGCCAGCCTAGATCTTGTAACGTCGTTATTGTGATCCTGACATGTTCTTGAAGTATGTCTGGGTTTTGATGCACAAGCAAAAAATCGTCCAAGTATACTATAATTCTTATGTTCCAACGGTCTCTTAGTACTCGAGCTACCCAATTTGTTAAGGTCGAAAACGCTTTTGGAGCCGTACTCAAGCCGAATGGGAGGCAAGTCATTTCTAGTAATTTGCCATTGTAAATAAGGCGTAGGAAGCGCCTGTGACCTTCTTGAATTTTCAAATGGAAGTAGGCCTGTGACAAATCGATTTTGGCCATCCAGTCCCGAGACTGGATAAAGTTCGGGACGTTGTGCATTGAAATCAAGCGAAACGGGTCTGTCATTATGTAATTGTTGAGTGATTTTAAGTTGAAGATTGGTCGAAGGGACCCGTCTGTTTTCGGCACCAGAAATAGAGGGGAAATAAAACTTGGTGTGGGTAGTGCTATTTTCAATATACCCTGCTTCATCATTTTTTGAATGATTAAAGACATTTCTTCTGATACAGGTGTTTGATAAGGGCTGTTTATTAAGTTTGGATAAATAAGAGGTGGTTTCTGGTAGAAAGGTATGCGATACCCCTGAATTATTTTCAAAATAATTTTGGGAGCTCCCATTGTCTCCCATTTCGAACGGTAGTGTACTAACTGGCCCGCTCGAAAGGATTTCGCGTCATTGTTTTGATTTAAACTGATTACGTTTAGTTCCTCGAGAGGTATTAGTACCTCCTCTATTCGATCCACGATCTGCCCGTGACCCGCGTTTATGAAATGTACCCCTTCCATATTGTGCGTTATTTTGTAGAGGGTTATGATTATTACTCCTAGGAGGGTAATTCATAGGATACTGGTAACCAGAGTAGCCACCCCGCGAGGGTGGATTATTATAGGCCATGTGTATATAACCTTGGTCTGTGTAACCTTGTGTTTGGCCATAGTCAGTTCCACGCGATGGAACTACAAATTTTTGTGTGCCTTGCCCCCGCGAGAGGCGGCGATGAGACCTTATAGGTTTTTGTACATTATCATCGGCCTTTATAGGCCAAAATGCTTTACGTACCCCCCCGGCTTTTTCCAATGTGGAAGTGAGTACACCAGACTCAAAGAGGTGACTAACAGAAGGAGGTATTCTGTTTAGGGCTGCTTTCACGAGCGGATCCCTTACCTTGCTAGTTATAGTTTCTCTCCGCATTTCTATTATCTCGGCCCTGTGGCCACAAACTAATTGCAAAAGATCTGACGAAATTTTATGAAACTCACCTTTCTGAAACAACTCTTCTAATTTGACACTAAGATTTTCATAATTAAAAGGTACTTCTCTGGCCAAGGATAAAAGGTTTCGAATAGCATTTTGTAAAGCTTCCTTCTGCTTAAGAATGCAAAAGGTTATAGAGGCGTATGATTTATCAATGTTGGATTGATAGCGTAAAGTGTCATAATGAACAATCTCTTCATTAGCTTGTAATTCGACAAAACCGGGGGTATGATTATAAAGTTTTTGCGTTTCCGCATATCTTACATCTGACCAATTCACATTACCAAAACGCTGTATTTCTTTTAATTGTTTCAAATAATCGTCAGGTGTTGCAGGAACAGAGGGTTCCTTTGTTTTGGTTTCAATATCAAACGTAAATTGGGCATCTTCATAGCACTGTTCATATAATTCACCACTGATAGCTGATGAAACCGACACATTATCACTACAAGGTACCACATTTTGTGGTAGAATATGCCGACGTAGCTCAGCTATTTCATTAAATAATTGTTGTAACACATATTCGTTATCATTAGTAGGTATTGAACGCTTACTTTTCTTATGATGGCGGTGATCGCGGCGCGAGCGACGCGACCGTTTACCTCGTTTACAGCCCGAGGAGGTTGAGCTCGATGAGCTGCTACTTGAGGAACTACTACTGCGCGACCTTTTGTGCGACAGTCCGCTCGGCCCCGCAACAGCCGCATCGTCTTGATTTTTGGAAGACATTCAACTATAATTTATAAATTATTTTAGTATTCACCAAGATAAAACTTTTCTGAATACTTTAAAATAACAAAATATACCGAAACTTTAATAAATACTGGAACGGAAAACCGTTAAATCAAATTAATTTTCAAAAACAACACTAAGCACTTTGTTACTAGGTGGTATTGTACTCACGCGATGATGAGGGTACCTGCTTATAATTTTGTTCACTTATTTTATTTTACACTTGTATTATTCTGAAACTTTAGACTTAGGTTGTAGTTTGTAGGAAATATGAAGCTAAAAATATCTACTTTGTCGCAGAAAGAATTGCTGCTGACTTGTTGCTTCGACGAAATACAAAAAGCCAATGATATAAAAATGGCGTGTCAATATAAGTGTAAAAACACGCTCGTACGCCAGGTGTCGCCACTGTTACCGGAAATGAGGTCAATATTTAAGCCGGAAATAGACGAAATACGACTGCTCTCTCAAATAAAGCTTCCAGTGACGGTCAAGTAATTTAATGTATATATTATGTGGTTTCCACGAGGATGAAAGCAGTTAAAAAATTTGAATATCCAATTTGTGTACCTTTTTTTATCATGTGGAAAGCCGTACGACACAGCCTCCGGACAACAGGGGTGGTCGTGGTCATGTCAGACTTTAACCGACAAAAAATGCACGCCGTCTCGGGTCTTTAAAGCTCCGGGGTGTAATGTGACCCAAAGCTATTTCCCTCGCACCCCGACTGATCTAGGTTAATCTGAGTTTCAAGTAACACAAAAAACATCCAACGCATATACTTCGTACTCTAGGGATTATAAAAATACCTACATAATATATAAATCAATGCACAACCCATGTATTCCATTTAAAAAGGGTTTGTAAATATTTAACGTTAATCAACTTATATCGCTACTACCTACCACTACACTAATTTTGAATGTCACTAAAAGACTTTTTTTTTTAATTTTAAAGCAATTGTATGCTTACTATTGAATATTTTTTTTTGAGTCTGTAAGGGTCTGGTCACGGATTCAAATCCCGTCCTGGATGATCACTTATTCCGATCAAAAATCATTGGGAATAGTTAACATACAATTACTTCAAAATTTCATTGAATTAATCGGGCGGAGAATCTTAAAATAATGTTTAAAAACAATTGCAATATTGTTCATTGTTTCCGTAGTTCGAACGAATTACGGTAGATGGCTCCACCGGCGTCCTAAGCCGTAGAATGTATCGGAAACATTCGGGCATCTAGAATGGGTCCAGATAGCACAGTTGGTCAGAGCGGACTGGTTACGGGTTCAAGTCCCGTCCTGGATGATCACTTTTTCTGATCAGAAAACCATTAAATCAACTTAGGTGGCAAAAGCACACGGGCCACCTGTTGGGAAGCGGTCACCGTGGCCTATGTACGTGTGCAACACCAGGTCACACTTGAGCTGGTGATCCTGTAGGAGGGGTTTGGAAGTGGGAAAGAGAGGGTCCCTTACACCCTGGTGTCAAGACCCTAGACGGCGTGCAGTTTTAGTCGGTAAGAGTCCGACGTAACCTGCCCCGCTGGCCGCGGGGTGGGTATCCATGAGGATTTCCGCACGGAAAAAAAAGGGGGGGAATTAGAGGAATATTTTGCTTCTCTCTAATTTTCTGCTTAGACATAACAAGGCGTCAAAAATATAGTTTTGAAACCAAAAACCAAAACCCATAATACTTCGGTATCCGTCAATTATGCTATGATCAAATTTTTTATGGTCAGATTGTTGAACTATTTTTACTAAAATGCACGTTGTAGTAAAGACATTAGGGTATGTTTTTGAATATTATGGTGTTCATAGTTTTTGAGCAATGAAATTGTGGGCAATGTCATGGTGATAATTCTCTAAGTGGTAAAGTTGTACTTATACGTATTCCCAGGATTTGATTGAGTTATGGTCAAAAAAACGCTGGTAATATTATAAACAAAACGATAGGGATCTGTCTGTAATGTTGTCTGCCTCTATTCCTGAGATTTACGTTTAGCTTACCATCAGGTGAGGTGAATTCAATTGCTTCAACTCACGTCAACGAACGAAACTGAACTATTTATAAGTAATCTTAAGGTATGTATTTAGAGGAAGTAGTATAATTATCACCTCGGTCAAATCAAAGCCACGTCTTACGTAAATGCTTGTTTCCTACCTTAGCCGCAAAAAATAGAACAGTAATTATGGCGATTGGGTACGACAACGCACGCGACTATGGTTGTTAGATGAAAATGTGTAAAAAGTTTAATCGATTCATTATAAGTAAACGATACAATGTAATTCGTGCTAGGCCTCACTAATGTTGGCTTCAATATGGCGATATAGCGATAGTAGCCGAATGGATACCAGTCATGAACTACGGTGCTGAAATGTGGGCACTGACTGTGAGGCTAGTCCACAAATAACTTAAAGTCGCGCCATGGAGCGAGCTATGCTTGGAGTTTCTTTGAAGGACAAAATTCGCAACGAGGTCATCCGACAAAGAGCTATAGTTACCGACATAGCTCGCAAAATAACCGAACTAAAATGGCAATGGGCTGGCCACATCTGTCGAAGGACCGATGGCCGTTGGAGCAAGCGAGTTCTAGAGTGGATACCGCGAGTCGGCAAACGGAGGGAATGAATTACGGGCATGTATCTAGGTGTACCTATATGTTAAATAAGTGCCACGGGGATGAAGTATGTCACGGGCAAAACCGCGAGGGATAACCTAGTCACATATTCACGTGAGATGATAATAATAAAATAAAAAATAAAATAAAACTACTTATTGACACGACATTTTACAATCGGAATTTTATCAACTCGGAGTATTATTAAATCTATATTTGCAGTAGCATCTAACTTTTTTTACTTGATTAAACTATTGACACCTTGATGCTCTTGCTGATATTTATGCAAATGGAGCTTGGTAAGTCTTTGTAAATAATCGTATCAGTAGCAGTATTCAGTTGAAATTTAGAACACCGAGGTGAGAGGAAAATGATCGAACTCCGTATTAGGAGGTAGGAATCGACGGCGACGGTATCTCCCGTTCGAAATGAGCTGTCCGTCTGGGGAAGTACCTCCACCTATAGAAGACTGCGGCCGTAATAACCACCGTATTGTGTTCCCGGCGGTAAGTAGGGTAGCCAGAACTCACACCCCATCCACCGAATCCCCTCCTCCAACTACCTACCCCTAAACTCCTCAACCTCCCCCTCCAGGGCAGGCAGCACGAGTGTGGCGCCCCTGGTGTTGCACACGCCCACCGGCCACGATGAATACTTCCCATCAGGTGACCCGTGTGCTTATCTGCCACTTAAGTAGTATACAAAAAAAAACAGCTGTAGAGGGCTGGTTGGAGACTTCCACTTATACCTCTGACTAGCAGAGGGCTTAGTTAAGAGTAGACAATACATCTTAATGTATATAATTCTACTGTACGTGTGTTCGTCACTGAACTCCTCCTAAACGGCTGGACCTATTTTAATGATTTTTTCTGTATGCAGTTGGCTGGCGCCCTGTATGGTTTAGATTCACAAATCAGCCTAGCACTGCAGTCGGTATTCATGACAAACGTCTTTCAGGTCCGGTAGTTAGATATAAAACCCGTCTACAATAAAAATAAATCAAAAATGTACTTAAACATAATAAAACGTCAGTCATTTTATAATGTTTATATTTAATGAAACTACATTCTGGTATTCTCCTGTTTTTTTTGCTGTGCTTTATCCTTATTATAACTTTTGACCTGTGAAACGGTGTCGAAAAGTGGCAAATTCTTAGTCTCAGGAGTAAAGAAGAGAAGTAGACCGCTCATTATTAATGAGCAGCCAAAGATCAGGAATGGAAGAGCTTCTGAAACAGTATTCTGAAAATAAGAGAATATACATATTATATTTATCTAACAAGTCTTTGTGTCATTAGTACGACATCATGGCAGGGGTGCGAAAATAGGTTAGCAATAAAATTGAATTGCTATTAAGAGATCATGGCTTCAACATGGTGGATTTAGATAAAGGAGATGTTTCATTTTGGGCCCCCTAATTGTACACAAGACAGAAAAAAAGAGAAATAATACCGGTTATTGGCAAAAATACAATTATATTTATACACCTCCGAAATTCAATTGCATAAATTAATAAAATATGAGTACATTTTTATAGTTTTAGTCCGCCATGTTTGTTGTGTTACAAGAAAGTGTTTATTTAGTTAGATTCCGCCCATAATACGAAGCAATATTATAAGGATTGAATAGTAAAAAATGAAAACTACATTGCCTAGCTATTTTTAAGTAGTGTAGTCACAGGGTGTATCCCATCTGCCCCGGTGACTTGGCCCGGTGCCGGGCCACATGGGAAAAAAAAGTTTTAACTGGCCCGCTGATATGTTGACCGGGCCAGATGACACAAATCAAATGCCATCGTCCCCGGTAAGGGAAAAATAGAGGATACGCCTCGTAATTTTTTTATATATAGGACACGTCAATTTGACTTCACCTCGCGTGATGGTAAGCCGAAGGTAAAGTTACCATCAGACGAGGTGAAGTCAAATTGACGAGTCCTATATACCTATAAAAAAAAATTACGAGGCGTATCCTCTATTTTTCCCTTACCGGGGACGATGGCACTTGATTTGTGTCATCTGGCCCGGTAAACATATCAACGGGCCAGTTAAAACTTTTTTTTCCCAGGTGGCCCGGCACCGGGCCAAGTCACCGGGGCAGATGGGATACACCCTAGTCACAATTATCGGGCCCAATGTCCATACATTTTTGAAACATATCTTTTATAAAGCGATTTTATCATCATCAACATTCTCGGTTGCATCAGGGTCCGCTTACTCTTTTAGTTAAACTGATTCTCATTTTATGAGAGCGTCTGACATCTGACCTCCTAATACTGACAGAAAAACCTGCACTACGGCCTCATCCGTTCATTAGCAGGTATTTCAAAGCTATATTATATAATGTTCAAGAGAATATAGTTACCAGAATAGGTGTGAGAGGTGCTAACATGCCACCAGTTCGAGAGCAAAAAGATGTAAGTGCTAGGAAGGAAGCTCTCACGCTGGTTGGAAACAGTTCCATCGTATAGGTGATCGCTCCAGTAAAGCAAGATGATATAATTATTTTGGTAAGTAAGAAAACCGACAGCTTCGCCCAAAAGTATGCTGAAAACAAAAAAAAATCGTAGGTAAGTTTATTAGGCTATTTATAGTGCAATTTATAGTTCTAGTGATAGTAGTTAATAATATGACTAAAAATAAAGAGTGATCGTCAGGCAAAAATGGCACGAATAGATACGCAACAGATGAAGCGATAACAGATGAAGCGAAGTCGTATAGAAAATTTAATCCTAATCTCGGTAGCGCCCCTCCTCCTGCTATTCCGGGGGCAAGACGGGAACATTGTGTTTCCCAAACCCGAGGGGGCCATCTCGAATCCGGAGCTGGCCCGGGTCAAACCGGGGTGCGAGGGAAATGCTCTATGGGACACCTTACACCCTGGCGTCAAAGACCCTAGAGGGCGTGCGGTTTTAGTCGGTAAGTTCTATGGATACGACTGGGATTAACGCTAGGTTGAAGAAGAGACTTGATTTGAGAATCATGTGATCAGTAACGAGGAAATAAAAGTCACAAAACGTGACCACTGGATCCACAGGTTATTATTTTCTTTAGTAAACAAGTTTTTCTCGATTGGTATCAAGTTTTAAATGCGATTCGTATAATTTTATGTTAAGGTGACAGTGATAAATATGCAACAGGTTATTTAATTTCTCCACTAATTCTTTTTTCATTCAAGATCTATTTGGTTTTTATATTTTATATTATTATATGTATAGATTTGGCCTTAATATTTTATATTTGGCCTTAACATGTTTTGTTATGAACAAAATTTTCTACGAATTGAGATTCCGTTAGACGTCGAGCAGTTTAATCTCGACTCATTTAGAGCGGACATATATGGTTAGATACAGTAGCCCTGACCAACCATGGTGAAGAAGCAAGCATGAGAAGAAACCATACAAAAATATACTTACTTGACGGAGTGAATGCCAAAATTATGCTCATTACACCACATGACAAAAGTCCAACCAGTAGAGGAAATTTTCTTCCAATTTTGTTCATTAGATACAAGGAGATCAACTCTCCTGGGAAGGACATTAGCGTAGTAAGAAGAAAGTTAGTGTATTTGTTTCCCGGCAACCAGACTGAGTTTATCATCATACCGTTGTACACAAAATTCGATGTAAATCTAGCAAAACCAGCAACCAACAGCCGCTTCACTAGTTCTTTACATTTGAAAGCAGTTATTATGCTTTCTTTCACTTGATTACTCTTAATATCAAACTTTTCTTTTAGTGTAACTTCATCAATATTGGCTAATTCTTCATCGTCTATACGAATTTTATTGACCTCAGCTATTTTTTTCATTGTTTTCTTTACTTCTTCAATTTTGCCGTTTAGGATTTGCCATCGCGGACTTTCGTTGATGAAGAACATGAAAATTATAAAAAAGCCACAAGAACCATAGGTTATGTATACAAGAGTCTTCCAGTATGGTGCAAATATTGCTGCGCAAGCCAGTAAAAACTCGCCGAAGTAAATGGCATATGAAGAAGTTATCCCAGATAGAAGTCGATATTTTTTTCCAGCTATTTCCATTACTGAAAATAAAAATTACTTAGTGTTAAAATTATTATGAATAACATACTGTTTGTAACCCCCTTGACCCACAGTGTTCGTCATATCGGCTTGTGTGATCGTAAAATCTGGTATGCCTTAGAGAAGATAATATCCAAGAGAGTCTGATCCGTCTTAGCCGCCAACATAGACGATCCCAACATGTTGTTGAGGATTGAAATTCTGCCTCTCATGACAAACGTACCTAAGCTTCATGCCTCATTCTTTTTGAGGACCTTTGTCGTTCACATTGTTTATCGTTTTGGTCAATGGCAGCTTCAAAGACCTCATTTTTGTTATTCTTTATATATATTTTTCCCATTAACTAACCCTTTTTTTATCGAGTGGAAATCCCCATGGATACCACCCCCGCCAGCCATCGGAAGTGGTTATGTCGGGATCGAACCGACTAAAACCGCACGCCGTCTCGGGTCTTAATTACCGGGGTGTAAGGTTACCCAATAGACATATCCGTCATTCCAGCTGACCCCTCGCTGGGGGGTAGGGCGAGCACCGTGCCACTTCGCCGACGGTGGGGTGTAGGGTGACAGGTGTCCTGTCACCCAACCGTTGGCGCGTGGACAATCAGCTCAGCAATTTATATTAAAATTTATCGTTAATTGTCTTCTGTTAATCAAAATTTATGTGTACTATATTATTATTTATTTAACTGCTCTGTCCATTATTAATCTCATATCATAAGTATAATAATATCAATTGACAATGCAGAACTTACGCATAACCATAGCAGCCGCATAAAAACCTCCAGTGAATAAAGCCTCAATGAATTCAATAATAACATACATATAGTATTTGGTGGCGAAAGTTTTCAAAATACCAACACTGCCTGCAACTATGCAGAATATTAGCGAAGGCTTGCGTCCAAACCTGGAAAATGAAACATAATATTTGATTGGACGCAATGATATTATACATGTAAAAAGAGGCAGATATGTTACTAGAGCGCGCCAGGTGAAGACTCGAAAACGTCCCAACTGGGACGTTTTTTGACGGATAATGTTTATAGCTATCTTTTTTACTCACGTGTTTATCCCATCTTTCATACTACTTTAACGCTAATTGTCAACAATTGTCAATGTGGATCAGATCTGAGGTGTCAAGTTACTATGAACGTAACATATCTTGTATATAAAATCATTGATTGGACGTTCATTTTGTTGGCAGGCAGTCTTAGGCCCGGCGCTGATTGTAACTTTTTGTCACCGTGACTTATTGTTACTGTCACCTGCTGTCACCCACGGTGCGCTCACTGAATCTGTTCTTAGGTAACAAATCGCATTATTTTTGTATGGACTTCATCGAGGTGGCTGTGATGTGACAGTCACCTCACTCTGGTGTTGACTGCCACTGCAACTATTTGCCACCGTATTATCATGTCACCATAATGAGCGCACTCAGAGTGCCTATACTGAGTTTTGAGTTTGCCATTTCACACTCGCTAGTGAGCGCGTAAACGCAAATTTGTATGGAAACTAGCGCCGCCTGGTGACAAACGTGGGAATCATTTTTCGGTGAGCAAGTTCGCTCCTAACGTGACACACCGATTCACGATCACGATTAACTCAGTGACAACTTGCGTCAAATATTTTTGTGCAACTCAGTATAGGCACTCAGTATAGTTTTCATTGCACTTGACCAAGTGACAAAGAGTCTCGGTGACAAAAAGTCACAATCAGCGCCGGGCCTTACAACTCTTTAAAGTTTACGCGGGCTTCTTCAACAATACTCAAAACAATGCCTACAAAATATCTTGTTAAAACTGTAATTAACATATTGAATAAAATCAATTGTACTTTGCCACAATAGGTATTCAATACATTTTCTAGGTGATAGTTACTAAGCATCGTGAAAATAAAATGGTCAGATTAATGTAATACATATTGTGGCAAAGTACCTACAAGTAATTTCATTCTATACGAGTATGTGTAGGAAGTTCCATCAAGTTGCATCAATCAATAGTATAAATAGAAATGTAATAAACTATGACATTTTTAAAGAGACTTACTTATCTGATAACCATCCAACTATGAGCATAGAAAAAAGCATGCCCAAGCAATGTACAGTACCGATCACATTTGCCTTCCATGGCTGACATGCCAGGTCAAACTGGAAATACAAAAACAATTTTATGCAAACATAAGTCAAACTAAATTTATTTTCACTCAAAACATAGCACATGGAAACCTAATATAGTGCGCGGCATCTAACGTGGCCAGATTTTGGAGTAGTGTGGACCCCACTACTCCAAAACCTTGCCTAGTTAGATGCTGTATAGGTACTAAACTTGTTTCTAGGCGACGCATTTTGCCACAAACAAGATAGTGTATAACATCTAACTTGGCAAGGTTTTGGAGTAGTGGGGTCCACACTACTCCAAAATCAGGCCACGTTAGATGCCGCGCACTATTACTTACCAATTATTATGGACAAAACACACCAAACGACTTAAGTTTTGTGTTTTTTTGCTTTGCTTTGTGCTTTTCTTACTTGCGTATCTTTCAATTAGTAAAGTGAAATAGTCTATGTTTGTTTGTGCTGCTACTTAGGTGGTTGTGTTGCATTAAAAAACAACAATAGGTACTATGCTACAATGCTATTATAATTTGCATATACCAATCGACAGTAAAAGTTTATGCTCAATCTATATCATTCTGTTGATATTAAATAATTTTTTAGAAGGATTTTTGGAATTTATCCTCCGAGTCTATTCGCAAAACAGTTGGGGTCGGCTTATCAGCTAACTACGAAGCAGGCATACTTCGATATTTTCCGTGAAGCGACTGACATCTGACGTCAGTAACCCATTGGCATTATCGAACTTTTTAGGGCTCCAACTACCTAATGTTCGTATGGCATCCGGTACCGACGCGACGGGTTAATGTGCTCTCTGAAGCTCGGAGGGGTATCGATGTGTTAAGAATTGTCTAACCCTTCAATGAGTCAACTTACTAGACTATCATTTAGCCATGGGCCCTACAACCCCACAAGAGGATTTTAAGAAGAAGTTACCTCAGCAACAACAGTGTCGTTGCTCTCGTAGATCCATTGGTTACACGTAGTAATCTGACCGGTGAAACTGTTATTGGTACAAACTTCTACTCCGCTTTTGAGCACAGGAGCAGAACACCTGTCAATTGTTGCATCGGGCCACCAAGTTGGTAATTGTGCTGTTGAGTTCGCATCTTCACATTGGTCGATTCGACATCTACCGAAAATAAAATCAAAAAATTATAGGTAACAAGATCAGAACAACGAGTTGAAGAAAAGTGTGGGTCTCGTATCAAATAAACATGATACATGCAGTGTATTTCCTTATGTATACTCGAATAATAATTAAAATAAGGTAGGTATTTTCACCAGGTGTGGGCCCTAACCTCACGCGATGCACCCGGGCAAAGGAGGCGAGCAGTGCTTCCCACTCGCCACGGGAGACGCTCCTGCCTGTGGCAAATTCGGCTGGGGTGGGAGTGACCTTCTAGAGGGCTGCTCCGATGCTCTCCACGTGTTCCTATGACTAGCAGACAGCACAGTGAGGAGCCGGTGAGGGGTGAGCTGATTCTCGGCGCGCCGACGACGGTTGGGTGACAGGACGGTCGCCTATCACCCTTCACCCCACCATCGGTGAAGTGGCGCAGAACTGAATCTTGAGTATATTTTTAAACGAGAATTGACCCTCTGGACTCCAAAGTTTTATATACAATCAGAATTAGGTATTAGGTGAAGGGATTTACCTGTAGTTCACATCGCCAACTGTAAATATGTAGTTAACACTAATCATGCTGATCACTACCTCCGGTAGGAAAATCAGGATGTACTGGATAATCTGGTATTTTCGAAAAGTTTCCATAAACTCCGACAGATCGCGCGTCTTCCCGCCATTTTCTTTATCGGCTGTCATGATTGTTTTTGTTTAAGATTTTTTATTCCACACAATTTTCTAGTTTCGTTTTATATATCTGCAAAAACAAACAAATTATTATTTTACACTCTTCAATTGGAACACGACGCATGTACTATGATTATTTGTGTATCCTTCCTCCTATAGTCCCGGGTCCTTTAATAGGGGCGTGAAAAAGCATTTGAGGAGACCGTCAAGCTGAGGGCCGCCACTGTAGCAATATCGGTGTATGTAGTGATGACCCTCGGTCCTGAGACTTTACCTTTAGCTTACCATCAGGCTAGGTGAAGTCATTTTGACGTGTTCTAAATAAAAAAATGATTATGCGCATGCGACATTGCTTAAAATAAACTGAGTCGCAAAAAAGTAGGCAGTTAAAATTTATTTTTACTATTCATATCTTTGATACCCGTGGCTCCACCCCGTGTGAAGGTTGGTTAAAATCGTTTCTGGTCATAAATAACTCCATTTCTACTTAACCAATTGCAATCAAATATATTTCAAAGTTTAAAACTAACCACGACCTATATAATAGAAAGCCATATTAAAATCGGTTCAGTAGTTTTCAGTCCCTTACGGTGAAAGTATTACCCCTGGTAATACTTTCACCAACTGAGTAACCTGGATAGTCCTAGTTATTCAAGATTCTTCGATCTAAATCATTAGTACCAATTGCTTCAAAATTTCATTCAAATTATACTGATGACTCAAAAACATCAGAATACTAGTTATGCGAATGAATTAAAAATGTAATTTGTTCAAAATACTTACAATATAAACATTATTGGTACTTGCCGTTTCAATAAAGATTTAAGGAAGGTTTTTAATGCACTATCACGAGTTGGTTCGAGTGTGGCCCTATTATAAGTAAAGAAATTGTTTAAAGTTCCGACACGAGAAATACCTTGAAATGTGGGTAGATGTAAAAATATAGTATTATTATTTCTTTTTGTGAACACTTTTACATTTTTGCTTGAATTATAGGAATAAACAAATTCACTTACTATACAGTAAACCTATAAAAACTATGGATGAAACGCATTGAAGAATACAACTGATGACACTAGAGTCAGGCCACTTCCTTATACGGCTTACAAGTCGGCACGCACACACTCACACACTAGTCAGCTACTATGCGGCGAACATTGTGCAATTCAGTCCGAAAAAAGTAAAAATACAACATGTTTTCTGTAGTGAAATACTGTAAAAACCGTTGTGACAGCAAGGAAAATAACCAGGAATCACATTTCCATCAAATTAAGGTAACACATTGCAGCCCAAAATTCACTCTCACATAGTTTGCCGTTGCCATTTTTGTAACACAGTGTCGTCTTCAACACTTTCGAACCATAGATTTTATAGGTTAATGTTACTAATGATAACTTTTTTTACCACTTCGGTGGCAGACAAGCACACGGCCTACCTGATGGAAAGAATTTACCGTGGTCTATGGACGTGTGCAACACTAGGGGCGTCACACGCAGCTTACGCAACCGACCCTGTAAAAACCTAATGCCTTTCTTAAAGAACCTATTTTATCTATAGAATGCTTACCTATTTTTCAAAAATATATTTGAAACACGTTACGATATTAAATTTCACTAACATATAATACAAAAAAGTTCACACGTCTTATTTTCACATCACGTTTATAATTTACTTATGCTTGCTATTTATAAAAAACAAACAATTTGCTTACAACATAACTGTTTCATAAAGTCCCTTTGCTTGCCGAGATGATGTTAATATGATATGAATTAATAAATATGAATCGCACCAAATCGCACATACATTTTATAGATAATTTCTTGGTTTGACTTACGATAACCGGTCGTATACAAGATGGTTCTTAGGACGATTTTCTGCGCCGACTTGTCTCAAAGTGACCTAAGGTTGGCATTAAATAATCATGGATACAGTGATAAATTGTTAAGATTTTAGGGTTCCGTACCTCAAAATGAAAATTTAACCAGTCATTTAGCTTTCAAACCTCATCTGTTTTGTTTTTTCTTTTTGTTCAAAAATCCCTAAGGATTTTACAGATTGCCAGCGGGGGTGGTTATGTCAGACTTAAACCGACTAAAACCGCACGCCAGATTTCATAGATTTACTCTTTACGCATGTGTTTTCTTCCTCCTATATTCCCGGGTCCTTTAAGCGGGGCGTGAAAAAGCATTTGATGAGGCCGTCAAGCTGAGGGCCACCACTGCAGCACTATTGTTGTATGTAGTGGTGACCCCCGGTCCTGAGACACGCGGACATCACCTTTATCTTTCCATCAGGCGAATATAAAAATAAAAATCCACGTCATGCACGACGGCATATTATATTTACGGTTTCATGCTTGTGTCAATCAATCAATTAGCTTATTGCAGTCCACTGGTGGACATAAGCCTCTCCCAATGTACGCCATAGCACCCGATCCTCCGCCTTGCGCATCTAATATATCCCAGCTTCTTTCTTTAGGTCGTCCGCCCATTGCGTGGTTTATGCGTAATTATGCTTTTGTAGGTAGCAACAATATTCGGTTTTCAAGCTGTTGTAATTAGTTTTATACTTACAGTGTTCGTGATTTTGTAAATAACTGCAACTTTTAGTTAATTTTCATCCTTATGAAGGTGATGTATAAACGGTTTTCTTGCTATTTTAAGTAGCTAGATATTTCTGGCTGTCTGTTAAACATTCTATAGTACCTACTAAACTGAAAGAGACGATAATTAGGCCTATACATAAAAAAGGTGATTACAAAAATGAATCAAATTTTAGACCTATAGCTATTTTAGCAAGTATAGACAAAATAATGGAAAAATGCATTGAAAACCAAATAAGTAACTATTTGCATAAACAAAATGTACTAAACGATTGTCAACACGGATTTTTAAAAGGTAAAAGTACAAATACATTATTATCAAAATTCTCGGATGAGATCAACAATAGTTTAGCTAATAAAAAGTTCGTAATTGCAGTTTTTTACGATTACAAAAAAGCATTTGACACTTTACAGACATCTGGGCAGCCTTCGTCCTTGTTTGCACATGATTACCTATGTATATAATTTAAAATGTATATACCTGTCATTAGTGGACTCGATCCTGAACTATGCTCTTGACAGTTATGGATCCACTTGTAAAACAAATTTGCTAAAATTAGAATCCCTACAAATACGTTTCTTAAAATTATTAGTAAGTAAAAAAACCAAAGATAAATGTAAAAGTAACTACAACAGATTATTCAAAATTATGTAATATTCTACCAATTAGACTACAGTATAAATTTTTGCTAGCAGTTAACAACCATAACAGTCGGGAGCATGGTCTAACTCGTGTCGACAACACTACCCATACTCGCTCAATGACCACCAGTAAACTCAAGGTACCCAGAGTATACAATAATTATGGTGACAGGACTATAAAAAAACGTCTTCCATACCTCTTAAATGGCTTACCTGAGGACATCAGAGTGGAAACAAACATACACAGGTTCAAATCAAACTTAAAAAAACACTATATTGGCGTATGTGAATAATTTATTGTAGTTTGTAATCTTTTGTAAGTTATCACTATAAAAGAGACTGTAACCCACAGACAAACCAGTCACACGGTTTTGTGGGATATGTTTTTATGATACTTATACAATTTAAAAAGAAATAAACGTTTTTATCTATCTTATCTATCAATTTACGGTGTTCTTGTGTATCTACGGTGTATTTACGTTTACATATTTACGTTTATGGCACTGTCGGTGTATTTAATGAGGACCCCCTTCCTGAGACTTTGCCTTTAGCTTACCATCAGGCGAGGTGAAGCCATATTAACGTGACCGACGTAAAAAAAAACGTTTCTCATATTTTTGAAGGTATATTTCTATTATTTTATACTTAGATATTAGCGGTTTTCGTGCGATTACCTTTCCTTGCACTATAAGACCTTACATCCTACTAATTTTAATTCATAATTTAAAATGAAAAATAACTTTTTTTTTTCATTTTTGTCTACCGGTCCTTTTGTCTCTATGTTCCGGCTAATCTCCATAATAACTGGGCTGATTTTGACAGGTTTTTACTATCAGATAGCTGATGTTCTAAAACCTACTCGTAACTTTGGCTAATTGCTACTAAATAAATCAAATAGGTTATAATTATTTTAAACTCAGATCGAAATTTACGCAGACGAAGTCGTAGGCTTAACCAATAGTACTTATATAAATCTATAAATAAATACATAGTGATAAATGGCACGGGATTTTAACTGTCAACGTTTTCATTGATTTATTAGTACCAACCGGTTTTTCTTTATTTTTATTTAATGGTAATAGCTATTATAATAGATAATTCAGGTAATTAAATATTATACAAATAGGCATATAATATGATTTAAATGTCTTGGTGTAAAACAATTTAATATTTCTTTTCTAAGTTGTTTTCTTTGATAGCAACCCATTTATATCCCATTGCTGGGCACGGGTCCCTCTCCTCTAACGAGAGAGCTTTTTTTTTAGAGAGAGAGAGGTTTAGATCTTAATCCATACACGCTGGCCTAAAATGCGGGTTGCAGATGGTAAATCATGTGATTAGCACATATACTTAAGTTCCACAAAGTGAAATTCACATTCGTACTATCCGGCCGAATTCGAACTCGATACCTCTGAAAAGAGGCCGCGTCCATAACCATTCAGCTAACATCGCCTTTGTTTTCTTACTTACTTAATTTCTTATTGAAATATAACTAATAAAATTTTTTTAATGGATTCTATCTTTTCTGGATGAACTGGGTTTCCTACGGCGATGCCTTATGTAGAGAGAAGTATCTATACATTTAATAAAATGATAGGAAAGTCAAAACCGTACATTGAAAATTTATTGAAAAGAATACATCACCAATGTACAATCGATACCGAAGCCAAAAATATAGTTTTTAGAATTTTTGTCTGTTTGTCTGTTTGTCTGTAGCTATGTCCGGGATAAATTCAAAAAGTACTGCATGGATTTACTTCAAATTTGGCACGAATTTTATTAAGAAGTCGGGTCAACATATAGGCTACACATATTAAAACGCTATCACCTACGGGGAACGAGGAGTGAACCTTTATTTCTTCAACGCATTCTGTAACAACGTGTAATCTAACGACTCATATTTGAATGTTGTTAGTTATTATGTTAAAACCATGTTATAAGCTAGCTTCATCACACTATAAGTAACTTGGTGATACCGACTTACACGAGGGCGGAAGCTAGTCTTAAATAGACAATTTCACTGAAAGAAGACTTCATTTTGATTCCCTGTATATTATGTACTAGCTGTAACCAGCGACTCCACTCGCGTCATATTCCCGCTACCGCGACCCACGGGAACCTATTCCCGGGATAAAAAGTAGCCTATGTGTTAGTCTATCTATCTCTGTATCAAATTTCAGCCGGTAGGTACCATTCAGTAGTTTTTGAGTGAAAGAGGAACAAAAATATACATCCAGACATTCATTCTTACAAAATTTCGTGTTTATGATATTAGTAGGTACCTAGTAGTAGGATAGATCTACTAGCGGCTACTAGCGGCCATGGCTCAGCCCACGGGCTGAGCCATGGCCGCTAATAGCCGCACACTTTGGCCCCGTGGCACCAATTTATTCCAAACATGGCCCGTGATTTATTACTTCTGCAATTTTTGTGAAAGTTGACCGAATTTTTTAAATTATTATGATCACTACTCCGGTCTCCTAGATAGTAGCGTTATGATATATAACCTATAAAGTTCCACGATAATTCAGCTATCTACTACTAAAATATTTTTTCATATCGAACCAGTAGTTCCTAAGATTAGCGCGTTCAATCAAACAAACTGTTCAGCTTTATAATTTTAGTCTAGACAAGTATAGTTTTTTAAGAAACAAGTAAACTGAATTTTACAAAATATAAATAGGATAGGCACCCATTATTTGATGATATTATGATGCCTAATTAATGGTTATTATTTAAGCAACATTATGAAGTGTCAAGCCCCACCAACATCTTTGGGACCAAAGGTAATCTCATCAGGAAACCAGAGGATCTGCGGATTGACAGACCAGAATGACACAATACTTGCTTTAACAATACATTCCAATGAAACTAAACAATGTTAGAATTGGCTTTAAAGTCAACATAACATTATTTTATAGATATTAGTTAAGTTTAGTGAAAATACATATTAGAATCGACAACATTATGTACCTACGTAGGTACAATTACCTGTATTTATGTATTTTCACTAAACTTAACTAATATCTATAAAATATTGTTATGTTGACTTTAAAGCCAATTCTAACATTGTTTAGTTTCCAAAATTGGCAAAAACAATCAGTTGCAGGCCGTATTAATGATTATTAATGATTTTAAAAAGATCTGAAATAAGCAAAACGGGATAGCATCGAAATTTAAATTTAGATATTTTAGTTTAGTGAAATTGCACGTCAGAATCGACACCAATAGCATAGGATACTTACAGTACTTATCTATAATACACAGAAAACTTGCATATTCTTACACATCACTGCTGTTATTCCTTTAATATCACCGTAATACTACAAGATTACAACCAACAATATAACCCCAACTATAAAACTTATACATCTGACTCTTTCAATAGCTAATTGTCATGGTTGAGACGGACTAGTAGTGCGTAAGCGACACATCGGACCAACAGACCCGGCATAATTGATCTACCAGGCAGACTTCAGAGTAATCATTTGAATGTGAAGATATCATTAGGCATGCTGATTGCTTTCATGAATGTGTATACGCTTTGTTCTATACGCATTCGCGGCATTTATGTCTGTGACGTCACGGACAGAATGCGGGAAAATCATCTCAACTGGTCGTCTTAGCCTTTCGCTGTCCACTGCTGAACTTAGGCCTCTCTAATTGATCTTCAGCACGACCAGTCCATTGCCACCTGCATCCAACGAGACCCAAAAAAATTACTAGGTCGTCGCTCCATCTCGTAGGTTGCCGTCTCACACTGCGCTTGCTGGTGCGTGGTCTTCATTCGAGAATCTTTTTCCCCAATCGACCGTCCGATCTTCGTGCTATCCCCCACTGGTGCACTTTGCAGGTCAACCAAGCTCCATTAGAAGGAGTAAATGTAAAAAATAAGCCGCTCATACCGAGCAATACATTCATTCAGCTCCTATGTATATCAGAGTACTGCTATGAAATGAAATTTCCTGTCTAGTCTGTGTTTCCGAAAAGCTATGTCCTGATAAATATATTGAACAGGTTGCTTTTAAGTAAGTGTGTTCCACCGTCGACCATATCATCACTTACCAACAGGTGAGATAGTGTTCAAATGCAGGCCTATCGACTATAATAAACGATGCTAGTTTAGCATCGTAAAAGATGACATTGCGTGCCAATGGTCTTACTGCCATAGATGCCCGAGACTGTTTGAAGTTGAGGAGCAAAAAGCGGTGCGCAGGATTCGAGAGAGCCTCTAGTGCGACCGCGTAACGAGACGGTATGGTAAGGTAAGGTAAAGTCAATGATTGAGCACGTCATTCTCAACCAAGCACCAATTTCGGTTCCCTCCACAGCAAAGCCTTGAAGCCCAAGTTTTCGTACTATACCTTAATTTGGTTTATCTGGTTTAAAGATTTCGTTCATCTAAGTTCATTTTGACAACTAAGCTTTTTTCTATAAATTATTATCATTATTATAATTATTGGTCATAATGACCATTGGTTGTGGAGGTCAGATGGCAGTCGCTCCTCGGAAAATATCGAAGTTCAGCCACATCACAGTGAGACTGGAAAGCCGACCCCAACTGAGTTGGGAAAAAGGTTCAGAGAATGATGATGATTATTATTATTATTAGGTCCTCAACATAACTCGACTGTTTATTGCTTTTGTGAATTTCAGGTGTTGGTATTGATTTCCATAAAATTCAAAGTTTTTTCTCATGATATAAATTATCGTTACTCATAATTTTATTATAATTCAGTATGTAACTATAATTATAAAATGCTTCATTATATTTTTATCGTAATTAGTATAAGTGGGTATAACGATTTCGAAGCATAGCATTTTTTATCAAAATACTCGTATATAAATGCATATCAATATTAGAACATAATATTTATTAACATATAAACCTAATTCAGAAACCTTTATTTGAATAAATTTATAGTTCTGCAAGCTGTGAAGATAATGCGGGTGTCTCATGCAATATTATCACTGGCATTAGTATTCCTAGAGTCTCCTGTGGTGTCTTTCTTGTCCGTAGAGAGTTTATTCTCACTTGCGACGTGAGTCTCGACTTGTCGAATGGTGTCGAAAAGTGGTAGTTTCTTAGTTTCCGGAGTCAAAGTAAGAAGTAAGCCAGCCACAATTGTAGAGCCACCAAACAACAAAAATGAAAGAGTTTCCGAAACTGTGTTCTGAGGGAAAGAAATGGTATATTATTGTAGAAAAAAGGGTAAATGTGTGTGGTTTTCATACGAAGTTTTTCAAATGATTTTGGTTACTAATAGGTATTAAGTATAAATATAATATTTTTAAGAAATCTCGTCTGCTCCGTCAAGAAAAAGTTGACATAGTAAAATGCTTCAAGACCACATTTGTTTTAATTAAAAAATAAAACGGTTAATTTTTTACCGTGTTTCAACATTTTTGTGAATATTCCTTAGCAAATTATACCTATTACTATTTACAAATTCCAAGGCCAAAAGTTACTTGTGTGACCAGATGGTTTCATTAGTTGTCCAGCAAATACAAATTTCAAGTCTGTGAAACTGACTATGAAAGATGTCACTAGCCTTAAGTATCACATGATCTAGATTCCAGCATCAATCCACCAAATAGTTATTATGCCAGCTTATTATTATTTAATAGCTATCGTTGCGGCTTCACCCGCGTGAAATTTCTGTTCCCGAACCTATATTCTCCGTTGTTTTACAATATATCTCTGTTTCCAATGATTTTCTGATCGGAAAAAAATGATCATCCAGGACGGGACTTGAACCCGTGACCAGTCCCTTATAGGGGGAATGCTCTGACCAACTAACAACTAACGAATATAAATAGAATAGATATAAAATTATTATTAAAATACTTACTTGCTGGAGTTAACGCCGCAATAATGCACAACACACCACATAATAAGTAACCAACCAACAATGGCATTTTTCTTCCAATTTTGTTCATCAAATATAAGGAAATTAGCTCTCCTGGGAAGGACATTACTGTAGAAAGTAAAAAATTAATGTATTTGTCTCCTGGCAGCCAGACTGAGTTTATCATCATTCCATAGTATACAAAACTGCATGTAAATCTACATACACCCGCAACGAATAACCTTTTCATGATTTCTTTAGATTTCAAAGCATATAGCAAGCTTTCATTAACTTCATTACTTCCAATATTGAACTTTTTTCTAAGTTTAATATCCTCAATATTAGTTAATTCTTGACTATCTATAAGTATTTTGTTAGTATCAGCTATTCGGTTCATTAATTTTTTTGCCTTCTCAGTTCTGCCGCTTACGATCTGCCATCTGGGACTTTCGTTGATTATAAAAGTAAGAAATATAAAAAATATACAAGGTCCATTGATAATGCGAATGAGAGTCTTCCAGTGGGGTACAAACATTGCTATACAAGCAAATAGACACTCTCCAAAGTAGATAGCATATGCAAATATTACCCCAGATAGAAGACGATATTTCTTGCCAGCAATTTCCAACACTGAAATTAAAAAATCGATTATAGTTTTTTTAAATTTGAGAGGTCAACATGACTTCACCTCGCTTGATGGAAAGCTAAAAGCAAAGTTTCAGGATCGGGGGTCACCACTACATTGTATACTGATACTGATACTGATAGTGCTAAAGAGGTGGCCCTCAGCTTGACGGCCTCATCAAATGCTTCACACGCCGCTTAAAGGATTATTGATTAAACCAAACTATTGTTGATCTCTATATTATGAATTCGATCAATTAACTGAAGTCAAATGATTCGTCATGTCATACTTACAAATAACCATTGCTGCAGCATTGCACCCTCCAGTGACGACTGCCTCTAGGAATTCGATAATCACGTACATATGATATGAGGTGGCGAAAGTTTTGAAACCTCCAATAGCTCCTCCAACCACAGAAAAAATTAGGGTAGGCTTGCGACCAAATCTGAAAAACATTATACATCAATATAAACGTTGCAGTTTTATTGTATTGTAATTTCTTGTACTCAGCTTTAAAGAAATCAATTTATGGACTTGGATCTTGGATTTATTAAAGACGACTGTGCAGTCGCCATTAATAAATCCAAATTACCGACCACCTTAGCTATTAAAAATTTACATAAAATAACACTAGGCTTGAAAATTGTTAAATTTCTCCTCTGAATATACAACAATTTGTAAAATAGTAAAGGCTAACCTACTTTTAAAAAAAGTAGTACGGCTTAAAAATTATTGTCACTCTTTGTGAGATATATTTACCTATCAGATATCCATCCTGATATCAATATGGATACGAGCATACCCATATTATGAACAGCAGTGCTATTCTCTAAGGACACAGCGTTGCGTTCGTCGCTGCGACAGCGACGAACTGCTTAGTTGATAAAGATTAGTGGCAAAATCAAACGGAGCAGTGGCTCCTGGCCTTAATAATCGGGTAAAGCGTCGTGATAGGCTGCTATATCACGACACGTTGCCCGATTATTAAGCCCTGGAAACTTATCACCTAAGCACTTCGTCGCTGTCGCAGCGACGAACGCAAGGTTGTGTCCTTAGAGAATAGCACTGCAGCACCGACCAGATTTGACTTCCATGGCTGACAGGCCAGGTCCATCTAGAAGTGGAAAACATTTGGAACATTAGCAAGTTAACAATATATAATACCAATAGACTTACAAAATATAGTCAAATCAAAAAATATTACAAAACAAGTAAGAAATCGATGTGTTAAGAATGGTCAGCAATTCTAAAACTAACTTAACTTGTATTGCAGGCTGCAAATCTCGAAATTTGGAGCCTCACAATTCAAGCCTTGTGGTGCCTGAAGTTCACTTATTATATTTATTTGGCATGTCAGTTTTTCCAGGCGTCCAGTCCTGCCCCCGTAGACAAGTGTCACAGCGTAAATCGCTAAGGAATCGAATAGATTAGGTCGACCAATCACATCCAAGCTCGTCGCCGGCGTACGATGCGCGCGCCGCGGCGGGATCAAGAGCTGGAGTGTGATTGGTCGATCTAAGCTATTCTATTCCTTAGCGATTTAGACTTGTTCCAATTGTCTACGGGCCCAGAGAGGAAAGCCTGCAACAGAGCATCGTCCATTGTATAGCTTAAACCGTGCACCGTACTTGTATTTTTTTATTTTTCATTTATTTATTTGATGCACAAAACACATTACAATCTTTACAAAAATAAACTTAAAACTAAGAGTTTTGAACTGGATTCTAACGTAAAACTATGTGCACACTGCAAAATTAATGTTGCAATAATGAAAAAGCTCATGACTATTAAAGGTAACATAGTAAACAAAAAAAAAAAATAAGAAGTTCCTCGACACCAGTTTAACGATGAGGGTGGGTCAAGTCATTTAGGTATAGCAACCCGGGCCACAAGGGTCAGCACTTAACCTACGATGGAGGATGCCTTTAATGACACTGATGAATTTATTAATATTGTGACAGAATATGTCCACAAGTAAGTGATTGCTCCTTGCCATCTCGTTATATTGACGAGCCATCCTGGTCAAAGGGTTGTAATACGAGATGTTATTTTTATAAATTTGTAGGGAAAATAGATTGACTTCATTAGATCTACGGGCACTAAATTTAATGTTAAGGCTTATGTGAGCTAGTAGTTCGGGAGAGTCTATAATGGAGTGGGTGATTTTGTAAAGGTAAACTAAGTCGAAGATTATGCGTCTGGATTCTAATGGTTGAACTTTAAATTTCAGGAGTCTATCGCAATAATTTAAGTTAGACCGGCCAGGTTTTATACGATAACATAAAATTCTGAGAAATTTCCTCTGAATTCGTTCAATATCGTCAATGTGCACCTTATAATTCGGCGACCATATAGGACTACCGTATTCTAATATACTTCTTACGAGGCTGAAGTATAAGTACAAGGTGCTACGAGGATTTTTAAAACCTTTTGTGGATCTAAGAATAAAACCCAGTAGATTGTTTGCTTTGAACGTGATGTGACTATAGTGGGCACGGAATGAAAGCTTGTCATCGAACAGGATACCTAGGTCTTTTGCAACATCTGATCTATTAACTAATTGACCATCTATGTCGTAGTTCCATACGATTTTGTTTCGTTTGTACTTGTATGTAAAGTTGGCTTTATAACATCCTGAACACTGTACCATGTACACCCCTGCGCTTCTGACCTACCACAAAATAATGACCTCTTTTATAGTTACCTCTGCAACCACAGTGTTATTGCTCTCGTAGATCCAATGGTTACACGTAGCCAGTTCACCAGTGAAACTGTTGTTAGTGCAAACTTCCTCTCCACTTCTGAGTACAGGAGCGGAACATCTGTCAATGTTATTGTCAGGCCACCAAATTGGAAATTGTGCTGTTGAGTTTGTGTTATCACATTCATCGATTCGGCACCTATTGAAAATGTTTTAGATTCATACTTTGTCTGTAAAATATTCTATATAGAAACCATCATCTTCATCCGATTTCCAATACGGATCGCGTCCAAAGTTTGCGTCATAAGTTCAGATTGGCAGAGACGTGTGGGTCAACAAGCAGACGTATGAAGGTAGGTATGGGTGAAGTTTTGCGCCCTAGTATTCCTAGCACCCTAGCCGTAGAATTTCGAATCTGCAAGACGTTCCATGTAACTCAGTTAGTCAGACTATTCCCACTGGAAGGGACTAGTCGCGGGCTCAATTCCCGCCCTGGATGTTCTCTTTTTCCGAAGTTGATAATCATTTAAAAAAAATACATCAAGTGCTATAAATCAACAATACAAATATATTGCATCATTGATATAGAATTTTCAACAATTGAGATGCATGTTGTTTACCATGACATAGCTATCAAACTAAAGATTAAATCCAGCTGTTAACACATTAATACTGGCATTGTTATTGCGTATACTAGTAGTTATATTATGCGAGTAATGCTTTTCTCTATACGGATTGAACCGCAATATCTATTACCTAGTTAGTTTAAATTTTAAATCTAAGATAACCGTTTTGTGATGTCATCATCGCAGCGTTGAGTCCCGTCTTTATGCAAGTCGTTCACTTCGAAACCCCAGGGTTCGACTTCTCAAGCCCCCAGCTATCCATAAAATATATAATTCACTTCATAATTACCTGTAGTTCACATCACCAACAACAAATACGTAGTTAATACTAATCATTGTAATAAATGTTGACGGCAGACAGATCAGAATATACTGGATGATCTGATATTTACCAAAAGTCTCCAATAACTCTGATATGTCACATATCTTCTTCTCTTCTTCTTTATTTGCTGTCATTTTTTTAAATTACAGTATCTGGTTTAGTCCTTCTATTTGCTTCACGCAATTGGTTAAACTTGTCTAATTCTATAGTGACTTCTGTTACGTCCACAGTTAATTCTCCACAAGTGAAAATTTGTAATATTTTATTAAAATTGATCATACTTTTCCATTTCACTTTTTATTTTCACATTCTGTAACAAAGTGACTAGCTCAAGCTGTTCTTTACTACGATTAACCGTAGTGAAAGGTTATCAGAATAGGTAGTTACTCGTATGAACAATAACGAAGACAAATACATGCACAGGTCTATCTGCCACCATCAGAGATGTCTGTTTGTCTCAATATATTTCGAACACTTTATTACGGTGTAGCTGTATAATTTTCCAGGTCTTATTCACGACTAGTTTGAATGTAAAATTGTATATTATTTATTGTACGTTAATTACAAAATTCATGGTACAGAATTTTAAAAAGAAAACAGCAGTACAAAGGACGGCTTTATCGCTTAAAACAATTTAATGTTACGGAACTATATTTTTAAAGGACTCGAACGAGTCCTTTCGTTACTATGGCTGCTGTTAAGTAATCAAAACATCGAAATTACTGTAAATAAAGCCGTTTTTATGGAATCCTAAGAAAACAAAATCAGCATAAGGTGGTACCGGTCATATTTTTACGCGATTTTGGACATATCGAAGATATATAATTATGACCAAAAAACGAAAACCAAGCTAAGCGTGCGCAGAGCCGAGGGTATCAGCTAGTTATTCACAATGTGATGATAGTATATATACAAATATAATGTAAATAATATTATTTATATTATTTATTACATAGGTAATATGTTTTTACTGCTTACTGTGTAATTACAATTTGTTTTGGTAAAAAGATGATTTCACGTTCAACTTTGCTATTGTTATTTTTATTAGGTATAGATGGATGGGTGGACTCCACACCAAGATGAGCATCATCAAATGGATTTATGATCCATGGCTGTATTTCCATTGTCAGAATATTTTCAAATCTGATTTTAAAATCAACATCCTCATAACGCATTCTACCAGTGACAAGTTTGAAAGCTGGGAAATTTTATGTCCGCCTCACAAATTTCAATTTTCCAAGAAAAAAATTACGCCCATTGTTTTTATTAAATTGACGCTATCTTCTTGCAAAACAAATCTATCAAACGCACGATGTCTGACTGTCTGTCTGTTTATATTAATCTGATCAGGTTTTGACGTTGAACTTAAAATAAATAAATTGAAACAAAATAACTTTTTACTAATTTATTTTTGTAAAAAAATACATTACATTAGCTTATCACTACAGTAGGAGTAAACATGACACGTTGGTGGACGCACTCTCACTTGGCGATAGCGACAGCTCGGCGACAAGACGCGACGACAGGCTGCGGCCGAGAATTTCATAATATTTTGTTCTCAGCTTCGCACACTTGGCGTCGGAGACGCGGAGTCGCGACGACAAGCTAGGGGAGTCGCCGCGTCTAGTGGCAGGCGCTATGAAATTGTCAGCCGCAGCTTGTCGTCGCGTCTAGACGTCGCTGTCGTCTATTCGCCAAGTGTGCGCCTAGGGATCACGAAATACGCACATGGTGGGATCTCGTACTATAAGGTTGCGTTTCATCAGAGATATGCGAGGATGTGTAACGAGTGATGTGTTTTGATAAGAATCAATAGAATCACTTTGTTACCCTCGTTCAGCGAAGCGAGATTTTTACACATCCAAAACAATGGAAGGATGTGTGCTACGGATGTATTGCGAGGGTACTCACCACACTACATCTCATTCTCGCTTATGAAACGAGCCCGCTATATCCACGCACTGCCATGCGTTTCACAGCATCAATAAATGCCTTGCTATCCCAAACATGACTGGTGATGCAGCCGAAAACGTCAATAAATTTCTAAATACAGTTTTGTATATTTTTTAATAGTCTCATGCAATATTATCACTAGCATTAGTATTCCTAGAGTCGTCTGCGATGTCTTTCTTGTCTGTAGAGGGTTTCTTCTCACTTGCGACGTGAGTCTCGACTTGTCGAATGGTGTCGAAAAGTGGTAGGTTCTTGGTTTCAGGAGTCAAAGTAAGAAGTAAGCCAGCCACAATTGTAGAGCAGCCAAACAACAAAAATGGAAGATGTTCCGAGACTGTGTTCTGAGGGAGAGAAAAGACATTTATTATAAAATAGAGTAATTCCATGAAGCTATCAAAAGCTTCACGAGTAATTCTATATTATGCACTTGTCGGTATATTTTATATACCTATAGTTTTTTTGGTTACTTAACAAATTTTGACACTTCAATTGTTTCTACGTGTATTAAAATATTTGAATAGGTATGTCTAATTGCATTGGACTCTATATTTCTATTCATATATAAAAAGATATGCTTATACGCATTTTAGAACCTATATCAAAAACTGCGTTTAGGTACTTTTAGGTGCAGATAGCACATATTGTGTTTGAATTTTACATTAAAATACATAACTTACAATAACAACAAATGATTTAAAAAAAACTATTTCAAGTGAATTATAGGAATTGAAGTAATAGGAATGTCCATGCCAGACAATTTAAAAAAAAGTACAAATTGGAATTAAAAATGTCATGATCATATATCTGCTATACACGATGAAGAAATTTTGTCCAACAAGAATGCTTTCAATTGAGATTTAAACACGTTTGTGTTATATTACGATTCCCCTTTAATGAGCTGGTAGCCTGTTAAATAACTCCACCAATTAATATCTGGCACAATGCTTAACGATGTCTAATTTTCATTCACTGTCTTACTTGCCCTTATGTTTTCATTATTAATTACTCGTATAACGATGTGATGTTCAAATGGGAAAAAAAAAACAATATTGGAGCTATGGCATTCCCATGGTATGAGATTACCCTACTTACTACCTGGATTCACTGTAATTCTTATCTACTTTTAATTTCACAAGAAATGTTATGTGTCGTCAACTATCTTTTCTTCCTTTCTAATTTTCTTTCTTTTGTTACTAACTAGAGACTTTAAAACTAAGGTGTTTAAATTTCATTCTTTTTTTATATCGGTCACGTCAATATAACTTCACCTCGCCTGATGGTAAGCTAAAGGTAAAGTCTCAGGAAGTGGACAGTGCTATAATGGTGGCCCGCTTAAAGACTGGGACTGTAGTTTCTGACAGTATTTTTCAACATTTCTGTACCTAAATATTTCTTAGCAAATTATATTTCTTACGACTAAGATAGCATAGTTACCAGAATCGGTGTGAGAGGTGCCAGCATGCCTGCTACCCTAGAACAAAAAGCCGTAAACCCAAGCAGCGAACCCCTGACGCTGGTGGGAAACAGCTCCATCGTATAGGTGATTGCTCCAGTAAAACATGCCGATATTATCATTTTTCCGATCAAGAACAGTGATAACTTCGCCCATATGTATCCTGCGAACAAATTAAGGATGTTAAATTTTAACACTAGCCCAATAGTACTTAAAAAAACCCGGTAATAGCATTCTATGAATCCAATTGTGAATAAAAATCATCCAAAGGCCTATTGAAATCCACAGACGGAATTTTACTCGCTTTAATTTTGTAATTCACATTTCTCCTTCAAAACTGAAGAATTTCACCATGAAATTTCAGCACCTAAATCACCCTTCACGGCGCGGCGTACCATTTTCAAAGGTCCTGCACTACAAGCGAAATTCCATCAACCGTCCATCTATTATTTTAACATCTTAGAGGTGCAATTTCTAAAAGTTCTTGCTACTCGTATAATTGCCTGCAGCATCATGCATATCACGCATGCGGGTATCCGGCTTTAATGCAAATCGTATGCATTTTTAATGTACATTATATCCCCGCATGAATGCACACGGATGTTACTAGGCGACTTCAGTATCTACTGGTATCATCACGAATTTATATAATATAAAGGCACTGACAAAATTTTAAGTCCGCAGCTAGAGTGGTTTAAGTTCGAGGTTGATAAATTTAAAAAACTCAGTCAAAACAAGTCTGAAGGATTCATCTTCTACTCAAATACTTATGTAATTAATGTGTATAATGACTGTACAAACAATTTATGCGCATTATGCAGGTATTAGACTATTCATTAGTTGTTAAGTTATGGTAACAGATCTACGTTTACCTGAACAGAATTGAACAGGTTCTAAGGTAATTTCAAACATTGGATTAATAAAAACTACAAGATCTTCTGCGTGTATAGTACTGTTCAAATCACGTAGATACTAAACTAAATAAATAAAATACTTACTTGCTGGAATCAATGCCGCAGTAATGCACAACACACCGCATATTGAATAACCAACCACCAATGGAATTTTTCTTCCAATTTTGTTCATCAGATATAAGGAGAGTAACTCTCCCGGGAAGGACATCACCGTAGAAAGTAGAAAATTAATGTATTTGTCTCCTGGCAGCCAGACTGAGTTTATCATCATTCCATAATATACAAAACTGCATGTAAATCTACATACACCCGCAACTAATAACCGTTTTATGATTTCTTTAGATTTTAAAGCATGTATCAAACTTTCCTTAACTTCATTACTTCCAATATTAAACTTTTTTCTAAGTTCAATATACTCGATATTTGCTAATTCTTCGTTATCTATACGAATTTTATTAATATCCGCTATTCGGCTCATTAATTGTTTTGCCTTCTCAGTTCTGCCGCTCACGATCTGCCATCTGGGGCTTTCGTTGATGACAAAAGTAAGGAATATGAAAAATATACAAGGTCCGTTGATAATGCGGAGTAGAGTCTTCCAGTGAGGTACAAACATTGCTATGCAAGCAAATACACATTCACCAAAGTAGATGGCGTACGCAAAAACAACTCCAGATAGAAGACGATATTTCTTGCCAGCAATTTCCATTACTGAAAATGAAAATCGATTATTGTTGATTTAACCAAACTATTTAAGATTACCATAGCACAGAACACCTAATCTATTAGCAATGCAAACGTACTCGGTAGCTCAGTGGTTAGCCTCACGATTGAGACATCCCAGGTTTGAATGCTTGAAACAAAAGGCTCTGGATTTGCGTCTTAAGTAACTATTAAAGTTTTTTAGACATGCTTCGCATATTGTGTTCTGTAGACAAGATTTCACACCCATCTGCCGAGACTTTTCCCAACTCAGTTGGAGTTGGCTTTACAGTCTCACTACTAGATGGGCAAACTTGCCGCTAAGCGACAACACTTTGGTGAATCCCAATACTTTGGTGAAATCCAAGTTGTGTATTTCAAGCGCTGCCGTGTGAGAAAAATGCATTTAGAAATCGACAATTAACTTAAGCTAATGATTTCTCAAGTCGCACTTACATATAACCATTGCAGCAGCATAGGACCCTCCAGTGACTGCTGCCTCTAGGAATTCGATAATAACGTACATATGATATGAGGTGGCTAGAGTCTTGAAATTTCCGATAGTTCCTCCAACCACACAGAAAATTAAAGTAGGCTTGCGACCAAATCTGAAAAACATTATCCGTATAGATACTGCAGTTTCATCATCTAATTTCTTATTTATCTTTACCGAAATTAGCAATATTTACAACCGTCTTAGGTACCTATTAAATTAAGATATTCCAAGTTACTGCCCACATCAGACTTAAAAATTTGAAAATGTTAAATTTGTCTTCTGAACATAACAAAAATATATTAATTATTTAAAGATTTATATAAACGCAACGATACTTTGCAGATTTGTAAAAGGCTATGAAAGTTAATAAAGCAATTTGACAGAAATATAATAATTATTGTCACTGTCCATGAGAATTAATTTGAAATAATTATCAGATCTATACCTATATTTACCTATCAGACATCCATCCTGATACCAACATGGATACGAGCATACCCATACTATGAATAGCACCGATCAGATTTGACCTCCATGGCTGACAGGCCAGGTCCATCTAGAAGTAGAAAACATAATTTTGAACACTAGCAAGCTAACAATAGACTTACTTAATATTGACAAATCTAAAAGATTACAAACGACTGCCATAGATGTTTGTATGGCAACTGGAATTGATGGCTAGCTTAACGTAGTCTGTAAGGGATGGAGGGGTCTCGATGTGTTAAGAATGGTCACCCATCTGAAGAGTGACTACACCTTGCAGTGTGTTACTGGTAAACTACTCGGTTGCCAATTAGCCACGAGACCCTCAGTCGAGTTCCAGCTTCAGTTGCATCCAAATCCCAGATTTTTTAGCCTGAGGTTCGTTTATTATTTTTGATTAGCATGTTGGCTTTTATAGGCTCGAATACCATCTGACCACCCAATACTGAGGTAAACCCTGCGCCAGAGTTTCGGCCATTGTATAGCAGGTGCAGCAACTTCCTGGTAAGGGACCTACCACACAATAATGACATTTCGAAGTTACCTCAGCAACCACAGTATTATTGCTCTCGTAGATCCAATTGTTACATGCAGTCAATCCACCAGTGAAACTGTTGTTAGTACAAACTTCCTCTCCACTTCGGAGTACCGGAGCGGAACATCTGTCAATGTTATTGTCAGGCCACCAAGTTGGAAACTGTGCTGTTGAGTTTGCGTCTTCACATTCCTCTATTCGACACCTATCAAAAATGTTAGTTAGTAATTAGTTAGTTTAAATCTAACGTAACGGGTCCGTGATGATGTGATCATCTCAGCATTCAGTCCCAGTTATATTCGAGCGTTCACTACGGAGTCCCAGAGTTCGACTCCTAAGCCTTCAGCTAAAATTCATTCATTCCATATTATATAATTACCTGTAGTTTATATCACCAACAACAAACACGTAGTTAATACTAATCATAGTGATGAATGTTGCCGGCAGACAGATCAGAATATACTGGATGATCTGATATTTGCCAAAAGTCTCCAATAACTCTGATATGTCACATATCTTCTTCTCTTCCTCTTTATTTGCTGTCATTTTTTTAAATTACTGTATCTGGTTCAGTTCTTCTATTTGCTACACGCAATTGGTTAAACTTGTCTAATTCTATATTGTCTTGTGTTACGTTTACAGTTATTTCTCCTCATCTGAAAGTTTGTAATATTTTATTAAAATTAATTACAGTTTTCAATTTTCACTTTTCATTTTCACATTAAGTACCAAATGAATAGCACAAGCTACCTTTTACAATAATTAACTGCAGAGAAATGATATCAAAATAGGCAGTTATGAACGATAAAAAAGATAAATATTATGTAACGTTTTATCTACTACCATCGTAGATGTCTAATTTGTATGTTTGAATAGTTCCGATACAGAATTATGAATATCACTTATTTAAATAAAACTATATTTTAACTAAATATTTAACTAATTATAGTTTTATCTTAACGTCCCTTCTTCCCTTTGCGACGCGACTATGAGTGTTGTAAAGCTGCCAAAACGCTAATAATAGTGTAAATAAAGCCGTTTTTTTTTTCTTTTTTAGGTAAGGAAACTTTTAGCTGGGGTGCAAGAGAATTGGGTATGTGGGCCGAAACCTATACGCGGTGCACCCGGGCAACGGAGGCGGCAGTGCCTCCCACTCGTAGGGTAGATGCTGCTACGAGAGTAGCCCTGTAAAGGGCTGCTCGGAGGGTCTCCGCGTGTCCCTCTGGTTAGCAGAGGGCACAGTAGAGATCAGGCAAGTAGCGGGCTGGTTCTCCGAACAGCGGGGAGGGAGGTATGACATGGCGGCCGCCTGTCATCCTACTTCAGATTCAGCAGCAGGCTATGTTTGCGATTTATATTCAATTTTCTTTGACTCCTAATTGCCCCACAGCAGGGTGATTCCCATTACGCTCACGTCAGGGCAATGAGAGTCAAACCTGTTTTTTTTAACGTGCTATAATTACCAAATATAATTACTAACGTGATTGGAATGGTTTGAAATATAATTACTAACGTGATTGGAATATCATAGTTAATTAACTAATTTTAGTGTAATGGCAGTTGCAATAAACATTATTATGTTTAATTAAGGTTGTATGATTTCTCGCTTAAGTGACTCCCACTACCCCGTCTTACCCTATGCCATCATTTATTTTTAAATTCTTGTCTGTGTGTTAAATTTTGTTGTGGGTAAATAAATCAGAAGTAAATTGGAGGACACGAAAGGGAGATAATAGACACGAATAAGCAAACTCCATAAAAAACATTTATAAGCACCACGAACACAAATATACATGTCCTAAGTGAGCTATTTTTGATTCCAATAATTATGTATAGCAGAGACGTTTAAATGCACAGAATTTCACCACAGTTGACATGATGAGATCCCACTCCGCTTATCACTCGCTAATAACTCTTACAAAAAAACTGACTAATTGATATGGGACCACACGGAAAGCACCAGTTTTCAAATAAAAAAGGAATCATCAAAATCGGTTCACTCAGTCCTCCTCCTTTTTTAAAGTGGGTTAAAAAGCGTTGCTTTCGAGTTACGAGGGCCCGTACTCCCTCCCTTTCTCTTCAGGGTCGGCAGCGCGTGGGTGACGCCCTTGGTGTTGTACACGTCCTTAGGCCACGGTGACCGCTTCCCATCAGGTGGGCCGTGTGCTTTTCTGCCAAATACGTGGTATAAAAAACTACCTAAGAAACTACAACATGTAGGTACTCACCCAGTGCTTCCATTTTAAAAAGTGTGATCAGTGATGGAAATTAAAGTAAAATGTAAAACGATTCGTTATGGCCGAATTGATAACATAGTCTGCATATAAATGCAAGTAACCTTTTTAGAACCGGTTTAAATTGTAAAAATACCTACTCAATTAATTTTCACGTGAGGTATTGTGTTCTAAATTAGCCATTAAATGAAGTTACACAGTGCGCGTCGGTCTTGGTATGAACTTGGACAAAACCAAGGTTAGGTATGTTCAACGAATAGGGTGCGGGCCAGGAACTCCACGTGGTGCACTCGGGCAACGGAGGCGAGGAGCGCCTCCCACTCACCACAGCAGACGCTGCTGCCTGCGCTGTAAATCCGGTCGGAGTGAAGTGGCCCTCTAGAGGGCTGCTCCGAGGCTCTCCACGTGTCACTCTGACTAACAGAGGGCACAGAGGGGAGCAGACAGAAAGCGAGATGATAATCCGCGCGCGGACGATTGGGTGACAGGACGGCCGCCTGTTACCCTACACCCCAACGTCAGCGAGGTAAAGCGATTTTGCCCTTTCGGAGGGTAAATTCTTAGGACATGTCCGATTCACAAACCCACATTAGCATTAGGCCAGCGTGTGTGGATTAAGGTCCAAACCCTCTCAGCTCTCTCGTTAGAGGAGAGGAGACCCGTTCCCAGCAGTGGGACATAAATGGGTTGCTATTATTATTGTATTATTAAATAAA
Organism: Lithosia quadra; assembly: GCA_963576445.1. Lineage (NCBI taxonomy): Eukaryota > Metazoa > Arthropoda > Insecta > Lepidoptera > Erebidae > Lithosia > Lithosia quadra. The sequence continues at coordinate 2,684,492 of OY754887.1, read as the reverse complement.
AAACAGCAAAAATACTTACTATTCCATTTAATACTTCGGAGTCCTCTTGAAAACTAAAATTTCTGAGTCTTCTTCAAAACCAAAACTGTTAAAAAACTATGACTAAATGATTTTCAGATTGATACATAATATTAACTCATTACTGTGAATTTTAAAGTAGTAAAATAAACTTATAAACGGTTTTGCACTAGTTAAATTTAAAATATGCACCTCAATTTGAAGATATGTAATGAAATTATATGTTTTATCACTAGGCAATTAATACTTGACGATACACGGCATGAGTACAAAATAAAATAAGTTCTTTGACTCAAGTATCTATATCAAGCTTCAAATGACAAATTAGGCTGTGGTCAGTCATGAATGCATAAAACCCACGGACCGAATACGCGGCTGTATAACAAAAATGGCGGCGGATAACCATGTGTAAGTGAATTTTGCGTTGCAACGTATACCAGCCTCGTACATTGCTCCACTTTTATATATGTTAACACTGCACTATTATTATATTACTATGTATCATCATTATTCATTATCATTTAAATGTAGATATATTATTCATTCTGTACATACCTATTCAATGCAATTCGCCGAACCACGTACTAAGCGTACCTTATTGCAGGTAATATCGTTGTCACGTAAACTATCTGTATTCTATCCATAAATATATAAAAGTCGGTGAAAGTTTACCTCTGTATTTTACTGTATTAGAACAGTTATACTTAGAACTCAATGTGTGCGTACCGTACAAAACGTGTCACCCAAATTTGATTGAAATTCATATTCAGAATTCAATTGATTCTCTCTGTTTTTTTATAGGATGCATTTCGGGGAATGTGCGCTGGAGTTGCATAACCTAATTCCTCCAAGCCCCTTCCATCAATGAACGACCAGACGTACGGCCACCGGTACATGGCGGATATCCTACTGATACGCACAAAATGTTTTGTAAGTTCATTATGCGTACCTACTGCTTAAAAGTGGAATGCCCTGCCTGAGTCTGTATTTCCGGCAAGCTGCAACCTGGGAGTCTTCAAGTCTAGAGTGAATAGGTTACTTCTAGGCAAGTGTGCTCCACTGTCGACCACATTATCACTTACCAAAAAGTGAGATTGTGGCTAAACGCGAGCCTATTACCAACAAGAAAAAATGTGATACTTGGATATTTTTTCCTGCTATCACTACGGTATTAACACCATTTTCACTACACAAGACATTTTTTTCGCTATTAAACTGACTGAATCGAATGACGTTTACCGTATAGTGACAGATTAGTGTGTATGTGTGCGTGCCAACTTGTACGTATAAGCAAGTGGGCCCACTCTAGTGTCATCAATTGTATTCTTCAACTTGTTTCATCCATAGGTTTTACACGTTCATGTTCATAGCAATACAACGAACATAATGTATTCGTTGGATACGCACCACTTAAACGATTGTCTTCAATGAAATGTGTTATTTACATCAATTGTGATGAGTTTTAATTGACAATTATTATGGTGATCGGATATTAAAAAGCATTGTTGATGTTTGTTTGTTGTCTTTAATATAGAGAATAGAAGTGGAAATACAGCAAATTATTTATTCTGTATTCTTTAAGTTCCTATGAATACTTACCGTCTCTAACTTCAGACTTTTAAATGCGATGTACCTAGTTCAACTCGGCGAGAGCGATGGCGCTATTCATGGGTTATAGCTTCCATCTATCTCTCTCTGAGTTATACTGCATCACTTTTGAATTAAAATTAAAAACTCATGATGGCCTCTGGTTCTTTAAGTCAATTTCACCAAATTTGCTCAGGCCTTTTTTATATTTCGTACATTGGTAGAGCCTAAATCCAGGAGAAAACTGCAATGGGCTAATTGATTTATTTATTTTTATTTTCTTGTATTTTATCCTTGTTTTTTTATACTACTTAGATGGCAGACAAGCACACGGCCCACCTGATGGGAAGTGGTCACCGTGGCCTATGGACGTGTGCAACATCAGGGGCGTCACACTCGCGCTGCCGACCTTAGAGGGAGGAGGGTTCAGAGGTTTGGTTGTTGGGAATGGGGATTGGGAAATGAGAGGGGAATTGTGAGCTCTGGCTACCCTAAATTACCGCCTTACATAAGTTAGCTGACAGCTTAAGAGTCCAATAAGAATATTATCGCTCATTGAAAACACATTTTTTTTAAATAAATCACTTGTACTTTTCCATAACATTTATTACATAAAACCTGATCGTTTTTGCCTCACGACATTCTCAAAGGTTTTGGTGACAGTTACTAATCCGTGAACCTTACATGTATTCATCTAATTCAATATGTGAGTTCCATCTTCAACTCCCTAGAGGTAAGAAGAGGATTGGATCACTTACAGTTGCGTGTAAGTCTCTTCGTGGAATCATCGATTGTCACGATCTACTACATCCGTAACCAATATTTCGCACAGCTCCTGTGTCTCCAATGCTACTTTCCTGTACTCCTGTGATTCACCCAGATTTCTAAATAGATACATTTCTAAACACTTCTAGTTTTATATATTTTTAATAGTCTTATGCAACATTATCACTAGCATCATTATTCCTAGGGTCATCCGTGATTTGTTTCTTGTCTGCAGTGGCTTTCTTCTGAATTGCGACGTGAGTCTCGACTTGTCGAATGGTGTCGAAAAGCGGTAGGCTCTTGGTCTCAGGAGTCAATATAAGAAGAAAGCTGGCCAGGATTGAAGCGCAGCCAAACAACAAAAATGGAAGATAGTCCGAAACTGTGTTCTGAGGGAGAGAAAACGGACATTAAAAAAGGATGAATATCTTAGTTTATGTACATGTTTAATTTTGACGATTTGATGAATTTTTGTTTAGTTAAAAAAAAATTTGACACTTAAATTGTTTTGCCACGCCCACGTGGACGTAGGGTTTCATGTATTTTTACTATATCTTCGGTTTTACTCAACCGATTTGGATCAAACCTGCGTGGATTTTAAGTCTTTACACCTTCAAAAATCGCATCAAAATCCGTTCAATAGTTTTTGCGTCAATCGCGCACAAACATACAAGAATTCCAAAAAAATATTTTTGTGCTCAGAATGTTCATTATTATAATATAATCCAATTTTTTATAGTATCTCCAATGTACAGACAGATTTACAATTTTATAATAGTATGTTAAGATATAAATAACCAAGATAGTTACCAGAATCGGTGTGAGAGGTGCCAACATGCCTGCTATCCGAGAACAGAAAGCCGTAAACCCAAGCAGCGAACCCCTGACGCTAGTGGGAAATAACTCCATCGCATAGGTAACTGCTCCAGTAAAACATGCCGCTATTATCATTTTACCGATCAAGAACAGTGATAACTTCGCCCATACGTATTCTGCGAACAAGTAAAGATTATGTCAAGATGGACGTTTTTAATCAAAGTCTACAAAATAAGGACTCAGATTATTTTGGAGGAGAAATTGCAGCTTTTAATTGTCTAAAATTATGTCTCGAAAGTATAGGTCATAGGTCCCATTTGGAATAACTCGGGCTTCCCAAGATACATACCTACGTATACATTTAATTAGTCTAATGCACTATGAAGAATCCATTTACTACCTGTAGTCGATTTTACACTGATATAACCCACAATATAATCTAAATGGTAATGGGCTAAGAACCTCTAAGAAAATTATGCAGATATGAAATTGTTCAAATACTTACTTGCTGGAATCAATGCCGCAGTAATGCACAACACACCACATAAGGAGTAGCCAACCATCAATGGAATTCTTCTTCCAATTTTGTTCATCAGATATAAGGAGAGTAACTCTCCCGGGAAGGACATCACCGCAGAAAGTAGAAAATTAATGTATTTGTCTCCTGGCAGCCAGACTGAGTTTATCATCATTCCATAGTATACAATACTACACGTAAATCTACACATGCCCGCAACTAATAACCGTTTCATGATTTCTTTTGATTTCACAGCATTTATCAAGTTTTCTTTAACCTCATTACTTCCTATATTAAATTTGTTTCTTAGTTCAATATCATCGATATTTGCTAATTCTTCGTTATCTATACGAATTTTATTAATATCTGCTATTCGGCTTATTAAGTGCTTCGCTTTCTCAGTTCTGCCGCTTACGATCTGCCATCTGGGGCTTTCATTGATGATAAAAGCAAAGAATATGAAAAATATACAGGGTCCATTGATAACGTGAATTAAAGTCTTCCAGTAAGGCACAAACATTGCTATACATGCAAATACACATTCACCAAAGTAGATGGCGTACGCAAAAACTACAACAGATAGAAGACGATGTTTCCTGCCCGCAATTTCCAATACTGAAAATAAAAGTCGATTAGTACTTTGATAAATCGGCTTCAATTGGGATAACGACTTGGTCGTCAGATTCTAACCAATACTGCTTAATTTCTCAGTGAATAAATATGCATCGTAAAATTAGATATTACCTAACTAAACCGAAAATATGATTTACATTGTTATAGTTCACAAAATATGTCGAAAAATAAACAATCAAATGAAGTCAAAATATATAAATTACTAGCTTACCCGCGCGCGGCTCCGCCCGCGTGAATGTTGACTATCGTCACCAAGTCTTTTTTAAACTGAGGGACTGCCCGTACTAACGTTCAATGTGTCTATTCCTTGGCAAACAGTGGTTGCAGTTAAACGTATTTATTTCAGCTCGAGTCGTATCTAACCCTTCAAGGTAAAGTGCCGTGCATCGCGGCCAAAGCCAGTCTGTCTACCATCATTGTCCTTTTATGGAGATTTTATGGGGATTAGATAGCTGCTCTGGCCAAGCATTGAAATATTGATTGTTGATCTTATGAACTGTTGATCCCGCGTATGTATCCCGTGTGACTCGGAAGAGGCCCTTTGATAAACCCTTTTACTATAGTTGCATTGCACTTTCACATTCGATGCGCTATTTCAAATTAGTTAAACATTATTTATTTCCGAAAATCTGGTCTCTGTCTACGGCAGACATTGACATTTTGACAACCTGATTTGACATTCAAAAAGTTGAAACTAAAGAAAAAGTATAATAACCCGTGTGTATAATAATAAAAACCGTCCCGGTTCCGTACAACACTGGGTTGAGGGACGAACTTAGCTTTGCTGCAGTGCTTCTGTCTTGACTGACAGACATAGGTACCCACAGATTTTTTTTTGGTGATGTGGGTAATATTTACGCTTTCTCAAACTTTTACCTTTACCTTTGCCATAAGATTTTACTTTCTACAAAATATCTGAATTCTAGCCCAAAAGGAAGTACCCTTTCTTTTTCTCCGTGCGAAAACCCCGTCGGGCTTCACCTCAACGGAGCTATCGCGGCAACGAAGAGGTTAGTATGTCGGACTCCTACTGACTAAAATCGCACTGTCTTTCGTCATATCTGCCTATGTGACCCGGGATCCGGTGTGTCCTAGAAAGGATATCCCAGAAACCTCGACCTTATCTATAAAAAAGCACGCGTGGAAACATAACGCCCTGGCACCCTGGGCCTGCTTCTGCTAGGGTGACGGTTAGCCCCAACTGTCACCCTAGACCCGCAATCATGGAGAACGGAAATCGTTCTGTGAACTACGCCGCCCGGTGCACCTTCAACGGCAAGTGCCGGCAGTGCTAGATATCTCCAGTAGCTTTTCCGCTACTGTTTCTGCGCTCATTACCGCCTCGCAAAAAAAGCGGTCACGTTCCACATACACTCTATGGTGACCATGGTCGGCACCAGAGCCAGAGCATGAGGCTCCCTACACCGACGTCTGCTTCAAGGATATGACGCCACTCTATTCACTCTGGACACTCTGCCAATGTGTGAAGCGGCGAAGTGTCCACGGAGTAGCCCCGGCAACGGTGGCATTTGGGCGTCAGCACCCAGCCTACACAATGCAGGAACTCACCAAAACAACCATGCCCATCAGTGAGTCTTGGATAGCTCAGGGTCATGGGCCACCTACCCTTTAGACCCAAGACGGAATGCGATTTTGGTCAGTCAAGTCCGATATTACGTCCCTACTACGGAGGGGAGAGATCCGTGGGGCTTTCCGTACCAAAATCTCCGGTTGCGGTGCATGTGAATCACTCACGTGGCGAAAGGCCACTCAACGACCTCCGTCCTCCATGAGCGCAGGCCTGGGGTTGGTAAGTGACTCGATAGTGAGACCACAGTTTGGATATTACGCTTTGTGTAATGCCTATCTGCAACATTTCTTTGATCTAATTCAATAGATGCCTCTACGTGTTCCTAAGAAAGAGGTCTTGACAGACAGACAGACGGATAACGAAGAGATCCTAAGTATAAGGGTTTCGTGTTTTCCTATTGAGGCACAGAACCCTAAAAATAAATATATCCTCTTTGCCTTTGAGCAAAAAGAAACAAAGGATTAAAATTTAGACTGAGTCACTTTTAGTTCCTGTTGCCATGACAACAATTATAGATGGCGTTAAAAACGTCTGCGAACATCTAATTTTCTTATTATTTCTTTATTTCATGAATTAATCATATCTTTTTAATTTTCTTATATGCTATTCGCAGCGAAGACAAATCCAACAAATCATAGATCATGAAAATCCGTTCAGCCGTTCTTGTGTTCTAACAAAAGTACCTTTTTGGACCTTTTTTAGGGCTTTAGGGTTTGAATTTTTAAAAATCCTTTCTTAGTACACCTCTACGCATCAAAACGAACACACCCATCAAATTTCAAGTCTCTACGACCAGCGGTTTAGGCTGTGCGTTGTCTCTAGGTCAATCAGTCAGTCAGGACTTTGAGTTTTATATAATGTATTGATTAGATTCCTTATTACATTTTAAAAGAATTCCATTATGCACTGTATACATGAATACGAAACGTAGACTGAAATAAATGTGATATTCTTTTGCACTTCATACATTTGCACTACGCGCTACCTGGCTGTGATGTGAGTGGCTCGAGAAATTGAATTTTCAAAATCAAGTATTTTTGACTCTTAACAAAATATCACATTTGCAGTTCATTATCTTCTTCAACCTAGCGTTAATCCCAGTCGCATCCAAAGCTTTCACCTCGGAATCTGGGGTCTGCTTTACCAGTCTTAGCTGCGGATTTGGCTGGACCTCGATATTTTCCGTGAAGCGACTGCCATTGCACAAGCATTGCAGCTAGATCGTTGTTGTTGGACTTTTTAGTGCTCTAACTACCCGTAACGACTGCCATAGATGTTTGTATGGCAACCGTGACCGACGGCTTAACTTGCTCTCCGAGGCACGACGTTCATTATAATATAATAAAATGTTAATTTTTTAATAATAAAAAAAAATTGGTCATCCCATAAGCTAATGAAGTCACACTTACGTAGAACCATTCCTGCAGTGTAGCACCCTCCCGTGACTAATGCCTCTAGGAATTCGATGACCACGAACATATAATATGAGGTGGCGAGAACCTTGAAATTTCCAACAGTTCCTCCAACCACACAGATAAGAAGGGCAGGCTTGCGACCAAATCTGAAAACATCATCCATATGGATACTGCAGTTTTATCGTCATTATCATAAACTTATCTTTACTGATATTAGCAATATGTACATTCGCCATAGGTATTAGTATCCCCTCACATACATATTCCTTCCTCCCTCACACACACACAGCCATGCACAGCACACTATCCACCAAAAAATGATAGTTGTTGTCATTCAAGAGACAAAATACTAAAAATTGAAATTTACATAGCTATGGAAGAGCGTGCCTCCCTTTCACAGGTATTATTTGCTTAAAAGGTAACCAAACTACGAGATCAAAATTCTATATGAAATGTAAAATGTGACGTAGGTATTATATTGCTATCAAAATTGTTAAAATAATTATTGTAATTAATTGGAATAAAGACAAAGCACGCCTTGACGTGGAATGTGGCTGGTCATATTTAAAACTATATTTTAACACCATTACTCTATACCCACTTTCGCAAATAAATAAATAATTGATTGATATATTTACCTATCAGCTATCCATCCTGTTATCAATATGGATATGAGCATACCCAAACTATGTACAGCACCGACCAGATTTGACTTCCATGGCTGGCAGGCTAGGTCCATCTAGAAGTTAAAAACATATTTTTGAACACTAGCAAGTTACCAATAGACTTACAAAAATAGACAAATCAAAAAAATATTACGAAACTAGTAAGAAAATTGGGTTAACTAATTGTAATCTTCATCTAAGCGTCAACCCTATTCATTTATCTGAGTCTTTTCCCAACTCAGTTAGTTAAAATCAATCAGCTTTTCGGTCTCACTATAGACCAGTGCAGATAGTGTTTGAGACAAAATAAATTTATAGTAGGATGAAACCTGTTGTAAAAGGAAGAGAATATAATAAAAATGATAGAAAAAATAAATTACGGGCGATCTGAGGTCGGGAAGTGGGGAGGGGGGTGAGTTTTAAGGGTAAAAACGGTTTATCTCGATTTCCGGCAAAACTACAAGTCCTATGGAAAAAAGTTAAATGACAAAGTTGTAGGTAATAAAGAGACCTACAACTTTTGTGTTTACACTTTTTTCACACAACCTCAAAAAGTATGTGAAAAATTCAAATAATCAAGTTTTTGGTTTTTTATTTTTATCTTAAGCAAAACAAATTTGTTTTTCACGAAATTTGGTGAAAACTTAGCTTTTTATGTCCCAAAGACACTGTAATTTTTTTGATTTGAAATACTCTTTTTTTCAGTTTATTTTGACTAAATATCGAAAAACCACCCCAATTTTCAATCGAAAAATCTCACGTCAAAATATCAGCCTTTAAAAAAAAATCGTAAAGCGTTTTGTTCGTTGAAATCTCTTCTTTCTGATAATGTAAAAATATATATACATTACTATGGAAAATTTTCTCAGGAAATGCAAAGAAGAAAAACTCGAATTCGAAATTAATATTTTTGTATTTAGTCATTTCCTCGCTGAGGTGGGATGAGAAGTTACATGTTGCACTATAACTTCATGGTTGCACTCGAGTGCAAAGATTTTTCACCTTGTGCACTTTTGATTCCCTCGCTAAGCTCAGGGTTTTAGTTTGTGATTATTGTATTTAGTCATTTCCTCGCTGAGGTGGGATGAAAAGTTACGTGTTGCACTATAGCTTCATAGTTACACACCAGCGCAAAGATTTTTCACCTTGCGCACTTTTGATTCCCTCGCTAAAGATCTGGGTTCAATTTTTAGAACCCTTCGCGTGCTCAGTTTTGATGACCGAGCAAGCGAAGGTTCTTAATTTGAATCACGAGCGCAGCGAGCGATTCACAAAATAGAACCCTGAGCTTTAGCGAGGGAATCAAAAGTGCACAAAGTGAAAAATCTTTGCACTCGAGTGCAACCATGAAGTTATAGTGCAATATGTAACTTTTCATCCCACCTCAGCGAGGAATATTTTGCCGGAAATCGAGATAAACCGTTTTTTACCCTTAAAACTCACCCCCCTCCCCACTTCCCGACCTCAGATCGCCCGTAATTTATTTTTCCTATCATTTTTATTATATTCTCTTCCTTTTACAACAGGTTTCATCCTACTATAAATTTCTTTTACTTTTTACCATTTTCATAGCTATCGGCACTGGTCTACTATGGTCGAACTGCGATATTTTCCGTGAAACGACTGCCATCTAACATTCACAACTCATTGGCGATATTTTAATTCTGTAGTGAGACCCGTTATTGGATTTTTTAGGACTCCAACTATCCGAGTTAAGTGCATCGACTTGCAGCTAAGGTTGGCTTCAAGTTTCAATCGTGCCAAACCTAAATAATGTTTTTTTAAAGTTACCTCTGCAACCACAGTGTTATTGCTCTCGTAGATCCAATTGTTACACGCAGTCAATCCACCAGTGAAACTGTTGTTAGTACAAACTTCCTCTCCACTTCGGAGTACCGGAGCGGAACATCTGTCAATGTTATTGTCAGGCCACCAAGTTGGAAACTGTGCTGTTGAGTTTGCATCTTCACATTCATCGATTCGACACCTATCAAAAATGTTGGTAGTTAGTTTAAATATAACATAATTGTTACGTGATGTCATCAATATCTGCACATTGAGTCCCGATTGAATCCAAGTTATTTACTTCGGAGTCCCAGGGCCCTCAAGTTCTCGTCTAAAATTTATTTCCACTAAAAATATACATTTTACGTTATAATTACCTGTAGTTCACATCACCAACAACAAAAATATAGTTAATGCAAAGCATAGTAATGCATGTTGCCGGCAGACAGATCAGAATATACTGGATGATCTGATATTTACCAAAAGTCTCCAATAACTCTGATATGTCACATATCTTCTTCTCTTCCTCTTTATTTGCTGTCATTTTTTTAAATTACAGTATCTGGTTCAGTTCTTCTATTTGCTACACGCAATTGGTTAAACTTGTCTAATTCTATATTGTCTTGTGGTACGTTTACAGTTATTTATCCTAATCTGAAAATTTGTAATATTTTATTAAAATTAATTACAGTTTTCAATTTTCACTTTTCATTTTCACATTAAGTATCAAATGAATAGCACAAGCTACCTTTTACAATAATTAACTGCAGAGAAATGATATCAAAATAGACAGTTATGAACGATAAAAAAGATAAATATTATGTAACGTTTTATCTACTACCATTGTAGATGTCTAATTTGTATGTTTGAATAGTTCTGATACAGAATTATGAATATCACTTATTTAAATAAAACTATATTTAACTAAAGTCAGGTCATAAATTCTGTCACATGTTTAATATAAAATAATCGAGACAAGTTTATTCATTATGTAACCATTTATATACCAAAATGAACTTAACAAAACATAGATTCTTATGAGAATAAATTTTATTCAAAATGACCTCCGTGATTTTGAATACAGGCCTTCAATCTGCGCGGCCAGTCGTCTATCGCAGCACGAACAAGGTCCATGTCAATATCGGTGGCTGCCTTAATCAAGGATGTCTTGAGTGACTCCAAATTGGGATGAGGCTTTGAGCACGCCTTTTCCTCCAAGTGTTGCCATATCTTGTAATCTAACGGACTCAAATTTGGACTGGAGGAGGGCCAATCTTCGTGCCGGATGAAGTCGATTTCACGCGCCGCCAGCCAGTCTTGTGTACTTTTCGCTCTATGAGCTGGCGCCGAATCTTGTTGAATACCCAGTGCCTGTTATTGAACATTGTATGAGAAACAGGTTCCACAAGGTTCGTCAGGACTGTATTTTGATACACAACTGCATTCGTTTTTACACCTTTCTCACAAAAATGTACCTCTGTTCAGCCCCAGTAAGAAACTCCCAACCATACCATGAGCGAGGATGGAAAATGACCTCGTGTACACGTGGAATACGGTTGCTCGCTTCTTCACTACTGTGTGCGTACACCTTATCATTTTGTTTGTTGTAGCTCTCTTCTACGGTAAAAATTTTTTCATCCGAAAAAAGAATTTCCCGATATTTTTTTCCCGCGTACCGCTTCAATAAAGCGCGGCATCTCTTCAGTCTCAGGTCCATTAGACGAGCATTCAAACTATGTCCTGTTTTTCTTCGATATGCCCGAAGCCCCAAGTCTTCATTTAACACCCTTTTCACTGTGGTTCTGCTTAACCCCATCTGAAGGGCCAACAGTTTCTGCTTACGTTTGGGATTTCTTTGAATTCGCGCCTTCACAGCTTTTATCACTGCTGGAGTCCTAACAGACCGAGGGCGACCACTTCTTGACTTGTCATCTACACTAGAGTCTTCATTGTATCGTTTGATGGTACATGGCGGATATCCTACTGATACGCACAAAATGTTTTGTAAGTTCATTATGCGTACCTACTGCTTAAAAGTGGAATGCCTGGCCTGATTTTTTGATATTTCTGGCAAGCTACATCCTAGGAGTCTTCAAGTCTAGAGTGAATAGGTTACTTCTAGGCAAGTGTGCTCCACTGTCGACCACATTATCACTTACCAAAAAGTGAGATTGTGGCTAAACGCGAGCCTAATAAAATTACCAATAAGAAAAAATGTGATACTTGGATATTTTTTCCTGCTATCACTACGGTATTAACACCATTTTCACTACACAAGACTTTTTTTTCGCTATTTAAACTGACTGAATCGAATGACGTTTCCCGTATAGTGACAGATTAGTGTGTATGTGTGCGTGCCAACTTGTACGTATAAACAAGTAGGCCCACTCTAGTGTCATCAATTGTATTCTTCAACTTGTTTCATCCACAGGCTTTACACGTTCATGTTCATAGCAATACAACGAACATAATGTATTCGTTGGATACGCACCACTTAAACGATTGTCTTCAATGAAATGTGTTATTTACATCAATTGTGATGAGTTTTAATTGACAATTATTATGGTGGTCGGATATTAAAAAGCATTGTTGTTGTTTGTTTGTTGTCTTTAATATAGAGAATAGAAGTGGAAATACAGCAAATTATTTATTCTGTATTCTTTAAGTTCCTATGAATACTTACCGTCTCTAACTTCAGACTTTTAAATGCGATGTACCTAGTTCAACTCGGCGAGAGCGATGGCGCTATTCATGGGTTATAGCTTCCATCTATCTCTCTCTGAGTTGTACTGCATCACTTTTGAATTAAAATTAAAAACTCATGATGGCCTCTGGTTCTTTAAGTCAATTTCACCAAATTTGCTCAGGCCTTTTTTATATTTCGTACATTGGTAGAGCCTAAATCCAGGAGAAAACTGCAATGGGCTAATTGATTTATTTATTTTTATTTTCTTGTATTTTATCCTTGTTTTTTTATACTACTTAGATGGCAGACAAGCACACGGCCCACCTGATGGGAAGTGGTCACCGTGGCCTATGGACGTGTGCAACATCAGGGGCGTCACCCTCACGCTGCCGACCTTAGAGGGAGGAGGGTTCAGAGGTTTGGTTGTTGGGAATGGGGATTGGGAAATGAGGGGGGAATTGTGAGCTCTGGCTACCCTAACTTACCACCTTACATAAGTTAGCTGACAGCTTAAGAGTTCAATAAGAATATTATCGCTCATTGAAAACACATTTTTTTTAAATAAATCACTTGTACTTTTCCATAACGTTTATTACATAAAACCTGATCATTTTTGCCTCACGACATTCTCAAAGGTTTTGGTGACAGTTACTAATCCGTGAACCTTACATGTATTCATCTAATTCAATATGTGAGTTCCATCTTCAACTCACTGGAGGTAAGAAGAGGATTGGATCAGCTTACAGTTGCGTGTAAGTCTCTTCGTGAAATCATCGATTGTCACGATCTACTACATCCGTAAACAATATTTCGCACACCGTGAAAACCGTCTCCACAGAACGTTTGGTCAGCCTCCCTGCCGAAACGTCAGAGCTCCTGTGTCTCCAATGCTACTTTTCCTGTGATTCATCCAGATTTCTAAATAGATACATTTCTAAACACTTCTAGTTTTATATATTTTTAATAGTCTTATGCAACATTATCACTAGCATCATTATTCCTAGAGTCGTCCGTGATTTGTTTCTTGTCCGCAGTGGCTTTCTTCTGAATTGCGACGTGAGTCTCGACTTGTCGAATGGTGTCGAAAAGCGGTAGGCTCTTGGTCTCAGGAGTCAATATAAGAAGAAAGCTGGCCAGGATTGAAGCGCAGCCAAACAACAAAAATGGAAGATAGTCCGAAACTGTGTTCTGAGGGAGAGAAAACGGATATTATTGTAGAAAAAAGGATGAATGTAGAAGTTTCTATACATTTTTGATTTTGATCATTTGATGAATTTTTGTTTAAATTTTTTTGCCACTCCCGCGTGGACGTAGATTTTCGTGTTTATATTTGACTATATCTTCGGTTCTACTCGACCGATTTTGATCAAAAGTGCGTAAGATTTTAAATCTATTCAAGACCTTTAAAAAAATCGCATCAAAATCCGTAATCCGTTCAACAGTTTTTGTGTCAATCGCGCACAAACATACAAGAATTCCAAAAAAAATATTTTTGTGTTCAGAATGTTCATTATTATAATAATGAACATTGTAAATAAAATAATTTACAATTTTATAATAGTATGTTAAGATATAAATAACCAAGATAGTTACCAGAATCGGTGTGAGAGGTGCCAACATGCCTGCTATCCGAGAACAGAAAGCCGTAAACCCAAGCAGCGAACCCCTGACGCTGGTGGGAAATAACTCCATCGCATAGGTAACTGCTCCAGTAAAACATGCCGCTATTATCATTTTACCGATCAAGAACAGTGATAACTTCGCCCATACGTATCCTGCGAACAAGTAAAGATTATGTAAAGATGGACATTTTTAATCAAAGTCTACAAAATAAGGATTCAGATTATTTTGGAGGAGAAATTGCAGCTTTTAGTTGTCTAAAATTATAAGTTAGTATAGGTCATAGGTCCCATTTGGAATTAGTCTAATGCACTATGAAGAATCCATTTACTACTTGTAGTCGATTTTACACTGATATATCCCACGATAAATAGTAATGGACTAAGAACCTCTATGAAAATTATGCAGATGTGAAATTGTTCAAATACTTACTTGCTGGAATCAATGCCGCAGTAATGCACAACACACCACATAAGGAGTAGCCAACCATCAATGGAATTCTTCTTCCAATTTTGTTCATCAGATATAAGGAGAGTAACTCTCCCGGGAAGGACATCACCGTAGAAAGTAGAAAATTAATGTATTTGTCTCCTGGCAGCCAGACTGAGTTTATCATCATTCCATAGTATACAATACTACACGTAAATCTACACATGCCCGCAACGAATAACCGTTTCATGATTTCTTTTGATTTCACAGCATTTATCAAGTTTTCTTTAACCTCATTACTTCCTATATTAAATTTGTTTCTTAGTTCAATATCATCGATATTTGCTAATTCTTCGTTATCTATACGAATTTTATTAATATCTGCTATTCGGCCTATTAAGTGCTTCGCTTTCTCAGTTCTGCCGCTTACGATCTGCCATCTGGGGCTTTCATTGATGATAAAAGCAAAGAATATGAAAAATATACAGGGTCCATTGATAACGTGAATTAAAGTCTTCCAGTAAGGCACAAACATTGCTATACAAGCAAATACACATTCACCAAAGTAGATGGCGTACGCAAAAACTACTCCAGATAGAAGACGATGTTTCCTGCCCACAATTTCCAATACTGAAAATAAGATTGATTATTACTTTGATAAATCGGCTTCAATTGGGATAACGACTTGGTCGTCAGATTCCAACCAATACTGCTTAATTTCTCAGTGAATAAATATGCATCGTAAAATTAGATATTACCTAACTAAACCGAAAATATGATTTACATTGTTTTAGTTTACAAAATAGGTCGAAAAATAAACAATCAAATTAAGTCAAAATATATGAATTATTAGATTCCTTATTAAATTTTAAAAGAATTCCATTATGCACTGTATACATGAATACGAAACGTAGACTGAAATAAATGTGATATTCTTTTTACACTTCATACATTTTTGCACTACGCGCTACCGCTGTGACGTGAGTGGCTCGAGAAATTGAATTTTCAAAATCAAGTATTTTTGAAACTATTTCTCTTAACAAAATATCACTTTTGCAGTTCATCATAATATTATAAAATGATCAACTTGATAAATAAAAAAAATATTCGTCATCCCTTAAGCTAATGACGTCACACTTACGTAGAACCATTCCTGCAGTGTAGCACCCTCCCGTGACTAACGCCTCTAGGAATTCGATGACCACGAACATATAATATGAGGTGGCGAGAACCTTTAAATTTCCAACAGTTCCTCCAACCACACAAATAAGTAGGGCAGGCTTGCGACCAAATCTGAAAACATCATCCATATGGATACTGCAGTTTTATCGTCATTTTCATAAACTTATCTTTACTGATATAAGCAATATGTACATTCGCCATAGGTAGTAGTATCCCCTCACATACATATTCCTTCCTCCCTCACACACACACACAGCCATGCACAGCACACTATCCACCAAAAAATGATAGTTGTTATCATTCAAGAGACAGAATACTAAAAATTGTAATTTACATAGCTATGGAAGAGCGTGCCTCCCTTTCACAGGTATTATTTGCTTAAAAGGTAACCAAACTACGAGATCAAAATTCTATATGAAATGTAAAATGTGACGTAGGTATATATTGCTATCAAAATTGTTAAAATCATTATTGTAATTAATTGGAATAAAGACAAAGCACGCCTTGAGGCTGAATGTGGCTGGTCATATTTAAAATTATATTTTAACACCATTACTCTATACCAATTTTCGCAAATAAATAAATAATTGATTGATATATTTACCTATCAGCTATCCATCCTGTTATCAATATGGATATGAGCATACCCAAATTATGAACAGCACCGACCAGATTTGACTTCCATGGCTTGCAGGCTAGGTCCATCTAGAAGTTAAAAACATATTTTTGAACACTAGCAAGTTACCAATAGACTAACAAAATATAGACAAATCAAAAAGATATTACGAAACATGTAAGAAATTGGGTTAACTAATAGTAATCTTCATTTAATCAACCCTTTTCATTTATCCACTGAGTCTTTTCCCCACTCAGTTAAAATCAATCAGCTTTTCGGTCTCACTACGGTCAAACTGCGTTATTTTCCGTGAAACAACTGCTATTTAACATCCACAAACAATTGGTGATATTTTAATTCTGTAGTGAGACCAGTTATTGCATTTTTTAGGACTCCAACTATCCGACTTAGGTGCGTAGACTTGCAGCTGAAGTTGGCTTCAAGCTTCAATCGTGCCAAACCTAAATAATGTTTTTTTAAAGTTACCTCTGCAACCACAGTGTTATTGCTCTCGTAGATCCAATGGTTACACGCAGTCAATCCACCAGTGAAACTGTTGTTAGTACAAACTTCCTCTCCACTTCGGAGTACCGGAGCGGAACATCTGTCAATGTTATTGTCAGGCCACCAAGTTGGAAACTGTGCTGTTGAGTTTGCATCTTCACATTCATCGATTCGACACCTATCAAAAATGTTGGTAGTTAGTTTAAATATAACATAATTGTTACGTGATGTCATCATTATCTGCACATTGAGTCCCGATTAAATCCAAGTTATTTACTTCGGAGTCCCAGGGCCCTCAAGTTCTCATCTAAAATTTATTTCCACTAAAAATATACAATTTACTTTATAATTACCTGTAGTTCACATCGCCAACAACAAAAATATAGTTAATGCAAAGCATAGTAATGCATGTTGCCGGCAGGCAAATCAGAATATACTGAATTATCTGATATTTGCCAAAATTCTCCAATAACTCCGATATGTCGCATATCTTCTTCTCTTTTCCCTTATTGGCTGTCATTTTTTTAAATAAAAGTATCTGGTACAGTTATCTATAATAAGATCTTCTATTTACTTCACGCAATTTGTTAAACTTGTCTAATTCTATAGTGTCTTGTGTTACGTCCACAATTAATTCTCCTTATCTGAAAATTGATAATGTTTTATTAAAATTAATTACACTTTTCGATTTTCACTTTCCATTTTCACTTTTCATTTTCACATTCTGTATCAAAATGCAGACGCAAGTAGCACAAACTTTACTATCTTTTAAAACAATTAACTGTAATGGAAAAAAGGATGTCATAATAAGTGGTTATGAACGGAAACAAAGATAAATAAACGCACACGAACCTATTATTTGAACATATCTGGTTTTCTGTTTGTCAAAATAGTTCAAATGCAGAATTATAAATATCATTTATTGAAATGAAACTATATTTAACGGATTCGAATGAGTCCCTTCGTAACATGTTCGTAACTATGGCGACGTAAAGCAACCAAAGCGTTGAGAACAGTGTAAATGAAATCGATTTTTATTCTTTATGGGGTACGGAGCCCTCCAGTCAGGGTGCGCGGGAATAAACTTATTGAACCACCTTACACTCCGGCATTAGATACCCGAGATGGCGTGCGGTAAAATGTGGAACCGTACCTAGTTTTAGAAATAAGTCACATGCAGAACCATTTTAATAAAATTATGTAAATATGTAGATTAAATTTCAACAAATTTAACTTAAAAAGTATTATTTAATGTAGGTATGTATGACATAACATGTTTTACTGCTTGTATAATTAAAGTTATTTATTGGTAGAAAAGATGGCGTCATTAAAATATATATAACAACTTTGTCAGTGTTATTTTTACTTATTATTCTCACAACTCATCTAGGGTTGTGGGAATTAGTGAGTTATTCACTAGGGGTGCGATACGTACACATAATCAGAGTGGAACGTCACGTCGTGGCATATTTAAATTCACGTAACTCTAAATAATTATTTGAGAACATCTATCGATTTACCTTTTCTATTACTTATGCAATGGTAAAATATAACACGGTCAATTTAGACATCTAAGGTCACAAAAATTCACACTCGACTGAAAATTGGTAGGATTGTTCAAAACACTATTAAAAAAGAAATTTAAAAACATAACCCTTCTTGGCAGTCGGGTAATAAAAAGTCCACATCGATCCGACACCTGGTAAAATAGTTACTCAGGGTCAAAGATCACAAAAACGGGTATTTCGCGATTTACAGCAAAACGGCAAGTTTTATTATAATTATAAAAACCCAGTCAAAAATTGTAAATAAATATGTACAAATACCTTTTTTCCTAAAAACCGCCGTTTTAGAGATATAATTATTTAAAAAGTTGCAAGAGTTATAATTGTCTATATACTAACTCATTTACAATTTTATACTAGTAAGTATAGATACAATGTGAATTTAGTTTGTAAATTTGTTAATACGCAGCAACTTTCGACTGTAACTTTACTAGCTAATAAAAAAAGTCAAAGTCAAAAAACAACTACAATTTATGTACTCACCCAGTGCTGTCATTTTGAAAACTGTGTCAATCAATACGAATTTAAAACAAATTAATGTTAAACATTATCATAATGACAGGAGTAATAAATAGCCTCACAATTCAAGTAACCTTTTGGAACCGGTTTAAAATTAAACTATTCTTCATAATTATCATCTTTAGGTAGCTATTCTTTATTAGTACCTATAGAATTTCACCATAGAACGACATTCACCGAACTGGTTAATAGATGAAAAGTATTTTATATTTAATTAATGTCAATAAATATAGTACAAATTGAGTCGTCTAAAAATTTCAGTCCACAAAGGATTAATCAAAAATAATTTTAAAAAGTTATTTTTAAAACATTGCTATGCTTCGTATAATAAACAAATTCCATACCAATCGAAAATGAGGCCTATAAAAAGCAAACGATAGGTTGAATATTTTTTGGGTAGGCAGTTATAGACAGGTAAATTTATAGTAGTAATTTGCACCGTCGCGTTTTGGTAAATGAATCAAAGTTAAAGTCATTTTAGTTTCGATTGGCATTTGTTTATTAAACAATCGCGTAAATTTTTTTAATTTCTTTTTTATTATTATTAATCATATTCTGGGCTAAATTTTTTTAGACAATCCAGTTGCATTATATTTAGTGGCATATTTATTTAATTAAATGTAAAATACTTTTCATCCATTAACCAGGTCAGTGAAGGTCGTTCTATGATGGGATCTTAGACCATAATATGTGACAAAATTAGTTCTGCCAATATGAGTTAATAAGACGCGGAGACTTATTATAAAGGTCAGATGGCAATCGCTTCACAAAAAATATCGAAGTTTGACCGTTTCGCAGTCCAATTGAATATTGATCCCAACTGAATGGGAAAAGGCTTGGAGGATGAATCACTTTTTTAGTTTTTATAACTAGAATAACAAGCAGATATTCCATTAAAATTATAAAGGTTTACCAGACTACTATAAAACTGTTGCAACATTTGCAGTAACGTGTCTCTAATTATACCAATTATCACCCAGACCCAATATCTATATTACCACCGATTGCCTAATAGTTCGATATTACCTTTCTTATCTAAGGTTCTGGAACACCTCGTTAATAAGCAATTAAGTGCAATAATCTGTAAAAATATTGAAAACTACGGTTAGCACTGCTAGGTAGGAAAGTAATTTCATTCCGCGTACGCTTACGCTGTGGAACGAACTCCATGCCGTGGTTTTCCCTAGCGTCTACAAGCTCTTCTTCAAGAATAACATTAGAAGGGTATTACAGGGTCGGCAGCGTAACGTCCCTGGTGTTGCACACGTCCATAGGCCACGGTGACCGTTTCCCATCAGGTGGGCCGTGCGCTTGTCTGCCACCTAAGTGGTATAAGAAATCTCCTCAACACCTACCAATCCGGTTTCAGTCTTAGTCATAGTACAGTCACGGCCTTAGAAAATATCACAGATGACCTTAGGTCAGGTATGGGCAGCGAAAGCTAACTATTCTCTGTATAGTTGACTACAGTAACGCCTTCAATACGGCGGACTTTGATATTCTACTGCATGTACTCCGCTTTCTTAATATCTCCAACGTTAATAGATTGGTTTCATAGTTATTTGTGTGGCCGCGACCGACAGCGTTTGAGTATCGAAGATTATTCTTTGAGTTGGTGTAACATCAATGTCGGTATGCCACAGGGAGGCGTTCTTTCTCCTTTCCTTTTCTCAATTTTTATAATATCTATCAATCTCCAATTAACTCTGTTCTTCCTACCACTTATATGCAGATCTTCAAATTTACCCACAGACACTCGCGTCTTCACTAATGGAAGCGATAAATTTTATCAATAATGACCTAGCTCGGATAATTTCCCGGAGTAAATCCTATGATCTTAAAGTAAATCCAGCAAAAACACAAATAGCTGTAGGCTCTAAAATTTTGTCAAAAATAGAGCTGATGAAGACTCCTCCAGTTGTATTCGACGGCACTATGATACCAGTAAGCAATCAGGTTAAGAATTCAGGTGTGGTAATTGATTCCAACCAGTCTTGGTGCCCACAGTTACAGAAAGTAAGTAGAAAGGTGTTTGCTTCTGCCAGAACTTGTTACCAATTGCATCAAAAATGGCGCTCGCAAACCCTTTGCTACTTTCAATACTAGGTACATTATGCGGATGCTAGCTACTTGGATTTGACAGAGAACCAACTGGACAACAGGTTTCCACAGGTATAGTTATCCAAGCGTCAACAAGGGCCTCATAAAGGTCGTTGACATTAGTAAGTTATTTAATAGATAATTATTTCGGTTTTTAATTCGATTTAAATCCGGGCTATTGGCGAATCACTCCAAGAATGTCACCAACAATTCGTTAAGGAATGCTTTTACGCTGAATAATTGAAATTATAATAAAATAAAACCTTTCAAACAGGCGTCAAAAACCTGAAGTGATTTTTTTCGGAAATATTCAATATTATACAAATTGCTTTGTTTCTAATTAGCTGGCCAAGCTGCCAGTGTTAAATAAATTGACACTTTTTATTAAATCAGTTTTTCTTTTTTAATTTACATGAAGTGTTATTTAATTTCGAAACTAGAGCTGTATAAGTATTCAATATTCTTTGCTGTTATACATTATTACCCTTAAACTATTGCTTGAATTAGGTAAGTGTTAATAAATTTTACTAAGTGTTACTAATTATGTTCCACTATTGTATATAATTATTATAATACATAGAATTGATAGAATCCGTTAAAAATGGTTATTTCAATGAGAAAATTAAGTAAACGCACAGCTAGTATATTATTACGAGTATATGCATATCAGTTGCACAAATTGTGGTAGGTAATACCTAAACATTAATTTATAATAATTAGTAAAGAATAAAATCAACTAAAATAACAAAATAAATGCAAAAATACTTACTATTCCATTTACTTATACTTTGGCGTCTTCTTCAGAATTTAAACCTGTTTCCTGAGAAAGTATCTAGTAATACTAAAATCACCAAAACAAAATAATATGTAGCATATAATAGGATTAATTTATATGCATATAATCACATAACTAATTTATTACTGTAAGTTTAATTTAAAACAAACGATTTTACACCGGTTAAATTCCAATATGCCTCTCAAAATATCATTATTTTTATTATCAGGCAATTAATGCTTGACAAATCGCGACACGAGTATTATATAAAGTAAGTTCTTTGACTCAAGTATCGTCTATAATACGAGTAATAGCTCCAAATCATAAATAAGACGATGGTCATGGCCATGAACGTAAATAACCCACGAACAGAACGCGCTAAAGACGGGATTATGTCACAAAAATGGCGGACCATGTATGAGTTAATTTGGGTTTGCAACATGTTACCCCAATTTGATTGAAAAGGGATGTGATTCCTGGATATTTTTTATGATAATTACTACGATATTCACACCGTTTCACTACACAAGACACGTTTTTTCTTTCTCTATTTATACTGACTGAATCGAACTGACGTTTGCCGCATAGCGGCTGAATAGTGATGCCCTACCTAGTGACGTAACGGGTTTAGCACTGTCTTCCGTGCATTTTGCTCAATCTGCCCGATTTATGCCGGGCATAAACCCATCTATATAGATGGGTTAACGCTTTGGAACTTTGAGGCATAAATAATAAATGCCTGATAAATGTCCGAAGTGACAGTGTACAACACATCACTGGTGCCGACTTTTACATATACCTAAGCAAGTGGGCTGACTCTGAGTGTCATCAGTTGTATTCTTCAACTTGTTTCATCCATAGGTTTTATACGATCAAAGTCATAGCAATACAACGAACATAATATAGTTGTTAGATACGTACCACTTAACCGATTGTCACGATGTGTTACATCAATTGTGATGAGTTGGTCGAATATTAAAAGGCATTGTTGTTATGTTTGTTCATAGTTTTTGAAATGGAGAAAAGAAAAAATTAAAGTTTATTTTGTATAATAAATCAATTTACAAGCTTTAATATATATTTATTTAAGTTGCTCTACTCTTACCTAATATATGTCAGCATGTTAGTTTGTTACTATGAGACGTAGTACTATTAGGTATTATGCTATGGGACAAATTTTGGAAGCCTAATTAAAACCGCTATCAGATTGGACTCCATTTTTCTTTCGTATCTTCGGTGAAAATATATTACGGTATGACGAAACTGGTCTGATGATGGGGTTGGAAGGAACTTATGAACTAAACATGATAACCCACTTGAGTTTAGGCTCATTTGTTTTTCTACTCTGCATTCATACAAATCACACCTTTTTTCCCATTGGGGTAGGCACTAGCAACACCTTTCTACTTGCTACGATCTTGGCATACGCCTCTCGCTTCTTCAACTTTCTTATTTGTATTCATACACGCTCGTCAGTTGCGGGTACTCTGGACTTGGCGTTTCTCCAACACGCGTCTCTGGATCTGATTAGAATATGTACGCCTAGGTCGGCCTTTACCGGGTTGCCCATTCACCCTCGCCTCTGTTTCGTCGATCTTCTTTCATCCATCCTCTCTACATGTCCGAACCATCTAAGCATCCCTGTCTCTATCTTAGTCACAACATCTTCAACCACACCGCGACGTTCCCTTATCACACTGTTCCTCACTCGGTCCATCAGCTTTACTCCAGCTATGCTTCTTAGACTTCTCATTTCCACAGCATTCAATCTACTTTCATGCTTCATCTGCCACACCCAACATTCACTCATTATCTGTAGGTACCTTTTTCCCAACTCAGTTGGAGTCGGCTTTCCAGTCTAACTGTGATGCGGCCGAGGCACTAATAAACCTGCGATAAATACACACATAACTTCGAAAAGCATCGAAAAGTCATTGGTGTGTGCCATGGTGAACCAGGGATCGAACCCGAGACCTCGTTTCAGCAGTCCATTACCCAACCACTAAGCTACCGCGGTTTCGCCACACCCAACATTCACTACCATACATAAATGTGGTAGTATGCTCTGATGCTACTTGATATCTAGGGTCTGAAGATAGAGACGGTAAGTTGTCACACGAACTTCTAAACTAAACAAGATAAACCCGTCATGTTTGAGCTCAATTAATTTGTCTGGTTTTTTTTCTTTTTTTTTGGCTTTATGCAGGCGCATTTGGCAATTTGTCTGGTTATGCACTTATAGAAACTGTAACACTATTTTGATGTATGTAGTGGTGACCCCCGGTCCTGAGACTTTAGCTTTAACTTACCATCAGGCGAGGTGAAGTCATGTTGCCGTGTCCAATATGAAAAAAGTGTTTTGAAAAAAAAAGTATTTTTTAATTAGTGACCTACTTAATGTTCATTTAGATTTTTCGGGGTCAAGTTAACGTCATCTGCAAACCGGTACCTACCATATTATAGACAGAACCAAAACGTGGAGTAGGTGCTTCTTTCACCAGGAGGAACAGGGATTAGCGCTAGGATGACGCAATGAGGAAACTTGTGAGACAAATACTAGAGCAACAATTTAATTAAGTACATGGTGGAAACATACGAGATGAACACATCATGTTTGTATGATTAATGAAGTTGACCTGTGACAAAATATAATCTGGGGGCATGGCAGTGTCCCCGCCAAGATAAGATTGCGGAAGTGCGGCTCACTATCTACCTATCATCTTTATCTTGAAGCGTTTCTTCGTATTTTTGTACACTTATAGAATCAGTTTAGAATTGTTTTGTGTTCCAGGCGGTAAGTAAACTCCAGAGCACTCACTGGAGGGATTCTGTGCTGTCAGCGGGGAGAGTCCCATCCCACTCGCCTCTAACTCCCTCCCTACAGGGTCACGGTGATCGCGTCCCATCAGGTGGGCCGTGTGCTTATCGGACACCTAAGTGATTGATAACTTTTAGCACATCAAGCAATATGGACTCGACTTGGCTTCATTTTACACGAAAATTATTTTTCCGTGGGAATGGTATGTCTGCTTATGTAAGTGACAATCGTGTTTATATGTAATTTTGATGATGATTAATTGATAATGTGCGTTGATATGAATTTATGACTTCATCAGCATCTTCAAACGGTTTTAATTAATTGTTGAACAAGCTGTGCCCGCGACTTTGCCGGTGTGGACAATATTATATTATTATTTTGGATTATATTATTTATCAAAGTTTTAATATTTTTGCGTAGACTCTTATTTTTCTAAAATAAAATTACTTGGCCTCTGTTACGCTTCATAATATTATCTACCAGCAATGATATTATATAAGTAAAAAGAATATCATTGCCTACCAGTCAATGTTTTGATTTAATGAATTTTTTAACCCCCGACGGAAACCCGAACGGGGTGTTATTAAGCTATTAATACGCTAACTTTAAATTTAAGCGCGCGTAGATGGTTCCAAGCAACGGCGCGCTAAGCTGTATTATATATAAGAGAAGTCTGAATATATAGAACGGGTCCAGGTTTCTTAGTCATGGTCAGGACTCAGTTGGTCAGAGTATTCTCTCTATAAGGGACTGGTCGCGGCTGTAAGTCGGGTCCGATTTAAATCATTACGAAAATTTTGCTTCAAAATTTCATTTTGTAAAGTATACCTAGCTATGTATTGACTTATCACACTAACTGCCGCACTCAGAGACGTTTAACGGATACTTAAGTTGTTCCTTAGTAAAATTTGAAAAAAGTTACCACTCAGAGTCAGTTAAGGATTCATTAACACCCCTAATGACACTTTAAAGTTAAGTGATACAAAACCCTTACTTAACTTTTAAGGATTGATTTTTACATCTAAAAAATAGAATTATCGTGAGGAAATCCTCATGGATACCCACCTCGTGGCTAGCCGTGCCCCAATTAGGTCTTTACCTATGAAATTGCCGTTATGTACGAAAAAAATTAAACGATTTTATTTTCATGTATTTTTATTTGTATTAATCGAAGTAGTAATTACCCATACAATCAATGCATCTTTGCCAACGCAGCGGCAGTTTATTGATGCGGTGAGCTTCTAACCCCAGTTCTTGCAACTTGGAGACCGTCTGCTGTGCGGTATAAGGTCGCACATTGTCGTGTAGGAGCAGCGGAGACGAGCGATTGAATGCTAGTTGCAGATGTGCCAGTTTCTCCATCATTGTGTTTAGTTCTTCACAGTATACATCTGCAGTAATGCTCACCCCGTTTGGTAAGAAGCTGTAATGAATCACACCGGGCGCTAGACCACCAAACAGTCACCAACACTTTTCTAGGAGTAAGTTTTCGTTTAGGGCATTGTTTAGGTGCTGAACTAGGATCCAACCAACTTTCCGAGCGCTTGCGATTATTAAACAGAATTAATTTTTCATCGCAACTAACAATATCATTTTAAAATTCCTTTATTTCTGTGTCTGTTGAACAATGCACAATAATTTGACGTTGGCTATATTGACATTGGCAGTTGTCAGTGATGCCATAGAATAAGAGTCCAGATGTTTTATTATCAGTATATGAAAATAGGTATTTAATTTCATCTATATATAAAAACTAACAGTAAAAGAACGGATTGTAATTTATATTACTATAAATAAAAGTTTTTAATATGTTTAATATTATTTTTCTACTTTTTACTGTTGACGCTTTTTAGGTGTGGCTACACCGACGCCTTATCGATGCCCTATCGATACTGTGATTTTGTCACTGCACCGCTCTACAAAACTTAAAGTTGTGATTAACTAATGTACCCTTAAATTATGACTCTGGGATGTTCCATCAATTAACAGATTTAATGATAATTTGTTAAGTATCATTTAGGACTAATTTAAGGAACCTTTCTGAGTGCGGCAGTAAATCGCAAAGGGGGAAGTTATAATTAACAATGAACACATTGATTTACTATTTTTATTCATATATTTTCCATTACAAGGTTTCTAATAATTGTGTAGTTATAGACTAGTGAGATTAGCTTAAAGTTAGGTATTATAATATAGTGGTAATTTTATTTTAATAGTGTATTTACATTTAACAAAATACAGTTAACATAAATTAGTAGGTCAAAACAGTACCTACTGTCAAATAAAGCACTTTAAAATCGGAACCACACTTCGTTGCGTTACCTCTTCCTAGCTGCCCAGCGCCCGTAGACAAGTGTCACAAGTCTAATTTGACGCTATCGCTAAGGAATAGAAAAGATTAGATCGACCAATCACACTCCAGCTCGTGATTCCGCCGCGGCGAGCGCATCGTACGCCGGCGACGAGCTTGGATGAGATTGGTCGACCTAATCGTTTCTGTTCCTTAGCGATTTAGACTTTTGACACTTGTCTACTGGCTTTGAAGTTTCGCCCGTGAACGAGGAAGTGAACCAAACAAACACACAAATTCTTCAACTTTTTAATACTAGTACAAATACATGGTCCCCAAATATTTGTCATTTGTTTTAAAATACCCGTGCGAATAAAACAAATATCTATAGACGGTGAGTAACAAATACACAAAAGGGTGAATATTAAAATTTGGCGTATTCAGTTCATACCTATGGCGCCTACTACCATGAAGATAAAAAAAATGAATAATGTGTTTAAATTTAACACATAAACACTATATCTAACACAAGTTAAGAGTCTTCAAAATAGTGACCGCCAAGGGAATCGACTGAATACGCCAATTTTTAAAATTCACCTTCAACGAAATGTGGTACCACCTTAAAAGTATAGATTAAAAACAAAACACTGCTATCTATGACATCTATCTTAAATTCCGAATAGGTACCGTCCGCTTTTTTAATCTATGCATTAAACTATTTAGTCCGCACTATTATAATATTTCCTTATACGAAAAACAGATGGCGCTATTCACAATAATTAAATTAGTTTATTTTACATAGTTGTGATAAAATAATAATGGCAAGATTGCGCCTATAAAATACATAATACAAAACTTAATAATACTAATAACGGGGTGTATGGGGCCCCATCTAAATCTTAGAGGCAACCAACCTTCCCTTCAAGCCGGTACACCTGCTGATTGACGTACGAGTTTATAATGCAGGTTCTCCTTTCGGGGTTGGGGGGTCAGTAGGTAGTCGCTCCCACAAAATCCTAAATAAACTAAAACATGGTAAGGGAGAGTGATTGGAAAACCTGTATTTCAGGAGTCTTCTTCTTGGTCTACATTTTATGCAATAATGTAAATCAAAATTAAAAATACAATTAAAAAGGAACATAAAAATTAAATTGAATCCTAAATTAATTCAAAATAACAATTATTACTTCATTATTGTACAAAAGGAAGATCAAGACTAACAACAAATAGTTCCATATCTATTTTATTATTATCTATTCTATTATATTTATTATTCTATTATTATTATATTTTATTATTCTATACTAGATATCCGAATATTTAGGTTACAGTCACCATCAGTATTCGTTTAACACATTCCAAGCCGCTGACCACCAATAGCTCTAAAACTTTACATAAAATAATAAATAAAAATGAAAAAAATGTTAAATCCGCTAAGGATTACAAAAGTATCTATACATCAAATTTATTATTTCAATGTAAAGATTCTTTTGTTAGTGTTCAGCAACTTCTGAGAGGAATATAAGGAAAAGTATCAAATATCGTGTTTGGCACGGAAACTCAACTGCGGTTTTTGATATCAATGAAGTTAGACAGCTGTAGAAACCGCAGTGATGTATCACCGCAGAGGAAAACCGCAGTTTATTTTAG
Source organism: Lithosia quadra (assembly GCA_963576445.1). Lineage (NCBI taxonomy): Eukaryota > Metazoa > Arthropoda > Insecta > Lepidoptera > Erebidae > Lithosia > Lithosia quadra. Next base: position 2,655,946 of record OY754887.1, on the reverse strand, counting down.
TTTTAAAACACTACAATGTCCAATAAGGGTAACTTTTGTAAAAAAAGTTTGGTTTTAAAAAACGCAAACAGTAGGTATGCACTATTTGTAATTAAGGCACTCGAGTTTCTTTTAGAGAACTCCACATCATCGCCATATTTATATTTGCTAACCTCATGTTTATTAAATAGTACCTCATCGGTTTTAGGTTATCACATTCCAAGTTACTGAACACCTTAGCTCTAAAACTTTACATAAAATTATGTGCAGATTACAAAAATAATCATAACTTCATTTATTTTTTGTTCATCTCAATGTAAAATCGTTTGTAAAATCTATTAGCGTTCAGCAACTTTTGAGGGTGACTAAATATATCTGCAGATTAAAATAATAACCTATAATACATAATAGATATCACTGGTATTATAATAGTTACCGGGATATTTATCATGTTTTATTAAGTATCCGTTATTTCGGCGCTGTTGCGGTATTGTCGCTTGCAACAGGCGCCAAAATATTGGATACTCAATAAAACAAAAAAGCATCGTAAGTATCCCGTTAAATATTATAATACCAGTGATTTAAATGACCATGTCAATCTGAAATTCTATAATAGACGTCATGTCGATCAATGGCTTAAATAACAATAAAAATAGACACCTACACGTTAAAGCTTTATTTTCACATGTGTACACACACAGTTTCATCTAAGTCCTGTCTTTCCTCAGGCTCTTTGGAACTAACTTCTTTCTTTCCCATTTCTTTATCGTAGATTTCCACCTGCTTGATCGTGTCAAAGAGTGGTATTTCCTTGGTTTCAGGTGTTAAGCAAAGAAGAACGCCTGATAGTATTGCGGTACCGCCGAAGAATGTGAATGGGAGAACTTCGGATGTTGTATTCTAAAAAGAAAGATAAATCATTATAAGACTAGGTAGGTATGTACTTATAAAGTAAATATTCGTAGATCTGAAGTATATAACAGTCAGTAAAGTAAAGGCAAAAACATAACCCTTCTTAGCAGTCTGGTAAAAAGCCACGAGCAAAAACGACAATGACCGTAGAAATCATAATTTTTTGTATACAGAGTGATTTTTTTAACTAGGCGTGGGCTTAAACTGTTCATAGACAGGTAACGTAAGGCAAAATAATGTAAATCATTTTATTAAAACTAGCTGTGCCCCGCGGCTTCGTCCGTATCAAACTTCGTTCCCGTGGCAGGTTAAAAGTATCCTATGACCGTCTTTTAGTTCTAAGCTACCATCGCACCAATTTTCAGTCAAATCGGTCCAACCGTTTTTGAGTTATAAATAGTGTCACTAATACGACTTTCTTTTATTATATTAAGATGAGACCTTTCCTTAAGTTTACCTATAGTAAAATTACTTCCCAGAAATAGTTTTTTTTTAACAGCACTTTTGTATGGTGTAATGTACAGGTGTGTATTTCTTCGATAAATCTAATGTATTCCTATAAGCATTTTTCGCTATTCCGCATAGTTTCGGATTTGGTGAGAGTCGAATCATACAAATATTTTAGTGCATACCTAGTGCATTTATATTTACGTAACTGACGCAGGGTCAAGTCTTAAATGTTGACTTCTTGCAATTTAAAGTTATGTGAAAAGACAGGTTGCAGAAGTTACGAAAATTTTTAATTTGAATTTTTGCAATATAATGAGAGAAAGTTAGTATGCTAAAGTTGGTCAAATCAATACAAAAATGGTCAATTTCAATATTGTCTTTTTGCAATTCAAATTTATGAGAAAAGGTTAGCATGCAAAGTTGCAAATATAGTATTTATTTTAAATCCAAAGCAAATGTTGTGATAAACAGTCATAACAATCTAAATGAAAATCATTAAGTATACTCGTGAATGTCGGCTATCACGACTTTTGATCATATCTCCGGTTCTACTCAACAAATTCCTATCAAACATACGGTAGATTATAGGCCGTCAGACCAAGACCAAAAAAAATCGTTCAGTAATGTAGAAGAAAAAAAATACTTACTAATATCGGTGTTAGGGGTGCCAGTATACCTCCTATGCGAGAGGCAAGGAACCCAAGCCCCACCAATGTTCCTCTCACGCTGGTGGGGAACAGTTCCATTGTGTACGTGATCGCACCAGTGTAGCATCCCGCAATAATGATCTTACCGATCAAGAAAACTGACAGCTTAACCCATACATATCCTGAGAACAAATAAAGACAGATTAAAGTCTTAACTTTGAGCTAGCAACAGTAGATCATTAGATCAACATACAATATAGGTAGAGAAAGACAGAGATAGGTAAAAAGACGGCGTGCGTTTTATTCGGCATAAGTATGACATAACTGCCCCCGCTGGCCAGCGGCGTGTATCCGTGGGGATTTCCGCACGAAAAAAAATAGAAATAGCTTTTTCTAATCTTTTATTACTTTTTCTTTTTTTTTAATAAATCTTATGATGCTATCCAGACACAAAATAAGCATAGCTTAACTAATTAGACTGCTGGATAAACTCAATTAAATATATTATTTTTTGTAAATACATATACAGGGTGATACAGTAACATGGCGACGCCACATGGGCAAATTATACAAGGTACTTCCATCTTGAATAATTTAGATAGACAATTTTACTGGAAGACGACTTCATTTCGATTTAAACTGCATTCATTTCTTAATTCTACTTATAGTTAAAACCGATCATTAAAATACTTACTTGCAGGTGTAAACGCAGAAATTACGCATAATATTCCGCACGATAAAAACGCAACTAACAACGGAAGTTTCCTTCCAAATTTGTTCATCAGGTACAAACACAGTATATCTCCCGGGAACGACATCAATGCAGATAGAATGAAATTTACATGCTTGTTTCCTGGTAGGCCCACAGAGTTTATCAACATACCGTAGTATACAAAATTAGTCGTAAATCTTATCATAATTGCGACTAATAAACGCTTAAGAATTACTACAGAGGTAAAAGCGCTCATCATACTTTCTTTAACTTCATTGCTACCAATTTTAAACTTCTCTTTAAGATCAGTTTCATTCATATTTATTAATTCATCACTATCTATCTTTAGTTTATTAACTTTGGCTATATGTATCATGATTTTCTTGGCTTTTTCAATTCTACCAGTTACGATTTGCCATCTAGGGCTTTCGTAAATGAAGAAAATAAGGGCTACAAAGAAGACGCTTGGTGTACTTATGATGCAAGTAAGGGTTTTCCAGTTCGGTGCTACCATGGCGAAACCTGCAAATATTATCTCTCCAAGGTAGATGGCATATGCGAAAACTACTCCTGACAGAACTCGATAATTTTTGCCTGTGATTTCCAGAACTGAAAAAGAAAACAACTTCTATGAGTCAAGATTTTTATTTTGTTGCTAGCCTTTGCCCGCAGCTTCACGCGCGTTTACATAGGGTTTCACTATTTTTAACTATATCCCCGGTTCTACTCAACCGATTGTGATCAAACATACGTAAGATTTTAAGTCTGATCAAGAACTTTCAAACAACAAAACGCATCAAAATCTGTTTAGTAGTTTTTGCGTCCATTGCAAACGAACAGATATATAGACAAGAATTACAAAAAAAAATTGTTTGAATGAAATTTTTAAGCAATTGCATGCAACTATTTCCAATGATTTTCTGATCGGAAAAAATGATCATCCAGGACGGGACTTGAACCCGTGACCAGTCCCTTTCAGGGGGAATGCTCTGACCAACTGAGCTACCTGGACCCATCTTAGATGCTCGAAATGCTCGAATATGTAAGGGACTGGTCACGGGTTCAAGTCCCGTCCTGGATGATCATTTTTTCCGATCAGAAAATCATTAGAAAAAAAATTGTGTTCAGAAATGTTCATACATAACCCAAGTATTTTTTTTAATATCTTCAAGGTACGATACACCTATTTTCCAATTTAATAATAGCATAAATAATGTTTGTGAACTTACATATAACGAAAGCAACGCTATAAAACCCTCCTGTGACAGACGCCACTATGAACTCAACCGTGACGTAAACGTAGTAAGACGTAGTGAAGGTTTTGATGAGCCCAATACAGCCTCCCATCCCGCAAAAGATGAACACAGGCTTGCGACCGATCCTGAGAAAATATCAACCATTAAAGTATTTACTAACTTTTAAACTTTCGCGTTCCATGATTATAATGATATGTAAACGGGAATTAACGCGATCATGGTATAGGTACATACACCTTTGGATTATGAAAATGTGCGGATAGATGAACAACCGGCTACCTCACGGACTCGACGACGGAGGGCGAGCGCGGCTGAGGCAGTCAGCCTGTGACCACGGCCGGTGTAACCTGGTCAAAACGTCAGGCATTCCAAAGGTATGCACATACCTATACCATGATCGCGTTAATTCCCGTTTACATTATCATTAAAATATTTGTTATAAATGTGTGCTAACTGATTATAGTCTGGAATAATAGGCTACTTTTTATTCCTTAAATAGGTTCCCAAGGAAATAGAGAACGGTAACAGAATAAATTCAATGTCGTACTCGTATAAGGCTGATTTTTTATGCATTAGTGTACCAGCCTTCTAGCATATTCTATTAGCGTACGCAGACTACGCAGGCTCTTGAAAACCGCAACAATTATGGTGCTACGAGTATTATAATTGCCTAGCGCATTTTGTAATTTATCTAAGAGCCGTCAATATCTTCATGCAACCAATATGCATTTTTAATGATTGCTACGAGCCTCATAAGGTCATAAATACACAATTTACTATATAATAGGTCGAATCATTTCGAAAACGGGTCCTGCGATATTTGTGGTCATAAAACCATTATTTTGTTTGCTACAAACATTTAGTTTTAGAGCTAGCCCATGAACCCCAGACCTTCGTTATTTTATAAAAGCTGAAAGTTTGTCAGCGCATGCTCCCAATAATACAGATAAGAACGATGGCCCATTATGAAGTTCGGGTCATAGTGGCTTTGGCAGATACACGGTACTAAAGAGAAGCAAAAAACATCAAAATAAACTTGTTTGAGATCACCTTAATTGAAAACGGGTAAAACCGTCCAATTAGTTTTTACGTCGAAAACAATTAAGTACGTATCATGTTTTCAACTGTTTTTTTTATAGCTATATTGTTATTCTTGATAACAGTATTCAATTGAAACTAGTGTCGCCAAACTGACACATATTACGGCCAACGACGTCACATAGCAGAAGCTAATCGCGTTGAGAATACGCTTGATTGTATATAACGGAGTCTTTGAACCCGATTTTAGAGTACTTCAAAATGTTGAATTACATTCCATAGAGAGAAGATAAGAAAAGATGGCTGGAATTCGTAAAAAAGGATATGGAAAAGAAGGGAGTGACTTAGGAGATGACAGCTGACAGGAATGTATGGAGGAGAATGACATGTTGCGCCGACCCCAAATAATTGGGACAAAGGCAGGTAGATGATGATGATGAAAAAGAACTTACTTATCTGACAACCATCCAAAGAATACCGTTGCCACCATCATGCCTGTGTTGTGTATCGCGCCGATCATATTTGATTTCCATGGCTGACAAGCTAAGTTTAGCTGAAAATTATAATACAAACCATTATAAGCGAACACAGCTTAGTTAACGGGAGTTGAGAGGGAGAAAAGTTGAGACATCTGTGCGTAGACTACGGCCCTCCTACTCCAAGCCTCTTTCCAACTCGATTGGGGTCGGTTTTCAGTGAATTGAGAGTGAATTTCTTTAATAATTTTTAAACTTTTGCGTTCCATGATACACTATAATGTTAACAGGAATTAACGCAATCATGGTATAGGTATACGTAGGTGACAGCGTGATATTATAGTCGTTTTGGACCCGAAAGGGGGTTAATCGGAATAATAATATAAGATACGATTTTGACATCATGTCCAAACTGCTGTACGAGTTATAATAAAAAATTAACTTGTTGTAATGTTTTTCACTCGTTCGAGTAAAAACATTATTAGAGCTTCGATAAAAATTCACTGTCAATTTTTAATGAATGAATGTGCGCTCGCAGGCATAATATCGAGTCATGACATATGCGCAGGCATTGTCGCGGTCGTTCGGGATGTTTCGTGATTGGTCAGTGTTTGAAATTTTTGACAAAAAAATGTTTTAGATTTTTAAATTAATGGCTCCAATCGATCCTGTTATCAAAACTGGGTCCAAAATATCTCGGTCCAAAACGACCATAAAATCATCGTGTATTGTATACTGGATTGCTTGACGTTACACCAATTACACTGAACGTGACATTTTTTATATTTTCATTTCTCCATGTACCTCTCCCATTCTTGTTAATTCCCGTTAATATTATAGGACTTCCATTTTTCCGTGAAACGATGTGTCCTTCACAACCCATTGGCGATATCGAAGTTTTATCGTCAAACCAGTTATCTGACTTTTTAGGGCTATAAGTACTACCTACCCAAAATGAATGCCACAGATATTCATCGCAACCGGGATCCACGGTTTAACGTGCTCTCAATGTTTCGAGTTTCAATGTATCCAAAGAATGTTGACCCATCCCTCCCTCTGTCACTATGTAGTCGCGATCTCACATAGTCTACTGGGTATAATGATTAGAACTTGTTATTAATTGATTTCCATGAGTCACGCATTTGCGAACCTGCTTCTCAATTAATTATTCAATCTACATACGTTTCAATCTACGTCATAAGCTTTATTGCCTGACTGGTATAAAATAGTGATAATATTCAATTGGGATGGCAACAGATATGCTATAACCTGAGGACTTTCATGCTAGTTTCATTGCCGTATACAGGGTTATATATCTCCTGTAGGGCTATATATATCTCCCATGGAGCGAGTCAAAATTAAGCGTGTATATTCGTAATGAGGGGCGAAACGAAAAGCGTGAGCGAGGATGGTAGCAAGTGGAAAAATGTTATCTCTGCCCACCCCAATGGACAAGAGGCGTAACTATATAATATGTCTGACTGTCTGTATGTATTACTGGGTAATTCTAGGCAACGTAGAGTATTCGTCATGAGACGCGAAACGAAAGACGTAGCGACGATTGTAAAAAGTGGAAAGATGTTGTCTCTGCCTACCCCAATGGGAAAGATGCGTAACTATATATAGGTATGTATAACTCAATAATTCCAGATGAAGTAGAATACAAAGTTCACTTTTCTTCCCGGGAAGTCATACAAGACTACTAAAAGATACAACTGTTCATTCGATAGTGAATTATACAGATGTTAAAAAATCCCCCGATTCACACAAAAACTCAATAGTTCGTTGAAATTTTTCCAGTTTTTATAATTACCTCAGATATGACGCTGTCAGTGTTTTCATAAATCCAGTTCTGACAAGCTACCTGTTCGCCAGTAAAACTTTTGTTAGTACAAATATCTTCATCAGTTTTCAACACTGGCATCAAACATTTGTCCCTGTTCGTATTTGGCCACCATTTTGGATATGCTACTGTTGAGTTGGCGGTTTCGCATTCATCTATACGGCATCTATAACAAAGCAAGCAGAAATATGGCGGTTAATTCAATCTGCATGAATATAATAAAGTTCTGGACAACGAGTAAGGTATTCCTATTTAAAAGCTAAACTGCTTGAGGGTAAGATACAGATGTAACTAGAGATGGAATGTACGAGAAGAAAACTGGTCCGTCTTAACGGCTTCGTAGCTCAATTAACTACGAGGCAGTGAACTTGATTTTTTTTGGAGCGGTCACCGTGGCCTATGGACATGTGCAACACTAAGGGTGTCACACACGCGCTGCCAACCCTGAAGGGAAGGGGGAGGGCTAGGAAAGGGTGGGGGAGGAGGGGTACTGCAGTGAGCTCTGGCTACCCTACTTATCAGCGGGAACACAACACGATGTTTATTATGGCCGCGGTCTTCTGTAGGGCGGAGGTACTACCCCAGTCGGACAGCTCATTTCAGACGAGAGATACCATTGTGTCCTATCTCCTCCAAATTGTAGTAGTGGTTGTTATCTTGATACTGGAAGTAATGAGTCAACCAAATGGATCCAGCATTTGACCAGTTTGACCGATCTTCGCTCACCTCTTGCGTACGGAAGCAGTGAAGCATGTCTAAACTAGATGTGTATAATTAGCAGTTAATCTACCGTCCGTAGAAGAACTCAAGGCAAACTAGCCAAAAATCAAAGCAATTATGACATCCAAGCCGCAATTGAAATTATGCAGTTTTTAATGTGTGTCTGCATAAAACTACTTCCTACTAAAATTGTAAATGTGAAAGCTTGTGAGGATGCCTGGCCGTTTGTGTGCATATTTGTGACTCTTTGATGCAGAAACTACAGAACGGATTTGTAGGAATAGACTACTCTGGAATAGCGCATAGGGTACATTTTATCCTAGGAATAGTTTGAACCATTATTTCGGTATTTGACACGGACAAAATCGCGAAGAGCAGCTACTTTACCATAAAGGAGTTGAAAAGGTTCTCAAAATCCCATTTTACAAAAGTAACCTCAGTGATTATAACTACTGTCTTGGTATTTCCTTTTTGAGCAGAGTTGGCTTGTTTTTTTTAATGGAAGTTGACTGTCTGTTTTACGTTCGTCGACCTTATCAAACCCTTCAACACGGTCAAGGCAAGTCAAGGCTGTGCGCTGTCTTTAAACCTGTTTAGCATATTAAAACAGCTTTTGCTGAGAACTAATAGATTATGAAATTGAACATTGACTCTAAAATTTTTATATGAGGAGTCCATAGATACTCTTTGATGACAAGCCAGCTTTTGTAGCTATTTTACTTCTGGAGCTGTTTACAATATTTTTTGTACCCAGTTCATCAATTGACCGCACCCCGCTGAATTGTAACAATCTGGAGTGAAGTCCAGAAAAGTACCTACTTTGGACACTTTAATATGATTCACCTCGCCTGATGGTAAGGTAAAGGTCTCAGGAAGGGGATCACCATTACATACACCGATAGTACTACAATGGCGGCCCTCAGTTTGACGGTCTCATCAAAAGCTTTTTCAAGGACCCGGGAATGTAGGAGGAAGGAAACACGTGTACTGGTAAAGAAATCCAAGTCTGCACTATAAAGACTTGGAATACTTGCAAAAAAAAGACAGGAAATTCGCCGTAATTATGTTATGTGAGCTCTTGTGATTTGAATGAAAGATATCATAGTTTACCTTAAAATGACCTACCTATAGTCGACGTCGAGGACTGTAAATATGTAGTTAATGCTAACCATGGCCATGAACACTGCGGGAACACACATCATCACATACTGTGTAATGTGGTACTTCCCAAAGCCCTCCATCAGATCCGTCACCTCGCATATCTTCTTTTCCTTCTGTTCTTTTAAACCCATTTTGTTGATGTGTTTGGTTATTTACAGATCTGTAAAAGATTGAAACTGATTATTACATAGTTCAATGGAATTATCATTGTAATTATAATTAAGCATCAATTTAACGAGAGGGAAGGGCGTATGGGGTAAGACAAGAAGACTCCGCTTAAGACCCTTAGTGAATTTTTTCTTCTGGTCTTTTTACTTAATTTTTTACTTAATCTAATTAAATATTTCATAATTTTTAATTCTTTATTGTATACAAAACAATATGATCATGAATACTTACATAGATTACAAAAATTATGTACAAAGAAAGAGTTTTGCTCAATATCAGTTTAGCAGCAATCCTTTGAGTCAAGTATAGATAAAAATATTGACAAATTAGCAAATGAAAATATAGATTTGTAAGATGTAGGTGTAAAATGTAAATAAATGTAAATAAAATCTACAATATTGGTGTATTCTAGTTCGTCCACATGGCTCATTGTTTTAATTTTTTTAATTTCCACATAATTTATCTCTTGTAATTTTTCATTGCTGAAATTTTTGTTTTAGATGGAGTCTAATTAAGTAAGCAAGATTTACCCTTACTGGTGTATGAGTACATTAATTCCTATATAAACGATGTCATAAACCATTTCTTAATTTTACATTCCAGATTACCAGTGATAAATAGAACATGAAGACTAAAATAACATCGATTATTGAAAGGCCTTTGAACCATCGTAATCAAGCAAAAAGCCCAGCGAAAACCATCGAGTGCAAGCAATGTGGATATTTCAAAGAGAAAATGTCCTAAACAACATTGCAAATAGTTTACAGCACAATGATTTTCCTGTCAACTGTCATTGGCGCTTACACTATTTTTCTTTCAACTGACGGACAGTATAATAAATTACCAGTTTTCCTCAACGTATGTGCGGTATTGCAAAAAAAAGATAACGAACAATTACAAATTCAAAATACACATAAGTATTTCATAAATTATGTACTTGTTTCTATAATGACCTTGGATAACAGGTTAAACGAGTACGACAGTATAAAAAAAATTAAATCAGAGGCATATAATGTTTAATAAATTATCTTGTTGAACGATCTATCAGTCTTCACATGATTAGGTGTTCCATAATATATATCATGTCATGTCCAGTGATGGATTCAAGCACTGACACTTTGGCCATTTATCGGGCATTTATTATTTATGTCCAAAATGCCATTGCCATGCAGATGGGCCAGCCGGGTAAATTGGGGCTACTTGGGGCAGAGGCTGTGATACGGTGTGCTTCTGCAAATAATGGACCACCTATTGTCGTGCCCACTATACCCTAACACCTGCACAGCTAGAGACCTTGACGAGGCAAATGATGGAGTTGTCAATGTCGCTGAATTATGGACCGGATAATTTGTAATTTATTGCTATAGAAACGAAGAAGAAGCCCAAAATGCCAGGGCATAAACCAATCACTGGTCATGTCCGTGCGGATAATATGCAGGATAGCAGATAGCCGCTTTTGCTGATTGCTGATCCAGTCAGGTATTGAGGATTCCTAAATAGCTCGGACATGCAGTCTAAATGCCTCCGTGGCAAATAGGAAAGTACCTATTTATGAGGTTTATTATGTACAAGAGCATCAAAAACGGAATTTTTGCCGTAAATTTGATGATTTCCCCTCGATTTTCCCAAGATCCCAGTATCAGATCCTGATACCGTAGATATGGGACTACCTCAGAAGTAGCACGTTCATCGTGCGTACAGCTAAGGAGTGGAATTCCTTGCCTGAGTCTGTGTTTCCGGAAAGCTATAACCTGGGAGTTTTCAAGTCACGAGTGAATAGGTTGCTTCTAGGCAAGCGTGATTCATCGTAGACCACATCGTCACTTACCATCAGGTGAGATTGAGGTCAAACGTAAGCCTATCATGAATAAAAAAAGAAAAAAAACTTCTTTCAAACAAAAAAAATTCAAAATCCATCCATAATTGGCGCCGCTATCGCGTACGTAACATACATACAAAAAAATAGCGTACGAATTGAGTACCTCCTCCTTTTTTGAAGTCGGTTAAAAAGTATATAAGTATGTTTATCAGCATTCTAGAAACCATTTATGTCCCACTGCTGGGCACGGGTCTCCTCTCCTCTAACGAGAGAGCTAAGAGGGTTTAGACCTTACTCCACACACGCTGCCTAATGCGGGTTGGTGGATCGAACATGTGGGTTTTCTCACGATGTTTTCCTTAACCGTCAGCAGACGGTAAATCATGTGATTAGCATAAATTCCACAAAGTGGAATTCACATTGGTGCTGTCCGGCCGGATTCCAACTCGATACCTCTGAGTAGAGGCCGCGTCCTTATCCATTCAGCTACCATCGCCCTTTTATCTCCTTTTACCTCTTTATAACATGAATGTAAATATGAATGAATCATGTGTTTAGAGATAAGACCATTTGTATCTGTGCTATTAAACTCGCATTGGTAAAACAAACTATCAAATTAGTCAGACGGACAGACCGCAATTTTTTCTAGTAGGTAATTGGCCGATATCGTACATCTAGGCATTGTTTATACATTGTCATAAAATAATGCTGCTAATTCTGTTGTTACATCTCTAAACTTAAAATTCTCTAAAATGTTCTAATTGCATCTTTTTCTTTCATGATCAGATAAAAAAGGACAGATGTTTCAAATTAAGACAGCGCCTTGTTGGAGCGTAGTAAGTTAAGTCCTGGTTAAGTCGCATGTTCGTAGATGTCGACTAAAAATAAAAATTGAAGGGTACCGTCGAGGCGCCGACTTAATTTGACAGGTGTTCACTAAAATAAATCATCTGTCCTTTTCTATCTGATAATGAAAGAAACAGATTCAATTAGAAAATTTTAGAGAATTTTAAGTTTAGAGATGTAATAGAATTAGCAGCATCACACTTGTACCCGTTAAATGGGCTAGCAGAGGTATGCAGTAGGTACATTCAATTCTTTGTCCGTCGTTTATGCACCGCTTTTGAAGTTGGTTTAATATTTTTTATCAAAAAGTACTTTTCTGTAAGTAAGTACTTTTGATGAAGACAAAATGAACAATTTTAATTTTTTATTTCCTCTTTTATATAAATTTTTATAAGTAGTTGAGGTGTTTGGTAATTTAGAATGTGTTAAACTGTTTATTTGCAATATTAAAATAACAGTTTTCAAATAAATGTAAACACTCCTTTACGACGATACATAATTATAACAAAAAAATAAGTCAATCAGTCCGACATAGGTGCTAAATAAAAAAAAGAAATCTAACATAATTTATTCAATAGCAAACTTATCCATTTTGACGTCATACAAATACTCGTACAACAAATAAAGGTGGTTAGTAACAAAAATATAAAAATAACGGTAATATTATGTAAATAAGGTCTGACAAATGGTGATTCCGTTTCATTGCAACTAACGTTTTAAAATATTTGTTCATTTCATATAATAAATTAAAACCAGCATATAATTTATTAATCATATAAATAATATTATATACACAAATGTCTGTGAGTACGGATGTATGGCTGACTCACAAACTTATTACGCAAAAATGGCTGAACGGATGTGGTTGAAATTTGATACAGGGATAGATTATAGGATGGAATAACACATAAGCTTCAATTTATTCCTGGACTAGGTTCCCATGGGAAACGGAAACGGGAACAAAATGCCATGGCCCATGGATGTTTGTGTGGGTAAGTATTCGCAAACTTATCAGGTAAAAACGGCCGAACGAATCTGGCTGAAATTTAGTATAGGAATAGGTATATTAGTTATAAGCTGGAATTAGAACGAAAAGCCACGCGGGCGAAGTCGCGAGCAAAAGCTAGTTAGCAATAACCGTAATCCGTTTATCGTGAACAATATTATAATCAAAGCATATATCGATGGTCTAAAAGACAAACCAAATATGTGCAAAATTTTCACGTTCAAATCTGAACCTTATAGGTATGGTTTGAAAGACAAATATGCTTTGTACAAAACTTTGCAATTAGCACGTTTGTCTTTTATTGACCATCCATATATTAATCATTAATCTTTGGCTCTCCAATTTGTATTCTCCAACTTACGTAAAAACGGGGGCACAAGAACAGACCCATACATAACGCGCCCAGACTTATAAATCACTGTCATTATAATTTATTTATAAGGTCCTAAGTTACAACCCTGGCAAATACCATGAAATACACCTCAATCAAACCCTTTGATTTGCAAGGAACCAAATTTCAACCCTGGCAAATACCATTAAATACACCTCAAGCAAACCCTTTGATTTGTAAGGACCCAAGTTTCAACCCTGGGTAATGCCGTAAAACATACCTCAAACAAAACCTTTGATAATAACAACACTTATTTTAACAAGACATAGTCACCAGTGTCGAACGCTTTTCTAGAAGCAAAATAAGTAGCCTGTAAGTATTTAAACTATAGAGTTCTGATAATAAGTATAATTGCGTTCAGCGATTGTTTTGCTCCTTTATAATTTCTGTACAATGTATATTATAATTGGTGTATAATAAATTAAGTATACTAATATTAAATATTTGTTACTGTGGTACCTAAGTATATTGTTATTATAATTGTCACAAATAATAAAGTTTAATTCAATGAATTCTGAAATGCTAACTAAAAGAGTGCGGGAGTGCAGTCTACCTCAGTCTTAATGATTAACATCGGAAAAATTCTCCCTGGGCACTGGTTGCGGGTTCAAGTCCCGTGCCACATGTTTTTTTTTTTCGATCTATATATTTTCTTTTTTTATATCGGTCACATCAATATGACTTCACCTCGCCTGATGGTAAGCTAAAGGTAAAGTCTCAGGAAGGGGGTCCCCATTTACATACACCGACAGTGCCATAATGGCGGCCCTCAACTTGACGGCCTCATCAAATGCTTTTTCACGCCCCACTTAAAGGATCCGGGACTGTAGGAGGAAGGAAACACGTGGGGTGGTAAATAATTCCAGGTTTCTACCTATATCATTTATAAAGTCATTTATCAACCTTGCACTTGACCGTAGTCTACAGCTTTCCCCGGTCAGTAAACCGTAATAACTGGTAGTTTCGTGGCGGTGCGAACAGGTTGACATGACATCGTCTTCGATAGTAGATACTAGAAATTTGATACCGATATGCATTGCCGCGCTCTTCATTTAGTTGAGAGGTACATTCGTTTAATTTAACTGAACTAATACGATGGAACGTGAATAATACTAATAAAAGATATAGAAAAAAAATATTTTAAAAAATTAATGCGATCGAAAAGAACAAAAAGATATGCACAGCGCGCAAGTTGCGCCAGTTGCGCAAGAATGCTGTCCCGAACATCTATTTCTTTTTTTTTAATTCTTATTTAATTGTGTGTAAACCTCATTATGAGTTGCTAATGAAAGTTAACTATAACCCTTCAAGTAGATGTAGTACATTTTTGATTCTCACTACACTTTAATTTTCTGTTAACTTTAAAGTCCTTTCAGACAATGTGTTGTTGCCAAAACTGAGAAAACTAGCATTGCAATTGCAATTATTGTTGAATTATTGAATAGAAAAAAAAAGATCGAAACAATTGAAACAAGATAAAATTTAAATTTAAACTTTTGTTTAAACTAACTAACTCTAAGTTTTTAGTTCAATCGAAATGAACTTACTATAGAATTGGAACAAATAGCTACTAATTATTTTACAGCCGGCATTCAATAACCTCTCAAGCTTGTAGTAACTTACATTCAGTTCGTTAACTTAAGAATAATTAACAAATTACAGTTAAAACGAATATCGTTTAAACTATAATTTGTTAGTGAAATGTTAAAAATATTACAATCTAATTATTCAAAATTTACTTTTAATATTATTACAGTGTTCATTATTAATAAATTATAATTACCTTTTTCCTTTACCGCTTTCTCTGTTACAAAGATACACAACACTAACGAACTTTAGTCACCACAAATGATCCATCAAAACTAATATTTGAAAATAACTAAGGTTATGATGCCACCACCTTCCAACGTCTATGCTATTCACTGAGAGAACTGAATGTGTACAGTGAAGCGAATTGTTATGTCCATAGAAGACATCAAAATTATTAAGCTGGACTCACACATCACATATTACTGTAAATTAAAAATTAGATGATGCCTGCGCGGTGGCTGGTTAACGTTTTTTCTGTTCATACCTATCTTTGGTTTTACTTAACTAATTACAAGCAAACATTATGCCAGTTTTGAAATTTAATAAAGACCTTTTTAATAGGAAAAATTGTATCAAAATCCATTGGGTAATTTTTGCGTCTCTCGCAAACAAATAGACAAGAACTCAAAAACAAAATTGTTTTCTGAATTCGTTTAGAAATTTTGTGAGTAGAAATACCATCGATGGAGAAGAAGAACTGAGCAATTTGCATTTTAAGAATATAAGAGAGATGGTTGATGGTCATGTTTATGAAAAATGAATTAAGTAAATAATATGAATTCATTTTGGCGATGGATATATTTCAGAGATGTGTGTGGCGAGCCTTAGGGCGCGTACCCAATTAGTAAATGTTGCGCAAGATTTTAAACCGCACATGAGACAAATTCATTCCTAACAAGCTTTTCCAGTTTTTCAGTAATAAAATGGTAGATTTTATAGTCAAGATCATAAAATGAACAAAAAAGTTTAATTTGATATTGACAGTAAAACCCGTCTTTAGGACGAAATAATCTCAAACCAGTAATAATAATGTAGGTATCTGAAAAAAAACCAACAAAAATAATTGATCACTTTTTGACTGCGCTAAAAGGGCGTGTACACAATGTTATATTTTTGTATACACGTTAACTCAATCTAAACCTTTATAGGCTCAGAATAACAAAAAGTACAAATACTGTGCAAAAAAATATATGCGTCGTTTACCAATTATGTTTTTATTTTTAGCAGATTGTGTAAATACGTAAGTATCTGTGCAAACATTCGGTATGTGCTTAAACTTTTCAATTGCTCGGCTAAACAGCACGTGCAAATACGTGATCACCATATTAGATCAACAATATTGTAGTCAATATTGTTGAACAAAAGGACTTAGGCCCGGCGCTGATTGTGGCTTTTTGTCACCGTGACTTGTTGTTACTGTCACCTGCTGTCACCCACGGTGCGCTCACTGAATCTGTGCTTCGGTCAAGTCAAAGTCAAATTCAAAGTCAAAAATCATTTATTCTGTATAGACCATTTTAAGCGGCACTTACAAAACGTCAAAATTATAAATATTTAAAACTAGAAGCAAATGGACCACCGGTTCGAAACGCGGCCCAGACCTGAGAAGACTCCGGCAAGAAACTCAGCGGGCTGTTTTTTTTTTGTCTATTTACAACAATTGCCTTAGTCTAGATACAATGTACAGGTAACAAATCACGTTCATTTTTGTATGGACTTCAACGAGGTTGCCTTGATGTGACAGTCACCTCACTCCGGTGTTGCCTGCCACTGCAGCTATTTGTCACCGTATTATCATGTCACCATAATGATCGCACTCAGTATAGTTTTCATTGCACTTGACTAAAATGTCACAATCAGCGCCGGGCCTCCTTTTGTTGTTTTTTTTTATATCGAACTCGTCAACATGACTTCACCTCGCCCGATGGTAAGCTAAAGGCAAAGTCTCTGGAATGGGAGTCACCATTGCAAACACCGATAGTGTGACAATGGTGGCACTCAGCTTGACGGCCTCATCAAATGCTTTTTCATGCCCCGCTTAAAGGACCCGGGACTGTATGAGGAAGGAAACACGTAAACTGGTAAAGATTTCCAAGATTTGATGGTGCGGCAAAGAAAAGAGACAACGAACTAAAAACGAAGCGCGGGCGAAGCCACGGGCATCAGCTTGTATAAAACATTAACCTATATGTTGCCCAGAACTATAAACTATAATCGTACCAAGTTTGATCAAAATCCCAACCAGTAGTTTTTGATCCATGCCTGCACACACAGACAGACAGACAGACAGAAAGACAAAAAATTTACTGATTGCATTTTTTGCATTAGTATCGATCACCAATCATCCCCCAATAGTTATTTTGTAAATATATTCAATGTACAGAATTGACCTCTCTACAGTTTTATTATAAGTATCATCATTATCACTACATAGTATAAAACAAAGTCGCCTTTTCTGTCCCTATATCCCTATGTGCGCTTAAATCTTTAAAACTACGCAACGGATTTTGATGCGGTTTTTTCCAATAGATAGAGTGATTCAAGAGGAAGGTTTATATGTATAATACATGCATCATATACCTACTAAGGCTAATTTAGTATCAGCATTGCACCCGTGCGAAGCCGGGGCGGGTCGCTAGTAGATTATAATTTCAGAATGTCGAATAAAAGAAAATCCTACGTATGGAATGAGACAAGTATGAACCTTGCTTTAGAATCAATAAGGAAACATAAAACTGGTTTAAATGAAGCAAGCCGAATGTATGGAGTCCCAAAAGCACGCAAAGCAAAGCAATCAAAAAGCCAGGTAACATAAATGCAAATACGGGGTTCCGAAAGTCACCTCCCTCCAGTATTAGAAGAGGAACTATGCAAACACATTCTTGATATGGATGCTTGCTTATACGGCATTACTCCTATAGACTCCTATAGACTATACTATTATACTAAGCAGAAAATAATGAGACTGTAGATTATGTCTTAGTTGTGATGACTTGTTGATCTCATTTAATATGCCAAATGTTTAATTGTATTAGTAAGTAAATAGCGTATCCTATACTTTGTTTGCTTGTCGGGTGTGTATGAATATTTTTGATCTCTACTTGTGTGCCATAATTTAATAATTTTGATAATTATAATAAGGGATTGATTGGACCTCTAGAACAACTTTGTCGAAGTCCATTGATGGCATCCTGGTGGTTCAATAAAGGTGCCCATGATCCAAAGATAGCAACAGCTCAAGATTTAGTTTTTATTTATTATACTAAACTTAAAAGTGTAAGCACGTGTGTATCTATTGAAATATAATAAATAAAGATCCTGATCATTTATATTTTTTTTTATATACCATCGCAAAGTTAAGTGGTCCATTGTTAGCAACCTTCCTCTAATTGCAATACAATCTAGTAAATTAATTTAATTGATGCAATACCAGTTATGTGATTATCGACATAGTCATTTTCCTATAATTTCCAGCATTTAATGCCAATATGATTATTCATTACAAACGTTTAGAGTTGTCACCATGACGCTATAGTTTACTAGCGCTGATGTCCGCGGCCGCGTGGAGGTTGGTTATATTTTTTGGTCATACTTATCTCCAGTTTTACTTAACCATTTGCACTCAAATATACGTCAGATTTTAAATGTGACCAAGACCTTGCTAATAGAAAAAACCGCATCAAAATCGAGCAAACAGAAAAGAAGTCCAAAAATATTTTGTTGTTTTGTATTCAGATTTTTTTTATATCTCCAATGCACACACGTAAATAATTTACAATTTTATAATATAGGTAGGTAGGTACCTATCGATAAAGTGACTCCCTCCACTAGGATCCGCAGTTTAGATCCACTAGTGGATCTAGACTGTGGAGTGTGGATCCTAGAGGAGGGATGGGATAAAATTATTGATAAAATTTTGCAGTCATAGGTAGGTATTATTTTTTTATTACATCGGTAGCTTAATGCTTAAGAAATCATGATCTTGCGCTCGAGAAGTTTTTGGTTCGAATCCAGGCCAGTACACCAATGACGTAAACCTACTGCTAAAACAAACAATTTATTATTATTTAAGTCGGTTACTAAAGAAGATAAGTTTATAGGATCTTGATGCTGCCATTAAATAAAAGTTCCAACTTAGCATTATATTAGGCAACTTTATTATGATAAAAATACAATGAAAATTAAATAATATTTACTTTAAAATAAAAACTAATCAAAATAAATATTTAATAAATATTAATATTTCTAACTTAGCATAAATTTTATGCTAAGTTGGAACTTATACTATTATATATACCAGCCCTCTCAGCATGACCAATGACTTTTCGATGCTTTTCGAAGTTATGTGCGTATTTATCGCAGGTTTATAAGTGCCCGGTTAATGGCAATAGGCTCGCCACCTATTACATTGGGACCTAAACATAAACTGGCGAAATTTGGGTACTAGCACCTCTGCCTACCCCTTCGGGGATATAGGCGCGAGTTTATGTTTGTTTGTTTGTCTCAACATGGCGTGCGTAGACATAATTATATTTACTTTTCTTTTGACCAATTCCAATTGTTCAATTTACGTCATCAACTCGCTTGAATGGAAAATCTGACGTATTTGTAATGCGGGAGTGTAATATTTAGCATTACTTGGTTAAATTACAGTCAAGAATATGATTATAATAATTTGTTATGTGCGGGCTGCGACTTGTTTTGCGATAAAAATTGTACAATACAGACACATACTGTTTGATGCTAGAAGGTATTAGGAGACACCCCTCCCCAAGTATGAAATATTGATCACGTATCCACAATCCACAGGAATCTATTCTCGGGATAATACGCCTATCTAATAATAATTATAGACTATAATCTGTACCTGCACCAAATTTTAATTAGATTCATTCCTCCGCTTTAGCGTAATTTTTTTTTATTTGACTTCACCTCACTTGTTGGAAAGCTCTAGGCAAAGTCTCAGGATCGAGGGTCACCACTACATACACCGATAATGCTAAAGTGGTGGCCCTCAGCTTGACGACCTCATCAAATGCTTTTTCATGCTAACTTAAGGGACCCGGGACTATAGGAGAAAGGAAACACATGCGCTGGTAAAGAATTCCAAGTCTTTATGGTGCGGCAAAGAAAAAAGACACCAAACCGCTTGGTTCTTGATGGAATTGTTTGCACCGTGTGAGGGTCTGGCACTCGAGTAGTTCTATATAGGAAAGGAGAGGGTGGGATTTGTGGACTTGTTTGGATGTTTTAGTATCAAAAATCCAAGGTCGGTAGCGTGAGTGTGATGCCCCTGGTGTTGCACGCGTCCGTAAGCCACGGTGACCTGGTCTACCACCTAACTGGTAGGTATGAAAGAAATTAAGTCCACAAACATTCATAGGTATTTACAATTATTAATATTAATGACCTAGATTTTTATAAGGGCAAATGAATGTGCTCAGCAGATGTTGAATAAAGTACCATGTGTGCCCTAATTACTCCGTACTCCGTAGAACTGACAAACGAACCATTGAATATAATCTGAAGATCTAATTTCAATGTTTTTGTTGTTACGAATAACTTGTTCTAGATAGCCGAAAATTCTCGGTAGAGGTGTTCAACGTGAGTCCGTCAGAGAGGTGGCGCAATTCGAGGGAGGTCAAGAGGACCATCCTAAAGCCGTAGATGGCCCGGGGTCGGCTGGGGTGAGAGGGATATTAGGTAACCTTACACCCCGGTAACTAAGACCCGAAGAGAATGGCGTCCGGTTCCGGGGTGCGAGGGAAATGACCTCTGGGCCACCTTACACCCCAGCGCCAGAAGACCCTAGATGGCGTGCGGTCCGCCATAACCACCCCCCGATGACTGACGGGGGTGGTATCCGCAAGATAAAAAAAGGTTACAACGTCGCCATAAGATGTTATAAAAGTAAGTAGCCTAATATTACGTCTTATAATATTAGCAATTTACCAATGAAAGCTCGGTCAAAATCGGCCTAGCCGTTCCAGAGATTCAAATAGGAATTCTATTAGTATTTGGTTAGTTATTAAAAACAAATGTTTTTCCTTGTTTGACTCATGTAAACATAAATTTTTAATAAATGCTAAAAAAATTGACAAACAAAATTTTAAAAAATATATTTTCATTGTTGAAAATGTCGTGTGAATAATGAATATTGTATATTATCATCATAGACCAATGATATTATGAATACTTACAACACATCAGTTACGTGGCACTTACAACAA
The DNA here is from genome assembly GCA_963576445.1 of Lithosia quadra. Taxonomy (NCBI): domain Eukaryota; kingdom Metazoa; phylum Arthropoda; class Insecta; order Lepidoptera; family Erebidae; genus Lithosia; species Lithosia quadra. The sequence goes on along the minus strand of OY754887.1, from coordinate 2,634,702 downwards.
AAAAAAACATGTTTTTCAATGAATACACGTTATGCGTTCATTGAAAAGAATTACGTATTAAAAACAAACAGTTAAATTTTATTTGTGTGAATGTACATAGGTGATGGGTGTAGTAAGTAGATAATTTAAATCACTTTTGACAACGGTATAAAAACATTATAATTAAAAAAATCAAACAAAAAATTTTTGATTTGGCGGTTTACCTATAACTGCCACACACGTAAAAAACTACCGAACGAATTGAGAACCTCCTTTTTTGAAGTCGGTTAAAAATACATCAACTTGATAGGGTTACTTTCTTCTTTCAAGGTCAAGAGGGTCATAGGGATTTCATAAACATAAAATATTTAGATCAAACTATTTTTAACAGTTTTCATAACAATCTATAGTACCTATAATAATAATTTAGCAACCTATACACATATGTCCCACTGCTGGGCACGGGTCTCCTCTCCTCTAACGAGAGTGCTGAGAGGGTTTAGACCTTAATCCAAACACGCTGCTGGCCTAATGCGGGTTAGTAGATCGGACAGGATCGGACCTTAGAATTTCTATTTAGTATATTGTCTTATTATTTACAATATTCCCGTAACTATAAAAGGATAGTAATAATATTGTTTTAATTACCAAATAATAATAAATAAATAAATATTCTACAACATTCTACTCAGCGCTTTCCAGACCCAAAGTAACAAGCATAGTTTAACTAGCTTGTCTTATGGGTTTTTAGAATGCGGAAAAACATACTTATATAGGTACATTTTTTTAAAAAAGCATACATATATAAATGCATAGAGACATAATTATATTATATCAATCAAAATAAATCGTGATAAAATTTGTTAAAATAGTTTTATTTCACTACCTATGTAACATGCTTGTTAACTTCCGTCGTAAATACTGTTTATGTGTCTATTTTTAGACAGTAATATAATAATTTTGTTTGTCTTAAGGAAATATTGTTTATTCTTTTAAGGAAATTAACCTAAGTATAAGTATTTGTAATTTTTTAAGACCCACGCGTTCAGGTTTCCTGAGGAGTTCTTTCTTAGGGTATACCCGAGGTCCCTACTGAAAGACTCACGTGGACAAAACATTGTGTGGTTTAGTCGGGTCGATCCCGAAATAATTAAGAACTTTACTAGCCCTTACCCGTTAGGGACATCCACACTTTAAAAAGGGACCCACGTGTTCAAGAAAGGAGATGTTTCACAAATGTATGGACCTTGGGCCCGATAATTGTACACTACTTAGAAAAATAGCAATGTAGTTTTCATTTTTGACTATTCAATTCTTATAATATTGCTTCGTATTATGGGCTAAATCTAACTAAATAAACACTTTCTTGCAACACAACAAACATGGCGGACTAAAACTGTAAAATGTAGGTAGGTACTCATATTTTATTAATTTATGCCCCTGAATTTCGGATACGAATAAATATAATTGTATTTTTGCCAATAACCGGTATTATTTCTCTTTTTTCTGTATTGTGTACAAAATGAAACATCTCCTTTATAACCTTGTTTTGTTTTTAAATAGTAAGTGTACTAGGTACCTACTTACTTGCATTCCTGAATTCACTGGGGTCAAGACTTTTATTCCACAAGAAGAATAACACTAAACGGGGCTACTGGGGCTAAATGTATAGGATGACACTTTTACAATTTACATAAAGTAAAATTGTCTGAGTTTATTAGGTACTTACTAATTTTTTACACTCGCGAAATGCTTACACTTTTATAATAGGTATAGCTACAAATAGCACCGCACCGGAGATACTTCACTATATCCCACCATCTTGCCACTAATATAGGTTTCGAAGTTTAGCTTTACTAAAATATGCTAACATTAAAAGAACTAAAAATACCTACAATGACTCAAAAAATTTGAGCCATTGGAAATTAAAATCGAACTGGGGCGTTACCTTGACCTCTTAACAGTAATTCAATAGCAGACCTATTGAATAATTTCGTATTCATGAAGACGTTCAGTTTCTCGTGCCAAATGTCAACAAATGAACCAATCTAAACTGAATAGTAAAGCGTTTCAGTTACAGCATATTATAGTATGGATCATAGCCATAGCAGTTTAGTATAGACACTTTTATTGTATTGCTCCGAAATCGTTATGGTTTATGGTAAGGCCTCTAGACTCAATACAATGCAGCAATGTAAACAAACTGATTAATAAAATTGAATGAAATTACGTGAAATGCACAGGGATGAATGTGGAAAACACTTCTAAACATAAAATGGATTGTACAATGCTTCTATATTAAACAAATTTGGATACGACCCTGCCGTTTAAAAATTATCAATCAAACGGGGCTAATTCTTCTTACAAACTGTCACACATAAGAACTGTCACTGAAAATGGGGCTAATTCATATAACAAAAACTGTCACTCAAAACGGGGCTAAGTCGTTTACACTTTCAAGATCGCGATAATATTAAAAATCTTATTTAAATATTGGTAAAATCATTCAAAATTTAATAACAAAAACGCACCTGCGCATGAGCAACTGCACCACCAAGTTTCTAACGTTCTATTTGCTTTGTTACTGACTGAAAATTATATTTTACTACCTAATATTACAGTATTAGTAATAGCTTCGCAAATGTACTATTGTATTCAAACAAATGTTAACAGTAGGTACCTTGAAAAAACAATATTTAATTCTTCTACAAACTTCCTAGTTACCGACATGTAGGTATATTCCTGTGCAGACTTGTGTTTTTTTATTATTTTATTATGTATACAGTCATTTTGGGTAACTTTGAACATTTTTAACGGATTATTAATGTTTACTCTCTGATTATATTTATTACATCTTTATTTTATAGAATAAATAGTGTTCTTTTGAGTTGGTTTATGTTTCTAAATCCACAAATTTATGGAAAAAACACTAAGACTGCCCAAAATTTGCCCCAAAACTCACATTCAAAGTTAGCACGAGTTTTGGGTAACTTTGAATATATATTTTTTGGATTTTAAAACCTTTATTATCCAAACATTTTAAGATTTGGATAAAATTGAATGATGTATTCTTGTAAAAAAAAGTCCAATCTATGAAAATCATGACTAACTACCTGTGAAAAATAGCGTGGTCTTGCCATATGAAACAAGGCGGACCAATTTGGTGGAAAAAAAAACATTGTTATTTTTATATTTTCTAATAAAGTAAGATAAGTAGGAACGTAGTGCACAACATAATAAATTATATGTTTATTTGGTTATCAGATGAGATCAAAATGGTAATGACTGCTAATAATTTTTCTGGACATTTAATTTTTTAAAGAAAACTAATCACCCCTTTCCATGAACAAAATGTCATCGTCAATACGAATTTTTCCACCTTTTTAGGGCCAAATGGCAAAAAACAGAACCCTTATAGATTCGTCATGTCTGTCTGTCTCTCTGTCCGTCCGTCCGTCCATCCGTCTGTCCGTCCCTATGTTACATACCCACTATTATCCGAAACTATAAGGCCTATGCGGTTGAAACTTGGTAAGTAGACGTATTCTGTGAACCACATTAAGAATTTCACACAAAAATAGAAAAAAAGCAATCAATTTTAGGGGTCCTCATACTTAGAATTGAAACTTTTTATAAGACACGAATAACTTTGAACCAGTTTGAACCATTCAATGTTACCCAAATCACTTCGATTTTGATCGTCGTTACAACTTTATCAGTTTTAGACAATTTATGTAACACCATGTACGGACAGCGATTTAAAAATAATAAGTTTTTTAGTAGATTTTAAAGATAAACACCAATCATACCCGTTTACAGCAAGTTTTGTACAAATAATTCCGATATTAAATTCAACTAACAAACACTGCTAAAAACTTCACTCGAAAAAGGCGGTTAAATTACAAAATTCTGACTTTGAAAGCTTAATATTTTACATTACGTTTGTTAAAAAACATTATGGCGATCCGTTTAGGTAGTTATAATATTGAAACAATAAAACATTTGCATCAAAGAAATTTTTAAATCTTTTTCACAACTTTATTCAAAGTTACACTGCGATTCAATGTTACCCAAAATGACCGTACTCTTTGTAATAAATACATAATATATACAAATCAGGTCTTTTTCCCATTGGGGTAGGCAGAGACAACATCTTTCCACTTGCTACGATCTTGGCATACTCCTTTCGCTTCTTCAACTTTCATAATTGTTTTCATACACGCACGCCTGTTGCGGGTACTCTTAACCTGGCCTTTCTCCAAAACGTCCTGGATCTGATTAGAATATGTCGGCCTACACCGGGTTGCCCATTCACCCTCTCCTCATATATCTGTTTCGTCAGTCTTCTTTCATCCATTCTCTCTACATATCCGAACCATCTAAGCATGCCTTTATCTATCTTGGTTGGGTAGTTATCTTCAATCATACCGCAATGTTCCCTTATCACACTGTTCCTCACTCGGTCCATCAGTTTTACTCCAGCTATGCTTCTTAGACTTCTAATTTCTACTTTCAATCTACTATCATGCTTCTTCTGCCATACCCAACATTTACTACCATACATAAGTGTTTGTAATACCTAAATAGGTATGTTATTAATATTAATTAAAAACTTAATTACAATTTGCGGTCTCCATTCTAGAACTCGTTTGCGGCCAGCGTTCCTTTGGTAGATGTGGTCAGTCCATTTAAATTTCAGTTTGGACTTTGGTCAAACTGTACCTAGTTACTAATAATAGTTGATTGGTAACTTCAATTTGCTAACCACAATGTTCGTATATACCTTTTTTTTTTTTTTTTTTTCGTGCGGAAATCCTCATGGCTACCCACCCCGCGGCCAGCGGGGCAGGTTATGTCGGACTCTTACCGACTAAAACCGCACGCCGTCTAGGGTCTTCTGACGCCAGGGTGTAAGGTGGCCCAAAGAGCATTTCCCTCGCACCCCGGCTTGACCCGGGCCATCTCCGGATTCGAGATGGCCCCCTCGGGTTTGGGAACCGCGTGGTTCCCGTCATACCCCCGGAATAGGGGGGGGGGGCGCGCTGTCGCGCGCCGCCGCCTCGGCCTGCTTCTGCTAGGGTGACAGGCGGCTCCACCCGTCACCCCCAGGCCAGCGCTCATGGAGGACGGAGGTTGTTAGACCTCCGACGCCTTAGGCGTCCGCGCCCGCCGCCGTTCGGGAGAGCTCTGTGCAGCCTCTCCCGAACCCTTTCCGCCGCCTCCTTCTCGAGCATCACTTGCTCGCAGAAGGAAGCGGCGGCCGACCACGCGTCCGCACTCTGCACCATCGCTGCGATCAGCACCGGCAGTGTGAGGACTCCCACCCCGAGGGCTGCCAGGAGGGCCTGTCGCGGCACCTCCCACGCCGGACACTCAGCCAGCGTATGCAGCCCTGAGTCCTCGCCCGCATCGCAGTGATGGCACTCGGGCGTTGGCTCCTTCCGAATCAGACACAAGTGATCCCCGAAGCACCCCTTACCAGAGATCACCTGCGTCAGCCGGTACGAGAGGCCCCCGTAAGGCCTCTCCAGCCAGTCCTCCATGACGGGTCTTACCGCCGCTATAACGGCGTGCCCCGCGCTTGGTTGCCCAAGTCGGTCCTTCCACTCCACCACGGTATCCCGGCGGAGCTGGGCGTGGACGGCCTCGATTACTCGAGGCTCCGGGTCCAGTCCCCGCTCCTGCGCCTCCTTTCGCCACCAGTATAGGCGCGAAAGGGCTCTCGCCTCCAGGTCCCACGGTAATGTTCGCATATACCTATACTCCATTTGGGTAGGTGCTTCACTAAAAGTCTTGTAACGACTAAGTGATTAACTAGTGGTTCAATTTCGGTTTTTGTCTTCAAGACGAGTTTCTAAACTCAAAGTATCTATTAATAAACTAAGTTTTTAAAATAAAACAGATTAAATAGACACATCAAGATTGTTTACATTTGGTTATATAACCGAATGGAGTAGGTATAATTACCTACTATGTCCCTTTTAATCATGCGGAAATCCGCTCGAATATTTCGGACTTGAAACAACTAAATCCACACGCCGCCGTCTTCAGATGTCGGGGTGTAAGGTAACCTGGCCTCGCATCTCGGCTGACCTAGGGTCATCTCCGGTTTCAAACCACGGGAAAACGGGGAGGCGCGCATCGTACCGCACCGCCGCGGTCTGCTTATACAAGGATAATAAACTAGGATTCATGGAGGCCGGAGATCTTACTATATCCTTCAAACCAATTTTTTTTACATCTACCACTTAAGTGGCAGACAAGCACACGGCCCACATTTTATTTTCTTTTTTCTCACCTGATGTTGCACACGTCCAGTGGCCTACGGACGTGTCTCACGCTGCCGACCCTGTAAAAACCTTCCAAAGCCCTTCTTGAAGAAATCCATATTGTAGTTTTGTTAACCTTCAGTCCAACTCGAAATTGGCCAGCTTATTTTAATTTCCAGTGTAGGTACTTACGTGAGTTTGTATTTTTTCTCTTTCTAAACTTTTCGTATGGGTAGTTGTTGTATAGTTGAACCTTGTAGATATCGCTATTGTCGAGATTCCGATTTTTGCAATGTTTTTCTTCTTTTATTTCAGACCACCTATAATAAAAAATATATAAGTAAGTATATAATATATAAATAAGTCTACAGTATATAAATAAGTGTAGGTGTACACTTGTATAGAATGGAGACGTGAAGGTATTGTTGATTGTTTTTAAATACTTTTGATGTAGTATGTATTTATTTGTGTGTGTTTTTATTCTCCCTTCCGATTTCCACTACACAACACCTTCCCTCCAACACCATCGTCCGCGTGGTTTTAGATTTTTTACGTTTTAATTTTTTTCTCGGAACCCTCATTCTTTTTCCAAAAATTCAATTACCCTAAGTTACTCCTTGTTAGATCAGCTATCTGTCAGTGAAAGGCTCATCAAAATCGATCCAGGCATTTTTAAGATTAGTCGGAACAAACAGACAGATAAACAAAATTAAATGTTGTTTTGGTGTACCTACGTATCCACCGTGAATACTTCCAAATCAGTCCAAATGCACATACCTAGGTAGTATTAATAAACCCGACTACTGTTGAAAAGCCTGAAAAAAACTTAATAGAAGGTACCCATTCGGCAATTTATAAACCGAAAGAAAATTAATGGATACCGCCTGCTATCAAACTTGTTTCAAGCTTTGCAACAGCAGTCGGTTTTTTTTAATCATTTATTTTATTTTATACTTTGTAGTTACGATATTATCCATTATATTTTTCAAAATATCCTTCTAATTTCCTTCATTTTGATACCCTACTTGATAAGTTTGAGCAAAGACGATAAATAACTATCGATAGATAACGATAGATAGTTATCTATCGTCTTTGGTTTGGGTGATAATATTTTTGACAATATACATTTTAGCGCCAAAATTTTGATGTTACAAACAGACACTCCAATTTTTATTTATATAGAGTATTAATAGAGCATCCACTATGTTACCTAAGACGTATTTAATAACAATAATAATGTAATAATGTATGTAAATAATGTACACGAACCGTGAGTAAATAAAAGTAAAAATACGTGTTGTATTTGTAGGTAGGTACATGGTACAATACAACACGTATTTTATTTTTCATGTTTTTTATTATATTACGTACACACCGATCACGATTCGTACATTATTTGTACACTTAGGTACATTCTAAGTACGACAGTACTATTATTTTTTGTTTTATAAAATAAAGGCCAATAAATAGTAGGTAATGTAATTAAATTACGTATTAAATATAAGGTACAGCGAAATTAAACTTAATTAATTAATTAAAAAAAAAACAATTCAATTATTGTATTGTTATCGCGCGCCCAATTCAGTAACGACGTAACATAACATAACATAAACAAACGCCTATATCCCCGAAAGGGGTCGGCAGAGGTGCTAGCACCCACATTTCGTGACACATTTTCAAATCGCGTGGTTTTTTTTTAAATATTTTACGTTATTCTGCACAGCTCTGTCTAGACCCAAAGTAAGTACCTATAGTTTAACTTGCTTGTGTTATGTTATGGGTTCTAGAATGCGGATAAACATACCTACATAAATTCGATTAGTAGGAAAAATGAAAAAGAAATTGATACGATCAAAATAAAATCTACCTACCTAACGTTTAAAATCACTCACAGTTTGATTTAATTTTGAGAAATTAATATGAATAAGTTTTCTTAAGTTTGGAAAATACAAAAACATTTTAAAACCATAATTTTACTGAATTAGGTCTCAGAATAGATAGGGGTGGTATCCTGGGGACTTCCCCACGAAAAAAAGAAGGGTTATGAGATGAATGCCAACCGGGATCAAGTTGAAGTTGATGATTTCTTTCGAATTTTGTGTTAATATTAACCAATATTTAGACTCACCATATTTAGTATATAGGGTACTATATTCAATGCTTTTAAAAGCTTTCATATCTACTCAATTCTTGCAAAATGAGGTAAGATAAAAGCTTATAAAATAAACACGCACTTACACAGATAAGTTACACGAAACTACAACATAAAATAAACACTATTTGGTAAGCAATCTGATTTTAGCCCTTTTAGGTCTAATGGCTTTCAATTATTAAAAATATATAGACGGAATATTCTGGGACATAATTACACGGCGGTACCTAGACCCACAATAAAAATAACTGTACTGAGAGTTCTAAACCGTGAATAGACAATAGACACGATCTGATTTTTTTTAAATGAAGCTACCCACGTTTTGTGTTCAGAAAAATCCTATGCAATTTAAATAACCATATTTACACGAATGTCACATATTGAAATGAGACTTTTTGTAACGAATTCTATCGCGATTTGTTTAATTTTTATTTTTATAACGATAACGTCAATTTCATTTCACCTCGCCTCATGGTAAGCTAAGGCATCCCCTACTCCCGCCCCTTCCCTTCAGAGTCGGTAGCGCCCTGACGCCCTTGGTGTTGCACACGTCCATATAATATGCCACTGTGACCACTTCCCATCAGGCGGGCCGTGTGCTTATCTGCAACCTACGTGGTATAAAAAAAACCTTTTATTGAGAACTACTTAGATGTCACCCACCTGGAATTTTGTTGCCCACATGGGTACTCTTTGTGTCACACCAGACTATAATCTAACCCTGTACCAAATTTCAGCCAGGTCCGTTGAGCACACAGAACAAAGAAAAATCCTTGTTGAGCATGATCAAGTAACGTATATATTATCTAAACATTTTCGCAGACTTATTAGTGCCTCGAAGAGCACGTTAAGCCGTCGGTCCCGGTTGCCATACAAACATCTATGGCAGTCGTTACGGGTAGTTGGAGCCCACAAAAGTCCAACCAGTCTAACTTGGAACTTCGATATCGCCATGCATTGGTCATAATGACCATTGGTTGTGGAGGTCAGATGGCAGTCGCTCCACGGAAAATATCGAAGTTCAGCCGCATCACAGTTAGACTAGAAAGCCGACCCCAACTGAGTTGGGAAAAGTTGGGAATTTCACATTTGTAAATGTTTGTTGACTCGCAAACTTTCACATTTGTAACATTCAGGGATACGCCAGAGAACGCCAGAGACCATTATCAATCTATGACGACGCTTCCGGACCCTCCCCCGTTCCCGCTTCACCCCCGAAGTGTGACACACTTTTGTTTTGAATCTGTTTATCCGTTTTAATCAGTGTGGTGTCCACTACTTTACACAATAAAACACGTTGTTATTTAGTGAGTAGGTACACGATCCACAGCACGCCCACACGCCGCACCAGATTGAATCTGATTGACGCTAGACGTCACTGTCAACCGCGCACTACATTTATTTGTGTATATCACATCTCTTCCTTTTTATAAATCAGTTAGTTTTATAATATACGCATTATCTAGAAACAAACAAACAATTTTTTATTAATTAACCATTCAAAATTAATCTTCTTTGTACGATACTTTACATTTCTCCTTCGTGATCTTTATCTTTCCATTTTCCTTCTACTTTCTTCAGATGTACAAAATTCCTTCTATACTCTTGTCCAGTTTCATCATTTCTAATATTTATTTCTTTTACGAGGTTCTTTACATAATCCAATCAGTAATTCTCTATCCATAGCTTGTCTCTTGTGTCTTTGTTTAATTTGTTTTTCTCTTGTCTCAAGCTCTATCTCTATTTTGTGAACAATTTAGATGGGGATTTTCCTGTGGAGGGATGAGGTCTCCTATTGTACATCATTAAGTACTTTAGCAAACCGTTAATCTGTTAATTCACATTGACTGATTTTTTGTCTCTCTACTTCGCCGTTTTGCATTGTCAGCGGTTATATTGCACGATTTCCGGTCCTAGAGAAGATTTTTTCAACACATTTATAGTATCAAGGGCAGAGATAGATTTCATAATTTCAATCTCTTTAAATCGACTATCTATAATAGTCTATTATCACTAAAAGATTATTTCCATTCGGTAATGGCTTAAAAAATCAAAAGCTGCTGTATCGACCCAAGCTTTTGTAGGAATTTCGCGTCTTTTCATGGGTACTGGTGGGTTGTAGGCTGAGACTAAAGCACACAATCTGCAATTTTTTACCTTTTTCTACTATTATGCCATCTCACTTTGATGCGTAATGTAGCTTTCATATTTACAATGTCTGGGTGACCCTCGTGAGCTGCTGCTAATACTTGTTTTCGTAACTCAAAAACTTAACAAGATGCCGTTATGTACCCAGAGCTCATGTTGGAATAGCTTGTAATTGAAACATCCCAAGAATCATTTAATAAGGCATCTTGGACTAATTTGAATTTAGCATCATTGTTGGATGCTTCTATTATTGATTTTTATCAATAATCACAGGTCATGCATAATGAATAATCTGGTTAACTTATTCGCCTTCAATAGTATCTATTTCTTTTGTATTGGAATTTGTGCTAAAACGAGGTAGCGGGTCTGCAATATTTGATTTACCAGATCTATAAATTATTTTGTAATCGTTTCCTTGTAGTCGAAGGACCCATCTTTTGATTTGAGCACAAGGTTCTGACCTTATACCAAATATAACTCCCAAAGGCTTGTGGTCTGTTATAAGCTCGATTTGGGTCGTAGTAGGTTTGCAATTTTCGAAATACGGTCTTTAGATGATTGAAAGATAGCTTTCTTGCTTGCTTATTGATTGCTTATTCTTTTTGCCAAATCACCGTTAATATATACATAGGTATATTTTTTTCATTTTCAACCTCGAATAGGTTCTGTAACGATTGAAAAATTGGGGATTTATTTCCCATTGCTTTAATTTATTTATCAAGCAGCTTAAAGCCTGATGATGAAAGTTAGTGACCAAGAAATTGAATTATTTTTGCATTTAAACACATAATTTTTCATCCCACCTCAGCGAAGAAATGACTAAAAAAAAAAATTCTTCATCACTCAAATCACTCATTTTAGGTTTCGCACTTGTTCTCAAATTTCTTGTTTAGTGACCTAAGGTTTTAATGAAATAAAAAAAAAATTACAGCAAGGAGGCTCCGCGTCTAACTTTAATAAAAACAAATAAAAAAAAAGTTGCATACTCGTATAAATTTGGCGCCATAGAGGTACAAGTTAAACTTCTTTATCAATAGTGATTTTTAATTGAACATCTTTGAACTCATCTATTTTCTTATTTATTTTTGATTCCAACGGAATTGGGACTCGCCTATAAGGTTAATAACTGGGGGAACTTCTTTATCAATAGGTAGTGATTTTTAATTGAACATCTTTGAACTCATCTGTTTTCAAAATGTTCCTTGTGCCATTTTTATAACATAAAATTTTGTTGTTATTGAATTGGAACCACTTTTGGCAGTGCATCGAATGAGCCTTTAATGTACTATAATTTTAATATAATTTAGTACCTTTAATGGTATTTTGGCACCAATATGCCAGGAACGTTCTGTCTGATGACTTTTCTTGATTGATTTATTTATTTATTTATTTGTACCTATGCCTCTGAACATTATGCGAAGCCTTTCTATTACAAATTCAAATACTTTCTATAATTATGTTGGTTACACGACTTTTCTTGATTGGAAACAACAACTTTAGATTTTTTCATGTGTTTCCAGGTGGTTTGCAGGTTTTATCACTAATAATATTAGATCTGCTACCAGAATCGATGAGCATTTCTATCTCAACACCACCAACCTGACAATTAATAGTTGCATCATCATCGATATGAAAAATATAATCATAGCTGGGCACCGTTAATGAAATGGTTAACTTCGTTAACCGCTAATCCGTTACTGAAAAAGTTAACTTCGTTAACAGTTAAAGCGTTTCTTTTCAGAAAATTTAACGCAAGTTAACGTTAATCGTTAATCCGTTAACACGTGATAAAACTTGCATCTATACATCGTAAAATGCTTTGTCCTGAATGATATAACGGACTGACTGCCGGATCAACGCACAGCCTAAACCGCTGCTGATCGTAGAAACGTGAAATAGATGGTGTATTCTTCGTGTTACGTAGGCACCCGATAAGACAGGACTTTTCTAAATTCTTTCCCTAAAAGTGTGAAAAAACCAGTCAAGTGCGAGTTGGACTCGCCCATGAAAGGTTCCATAGCAGCAAGTAACTATATACGAGCCCATATAGGCTTGTGATAGCTAAACAAGCTAATATTAATACCAGTTTCACAAGAAATATTTAAACCAAAAATATTGTCAATTAATTGCGGTTTATGACGTATTAAAAAAACTACCTAGTAGATCTGGTTCAAACCAATTTCGGTGGTAGTTTGCATGGCAATGTACATTATATATATTTTCTTTAGATTTATCATTCTCTTATTTTAGAAGTTAGAGGGGGGGGGGGGGGGACACATTTTTCCACTTAGGAAGTGTCTCTCGCGTAAACTGTTCTGTTTAGAAAAAAACGATGTTAGAAACCTCAATAGCATTTTTGAAGACCTATCTATAGATACCCTACATGTATGGCTTTGGAGAAAAAATAAAAAAAAGTGACATACGGACGGACAGACAGACAGACAGAGAGACAGACAGACATGACGAATCTATAAGGGCTCCGTTTTTGCCATTTGGCTACGGAACCCTAAAAAAGACTTTGTGGCGATAATCGACATCCACGCGGGCGAAGCCGCGGGTGGAATGCTAGTCTCCTTATAAAATCTGTTGGTTCTGGCAGTTAACAGGTTAGAAACAAAAAGAGACGGGTAGGCATGTTGACAAACAATGATTTTTCATTCAACTGGATGATTGACTAGTTGCGCTTTAGACGAAACACTAATCAGACGAACCAATTTTGAGATGTTATTCTTAGGCTTTCGCGGTTTATACTCATACGTTACCTAGTCTTCGGGATTTACACGCGAATATTTGAACAACTACTTGTGTACTGACGTTTCGGTAGCGTTGCAGCAGTTGCAGCAGTTGTCGAACGTACGTGTTAGAACATGTTGGATTAACGATTAACGGACTTAGGGAAATTTAACGGAAGTTAACGAGTCCGTTAACATATTTTCAAGTTAACTGAAAAGTTAATCCGTTACTCAAAATGTTAACTTCGTTAATTAACGATTAACGGATTAACGAGTTAATGCCCAGCTATGAATATAATGTACTTGCTATTTTTTTTTTTTTACTTTAGTTTTTTCGCTATAATGAAAACGCTATCGCTATAGTTTGTGGAGAGATTTTCTTTTATTGGCCTTTATTCTGTTATGTTTTGGTAATGAGCTTTGTAATAACACTTTAAGCCGTTTGCATTGATTGCAGGGCAGGAGTCAGATTTTTACTTTTATTGGTCCTTGTTCTGCAATTGAAAATTACCTTTGTAACCACACTTTATGCAGTTAGCATTAATTGCAGGGCAGAAATCAGATTTTCTCTTTTATTGGTCCTCAGACATCAGATTTTTTCTTTTATTGGCCCTTGTTCTGCAATTGGAAATGACCTTTGTAATTACACTTTATGCAGTTAGTATTAATTGCAGGGCAGGAATCGTTGTCACTTCTGTGACGTTTACTACCACATAGACATCAGATTTTTTCTTTTATTGGCCCTTGTTCTGCAATTGGAAATGACCTTGGTAATTACACTTTATGCAGTTAGTATTAATTGCAGGGCAGGAATCGTTGTCACTTCTGTGATGTTTACTACCACATAGACATCAGATTTTTTCTTTTATTGGCCCTTTTTCTGCAATTGGAAATGACCTTTGTAATTACACTTTATGCAGTTAGTATTAATTGCAGGGCAGGAATCGTTGTCACTTCTGTGACGTTTACTACCACATCGGCAGCAGGTATTCTGGGTAGTAGTTGTATTTGTACTTTGTTAAGTAGGTACACTATAAACTATAAACATAGTTTATGTGACGTTTACTACCACATCGGCAGCAGGTATTCTGGGTAGTAGTTGTATTTGTACTTTGTTAAGTAGGTACACTATAAACTATAAACATAGTTTATGTGACGTTTACTACCACATCGGCAGCAGGTATTCTGGGTAGTAGTTGTATTTGTACTTTGTTAAGTAGGTACACTATAAACTATAAACATAGTTTATTAAGTTGTGATACTAACAATCATTGTATGGATTTTTACTCTGAAGTAAATGATATATTATTAATGGTGAAAATCATTTAACTATTTAACTGGCATTCTACAGTTTCAAGGGGGTTAGCCTCTATTATGATCTTTTCGATCGTAGCCTCATCACCTAACAATTTTTTTTCTTAATATAGTCGAATAGCACTTTTTATTTGATCGATAAGGTGCACTCGTCTTCTCTAAAAAACTTGTATTTTGAACTTGGTCGTCTCAGACGAATAAAGAACTTTTTAAATTTTTCTTCTGGGTTTTGTTTCATCAGACAAAATATGTGCCTATGAAATAAGTAGCTTTGTTTGGGGGGAAAATACTCCTTAAGTTTTTTTTCAAATTTCAGTGTCATGCCCAGTCATGCCCCATAAACAAATTATCTTGTAACCAAAACAATTTGAGGTAATCTCAAATTGTTTGTTGCTAATCACGATATGAATAATTATCATAAAAATCTTCTCATATTTAATATAACAGGTATCTACGTGTTAAAATCAATGTGTTAAATTGAAGCTCAATTACCTACTATTAGGTAAATGAAGATTTTGTGGAACATTCAGAGGAGTTTCATTTGATACCTAAATGTCTATAAATCGTTTTAATGAACAGTACAGACTACATTTCGGTGAATGTTTATTAAGTGTTGGGCCTTTACCAGTACGTTTTCGACACCAGATACTTGTTTAGTTTTAACCATAACAATTTGATAACACCGAAGTTATAGGCACACACCTTTGTTAAAACTGGTACTTGACAATTATGATTGTCGGAATATTTGGTTTGTAAAATAATTTTATGGTCAAATAGGTATAGCTTCGAAATGTTTGTAGGTACCTATTTCATACTTTACTTACGACTTGGTCAACAGCACTTCATGATAATTGTTAACTAGATACTTACTTCATAAATATTGTATTTTACATAATTATGGTCCATATATTATGATTAAATATGGATAGATAATGCAATGGTTTCATGCGTTCTTACTGCATTGTTTACGATCTGACAGACTTATAAAAACACTTCTATCTCCCTTTTTTTTAAACGGTTTTATTTAACTTGACCTGTTTGTTTGGGTCGAATCTAGAAATTGAAATTTGACCCCCTTTCAGTTGTCTGATTGCTGGATATTTGGCAGAAGTCTTTAGTTCTGATGGCAATACAATTTAAAACCGTTTAATTTGATAAACATTATTTGACAATTTATTTATGTTATTGTTTTAACTTATGAAATTGAAATTATTAGTTATAATTGTTGTTGACCAATTTCTGTAAGCAGGTATTTTGGGCACTAATTTACTCACTGCGCTTATACTCGTCGCCAATGTGGTGTCCACTACTTTACACAATAAAACACGTTGTTATTTAGTGAGTAGGTACACGATCCACAGCACGCCCACACGCCGCACCAGATTGAATCTGATTGACGCTAGACGTCACTGTCAACCGCGCACTACATTTATTTGTGTATATCACAATCAGCATTTAAATTATTGCCATATACAGTTATATGCTTCGAGATACATTTAACTGACGTCATCCTACCGCATCGGACGCGCGCGTTCGTGTGCTCGATGCAGCGTAGGCCCTAATAATTTAGCTAGCTAGTCCATCTATATTTTTAGACCTAAGTAAGTACGTTTCTCATCTATCGGGCACGTGTCCAATCTTTCCACTAATTGTTCGACCAAAAAACACAATAGACTTAAAAACATGTTTATGTTACTTTGATTCCCAGAATTAAATCACACTTCCAAAGAAGTACCAATTAACATTATATAAATATGGTTTGTCATCGGTCCGTTTCAAAATCAAACAATCGCAATAAGTTCACTGATAATGATGTTGTTATTATAAATCAAGAACAGCTGGTTCGATAAGTGTTGCCAGAAATAAAAATTACGTAGGTAATTGATTATTAATCGATTTGTGATCGATACCTTATTCATTCATCAACTTCCGATACGATAGTTTAGTATAATAATATTTTTGAAAACCTCATTGAGTACAAGTTTCGAGTTAATTACGAAGTAGATATATTATTATAAACAAAAATATAGGTACACATAAACAGGTAGGTATATTGTGTAGGTAATCGATTTATTATCGATGGTTAACTAAAATCCCATTTTTTTTTACGTTGCAACACCACCAAAGTTGGAATGAATGGCAACGGTTTGTTGATGTAAATATTTTTAACCGAGCTTAAATACAAGTTAAAAATACTTATTTTACATTAGTGTTCGTTTTCACAAATAAATCTTTTTACTATGCAAATGTAACTTTGGACTAGAATATTATTATGTGTGAATTCCTTTGTTTGATAATAAAAATGGAGGATGCGCATACAAAATCGCGTAGAAAACTCGCAAAAAGCTTATTTAGACTTTCAGAAAAAGCGTACAATACCTTTAAAGATATTAACCGATGTTAACGTGTTTCACAAAATCCTGGATCACCGAACAACACAAAAATGGCACGCAAATTCACAGTTTTAAACAAGTTTCATCACTAAACGCTACTTATCGAACGCGTCTCACAATATTCAATCACGTCAACAGATGTCGCCACTCGGTATCGCACTCTTGATTCCGGGAATACAAAGGTCGGTGCACGGGTGGGACGGGTGGAAGGAGTGCAACAGCACAAAACTAATAAACCAATATTGCCAACATAAATTTGAAAGTTTGAATTAATTTGAACGTAAATAACTGTTACAAAGATATTTTTACCCGACTACCGAAAAAGGAGGGTAATGTTTTTTAACACTCTTTAAAAGTATGAAACGGTCCTATCCCGCTATGTGTTTAGAAACCACCCTGCACGCACACTAATACACAAATCTATATCTACTATAAAATTTTAAATTACCTGTGTCTTTAAAATCATTAAAAAAAATCATATGTTATGTGTAACACGAAAATACATATTATATTTTTTAATTATTGTTTTCTATTTGATCGCGATGGCAAAAAACTACTCAAAGAATTTTTAATGCAGTTTTATCTTTTTTATGTTTAACACGAAAAAAAAACATATTTTGTGTTTACTTTTTGTTTTTTATATGTTCGCGATGGCTGCAAAAACTACTGAGAGATTTTTTAATGCAGTTTTTCTGTTATAAAAATCTTAAAATCTGCCATGATGTGTTTGATTACAATTGGTTAATTATATCCAAAAACTGACATCAACGCGCGCGGAGCCGCGGTCTTCGCCAAGTGCTAAAAACTATCTAGAGGTATACCTAAAAATAATCACTTAACACTAGGTCTCAATACTTCCTTAACACACCTGACGAGAAATTTAAAATTAGGACGATGCTAATTCAGATTAATTCTTTGGCACACATTTTAATGTCGAAAAACGGACTCAGACCTCTGAATCAAGAGCCTCGGATGTGACCGGGACTAACATGAAAAAATAATACTACTATTTAAAAAAATGTTTTTTTTTTAAACTACTGATCTACAACTAACTGACTAGACTCATCCACGTGTAGCTCGCACTGTAGGTATAAACACCAGGCATTTAGTAGAAATTAGCACAGTTTATAAAAATGCAATATTGATTCGACACAGTTTATTGTTATGATTGTAACAGTATGCTACCGTATTTAGTTAAGTACATTGGAAATCTTCAGGATTTTTATACCATTTTAAAACCATAGATGGCCCGGGGTCAGCCATACACCCCGGTAATTTTAAGACCCGAGGCGGCGTGCGGTTTTAGTCGCTTCAATTCCGATATAACCACCCCCGATGGCTGACGGGGGTGGTTATATAGGACCAAGAACACAATGAAGCGGTTAATTTTCTGAAACTCAGATCATCATCTTGCAATTCTTTACCAAAATCGGTTGGGTTCGGTATTCAGTCATACATTAATCAGGCGGATTAAATAAATGCCCAAATAATGTCCAAGATGACAGGTTTCAGACCGCGGTAGCCTACTACTACGGTTTGGGTAATGGACTGCTGAGCCTGTGCCTTGGTGAAGCTGGGATCAGCTGGGACACATCAATGACTTTTCGATGCTTTTCGAAGTTATGTGTGTATATATCGCAGGTTTATTAGTGCCTCGGAGAGCAAGTTAAGCCGTCGGTCCCGGTTGCCATACAAACATCTATGGCAGTTGTTACGGGTACTTGGAGCCCAGAAAAGCCCAACCAGTCTAACTTGGAACTTCGATATCGCCATTGATCATAATTGACCATTGGTTGTGGGAGGTCACATGGCAGTCGCTCCACGGAAAATATCGAAGTTCAGCCGCATCACAGTTAGACTGGGAAGCCGACCCCAACTGAGTTGGGAAAAAGTTTCAGAGAACGATGATGATGACAGGTTCCAGACCCAACTGTAATTTTATTGCAACTGGGACTAAAATGCTATGATCAAGATAAGGATTAGTCTTTAAAATAAAACTAACTGAACTAACGTTAATATACATGAAGGCTATTAAGATATCTTTGACGTCTATAAACGTGTTTAAAGTAGGTACCAAATGTAATTCAGCAACATATTATTACATACAATGCTGGAAAACCAGGGTTATTACTGATCGCATTAGCTTCACATAACACTATGAAATACAACGGATTATAATTATTACACGCGAAGTCAATTACGATCCAATATGACACGGTTATTATAGGATTGTATAGTATAATATTATAGATTTTGCACAAACTTATATTGAGTAGACCCAAAAGTGATAGTTTGACGTCGTAAAGGGTCATCATGTTCATTTTGAACATTATCATAAATGTCCAAAAAATTGTAATCTTCTGAAATTGCAGATTTATAGAGACCTAGCTATTGCCTGCAGCACTGTTCTCGTGAAATTCTGTCCCCGGGATAAAAAGTAGCCTATATTATATTATTCCATACTATAATCTAGCTCTGTACCAAATTTCAGCCAGATCCATTCAGCTGTTTTTGCGTGAAAGAGTAACAAATATACATGTAGGCATCCAGACATCCAGACAGTATTATTCTTACAAAATTTCGCGTTTACAATAGGTATTAGTAGGAAGGAAGTAGGATAGGATAGGATAGATGCATAAATTTAAAAATATGCTGTAATTTTTCTAACTCGCAATTTTCGTTTGTCACTTTTTAACTTGAGGAAAACACACAGAGTAATGACCCCGCTACACATTCTCGCACCGCTCATACGCAAACCATTTCACATGATCGCTACGAACCCTGACACCGCTCCGCTCAGTGGCGTAGCCAAATTATCGGTGGAAATCCTTACACTGTTCCACAACTTCACTACTCTTCCTAGCACCGTTCAGCTACCTCGCCCATCTGACAGAAACGAGGCCTAAATCTTTTTTTATATCGGTCACGTCAATATGACCTCACCTCGCCTGATGGTAAGCTAAAGGTAAAGTCTCAGGAAGGGGGTCCCAATTACATACACCGACAGTGACATAATGGTGGCCCTCAACTTGACGGCCTCGTGAAAGAAGAGGTGATTGTCGTCGCAGCACTGCGTGACAAAGCGCAGACTATATTGGTTAAGGTTTTAATATATATAATTGTGTTTTTGTTCACAGAGTTAATGAACTTCGATAATTTAGTTAGATTAATTCATTTCTATTGTGAACTTAGTTAAATGTTTGTATAAAGTCAAAGGTTAGTTTCAATCGCGATGCATTACTGGCACGAGGATAGTTAGTGAATACAGATATGATACAGAAATACGTGTTACGATTTGATAACGTGCTGATCTTATAAGTGCGTATTTATTTATTTACTAGTTGTTACCCGTGGCTCTACCCGCGTGAAATTCTGATCACGTTCCCGCTTCCCATGGGAATCTATTCTCGGGAAGGAAAGTTTAAAATGTGAAGTTAAAAATGTTCTATGTTGAACGCTTTCATGCACTAAAAGCGGCCATATTGAATTTTTTTTTTTCAAAGTAGACAGAGAATCTGTATTCTACTAATCAAGCCCTTTCATTTGATATCCATTGCGCGGTAGTCGTAGAAAAATATGTAAGCCGCCATTTTGTAGCGGCGGCCATTTTAGATTCATAATAATAATAGATAAACTAGTATTGTTACCAGAACTAAAGATATGTGCCAAATATTAGAACAATCCTTCCACAGGAAGGGGTCCATTTTCAATTACTAGATTTGACCCAAATAAACAGGTCAAGTTAATAAAAGCGTTTAAAAAAGGCAATACCTTTAAAAGACATTGTTCTCACTAAATATTTTCAATTAAGTACTACGGCAGCGCAACATTGTGATGTCATAATATAAGTAAGTAATTTTCCTTGTCTACGTGTTATATAAGTACCTACCTAAGTTGTTTATGATACCTAGACTGGTTATTTGATATATTTTTCTTAAAGTTTTCCTGCTGATTTATAAAGTGACACTTTAATTTATTAGATAAACATGATATGTAGATATACTACGGTAACCTGCCACCCAACGCTGGCCACCTGGGTGGTTATATCGGACTTCGACATAGGTCTGAAGACGCTGAGGTGTGAGATGGCCCATAAGGCATTTCCCTGGCACCCCAGCTGACTCTGGGCCATCTACTGTTTTAGATGGCTCCCTCTGATGTGGGAACCATGGTATCCCCTTCTTGTCGCGGAAAAGGGGGAATACCCACCCCGCCGCCCGGCCTTATGCTGGTGCAACGTATCCAAAAGGCTGTCGGTACTGTCACGTTACCGTTGGATGGCAATGCTGATTCTGTGCGCATAAAAGAAACCGGTCCTTTGGTCACGCAAAGCCACCACAGCGAACTGGTAGAGAAGCTTGGAGCCGGCTCGGTCGTTCTAATTTATTAAGCGTCAATCTTTATACAACCTTTTTTATAGGTTATGTTGTTATTGTGGGTACTTAATTAATATGTAACTCTATAACGTACAGTTAACGTCTAAAGTCGTGTATGACCCGTGGTCCACCTAGAGAAGTTATTTCTTCCCGTGGTTCACCTGAATGTGCTGACCACTTGTGAGTGCAAAAGTATAATATGGATTTAGAGCCTTATTATTTTTCTGCTATTATAATAGTCGCCTAAGTTACTTATTATAACATAAGCTAACTGCCAGTGGAGGAAACCGGCCCAACCATTGTGCTGCATTTTGCACACAAACAGACAGATAAATGTTCTTGAAATCATCATCATCATCATCATTTGTATAAATGGATGAATTAACTCCGTTTAACAATGTGCTGGTAAAATGCTTAACCCATAAGACCTTAATTCACTTTCGTAACTGTCTATGTCACTTGTACTTGTTTGGTTGTCCCATATCACATCTGGTACTCGCATCAGCTTACCACTGTGCATTCATTTCATGAATTGAGGTTATAATGTAATGTAATTAAAGATAATTTGAGCATCTTCTGTATTATACATATAAAAGACTTTGTCCTGAATAACTGACTGATAGATCAATGCACAGTCTAAACCACTGATCGTAGACACCTGAAACTTGGAGGATGTGTTCTTTGTATGACGTAGGCATCCGATAATAAAATATTCCCGAAATTCTATCCCCAAGGGGCTTAAATATAGAGTCAAAATTTGTGTGGAACGTGGTTCCTTGGTCCAATCTACCTACTTCAAGTAGAACAGTTCTTTACCAGAACTGATGGCAGATGGGTACTTTTTTTTTGGGACACGTCAAAATGACTTCACCTCGCCTGATGGTAAGCTAAAGGTAAAGTCCCAGGACTGGGGTCACCACTACATAGGTACACCGGTAGTGCTACAGTGGCGGCCCTCAGCTTGACGACCTCATCAAATGCTTTTTCACGCCCCGCTTAAAGGACCCGGGACTATAGGAGGAAGGAAACACATGCGATGGTAAAGAATTCCAAGTCTTTATGGTGCGGCAAATAAAATCATAATTCGTTGAAATTTTTCCCATAGCGGGCTAAAAAAGGGGTAGAAAGTTGGGGGGTGATTCACTTTGAAGTTGATAATACATTACTATCAACTTCAAAGCAAATCATTCGGATAAATTATGATGTCACAATAAGTGATAAACTTTTCGCCCAAAACCATTTACTTACAAGGTATGCCTCAATTCCCCATGGATTCCATGAATCCATGAGGACCAATTTTACGAAATTTTTTGATAAAATTGGTACTAGACTTTGATAAAGTTGAAAATCTCCTACATAGACATTTTATAGGATAGGTTTAAAATTAGCTTCCAGGATTTGATAATATTGATCGTTTGTTTGTTACAAATGAAGCTAATAAAAGTGCTTTAACTGCTATCTGCATCATTAAGAGTAATTATTGAGTACGATATCAAGCCACTGTATATAATCTTTGTCTGTTCTTTAGGTATGTACGATTAAAGCCGGCCAGTGCCAGTGAGGCGCCACGGGAGATTTATTCATTTAAATCTACACTAAGTACTTATACAAGGAATTGCTTATTAATTAGGTCAATGTTCACCATGTTTAAATACACGCATACGCACACACACACACACACACACACACACACACACACACACACACACACACACACACACACACACACACACACACACACACACACACACACACACACACACACACACACACACACACACACACACACACACACACACACACACACACACACACACACACACAGAGTCAGTCGTTGTTAAATCACCTGCAGGTGCAGACCAAAACTCACCACTGCGATGGTCACTGCGAGAAAAATATATTGGTCAGTCGCATGCCCTACGTTTGTTGAGTCCATCCTTGTCCATATCACACTGTACCCCTCCACCTCCTGTACTATCGAAGATAAAGAACAACGCTGACTTGGCTTTGATCAAGTATTGTGCTGATTATAACTATGGAATTTTATTACCCTTTGACTCGATGTAAAAGTTGACAGACACGAAATTACATGCGACATCTTTACGCTTATAAAATAGAATACATTGTGACAATAGATGTATGTTCAGCAGTGGACAGCGATTGGTTGAGATGATGATAATGTCCCCAATATACGGTGCGTTCGATCATTTGCTACGCGACGATTCCTTTGAAATACAATAAACCGTGAAATTCGATTGCAGGCACATTTGCCTTGATTATCCGTGGTCCACCTTATTAGTTCACCTGATTGGACCACATGTAATTTTATTTACCCGTGGTTCACCTGAGTGGCTCACAATGAAGGTTTGTAATAATTTTAAAATTACACAGGTAAAACATGAAGATGGTAAGTACATACAATAACAGATACCATCTCGTACAGTGGTGAGTTTTTGCTGCACAGAAAAAGCGTAATTACATGTCTATTTTCCTTAACAATGTTTATGTTTGCTGTTTATTATTTTACATTTTCTTTGAAACCAGCAATAAATACATCATTGAAGAGTACTTACGTATTTACAATCTACCAATTAATCCCACCCTGTCCTGGGATCTTACTATGATATACACGTTGATTTTATAGTCGTTTTGGACCGAAATATTTTGGAAACAGTTTCGATAACGGGATCGATTGGAGCCGTTAATTTAAAATTCAAAAATTTGGACATGTCAAAATGATATCATATATTATTCCGAGTAACCCCCTTTCGGGTCCAAAGCGACTATAAAATCACGCTATAAATAGGGTCGGCAGCGCGAGTGTGAGGCGCCTAGTGTTGCAGCATGAAATTATCATCTGTCGAGACCTCTTTGATGGTCAAGACCGTCGAATTAGGGGCTAGCATTCTACAACTAACAGCTTCTGGAATTATGATCTCTAAATTCTGAATTGAACTTTTGCTCTGAGGCGGAGTAAAGTCAAATTGACCACAAAGTTGAGTCTGACTGGATACGAAAGGTGGAGGACTAGGTGTTATGACGCACATTGGGAGAGGCCTATGTCGTTCTCGCGCTGTGGACTGCCGGACTGAGTAGTGCAATGGTGAAAAATTCCCAACTTCAAAATATACCAACAAAATTTTTCTTTCAAAGACAACCCTGAGTAAAAGAATAAGTTTGACAGCACCAAAAACCTTGAAACAACGATGAACTTTTAATTACTTCAAAAAATCACACCATATGGACATCAGAGTCATTTTTCGAAACTAATAAAAAGCAGAGATGCGCTGTACCTATCTACTAGGTATAAGCAAGAGAGTTCTAGAAACTCGTATTTCAAGATATGATCAGTTTTATGCATGTTTTATAGTAGATATTCTTTATTCCGTGATGTTTTAGGTATGTATAAGACTATTATTATTACAGTCTTAACACAACCTGTCAATCAGATAAATAGTAGTACCATAAGGATGCCTTAACGCGCAGTGATTACTGGAACTATATACCTACTCGTAGTTTAATAATTTACAGAAACGACTGGATTATTATTATTAAAATCGTTGCGAAATATTGTGTAACATAATTCATGTTCTAACGAAATGAGTGACGTAAAGTGATAACTTGTCTTTTTATTGAACGCTTTTATTTGACTTGACCTGTTTGTTTGGGTCAAATTTAGTTATTGAAATTGACCCCCTTCCCGTGGACGAATTGTTCTGATAATTGGCACATATCTTTTGTTCTGGTGACAATATTATACATGTTAATCTGTTCTGTATCATTGTAAATCCAAGATGGCCGCCGTTACAAAATGGCGGCTTACATATTTTTCCTTTATCTACCGCAATATGGATGGCTTGACTAGTAGAATATAGTTCACTGTGAAAAAAAAATCTAATATGGCTGCTCTTGTTGCAATAAAAGCGTGTACTTAACTTAAAACGTTTTTTTACTAATTTATTTCTTGCAGATAACCCCTTGAGTGCTCTTTTCGTCGGACTCGAACTGGGTACCTACCGGCCGTCTAGGGTCTTCAGATTTAAGGTATGTAAGTGACCTAAGTGATACCTTGCGTCACTTACAATCTCCTAATTTCCTTTATTTTGATACCCCTCTCTGAAGTTTGAGAAAAAATATTTTTTTTAAAACATACATATTTTGGCGCTAAAAATCCAGTGTACCTATGGTTTCTATTCACAATCATGTCATGTATCTACCCTATGACACTTGGTAAATGAATACCTTTCATTTGAGATGTTATTCAACGTAATCCTTACAGCCGTTAGGCCTTTTTTTTTAAACACTTAAATGGCAAACAAGCACACGGCCCACCTGATGGGAAGTGGTCACCGTGGCCTACGGACGCGTGCAACACCAGGGGCATCACACTCGTGCTGCCAACCCTGTAAAAACCTTCTAATGCCCTTCTTGAAGAACCCCATTGTGGTAGGCGCTAAGGAAAACCACGGCAGACGGTACCCACTAATTTTCTTTCGGTTTGATTATGAGGCCGTCAAGCTGAGGGCCACCACTGTGGCACTATCGGTGTTTACAATGGTGACTCCCATTCCAGAGACTTTACCTTTAGCTTACCATCAGGCGAGGTGAAGTAATATTGACGTAACCGACATAAAAAAACTGTGACTGGCCAATATCTACTTCTTCTTCGCATAGTGCAGGGCATTCGGGGCAGCGGTGTCTTTTATATAAGACATAGATTCGTCCCTGCGTGGAATACTGTTCTCATCTCTGGAATGGCTCCGCACAGTACTTAGTGTCTAGAATGGCGGCCCGTCCCTTCTGGACTTTACCCTAGCTTCTTACCATCCAGCGGGGTTAAGTCAATTGACGGACTAAATATAAAAAAAAATAGTAATGGCAATAATGGCTACTAGGGTAGAATAAAACATGAATTTAAAAAAAATATTTTTAAATATGTAAGGTTTCATTAGAATTATTTGCAACCACTGACTGATTCACAGCCATTTCATCATTTATTGAAGCACATTTCTCGCTGACTTGGTTTTCCATCTGGTTGATTGTGTCCATCAGTGGCAAGTTCATTGTGTCAGGAGTCAGGAAGAGGAGGAAACCTGACAGTATTGCGAAGCAGCCGAAGAGTATGAAGGGAAGAATATCTGATATCGTGATCTGAAAAGGAAACATATTGTTATATCACTATACCCGCGGCTCTGCCTTTTTTCATACTAGGTACTAAGGTGGCAGACAAGCACATGGCCCACCTGATGCTGAGAAACATACTTATATTACTTTTTTTGTTAATACATACTTATTATACATAGAAACACCGAGACCAATGCAAATAGACATAAATATTATTCATGCATACAAATATTTGCACTGAGCGGGAATCGAACCCGCGCCTACTGCGTAGCACTACCACTACACCACAGTGGCCGATAAATATGATACATGAAGTAGGATAGAAAATAAAGAATCTTACAAACATACATACATACAAGATACGCGCGAAAAACATATACCTAACCCTTCTTGGCAGTGGGGTAAAAAAACGAATATATTTACCATTAAAATCGGTGTAAGTGGTGCCAGTATGCCTCCAATGCGAGAGGCAAAAAATCCAAGCCCGACCATAGACCCTCTCACGCTTGTGGGAAAAAGTTCCATCGTATACAATATTGCTCCAGTAAAAGACCCCGCAATGATCACCTTACTGATCAAGACAACTGACAGCTTAATCCAAACGAATTCTGAGGAGAAATAAAGATAAAGTTAATCTATAGCTTTTTTATATAGGACACGTCAAAATGACTCCACCTCGCCTGATGGTAAGCGAAAGGCAAAGTCTCAGGACTGGGGTGACCACCACATACACCGGTAGTGCTACAGTGGCGGCCCTCAGCTTCCTAGGCTCCCACCCCATCCTAGTCCTCCCCCCTTCCCTTCAGGGTAGACAGCGCGTGTGTGACACCTTTGGCGTTGCACACGTCCATAGGCCACGGTGACCGCTTCCCATCAGGTGGTCCGTGTGCTTGTCTGCCACCTCCGTGGTATAAAAAATAATCTCGTCCTTTTCCATTAGGTTTCATCCTACTATGATTTTTTTTCACTTTTTACCATTTTCAAAGGCATCGGCACTGGTCTAATAAGGGTTATCGCTGGCGTGTTCTATGGTTCTATCATACAGACAGACAGACAAACAAAATTTATAAAATCCTCTTTAATTATAGGTCTTACTTATATCTAATCTGTTATTTTGATATTATAACACTTCATTTATTGTTATTTTCCCCAGCGACTACAATATGGGGTTCTTCAAGAAGGTTTTTACAGGGTCCGCAGCGCGAGTGTGACGCCCCTGGTGTTGAACACGTCCATAGGCCACGGTGACCGCTTCCAATCAGGCGGGCCGTGCGCTTGTCTGCCACCGAAGTGGTATAGAAAAACATACATTTTATTTATTTGTACAAAAACATATTAAGTATCAATCCGGTATCAATGTACTTACTAGCTGGTATCAATGCTGAAACAATGCAAAGTACTCCACATGACAAAAACGCCAACAACAACGGCTTTTTCCTTCCAAATTTATTCATCAGATATAAACACAGTAAGTCTCCTGTAAAGGACATCATTGATGACAAAATGAAATTCATATATTTGTTCCCTGGCAGCATCACTGAGTTTACCATTATCCCATAGTACACAAATGTTGATGTAAATCTACATGCAATAGTAACTAATAACCTCTTAACAATTTCTTTTGATTTGAAGGCATTTATCATGCTTTCTTTTACTTCATGATTATTAATACTAAACTTTTCTTTGAGTTTATCTCCATTTATATTAATTAATTCTTCGTTATTTATATTAATTTTATTAACTTTGGATATATTTATCATTATCTTTTTCGCTTCTTCAATTCTGTCATTTACAATCTGCCATCTTGGACTTTCGTTGACGACAAAAATGAGAGTTATGAATAAGACGCATGGACCACTGATTATCCAGGTAAGTGTTTTCCAGTTGGGTACTATTATAGAAATGCAGGCTAATAAGATTTCTGCTGTGTAGATAGCATATGAAAACAGGACTCCTGATAGCACTCGATATTTCTTGCCTGTTATTTCTAATACTAGAAAAAAAGAAATCAATAATTAGTGCTCAATGAAAGTTTACAGCAATTCTTTTTTTTTATTGGTAATAGGCTCGCGTTTGACCACAATCTCACCTGTTGGTAAGTGATGATGTGGTCGACGGTGAAGCACGCTTACCTAGAAGTAACCTATTCACTCTAGACTTGAAGACTCCCACCCAGGTTTTAGCTTTTCGGAAATACAGACTCAGGCAAGGCATTCCACTCTTTAGCAGTACGCACGATGAACGTACTGCCAAAACGTTTTGTGCGTATGAGTAGGATATCCACCATGTACCGGTTTAATTCATATGCTAATAACTATTCCTAATGATTAGGAAAATCATGAGGAATAATTAGCATAGTAATTGCTTTGAATTTCCATTGAATTAATCAGGTGGAGAATCTAAAAAGCTGAAGAGATTGTTTGTATGTTTGAACGCGCTAATCTCAGAAACTACTGGTCCAAATTGAAAAATTATTTTTGAGTTGAGTAGCTCATTTATCTAGGCTGTAGGCTATATATCATCACGCTACTGCCTAAGGGAGCCTAAGGGAGCAGAGTAGTAAACATATATGTCAACGAATCGGGTGAATTTTCATACATTATTGCAAAACTGAGTATTTGTTGGATTGAATAAGTGCCACGGGGACGAAGTATGTCGCGAGCGAAGTCGCGGGGACAGCTAGTAGTATAAATAATAATAAACAATTCGATTTCGATCCCCGCTCAGTGCAAATATTTGTATGCATGAATATGGGTATTTGCATTGGTCTGGTCGTGCCACAGAGAGCACGTTAAGCCGTCGGTCCCTGTTGCCATACAAACATCTATGGCAGTCGTTACGGGTAGTTGGAGCCCTAAAATGTCCAACAACAACGGTCTATCTGCAATGCTTCGATATCGCCTAATGTCACCATTGGGTTGTGACGGTCAGATGGCAGTCGCTTCACGGAAAATATCAAGGACCAGCCAAATCCGCAGTTAAGACTGGTAAAGCGGACCCGAGACTCCGAGGTGAAAGCTTTGGATGCGACTGGGATAAACGCTAGGTTGAAGAAGAAGATAAACTTACATATGACGAAAGCAACGCTATAAAGCCCTCCAGTGACACACGCCCCCAGTAACTCGACAATGACGTACATATAGTATGATGCAGCGAAGATTTTGACGATGCCAATAATGCCACCCATGCCGCAAAGGATAAAAACGGGCTTGCGGCCGATCCTGAGAAAACATGATATATTAGCAACTAGCTGTCGTCCACATTTCTGTCTCCGATGAGGACCTATTCCACGGATAAAAATATTACCATCCTTTTTCGGCAGTCGGGTAAAAATGTGTTATTCAAGACTATAGGCTATCCTTGTGCTTCCCAAAATTTCAAACAGATCCTTTGTTTATACCACGTTGATAACAGACAAGCACATGGTCCACCTGATGGAAAGTAGTCACCGTGGCCTATGGACGTGTGCAACACCAAGGGCGTCACCAACGCGCTGCCGACCCTGAAGGGAAGGGGCGGGGTAGGAAAGGGTGGGGAGGCTAGGAAGCGGTGGGGATGAGGAGGGGTGCAGTGAGCTCTGGATACCCTACTTACCGGCGCGGGAACACAACACGATGGTTATTATAGCCGCGGTCTTCGCAATGGTGATTCCCATTCCAAAGACTATACCTTTAGCTTACCATCAGGCTAGATGAAGTCATATTATTACTATTAGAAATTAATAAATTATTATGAATTCTTGACTTGAATTGGATTGACATTCAATAAAGGTTAAAATTTCATCATGGTAGATATTTTATTTTTGGCTTATTTACATAGGTATAGATTTTATTATTATAGTTGACTAGCTGTTGCCCGCGGCTCCACCCGCGTGGATGTCGAAATCCGTTTCAAAAACTATCCTATCTCTCAAGTTGGATCGAACTGCACATGGTGTGCGAATTTTATTATAATCGGTTAAGTGGTTTAGGAGTCCATTGAGGACAAACATTGTGACACGAGATTTATTAAGATAATCGAGATTCGAAATACCAGATAGATAATTATCATCTGTATCTAATATATCTATATCTATATATATAAAAAAAAGTCGTGTTAGTTACTAATATTTATAACTCAAGAACGGCTGAATCGATTTGGCTGAAAATTGGTGGGGAGGTAGCTTAGAACTAGGACTTATCCTGCCACTTGGACGAAGTATGCCACGGGTAAAGCCGCGGGGCACAACTAGTTGTTGTTAATTTAAAGTTAATTAGAAACCTTACTTATCCGACATCCATCCAAAAATAACCGTTGATACCATCATACCCAGGTTGTGTATTGCCCCGATCAAATTTGATTTCCAAGGCTGACAAGCCAGGTTGAGCTGAAAAATACAATTGATATAAGTTTTTTTTTATATTATATAGGACAAGTCAAAATGACTTTACCTCGCCTGATGGTACGCTAAAGGTAAAGTCTCAGGACTGGAGTCAACACCACATACACCGGTAGTGCTACAGTGGCGGCCCTCAGCTTGACGGCCTCATCAAATGCTTATTCACGCCCCGCTTAGGAAAGAAACACATGCGCTGGTAAAGAATTTCAAGTCTTTATGGTGCGGCAATTAAAAGATGCACCGAACCGTTTGGTTCTTGATGAAATTAAAGTACCTACAGCTGATTACAATCAATTCTACTATGACTACCATGTTTTCCATTAAGAAGCAACCAGAGTGGCACTTTTTATCTTTGCCACACCACAAAGACTTGAAATTCTTTACCAGCGCACGTGTTTCCTTCCTCCTACAATCCATTTCCTTGAACGGAAAAAAACATTTGATGAGGCCGTTAAGCTGAGGGCCGCATTACTGAAACTTTGCCTTTAGCTTACCATCAGGAGAGGTGAAGTCACATATTGAGATGTCCAAAACAAAAAATAGGGAAAGCTCTGTCAAAAGATCTATCGCAATGTACACAGTTAAGTTTCTTTGCTAACACTAATTGAGTAGGCGCTGTTAATTGATGCAACATGGAAATTTCTAATGTTCTTGATTGATGCATACTTTTTAATATTTGCATTTTTTCGTCCATTACACTTTCCAGTCTCAACACAATCTTTTTTTATACCACTTAGATGGCAGACAAGCACACAGCCCATCTGATGGGATGCGGTCACCGTTGCCTATGGACGTGTGCTACACTAGGGGCATCACACTCTCGCTGCCGACCCGACAAAAAACTTAAAAAATGTCTAAGCCGCTTTTTCAAAAGTTACCTCAGTAATGACACTGTCGTTGTTCTGATAAATCCAGTGGCTACAAGCAACTAATTCTCCCGTGAAACTGCTGTTGGTACAAATGTCTTCTCCACTCTTGAGAATCGGCATAGAACATTTGTCTTCCTTGATGCTCGGCCACCATATTGGAAATTGTGCTGTCGAGTTTGCATCTTCACATTCATCTATGCGACATCTATCGCAATGTAAGAGAGATGACGTGTTTTAATTAAAGGAGATGGTTCACAAATGTATCGACTTTGGGCCCGATAATTGTACACTTCTTAGAAAAATTTTGTTTCTTTGTATGCACATATTATTTACGGTACGATCCAGATCTAAACATTGTATTTATGATTGATACGTATATGATTGTGATGTGTTTTGTGCATTTAAATAAATAAATAAATAAAATAGCTAGGCAAGGTAATTTTCATTTATCACTATTTAATTCTTATAATATTGCTTCGTATTATGAGGGGAATCCAACTAAATAAACACTTTCTTGCAACACAACAAACATGGCGGACTAAAACTATAAAAATATACTTACTCATATTTTATTGCCCTTGAATTTCGGAAGCGAATAAATATAATTTTATTTTTGCCAATAACTGGTATTATTTCTCTGTTTTTCTGTATTGTGTACAATTAGGGGGCCCAAAATGAAATATCTTCTATCCTTATGAAAGAACGCGGTTCCCATTTACCGGTCAGTAACAAAACTACTGAGTTCATTCTATATCGATGTTATTACGTAGTTTAACTATCTCCCACTAGATGTCACGCCTCTTGTGCGTCATAGTCACAGTCTACTCTGACGTCATCAAGAAACATTTTTGCACAACTACCCTGCCCCTAACAAGAATTGACTCTCCACTCCAGCGTAATAGAGTAACAAACTTCCACGCATCCAAACTTTCACATCACGTATAGCAAGAATTTAATCTTTAATAACGTACCTGTAGTCCACAGCCTGCACTGTAAATACGTAGTTAATGCTAACCATTCCTATGAATAGTGGTGGTATGCATATCAAGATATACTGTACAATGTGATACTTCCCAAAAGTCTCCATTAGATCCGATATATCACATATTTTGTTCTCTTTCTCAACATCATTAGATTTAATGATTTTCTTCATGTTTTTAATTATTTAAAGACACTGCAAAGGTCGCCACTTCTTCAAATGAAGCTCAAAGAAAAGTTAATTTGGGTTAAAATATACTTAGACCAAGTGTTAAAAAGAAGTTAACATCTTGTACAAAAACTGGCAGACTTTCTTGTTCGACAAATGAAGGAATCACCGAATAGGAACCTCGGTGTCTTGCCCCTTTTTTCCGTGTCCAATGCGACAATACCCACCACGTGGCCAGCGGGGCAGGTTATGTCGGACTCTTACCGACTAAAACCGCACGCCGTCTAGGGTCTTCTGCCGCCATATACTTATAAGGTGGCCCATAGAGCATTTCCCTCGCACCCCGGCTTGACCCGGGCCATCTCCGGATTCCAGATGGCCCCCTCGGGTCGGTGTCTTGCATCTGAAAAAAGGCCGGTAAGGAGACAGGTGGCCGTCCTGTCACCTCCACTGCGCTCGGAGAACAAGTCCGCCTCTTGCCTGCTCTCCGCTGTGTCCTCTAATAGCCAGAGGGACACGTGTAGAGACCCTGAATATCCCTATACAGGGCCTCTCCCGCATCGGCTTTAATTAACCGCAGGCGGCGGTAGCGTATTCCCTGCAAGTGAGAGGCGTTACCCGACTCCTTTCCTTTGCCCGGGTGCACCGCGTAGAGATTCCAACCCACTGCCCGCCCTACAGTACACCGAGCTAAACTACTAGCAATACTGCACCAAGAAATAGAAGTGTTCGCTATTGAAATCGCCCTCAAATTCAAAAGGTACCTAAGATAAGCGTTCTTACCGCTTGATTTAATTTATCCTATTTTTACCGGCCCGGTTTGGACCCGAATACCGCACTTAACACTTTCAAACTTAGGACCTCTACTTTGGGATCGATAGCTTCAACAATGATTGCTTTAATGATTAAAATAAATTTACTTACACCTCAGTGTTATAACAACAAACACGGGCTTCACTCGCATAAAGCGTCTACACAGTGTCACAAACTCGTCTAGATTAACACGAGAGCGAGGATTAATTATTCAAAGAAATACATTAATAGTTCTATTTTCGAGTAGGTACCTAATTTTTCTTTGTTCTGTGGTACCTAAGTACATTACTTATGCCAAAATAAATTTGTGTTAAGACCCGATTCTATATCTACATATACTACTAGCTGTTGCCCGCGGCTAAGCCCGCGTGGATGTCGAAATCCGTTTCAAAAACTATCCTATCTCTCAAGTTGGATCGAACTGCACATGGTGTGCGAATTTTATTATAATCGGTTAAGTGGTTTAGGAGTCCATTGAGGACAAACATTGTGACACGAGATTTATATATATTAAGAAGATTATAACAAATAATGTAAATTATAAAAAAAATATTTTTTTATATCGGACACGTCAATATGACTTCACCTCGCCTGAGGGTAAGCTAAAGGTTAAGTCTCAGGAATCACCATTACAAACACCAGTAATGTTATAATGATGGCCCTCAGCTGGACGGCCTCATCAAATGCTGTTTCACGCCCCGCTTATAGGACCCGGGACTATAGGAGGAAGGAAACACGTAAGCTGACAAAGAATTCCAGGTCTTGATGGTGTTGTAAAGAAAAGAAGCACCGAACCGTTTGGTTTTAGATGGAATTGCTTGCACCATGTGAGAGTAATATCTCAGCCGGGCACGTGTTGTTCCGTATAGGAAAGGAGAGGGTGGGACTAGTTGGTAAAGCTCATCGGAACACTCACCATGGTAGAGGTGCTAGAATACTGAGTTATGTTATGCTGGAACCACACTTCGCTATTCGCCTATAATTTGTATTCGAGGAAATTCTTATAGATGACTAAAACCTCCACAATTCGTCATAGAAGAGTGACTAAGGCGAATATTCGTGCGAATAAAGCAAATTTACACGAATAAACCCTCTCTACTTAGATATAATATATGTGAATAAAAGCGAATAGCAGAGTGTGGTTCCACATTAAATGAACGACTCTGAACACAAATATATTTTTTTTGTTTTATGGTTTTTTTTGGTTTCTGGTTTTTTTTTGGTTTCTGTTTGTTCGCGATGTGCAGAAAACTAATGAAAAGATTTTGGATGGAGTTGCGAGTATCAAGCTACTTAGATACATTATATATTTAGATATATTTTATATACTTAGATAAAAAAAAATATTGTATGTGTGCAAGTACCTAACTTTGTCTAATAATCAACTGTAGGTACCTTTGGATGGATTGTTTACCATTGTTATAAAAGTAAACCTTACACTAATTTTTAATCATCATTAACTTTGTCCTTATTCCAATTATTTGAGGTCGTAACATTGTCTCTTATAAAAATGTTTAGAATAATTAAATAAAGGTTGAGGTGATGATTGTCGAAGCACTTGTGGGACCAGTGGGTATTGACGTAGTCTAAACCAATATCTGCGCTTTGTCACGCAGTGCTACGATGACAATCACCTCTTCTTTCACGAGGCCATCAAGTTGAGGGCCACCATTATGTCACTGTCGGTGTATGTAATAGGGACCCCCTTCCTGAGATTTTACCATTGGCGTACCTTCAGGTGAAGTGAAGTCAACCTAACCTGCGTGGATTACTAGATACTTAAAGTTTTAAATTTTTGCGAGGCACCTTTTTTCATTTTCCAAAATTAAAGTACTTAGCCTGTGTTACACCTTATAATATATCTAGCAGTAAAAGTCCCATACAGGGAAAATTGCCCCAGCTGTTACAGAGATTACCTTTTTCAAACAACAGAAATACAGATAAATAATAAGTATTTGAAGATAGAATTGAATTGAATATTCTATACATGATAACATAACTAAACACAATTAGAATAATGGGCAGTCTTATCGAAGGCTGCCATGCTGTCTTACAGACAACTACATTATTGTGTTCAGAATCGTTCACAGACAGAAGTAGGCTTTTTTATTTATCTCCAATGTACTAACACAATTAATTTGCAATTTTATCTTAATAGTTTAAAGATAATAAACATTTCAAAGACACACAACGCTCTCTAGACCCAAAGTAGGCATAATTTAACTAGCTTGCGTTAGGTACCTATGGATATACTTATGCTTTTTTTTTAAATACATACATATTATACCTACATAGAAACATCCAGACCAACGCAAACAGACATGTTCATGCATACGAATATTTGCACTGAGCGGGAATTGAATCCGCGCAAGTACCTAAATTTAACTCCAAAAACCATAGGCACTATAAAATTCAAGATTATTTAGACGATAAACAAACTTGGAAATGAGCTGTTCACTCAATCATGTTACTCAAACTAATAAGTGTATCTAGTTTAAGGAAATTATTGTAAATAGACCAAAAAAAACAGCCCGCTGAGTTTCTTGCCGGAGTCTTCTCGGGTCTGCGCCGCATTTCGAACCGGGTGGTCTATTCGCTTCTAGTTTTAAATAAGTATTTTTTATTTTGACGTTTTGTAAGTGCCGCATTTAATGGTCTATACAGAATAAATGATTTTTGACTTGACTTGGCTCCTTGTCATCGCACTCAAATGTACTACTTTGGATGAGGCCGTCAAGCTGAGGCTGTGTGTTTGTCAGCCACCTAAGTAGTAGGTATAAAAAAATATCGGTATAAGTGGTGACCCCCGGTCCTGTGACTTTACCTTTAGCTTACCATCAGGCGAGGTAAAGTCATGTCGACATTAAAAAAAATTACCATTAGGTACGCCACAGAGCCCGTAAACGTAAATCATAGAAGGTTCATAAAATAAAAAATTATAGGTACCATCTGTTCCTGTGTTAGAAACTAAAAACAAACTAACACTTAAAACCTTCGTTGCACTTCAGTTACCGATACTGTACTACGCTACTACACCGACCAGTACCGCTTATATACTTACAATTAGATAGATAAAAACATTACCCTCCTTTCTTCGGCAGTCGGGTAAAAATAACTTAT
The DNA here is from genome assembly GCA_963576445.1 of Lithosia quadra. NCBI lineage: Eukaryota > Metazoa > Arthropoda > Insecta > Lepidoptera > Erebidae > Lithosia > Lithosia quadra. The sequence continues at coordinate 2,597,888 of OY754887.1, read as the reverse complement.
TTAACAGACCACGTTTATTTACTTTATTTCTAAAAAAGAATATTTTTGTATATCGGTCACGTCAATATGACTTCACCTCGCCTGATGGTAAGCTAAAGGTAAAGTCTCTTGAATGGAAGTCACACACCGATAGTGCCACAATGGTGGATTACCCTCCTTTCTTCGGCAGTCGGATAAAAATAACTTATTTAACAGACCACATTTATTTACTTTATTTCTAAACAAGAATATTTTTTTATGTCGATCACGTCAATATGACTTCACCTCGCCTGATGGTAAGCTAAAGGTAAAGTCTCTTGAATGGGAGCCACAATGGTGGCTACATCAAATGCTTTTTCACGCCCCGTTTAAAGGACCCGGGACTGAATGAGGATATGCATTTTCATGTTTTTTGACTACCTACTCATGACCTACTCAAACGATTATAATCAAATATGCATTAGATTTTAAGTCTGACCAAGACCTTCCAAACAAAACCGCATCAAAATCCGTTCAGTAGTTTTTGCGTCCATCGCAAACAAACAAACAAGAATTCCAAAAAAATTATAATACATCTGTTTTCAAAATCATCCATACATTTATCAAAACTCAAGTTTTTTCCGCGCGATAAAAAAGTTGGTGTAAAAAAGTAAACCCTTAAACATTTTAAAGAAGCAAAATTGCAAATTGAAGATTATTTTAAACGAAGTTCATCAAAGACATAGTTCATAAAGGACTAATAGGGTAAAAAAGCATGCAAGCAAGCAAGGCAACCATAATTGGCAACAGATCCGAACAATGGCATTAATAATTCATGCGATAAAAGTACAACAAACAAACAGATAATCTTATAATTACATGTCATCTAAACCAGGTCAGGGCAATTTCTAATGGTTTCCTAGTTGTCGCGTCCCTTCAGCCGACATTGTAACTATAACGCACTATAGTGAGAAGTAGGCTTGAGACGAGTGCTATCATTTGGAATCCCCATGAAGCTAAATATAGTTCCATGGTGGAAAAGATGCAAAATAAATTTACCCGGTATCTATACCTCAAACAATATAGGGTATACACTTTTTATCCACTAATGTATCCAACTCTGTTCGTAATTTGCATGGTTACATATTATAAGCTGGAGGTAAGGCCACCGATTACCTAATAGTTAGGTTCGTGTAAGGCGTAACTTGGCTCTCGCTAAGTACGGTTTCTTGGTTTTTCGGGGTAAGTTAATTAACCCAACGATATTGGAGACATTGGGACTGCTTGTTCCAAACACCAGGCTGCGGTGGGCGCCGAGTGCGAAAACATTTTAGGTGCAAGTACCGCATACAAATATTTTAAAGTTTGTCCCTCACGTACAAGCCCTTAATATTTTGAATGTGGTGTCACAAAAATTGATATTTTTGTTGTACATTGGCGGAATTCCAAAAGGTGATAATCCATTGTCTGGAACGAATGCACTCATCATCATTCTTGAACCTTTTTCCCACCTCAGTTGGGGTCGGCTTTCCAATCTAACTGTGATGCGGCTGAACTTCGATATTTTCCGTGGAGCGACTGCCATCTGACCAATGGCGACATCGAAGTTCCAAGTTAGACTGGTTGGACTTTTGTGGGTTAGTGGACGTATGGAACGAATGCACTATTGAAGCATTTTAGTACATAATACTACATTGTTAAATTGGACCTAGTCTGTAAGAGCAATGTATAATTTGCTTCAAATAAATAAATAAAAATAAATAATAAATAAATGTTTCGTGGTTTCGTAACCGTTTTTCAAACAAGTGACAATAGTGAGAAGTAGAAATAAACTCATAAATAGCAACCCATTTATGTCCCTCTGCTGGGTACGGGTCTCCTCTCCTCTAACGAGAGAGCTAAGTGAGTTTAGACCTTAATCCACACACATGGACACGTGGATCGGACATGTCCTTAGAATTTCTTCTAGGACATGTAGGTTTCCTCACGATATATTTCCTTCACCGTCAGCAGATGGTAATCTTGTGATTAGCTCATATAAATTCCACAAAGTGAAATTCACATTGGTACTGTCCGGCCGGATTCGTACTCAATATAGTTCACTATACTTGTATATGTGTGATACATTTTGCTACAAACAAGTATAGTGTACAGCATTTAACTTGGCAAGGTTTTGGAGTAGATGGGCCCACACTACTCCAAAATCTTGCTTTAGTTAGATTCCGTGAACTGTACCTCTGAGTAGAGGCCGCGTCCTTATCCATTCAGCTAGAATCGATGGATTCTATATACAGGGTTATTTGTAATTAACTAGCATCCTCGCAGGGGTAGATAGCTGACATCATAACTGACCATTTTTGTTCTACGACTTTTTATAATTCGTTAAATTTTATTTTCATACATACATAAATATTAGTTTAGTTTTGCGTCTAAAAGTTATTAACTCTACGTGTGCCGCCGCCGTAGTTTACGCGCATCGTAAAAATTAGGTAAACAAACTCGTCGGTAGATTTAATTAATTTTTAGACGCAAAACTAAACTAATATTTATGTATGTATGAAAATAAAATTTAACGAATTATAAAAAGTCGTAGAACAAAAATGGTCAGTTATGATGTCAGCTATCTACCCCTGCGAGGATGCTAGTTAATTACAAATAACCCTGTATAAATAAACTCACGCTGATCGTAAACTACCGTATTCTAATTCCTCGTATTTACTTCTGATTAATTTCAATGCGGGTTCCAAGACAGTTCAAGGTAAAGGGTGGGCTTGATGGCAACATCGCCACGAGAGAAGATAAAAAGGAAAATTTAAAGCCGAGCCTTGAGTATTAACTATACCTACATAAATATTGGTTTCAAGGAAACACTAACGCATGTTTTAACTTTTATTATACATTTTTATATAAAAATTCATATTTTTATACAGCCTTACACTAAATAACAACAGAAGTTAGTAGGTAACAAAAAACGAAAAGCAACTGATAAATATGAAAACTAACATATTTTACAAATTGGATACTGAGATGGTTTTGTGAAAAATGTAATTTAGCAAACGCACAGATACAGTGCACTATTTGGCACTACTATTCGAAATTGTACGTACTTTATCTTTAGACTTAAGGTAGCTCAGTTGGTCAGAGTATTCCACCTGTAAGGGACTGGATGTTCATTTATTCCGATCAAAAATCACTTGATATAATTTGTAAAATATGGTGCTATTACAAGATGACTGGCTCCTCGCAACTGTTTTAAAAGTTATAGTGGTTCGGGGGTCTGGATTCAACATAAGCCTTGATCTGTGGTAAGGAGTACACTTTTGAGTGGACTTTCTGGAGGGCAGGATATTTCTCTGTGAGGTCTGATATCCTTGTCATCAGCTTGAAGTAGTCGAGTATGCTCGCGAGTAGAAAATCACCCCAAGTCAGCTGAAAAAGAGAAGAAGGAAATCATTTAAAATATTGTAGCTTTTAGGTGCGTAAAGAAAAATAGAATAAGCTTAATTAGTAATAACGATGCAGTTTTAGATCTTGATTATCTCCTGGCTCCAAACGAGTCCTGGAGTGGAGACCGTGAACTGGCAAACGGAAAATAGGAGTGGACTCCAATAGGCTGATTGATTGATTGATACTAAGGCGTTAGAATACCCGAGATGGCGTGTGGTTTTAGTCGGTTAACGTCCGACATAACCGCACGAATTTCTGTACGAAAAAAGGATGATGCTGAAGTTTAACCGTTGACGAGTAATCATGAGTTTACTAATTAGGTCGTGGAAGTCAGTTGTGATGACTTGGATAATACATACCTTGCCAGCTGCTAGATGGCCGTTGTTCTTCTCAATGATGTCACTCAGCTTTTTAAACAAGTCTGGGTAAGCGTTCTTGGAGAAGTCCTCATGTTTCTTTTCCTTCACCGCCTGGTCTGACTCGTAATGTACCGCAGCAGCCTCTAAAATATAACAATAGATAGGAATTATTAAATATGAATACTTAAAGAAAAAACTAATAATTACGTCACTACTATAATTTACGTCATTGAATAAAATGTAAAAAAAATCTGTGCCTTTAGTGCCTTTAACCGGGTGGATTTAGATTTTTGAGGCATTTTTGCATGAAACCCTAATGTTTTCCCAAAATACAAGTACGCCTAAAATATTACCATCTGCCAGTGAAAGTCCTGTCACAATCGACCCACCCGTTCCAGAAATTTACTCATTCAAAAGATTCAAACAGACAGACAATAATTTTTATTTATACTTAAATAGTTTTTTTGTATTATGTTTTGTGTTATGTGTTGTACAGTTGTTATGTTTAAGTATACATTTGTGTTATGATATTGTACATACTCATATTATTATGCATTTAATTTATAACCTGTTATTTTAATATAACAAAGAAACTTTAATATTATTTATCTGAACTCATAGAGTAGAAACCATTCTTGTAAAATACTCACTGGCACGAATATCATTGACGAAGTCCACATTCTGGTCGATCTCCAAGGCCTCCTCATCAGTGTCACCATAAAGGCCGTACTTCTTACCCAAGTACCGGGTGATGGCGATGCTCTGTGTGTATTGCTTGTTGTCAATGAACAGCACTGGCAGGGTACCAAACAGGGTCTCTGGAAAAAGAAAATTATATTGGACTTACTAGCTTCGCCTGCATTGAGTTGTGACCCTGTTCTTGGGACCCATGGGATCCTATTCCAAGGATAAAAAGCCTAAGTGTTATTCCCACAGAATTAATAAGAGTTTAGACGCGTATCAAATAAAGTTGTTTATAATTAGCCAATGCTGCTAATTCTGTTGTTACATCTCTAAACTTAAAATTCTCTAAAATTTTCTAACTGCATCTGTTTCTTTCATTATCAGATAGAAAAGGACAGATGATTTTATTCAAGTTAAGATCTGTCAATTCTAGCTTGATATAGTATGTATTGTTTACTATGTCGCCACTATCTTACAAAACTGAATAGTGCACGACATTTAACTTGGCAAGATTTTGGAGTAGTGTGGGCCCCACTACTCCAAACCTTGCCAAGTTAGATGCCGTACACTATACGTGTTTGTGGCAAAATGTGTCGCATAGAAACAATTACAGTGTACAACTTGGCAAGGTTTTGGAGTGGCCAACGGGGGTGGTATCCATGGCGATTTCCGCACGAAAAAAAAAGGTATGTAACTGAAACTTTAAAATGAGATAGCCTATTAAAATAAATCAATAGATAAAATATAAGACTCAGTAGCTACCTACCTAAATGATAAAATATATCTGCATAGGTATTATGTGTGCCTATGTGGTAATCTAGATCAAATCGTTGCAGTTAGATAATTTATTAATTATCGTGATAATGTTAATGCGAAAATGAACATAAGTTTAAGTCCAAAATAAATCATTTACTTAGGTACCTACGTGATTTTTGCCGATTTGTTTTATATATTTATCGCTGTTCGCCAAACATTCAGTAAGACGGTGATAACTTCTATATTTAGTACAATACATTGAAGATATTACAAAAAAAACTTGACGATGACTACACACCTAATTTTTTTTGGAATCCTTGCAACAAACCAACAAACATATTTGTTCGCGATAGACGCAAAAACTACTAGAAGTGATTTTGATGCGGTTTTTCCTATTAGAAAGATCTTGGTCATACTTAAAATCTGGCATATGTTCGATTGCAATTGGTTAAAAAGAACCGAAGAGATGACCAATAACCAATAACCGCCCAGCCACCATTATTTTCAAAAAATATTCAATGAGTTTTGATTTTCCTATCAAATGATAGGAAAATCAAAACTCATTGAATATTTTTTGAAAATAATGGTATTATATGTATAATTTTATTATACATATAATAAAATTATTATATGTATAATTAATGTAGCTAGGGTCAAAAAAAAACTTTCAACTTACTAGGCTTGAACGCAGGCCAGGTTTCTAAAGTGTAGCGAACATCTTCAAACTTCTGGCCGCCATAGGCGAACAGCAGACGGGGGCCCTCCCCCAAAATCTTGCCGTCGAAATAGTGATAGCTGAACTCTGGCATTATTCTGAAATGTAATATTGTTGATAGGGTAAAAAAAACTTAATTATACAAAGTGTTGATTTGTTCGGGCAAAAAACTTTTTTTTATTATCATCACGAAACCAGAAACCAGCCCATCTCATTCATCGCTCAATCATTGTGAATACACATTATCCGAGCCCATAGCAACTAAACCTCTTTTAACAAAATGATTGTACAGTTATAGAAAAAATATTGATATTTATCTGCTAAGTCAATAAAGTACCTACGCATAAACAAGATAACGTTTGTATTATCTATCTGCCACCTAAGTGGTAGTAATTAATAAAAAGTAGAAGGGTTCATTTGGGTTCCATAGATTAATACATAAACTCATTAAAAAAAACACAAAGGTAGAGAAGTTACACCAATAGCAAACTTAGTGCTCGTCAACTGCGTTGTTGACTGTACTTGCGGCCTTTTTATAAAATAAACAGCATCGCATTTCTTCTTTTAAAGAAGAATAATTTATTAACCCTAGATGAGGATACCGCTTCCACTTTCTCTTGATGCGAAACTTCCTCAAACATTATCTACCGCTTTACCAAAAACATAACTTAAAACTTCCTCAAAGAAGAAATACATACCTAGATTTGTTGGAAATTAATTTCCAAACTCCTCTATCTCCTACTCATCCACTTCCTCTTCCTCAAAAAATATGCTCATCCCCATCCGCATCTTCAAACTATTTCTTGGTAATTCCTCTTTCACTTCCTCATAACCGCTTCCACATAACCTCTTCCTCATCAACACTAGTATTAACTCTAATATTTAGAACTAGCTTCCGCCCGCGGCTATGCCCGCGTGGAGGTCGGTATTGCCACCAAGTCTATTTTAATAAAACAACTCTCCACTCTACTCACTCCTCCACTCTCCTTTCTCCACTCTACTCTCCACTCCGCTCTCTACTCAACTCTACATTCCACTCTTCATTCCACTCTTCATTTCATTCTCCACTCCACTCGTCTAACCAATACCTTTCTAATAAAAAAACCCCATCAAAAGTCGATAATCGCGATGGACGTAAAAAACTACTTAACGAGTTTTGATGCGGTTTATTTATTAGGAAGGTCTTGCTTTTTCGATTAGATCTAAGTCATGCATGACATTATTATTAATTATTTATAATTTTTATTGTATTCTTTAAGTTATGTGTGTGGTGTGACAACACTACGGCTAACATCTGATTGCATTTCGTCCCGTATTTATTTTAATTTATAATTAAATATTTCTATATTTAAGGCTAAAACTCATCACAAAACACAATTATACCATCACAAAAGTGTATTTAGATTAAAACGTGTGTGTAAAAGTGATATAAATCAGTGAAAATTGCGCTCAGCTGATTTTGTTCACCGGCTAAAGTCAATGACACCGCATATTCGAAGTTATTTGTTTTTGATTTTGTGAACTTTGTCATCTCTTTATTACAGTTTTTCAGTGATTCTTACACAGGTAGGTAATATACCAATAACTACTAAATTATCATATTAGTTTATATTTACAGCGTACTCGATCAATTTCGTTTTGAGGTTACATATTTATTTTGTCGGGTACCTGCTGATCAAACTGCCTTTTGGTATTTATTACGCTTTAATTTTATAAAATCACAATGCCAGTCACGCGTAGCATGACTTCTGCACGCCGTGATGAGGCTAAACTAGATAATATTCTTAAAAAACTTGAGCTGACTTTGAAGGAATTAGAAGTATCCAAAGCGCTGGTTGAACAGTTGTACAAAGAAAGAGATGACAATGAAAAGGAGCTACTGGATAGTTTAAATAAATACGACTTGGTAAAAAAGCAGTTGACTGAGCTGCACACTGAGCATAGGTTAGTGTTAGATGAGCGGGACAGATTGCACAATATTGTGGATGGGTTTAGGGAGTGCAGCGACGAGTACGAGCTCGGCCTCAAGCGCATGTCGGTCTTAGAGCAGGAACTGCAAGAAGCCCACGGCCACATTACCCACCTTGAGGCTGAGAAACGTGACACCGTAGTATCCCATACCCACAATTTGTTCCATGAGTTAGTCGGTAGTGTGCCCAGCCTTGTTTCAACTGAACCTAACTTAGATTCCACAATTACTATTGACTTAACAAAGGATGATACCTTAATAGATTATACTTCTAACCCCAAGATGGGCATAGTTGAGTGCAGTAGGAACAAACTTAAGAAATATGTGAAAATTAATAAATATATAAGAAAAACACAGAAACTTATCAAAAGACAAAAATGTATGTACAAAAAAGTCAAGTATATTAAAGAAAGAAGGCAGCTCGGCGATGAGCTTGATATGTATTCCTTATTAATAGAAAATAATATTTCAGATTATAATAATAACATATTAAAGTTAGAAACAGAAATTAGTAATTTAAAAAAAACACTAGACCTAATGACTGTCAAGTATTGTAATGTTAAAAGTGAGTATCAGGAATACATTCTGGCCATGAAGGATCTGATGACTCCTAATTCCACATTACCATCAAAAGATAATTTACTCAGTCCTCATCCAGCCTGTATGTCCTCTCTGACTTCACCCAAAAGCTCTTCACTTGAGCCAAATAAAAAGCCCAGTAGCTCCTATGCGGAACTAAATAATGTACCATCTGAAATAGTGATGTTTTGTGATGAAATGGGGAAATCAATGGGTCAGGTACTAAGTTCATATTTAGAACAAAAGATAATTAACCATTGTATGCCGGGTTTAACTTATTGTACCATTATTGAAAAAATTAAGAATTACCGTTTAAACAGCCACAATACACTTTTAATTCTAGTGGGAGACAGGGGAAATGCAAACAGAAATGAGCTTATTAATTGTTTTGAATCACTGAGCTTATTAAATGTTAAAAATATAATTTTATTCACGCTTCCATATAGCCGTAGCTTGTCACAGGTAGAAAACAATATTAGATATAAGCTCAATCAAACACTGCATACATTGTCATATCATAACCCAAATAAATTCCACTTGATTGATATAAATTTATATTTAGAAAATAAATTATTATTGACAAAAAATAAATTCTATTTGAATAGTTCTTTTAAGAGACAGATAGCATCTTCGCTATCATATTATATTAAATATTCAGCCAAGAACTTGGCTAACCAACCTGCTTTTATTGAGCATAAAAATGACAATGTTTGTCTTGCGACCTTGGAATCTGTTCCAAATAAGAGTGACAATGACAATCATTTAAACTTAATTCTAGGACAATAGAAGAAATCTCTAGCAATTTAATTTTAGCGCCAAAGAATAAATCTATGTACATGAATATTATTCACCAAAATATTGCTGGCTTTTCTGGCAAAGAGTTAGAACTGGAATTATTTTTAAATGAAATGCATATTCATGTACTTTGCTTAACTGAACACTGGTTAGAAGAACATGAACTGTTAGTTAATATTGATAATTTCAAAATCATTAGTTCGTTTACTAGAGATTCCGCTATAAGAGGTGGATCATTAATTTTGATTAATGACAATTTAAAATCTAAAGAAAGAAAAGATATAGTAGCGCTCTCAAGTGAGCGTAATATTGAAATATCATGTGCAGAGCTCGAGCAATTCATTATTGTTAGCGTCTATAGACCTCCCTCTGGAGATTGCCACCTGTTCTTATCTATTATGGAAGATATCTTAAAAAAAATATGTAAATGTAAGAAGTCGGTAGTTGTATGTGGCGATTTTAATATTGATATTTTAGAAAACACTCAGAACGCGGTAAGGTTCCTCAATCTTTTTAAATCCTTTAACTTACAAAATCTCTTTTGTGAACCAACTCGCACTACATCCACAACAGCTACCTGCTTGGACAATATTTTTACTGACGGCCATGTAAGTGAGAAGTCTAAAATAAACTTCATAAAATCAGATCATGAAGGTCAGTTAGCTAGATTTGAGCACCAACATGCTCCATTATCCAAAAATATTGTATGTAGACCAATCACAAATTATCGATTAGAAAAATTTAAAGAAAATATTGACAATAAAGTGCCTCTTTTGGAGCCGCGTAATGATGTGAACCCGAATGATCTTTACAAAGATCTGTTCGGAGTGATCCAATACGAATTTGATAATATTTTCACTAAAAAAACAATAAATATTAACCCATTCAAAATTAAATTTAGTGATTGGGCTACGCCTGGAATCCATAAAAGTAGAAAGAAATTGTATGAGTTATACGAAACAAAGGCATGTACAAGCAATCCACAAGTTATTGAACATACTAAAAAGTACTCAAAAATGTTCAAAAAAGTCTGTTCAATAGCCAAATCTAACTATATTCGAGCCAAAATACAAAAATCTGATAATAAAATTAAGGCAACCTGGAATGTTATTAACAAAGAAACCTGTAAAGCAAGGTCACGTGATCGATCCTTCGAATTAAAAATAGATGATAAACACATTAATACTGATGCCGCAGTGGCCAATGCCTTTGAATCCTTTTTCACAAATATTCCTATTACCACTACAAGTAAATTGAATTCTTCAAAAAATGTAGCCGCGTCTCTTCTTGAAACTAGTGTTGAAAAATGTAATGTTAATTTTGATTTTCAGTACATTGACCCTGTAACCATTCTTAAAACTTTTAAAGAACTAAATATTAAAAAAACTGAAGATCTTTGGGGCATTTCAACCAATATAATAAAACCAGTAATGCCCACTATTGCGCCTTATCTTGCATTTATATTTAATCAATGTATAGATGATAAACAGTTTCCTACTCTCATGAAGTACAGTAAAATCATTCCGTTATTCAAAGCAGGGGAAAAAAGTGATCCATCAAATTTTCGGCCTATCTCCATACTCCCAGTCCTCAGTAAAATTTTTGAAAAAATAATATTTAACCAACTGCTTTCACATTTTACGTGCAATAAGTTACTTCATGATAAACAATTTGGTTTCACTAAAGGTAGAAACACAACGGATGCAGGCGTTGCACTCATTAAACATATATTTGATGCTTGGGAGGAGAAGCAGGATGCCATCGGTATCTTCTGTGATCTTTCGAAAGCTTTTGATTGTGTTGATCACGAGACTTTGTTATTAAAATTAGGTCACTATGGTGTTTCGAACGGTTCACTTAGCTTGCTTGAGTCTTACCTCACTGGCAGAGTACAAAAAGTCAACATTAATGGCACCAATTCATCTGGTGCCCCATTAGTCATGGGAGTACCCCAGGGCTCGATACTAGGACCCCTTTTATTCTTGATATATGTAAATGATCTTCCTTACTTCACTGAAAATCTTTGTGAAATAGTATTATTTGCTGATGACACATCATTAATTTTTAAAACTAACAGGCAAAAGCTAGTATTTGACGATGTAAATAATATTCTCTCTGAAATATTGTATTGGTTCACAAGTAATAACCTGCTACTCAATGCTAAGAAAACAAAATGTGTAAAGTTTACGATGCCTAATGTAAAACAGGTAGATACTCATATTGTAATGAACGATGAAACTGTTCAAATAGTCGATACCACAGTTTTTCTTGGAATCACTCTAGATAGTAAACTGCAATGGGGTTCTCATATCACAGCCTTAGCAGGAAGACTCAGCTCAGCAGCCTATGCGGTTAGAAAAATAAGATCACTAACTGATGAGGAAACGGCACGATTAGTTTATTTTAGCTACTTTCATAGCGTAATGTCGTATGGTCTGATGCTGTGGGGCTCAGCTGCAGATATTGAGACCATTTTCATATTACAAAAACGAGCGATACGAGCTATCTATGGCCTCAGACCCCTTGACTCGCTGAGAGAACTATTTAAAGAAATTAATATTTTAACAGTTGCTTCTCAATACATTTACGATAATATCTTATATGTACGCAAAAATCTAGATCTCTTCCAAAAAAAATCGGACGTTCACAATTATAATACGAGAAATAAGAATAAACTTGTAGTGCCAATGCTAAGGCTTCATAAGGTTGGTAATTCGTTTGTAGGTAACTGGATAAAAATGTTCAATAAAATTCCTCAGGATCTGGTTGACATGCCACTTAATAAGTTTAAAATTGAAGTAAAAAATTGTTTAATGAAAAAAGGTTATTATAAATTAAATGAATATTTTGATGATAAAAATGCATGGTCATCCTAATCTCTTGCTCGCTCGCACTTTAAAAATTGTATTAAATAAAAACATAAAAAAAATATAAAAATAAATAATGGATAATCGTGTTCACTGAGTTTCTTGCTGGTATCTTCTCAGTAGAACCAACATACTGAACCAGCGAAAGAATCATTTTCTAATGATTATTATTTATTGTATTTATATTTCTTGACATATTTTTTCTTACTGTAAATTTTTGACGTTCATATGTGCTCCTTGTGTGCCTAAATTGAATAAATGAAATTGATTCTTTGATTCTTTGATTGATATGAATGACATTGATAAAGTTATGGTACGTAATATAAATATATTGCATCAAGTCAAACAAAAACAAATGAAGTCTTGCTAGAGGAAAACCACAACAGGTAAGTGCCTAGGTAATATCGCGGAATTTTCCGCTCAAAGTTCTTAACAAGTGGTTGCGTGCTTTTCCTGGGCATTAGCAGGTCGGATTGACGAGGAAAATACTGCACTTTCACAATTTTAATTAACGGTAGATGCATTCTGTATGGTTCTATTCTAAGCTTCAAGTTCCGAGTGTGTAGGTTCATTTTAGGCAAACGTGATATGTCTTAGACGACATCGTCACTTACCACCAGGGCCTCCATTCTGCTAAAGACAAACCACTGCCATACCTCTGACACTCTAAAAAATGTCATTTAATTGTGGACTTTATTGTTATCAGGTTAAGGTCAAAAAGTAAAAAGTTAAATGAATTCTTTTCATTTCATTTTAGACTTTAACTGTATAACGGTAAAGTTTATACTTAAATAGCATTTTTAGAGTGTCAGTGGTATTACAGTGGTTTGCCTTTAGCAGAATCGAGGCCCTGGTGAAATAGAGGTCAAATGTACATGTACCTTAGTAATAAAAAAAAGAAAAAAGTAAAGACTTGAATGGGAAATGGATCCAGAATGCAGAGACTATAGATCTTTATCCTTCAAACCTTTTCTTAACTCCAACTGGGTTGGGTCGGCTCTCAATCTAACTACGAAACGACTGAACTTCGATATTTTTCGTGAAGCGACAGTCTCTGACCTCGTCAACCCATTGGCGATATCGAAGTTCTGTAGTTAGACGGTTGTCGGAGTTTAAGGGTTCCAACTACCTGTTACGAATACTTTGGATGATCGTATGGCAACCGGAACTGACGGTTTTACGTACTCATAGAAGCACAGAGGGTTCTCAATGTGTCATGAATAGTCATCCATCCTAAGACTGACTCGACTAGTATCGAACAAGCTTGCAATGCTAACCTATTCGGTTATACCTTAGTCATAACCCTTGAAGATCCTTGCTCTATTACTTATCTACTATATAAAAATAAGTCGGGTTTTCCTTCCTGACGCTATAACTCCAGAACGCACGAACCGATTTCCACGGTTTTGCATTCGTTGGAAAGGTCTCGGGCTCCGTGAGGTTTATAGCAAAGAAAATTCAGGAAAATTCTCAAACAGAAAAACGGGAAAATCATAACCGACATCCACGCGGGCGGAGCCGCGGGCAACAGCTAGTTTAGGTATAAATTCAAAGGACTATATTCACTTCACTACTCACTCTACGTGACTATACATCAGTCAACAAGATTCACATTCAAAACACAAAATTTCCACACAAGTTAACGTCATATCAACATCGCACTGTATTTTTTATGGTCAATAACCTTAACCTAAACCTTAAAACCTGATCAAAGACCTTTTAATGTTGTGTTGATAGGCACTGATAACCGCATTCCATCCTACACCCGATTTACTTAATAAAAAAAATATATATACTCACGTATTGAAACTTCTACACAAAACCTCTTTACTATAAGACGCCTACTTGGTGACTGGCGTTTCAACAGTGCACTTCGTACTTTTATAAAGTCGCGTATTTCCAAACCCTACGTCATGTAGACCTACCATTTATATACTGCTCTATATAAGCGTATGATTCATGTAATTATATATATCTTATGGTTAGGTATATAATTTCAATGTTAAAAAATATGACAATCACAATAAATGATCATTATGATATTTTATGAATGTTATCATGTTGTGTATCGTTGTTGATCATAGCATCTACGATTTGAAGGGATAAGGCGATAGAGCCCTCGAAAATAGTATATTTTAATCTATATATACCTTATTTTAAGCTGTTGCGATACTACAGTAGTCGCTTCAGACGCTTGTTTGTCTGTTTAATCTCATCGAATCGCTGGTAATATCTTTAAAAAGAAATGTGGTACAATAGTCGATACCTACTGTGCAATCTGTACAACTGTGCAGGTATTGAAGCACATCGAGCATAAACAGTAGTTAGATGCCATCAAGAAATTATCATATCATAATGTAACAAAAAATTAACCTTGTACACCTTTTTTGTTTAAATATGACTTGTTCATTAATGTTCAAAACTATAGTTTGGCCGCTGAGACTATGCGTTCCTGACACATGTCAATTCGTCATGACTAGTTATGTACAATAAATAACTTGTACCTAGAACCGTTCTCTAAACCTGTTCCCAACTTACAATAACATAATAATAATCACAGTCAGCAATTGTGACAACGTGATTTCATTTTAATTTTAATTTTATTCTAATTTGGCTATCTATCCGCCCTATTTGTTTTTCCAATTTTTAATTTTTAATTTTGTTTCATTCTTATTTAATTTTATATGATTATTAATTGTAATGATGGGTTATTACCTGAAATAATAAAAAAAATCATATTCATTTCATTCATTATAAAAATATGATTCATTCTTTCTATTAGCTTGTGTAGGGGCTTATTACAAAATTACATATTATAAAATTATAACGTTCTTTTTTATATTTTTCAACCAACAGATTATTATTATTAAGATTACTAAAATATGCGGTTACAATTGCCTTGTTATTTTGTCTCATCACTATGAAAGCCGTATGAAAGCGAACATTTGACATAACCTTGAAACAGCGCAGTTTGACGTGTATGACTTTTAAAAACTATTGATTTTATATTTTTAATTAATTAATTGTTAATCATTTTAGCCCAAAATTAATCTGTGTATTGTAAATTGGCACAGTAATTAAATTTTTAATGTTATCACTCGTTAATAAGGTCAATAAACGATATTTAAAATTTTGCCGTAAATTATACACCAGTTCAAAGTTACATCGCCCGTTCGCTCACAACCTGTCAGGAACGCATTCTTTCAGCGATTCTATAATAACCATCGTTTTTAATATGTTTTAACCATTTTCAACTTAGTATCGGCTTAACACTGCTGTTAATCTCGAATGTCATGTAGGTGTGACAATAATTTATGTATCGATAAGATTAATCTCAATCTTATCTTCATATACTAATGATGAAATATATTTATTAACTGAACAATAAACAACAGGGGCCTTACCACGACGCTATATAGCAATTCAAAAGCAATACAGTTCAACTGAAGGAAGGCTCTTGAACAACTTAATAAAAACACATAACAACAACACCTATTTTTATTATTATTAAACAGTTTTATTTAACTCGACCTGTTTATTTGGGTCAAATCTAGTAATTGGAATTTGAACCCCTTTCAGTTGTCTGATTTGTCTGATATTTGGCAGAAGTCTTTAGTTCTGATGACAATACAATTTAAAACTGTTTAACTTAAAAATATTTTTTCATAATTTATCTTTGTAGGATAACAACAGAGAACTGAAATTCACGACATAGCTCGCAGAATAAACAAACTGAAGTAGTATTTTGGCTGGCCACATCGGCCAGAAGACCGATGGCGACGAATCTAGTCCTAAAGTTGAGACCGCGAATCAGCAAATGGAAGGTAGGACAACCCCAGCAAGATGAACGGAAGACTTGAATAAAGTGGTTTGGATAGACTGGATGCGTAAGAAGAAGGATCAGGTGCTATGTCGCATATTGGGCGAGGCCTATGTCTAGCGGTGGACTGGAATGTTCAAATCGATTGATACCTCTATTCGGTACTAATATCTAGTAATGGTATCTTACCAGTAGGTTTTGATAAATCGCAGCCACCGTGGTACTGTCCGCAGACTAAGTCAAGGGCAGTTACATTGCACCCACAGCCATAGATAAAATACTTATTTTATTCACTTACATAATTTGCCGGCATAAACACGTTAGTTATGAGTGGTATGACCTTGGCCACTACTTTTTATCGGATGGATAATGTATATACAGACAGATAAGTGTTAATTTGGTGGCAAATAGAAATATGGTTAGAGTGAATATTACAATTTTAGCGCGAGACATTTTTGTCGGGATTCAAATTAACCTTTTTTTTTTCAAATATTAGATAATGGTATGCATTTTCTTATCTGCTGCATCACAATACCCGATCCTTATCTGTTGTATCCAGTCTACTTTTTTTTCTCTTCTCGGATCTTAGAGCACCGGGGTCCAAGGTACAAAAGGGATCCAAAAGGCATTCCCCTCGCACCTCGGTTGACCCGGTCCATCTTCGAGATGGACCCCTCGGGTTTGAGGACCACACTGTCCCCGTCTTGCCCCCGGGGCATCCAGCTAACCAGGATACGACAAAATCATAGAGGCAATACTTGGAAACATTACAACTATAACATTTACCTAGTTACACAGTAATAGTATACACCAGAACTTGAATGTTGTAAAACATTATTCAGGCGTACAATCACAGATTAGATAGGTAGTACCTACTTATAAGTCTCTTTTTGGTCTCTGTACAATCTATAAAACTTTTTATTAGATGACCAGCATAATTGAAAACCGTGTATAGTATGAACATGACTGAAAATAGATTTTGTTTGCATTTTAAAGTAGCAAGTATTCCAAACGTCTATCAAGAACAAAGACGATGATAACTAATCATATCGACTTTGATCAAGAACTAAACGGTGTCTCTTCTTTGCCGCACTACCATAAAGACTTGGAATTCTTAACCAAGTTTCAATCATCGGACGTTTTGTTACTATGTAGAGTCTGTAAGAGCACGTAGAGTACTTTTGATCGTGATTATCTGTATCTGTCCTTACATACTTGGACTGGTGTCTCTCCCTGCTACCCAGGAGAGAGAAAACGGCGTGGGAATATACGTTTTCTCTTACTTTTTAATTTTCTTTACTTTTTTTATTTTTTACGTCTTTTCTATTCAAATTACCTCTTTCCATCTCCGTCATTTAATTTTATTTTTTTAATATTTAAACCAAATCATACACTGCTCTTACAGATTAAGTCCAATAGTCCATTCGTTCCAGACAATGGTTTATCACCTTTTGGGATTCCGTCAATGTACAACAAAATATATCATTTTTTGTGACACCACATTTAAAATATTTAGGGCTCGTACGTGAGCCTTAAATATCATCATAACTAGGTCATTAGGTACTATTCCATAATAATTTCATATGCATTAACCAAACCATTTTCTTATATTATTGACAAATAACCATTACAGGCATACATACTAATCATTACTCTTGTTATTTATTTCCTGTTAATATACTCCATTAATGAATGTTACAAGTAATCGGGTTAATTATTGCCATTCTATTTATCCCACTACTAAGACAAAATTAAAAAAAAACGCATTCTAACATCCATACTCTTTGGTTAGGACGATGCTGAAGGTCCTCCAATGGAGCAAACGAGTCCTAGAGTGGAGACCGCGAAGACCCAGCCAGATGGACTGACGACCTAAAGAGGTAGCTAGGACAGACTGGATGCGGAAGGCGGAAGATCGGAAGAGGCCTCTATCCAGCAGTGGACTGCAAATAGCGAATTAATTGATTGTTTGTAACAGTAAGTAAAAAAGAAATTCGCAAATATATTTTTATTAACAACAATTATATCGTAATATTTTGAAACTTACATTCATCATTTTGTACTTACATTATTACATCAAGAATATAAAAACAGTATTCAGAAAAAATACAGATTCAAAGAAAAAAAACAGTCCAATTTGGACTTAGTTTGTTCAAACAAAAAGTCCAGATTACAGGATTATTTTTACGAATCTGTCGGTACCTGATGATATTTCACACCACAGTTACAGGACTGTTTTGAAATCAGTAAAAAGGACGGCACATAGCAGTCCTTTCCACAGGTTTTAAAAAGGACTGTTATGTATTTTTCCTACAAGCCAGTTCAGCCTTGCATGTAGGTACTTATTTACTTACAGTACAATCCAATGAGGAACATACTAATTTGTTCGTAGAATTATGTTCATAATTCACTTTAATTGTTTTTACCTTTGAGTAATTATCCGTGTATTTTACATGTTCTGACTAAGCGTGTCATTTCCTTGTGTGAAATTTTGATGATGTTAGGATGACTATACTTGTTTCGGTAAAGTTCAGTGATTTTCAAACTTTAATGAGTCCCACACTGAAATTAGACTTTTTAATTTGATCGCATTTATGTTTTCATACCAGTTTGCCGATATTTTTGCTGTCGAGTGTAGATTGGATATTAGATGCGCAAATTTTAAAAGCCAAACTCTGATGGCGGAGCGGCATCTGCGTATGCCTTGACCTTAGGAATGGAATACACGTTGTCAATGAGTTTTTGGAAGGCGGGATATGTCTTCTCAAGGTCTGGAATGTGTAGGGTTTCCTTGAAGTAGTCGAATGAGCCCGCGATCACGAAATCACCCCAGGTCAACTGAAATAAATTATTTATTTTGAACAGACTTTTTTTAATACAAACTTTCTAGTAAATGCAGGACAAATTAAATGAACGCACACATAGGTCCGAAAAATGTTTTAATAGGTACTTATACTTAACCGACTTAAATAAAGAGGTTAGTTGGTTCTATTTTTAACTCAAACCGGTTACATCCAATGCTTGTATTTTGGAACCCAGCCCCCGTAGACAAGTGGCGCAAGCGTAAGCCGCTAACGAAAAGAATAGAATAGGTTGACCAATCACACCCAAACTCGTGATACTGCCGCTGCGCGCGCGTCGTTCGCCAGCGACGAACTTGGATTGCTCGACCTATTATAATCCTTTCGTTAGCGATTTACGCTTGTACCACTAAACTTGTCTACTGGAGCCGATCTGATCTCCTATCCTTTCTCAACATTTGGTATAAGTTTAAGATTTTAATCGACTGTCGTCTGTCGACTGTCACCTGACCTCCCAACCAAAGGAAAATCTACGCTGGAGCCTCGTCCATCAATCAGCAGTTGTACAGGCTTGCAGGTGAAGTTAGCTTAGCCTCTCTTAGCTTAGTCTTGGTGGAGACTTTATACGGGTTCAAAAATAATTGACAAGCTATACCTTTCCTGCAGCGAGGTGGCCATTATTCTTCACTATAAGTGCATTCAGCTTCTCCAGTTGTTTAGGAAACACATTCTTAGATAGATTCTCGTATCTCTTCGCTTTAATATCTTCGTCTTCTTCATAGTGTGCTGAAATAGCACCTGGAGAAAAAGTGGTAGTTTAGTTATAGGCCTTTGGATCTGGATAACCTAATTATTTATATTTTTTATTAATACATGCTTAACATAACCACCCTGGCTATTAACCGGGGTCTTTTGTTGTGCCGAAATCCCCACGTATTCCAATCCTTGAGGATTTCCACACAACAAAAAGAAAAAACCGACTTCGACGGAACAAATTGAAATGGGATTACACAGGAACAAACTCACCGGAACGGATATCAGTGAAGAAATCCACGTTCTGATCGATCTCAATAGCTTCATACTCATCGTCTCCTGCTAGTCCGAACTTGCGCCCAAGAAACCGACAGATGGCGTTACTCTGAGCGAACTTCTTGCCATCAATCTCCAGTACTGGCATTTCTTCAAAAGGTGTATCTAGAAAATATGACATGACCGTGAAAAGCCGTAATCCACCCATAGGCGTACCTATCTAGAGGGGGGCCGGGTGGGCCAGGCCCACCCCAGAATGTCCCAGTGCCCACTTAATTTTTGTTAGTAGATTTACAAGACACAGTAGAACACTTATTATAATAACGGAAGACATTTTGACCGAGTCCGATTCAAATAATACCTACGTAAGGCCCAAGGGTCAGAGAAGAAAACATTTTATAATACAGAATGTTTGCACCAGTACTAATTGTACTAAAATATGTATTTAAATATTTTATCCTTTGAGATTTTATCATAGGTGTTAAGCTGGCTTTTGACTATGTCATTCTCTGAACCTTTTCCCAACTCAGTTGGGGTCGGCTTTCCAGTCTAACTGTGATGCGGCTGAACTTCGATATTTTACGTGGAGCGACTGCCATCTGACCTCCACAACCAATGGCGATATCGAAGTTCCAAGTTAGACTGGTTGGACTTTTGAGGGCTCCAACTACCCGTAACGACTGCCATAGATGTTTGTATGGCAACCGGGACCGACGGCTTAACGTGCTCTCCGAGGCACTAATAAACCTTTTGGCTTTTGACTATGTATAGGTATATATTAGGTACATCTTGAGACATAATATTTTATCGCTCGTCATACATTTTGTGCGAGACCGTTTACACTATGCTATAATAATATATTATGACGAGCTATAAAATATTATATCTCAAGATGTAATTACTAATTATATAATACATAGTCATCAACCGGCTTTATTAGAGTTGTGTAATATGAAATTCGATAAGGTTGTCTGACTTTTAGAACTACACCTACCCGAAGCGGCTGCCATAGATGTACAGATTCATTTGGTAACGGGTACCAATGGCTTCATGTACACTCCGATGTACGGAGGGGTCTAAATATGTTACGAATGGTCACCCACCCTGAGACTGACCTGGCTAGTACTACTTTACATTGCACTGCCACCAGCCACTTAACCACGACGCTTAGAATAATAGTCTGTTATCAAAGTCTTAGGTAGATATAATTATAACTACTTACTAGATTTATAGTCAGGCCACTGTTCCATCGTCAGCCTGTGATCTTCGAACTTTTGTCCTCCATAAGCTAACAGCAAACGACCACCTTCACCTAAGGCCCTCCCATTGAAATAATGGTAAGTTACTTTCGACATTATTCTGTAACGAGACGTTTTTGAGGTTAATTTTCACTTTTTTTAAACAAAATAAGTATTTATCTATGTGTTCCTATAGTAACTGCGGTGTGTTGCGATAAATTAGAAGTGTGCCATTCCCAGCGCACCGTCTTCCCTCGTCGAAACCGGTTACCTTGAAATGCCGACAATACCGAATAATAATGTTACCAAGGTCGCTACAATGACGTAATACCTATACGAGTAACAAAAAATGTCAGACGTAGGGCGATTCCAAACGACTACTCAACTTGATCAACGCTACTTAGTTTCTATGGCATCCAAAGCTTGCATTTTAGAGTCCAAGTGCCTAGTGTGAGTTTTGCGTTTCCCGTTTCACGCTTGCTCGTCAGTGTAAGTTCCGCAAGATAAAAAAGGCACTCCGATATCCACTCGCCCAGTTCTTACTTTTTTTCAGGGAGTAACCTTAGATTCCGAGCAGAATACCCGTGTTGGTGCCTTCTTTTTGTGTGTCCCCACGACTTCTTTTTGTGAATCCCCACGATACCACCCCTGCGGTAAGCGGGAGCTCTGGCTACCCTACTTACCGCTGGGAACACAACACGATGGTTACTATGACCGCGGTCTCCTGTAGGGCGGAGGTACTACCCCAGTCGGACTGCTCATTTCGGACGGGAGATACCGTCGTGTCCTAGCTCCTTAATTTACGTCCTATTAGCAAATCATACCAATTTGGTATTTTACCTATAAAGTATAGATCCAAATAAGACACGAAACAGTCCATCCAAATCGGTGGAGCCGTTTTCTAGTTTTGCGCTTGGCAAATAAATGGCGATTGACTTTATTAACAGACTTACCTGTATACCCAGGAATCACGTTGCACTATCGCGTTATTACTGTGGTAATTTCAGTTACGAATTTGTTATCTGTCCTTATCTACCATCAAGCTTAACGAACACTCCTCAAACATAATTATGTAGCATGTTATTAAGTTTTTTTTATACCGCTTAAGTGGCAGACAAGTGCACGGCCCACGTCACCTGATGGGAGGGATCACCGTGGCCCATGGACTCATTATTGCTATTCCCCCTAACCCCACCAACCAACTGCTTTTTTTTTATATACCACATAGGTGGCAGACAAGTGCACGGCCTACCTGATGGGAAGCGGTCACCGTGGCCTATGGACGTGTGCAACACCAGGGGCGTCACACTCGCGCTGCCGACCCTGTAAAAACCTTCTAATGCCTTTCTTGAAGAACCTCATGTTGTAGGCGCTTGGGAAAACCACAGCAGGGAGGTCATTCCACAGCCTATGCTTGTGTTAGCAGTGCGCAGTGGGTTCACATTGATAGTGTAATGGCCAGGGTTCGAACATGGGACCTGTCGATCGTAAGCCGACTCCTAATCAAACTACTAAGCTTTTTACTAAGCATTTTGGATTCTACTGGACATCGCGAAATATTTTTTTAGTCGAAAATAACTGAGCAATTATAAATGATATCATTGAAGTAAATCCAAGAATAGATTTTTGATTATAAATTAACAATTTATTTTACTAATTACTAACTTACGTACGAATATACCTATTATTATCTTGCCAGGTAGGTAGGTAGGTATAATGTTGACAATAAAAATAATCTTGTGATTAAATATATCAAATTATACTATTATTATACCGTGATTGAAATCAGATTATCGATTCATGTGTTCTAATATGAAATGCTTAGTAACGAATGAGAATAATAACTAGCTGTAAACCCTGGTTTCGCTCCGGTGCAATGACCTATAAAAAATCTTAAGAAGGCTCCAATATAATACAAATGGTTAATTACTGTGTGGGCTTATTGCAAACCTTTTAACTTTGATTACAATACACCTAATGAATAATTTTCATTCGATTTTTACGATTGAAGTGTAGTCTTCATAAAATTTTGCCGCTGACTGTACCTAAGTACTACCAAGCATTGTTTGGAAGACCTTGAACTTTCAAGGTTACGTCGCATGGTGTTACGCTTTACCTATCTCTATATCACAGAAAGTTGAAAGGCTAAAGGGCGTAAGCGACAATAACAGTTGACAGGAAAATCGCTTTTCAGTAAAGTGTTTATAATGTCGTTTAGGATGTGTTTCCTTTGAACATTCGATGTCGCTTGAACCATTTCGCATTTTAACCGTCGATTATAAATTACTTTTAATTTTATTGAAATACTACAAAATAAATATATTTATAATGTGCTGAACTATGCTAATGAATGTAATACTTAACTCACTGGCTCATCACACTGCTTGGAAGCCCAATATATCTATTTCAGCTGTTAATATTTTAATACCCAAAAGCCTCTAACATCAACTCCAAGTAATCATCATACGATGTTACCATTAATCTACACAATAATATATTTTATTACCTTGCAATAGAAATATTTCTGCTTTTCACAACTATTATGATCACGCCCGGCGCGGCCACACGACTCAGTCGATAAACGATTTTCCTTCCGAAAACAACAAGAACCAAGCAAGAATCGAATTTTAGTATAATGCGACCAAAACAGGAAGTGTTGTTAAGTATAGTGTTGTTTGACATAAAATATACCTTCTTAATTTGATAGGGTTATAAGATTTTTAATATCTCGATAATGCAATAGATGGCATTAGCGTCGCATTAACACGGACCATTTTATGGATATAAAATAAATATAAAAAATGACCGAGATATTAGGTTTTTAAAAATTGCATAACTTTTACAAAACTATAAAAGTATTTTAGTGATAGTTACCTTGATTATGTACCTAATTTGGTTATTTTAGTTGCTATGTTACCAGTAACCAGTGTGCCGACATTTGAGAACTTCCCGGCATTTTTTTTAAGATTGTCGGGGAGAAAATACCTACCTACAGACTTTTCCTACCTTTAAACTTTAAAGGGTCATAAAAAAAACTCATTTCTTTACATAAATATTTTTATTAAAAATATGAAACTATCATTTTCTTTTGATAATTCAATAGTCAATCAAACGTAATTTTGCCACTGAGGAACTATATTCATGATTCAGGTGATTGGCAAAATTACAATTGGCTAAGCAATTTAAAAGGAACATCGACATTCTGTATGACCTATCAAAAAATCTACACAATAGTGGCCAAGGTTAAGGTTCATAATACACATTATAATACAATATTGTCAACTTAACATAACTATAGGTAATCTTCCCTTTTGAACATGTGTAAGTGATCAAAAGAATAATAATATATCTTGCAGGTACATTCTGTATGACCTATCAAAAAATCTACACAACAGTGGCCAAGGGTTCATAATATAGGTACTATAATACAATATTCATACAGAATTATTATTAAACTATCTTAGAAAATATTAAGTAGGTATGTACAAATTTAACAAAAGTTTAAGTGTCGAAGATTTCCTCCCCAATACAATATTCTCAACATAACATAACTATAATTTTTCCTTTTAAATATGCAAGTAATCAGAAGAATATCTTGCAGGTACTTGTATCTGGACTATCCATTTTAATTTAACCGACTACAAAAGAGGAGGTTCTCAATGCAACAGATTTTTTTCCTATCTCGTTCAGCAATATTTTCTCCAATTTGTCAATCAACTTTGATGAAATCGGATTATAAACTTCGGTATTTTAAAAGCCAAATGTGGAAGTTGGAGCGGCATCAGCGTATGCCTTGACCCTAGGAATGGAGTACACGTTGTGGATGAGTTTTTTGAAGGCGGGGTACTTTTTCTCTAAGTCTGGCATCTGCAGCGTTGCCTTGAAGTAGTCAAACGAACCTGCGATCACGAAATCTCCCCATGTCAACTGAAAAATATAAAAGTAATGTTAAACTGTACTTATCACATCACAAACGTAAAATTCGAGGCTTCTATTAATGCCATTTAATTTTAGACTTTAATTGCATTAAAGTAAATTAAAAAGAATTAAACATGAATGAAAATGTGTTGTGTAGTGAATCATTAAATTTTAGACTTTAAGAGTATGTAGAAAAAGTCTAAAATTAAGAGGCATTTTTTCGGAGTGTCAGTAGAATGTCAGTGGCTTGGTATAAGAAGAATGGGGTGGTGCTAATTAGCAAAATTGGACTGTGTCAAATGGTTCACAAATGAACCTATTTGCCTACAGTCGTATGAAACCAAAATTCATATTTAAATCACCTTTCCAGCAGCGAGGTGTCCATAGTTCTTGACTACAATCTCATTCAGCTTTTCTAGTTTGATAGGATATACGTTTCTAGTGAAATTTTCAAGCCTCTTTGCTTTGATAGCCTCGTCTTCTTCGTAGTGTACAGAAACAGCATCTGAAAAAGATAAAGTTTTTTTTTTTAATAATGGTCAGGTCAATATCACTTCACCGCGCCTGATGCAAAGCTAAAAGCAATGTCTCACGAATGATGGTCACTATTACAGACACCGATAATGTTACAATCATGTTACAATGGTGGTCCACATTTTGACCACCCTATCAAATGCTTTTTTACGCCCCGCTTAAAGGACCCGGGACTGTAGGAGGAAATAAAGCAAAAGTCTTGATGATGCAGCGAAGAAACGAGGATGTTGATGCTAATAGTTACAACTATGTACGTCTGTGTTAACTCTCAAACGTGTGGACTAAAAGTGAAGCATTTATTGTCAATAGGACTAAATTTGGTGCATATTTCCCTGTAATTATTATTTAGCAATAGGTACGCTTACTGGATCGGATATCACTGAAGAAGTCCACGTTCTGGTCGATCTCCAAAGCCTCATATTCGTTATCGCCTGCTAATCCGTACTTGCGACCCAGAAACCGACAGATGGCATTACTCTGGGCGAACTGCCTGCCGTCAATCTCCAATACGGGCATTTCATTGAAAGGTGTTTCTGGAATACAACAAAATAATTATTATGCTTAATTTACTGACACATCCTGGCTTTGTACGCTGAAACATACATATTTATAGTGGCAAGAATAAATTTAATTTTTCACTATTTTTATTTATTATTTTTCTAGCTTCGCCTGTGGGATACCAACTCTATCCTCGTGGCTCCTATTTAACTCATACATACCCGTAATTTATTAGTTATGTCATAATGTATGGCAGTTTGCTCTATTTCTTGACATATGTGATTATTGCACCACTTCCCTGCATAGCTGTAGCCATAACCTGTCTCGGTAAATAGGCTATCGAACACAAAAAGAAGAATTGGAACCAGTAGTTTCAATAATTAGCGCGTTCAACCAAACAAACAAACACACAAACTCTTCAGTTTTATAACTAAGATGGTCGATAACTGGGATTAAGTTGAGTTAATACCGATGGCGACTGTACGAGTGTATTAACTTACTTGACTTGAAGTCATTCCACTGTTCCTTGGTTATCCGATGGTCATCGAACTTTTGTCCTCCGTAAACCAGTAACAAACGACCAGCCTCACCAAACGCCCTTCCAGTGAAGTAATGGTATACGACCTTCGTCATTTGTCTGTAAAGAGGGATTTGTCCTGGATTACGACAATTGACAGCAATTGGAACAACATGAATGTAACCGCGCACTTGTGCATCCGATTACAAGTGATTAGTTTCCGTTACATACAAACAAACAAACATTGCTGCAAGCTGCAAGCATACATAACAAGCTAATAAAATCGTGTTAATAATAATATATAGTGTAATTTGTTATTTAGGTTCAATCACCTTGGCTTTTAAACCTTTCATAAAAAAAATCACAAAATATTATTATTAATTAACTTTATTCTCTGAGGATCATAAAAATGTAAAAAAAGTTTGTAAATATTTTGGTGTATTTAAATTTTGTTGTTGACTTTACCTATACATATAATATTTATACAGTGTATACGCGCCCTTATTAGGTAGGTATACTTTTATATTGCATGTTGTGATTGTTTGAACTTGAACTTCGTGCAAAAGCGTGCCGTAATTATGACTCACTGTTTCATTTCACCGGTTTTCTTCGTTTTCCTTTATTCTTTCTAGATAATTAGACCTCTAAAGCCTTTTAACTGGCTAGTAGGTATATTAATTATTATTTTGCAATTGTTAAACCGTAGCAGCGTCTGTACTAAAAAATTCAGCCTTGTTAGCAGACGAGGCGACTAAAATCAATTTTCCTTCAGAAAAGCTAACAAATTCTGGTCAAAACGCAACAAAATAGAAAGTTAAGCCGTAAATGCCGACATGACAGAAGATACGTCTTTTTAATTTGATAGAATTATATTAGATATTAGTGTCATGCCATACCAATAGATGGCGATAGTGTCGTGATAATACGGACATTTGAGATAGCATGGGATTAGTTTGTTTCAGCGTTATAATACTATCATTCTTATAGCAGTAGGAGTTTAGGACTGTTGTCTGGCTATGCTATTATATTTTTTTTATTTGTTAGGATTCGAGATGACGAATAAGTCGCAAATAAACAGCAATAACTACACATAATTACACAGTCATTTGTCATTATGAAATACTTTACAAAAACAATAGTATTTTTAGAAGCCATCATACAGTCTACCTACTTGAAATCTTACGACCTTGTAAAATTATTTTGTTCGAATACTAAGTCAGAGAATGCGGGTTCGATACCCGCTCAGTGCAAAAAGTGTGTACCTATGCACCGACTAACACAGGTAAGGATGGCTGGGGTTCAAAAATATTCGTAAATACCTCTACGAGTACACCTAAAGACATTCTAGGCGTTAAGTATGTAGGTAGGTATGTACCTACTCTTGACTTGACTGGAAATGAACCCATGAACCCATGAACCCACCCACGGGTTGCTTTGTCACCACGGTCACCCTTGTCGGTCATCAATCTGTTTTTGACCATTCTCTCAAGTCCAACCTTTGACTTTTTACCTAGTAGGTATTTATTTATAAGAAGTTTTATCATTTATTATGTGTTTTGTAACGATGAACTGTGTATATTTACTGTTGCCTGATGTTTTATCTATACCTAGTTACCTACATCGACTCATTACTTCAGCCGCTGCCTGTATAACCGGTACCACCACTCCAGGTTTGAATAATTATGTGAGTTGTTTTTAATAAACTTCAATTTGGTTTCTGCAAATTTCTAAGTATCTACACTAGTAGACTGTGTGGAAAAAAAATGACACGGTTCCTGAGTAAGGCGGGAATTAATTTCGAATTTCGAATTAGGAACGGAACGCAGAAACAAGTCACAGAGATTGATATGAAAATGTAGATGGCATACGTGTTTATTGGCTACTCTAGCAGCCAATAGACACGGGCAGTAATGGGTTTATGCCCTAAGACGTTGGGCATTTATCGGGCATTTATTATTTATATGCCCAAAATGCTCGGGCTTAAAACTTAGGGAATAGATTTATGCCCTGGCATTTTGGTCATAATATATGTACCTAATAAATGCCTAACAAATAAAATCACTGGCCTTTTTAAACAAATATCCTGTTCTCTTACAGAATTATGCCGAAGTTTGTGTTCCGCTATTTCACCGTCAAGGGCTTGGGTGAAGCCTCCCGTTTACTGCTCGTTTATGGTGGCCAGGAATTTGAAGACTTCCGACTAGCTCCTGAAAATTGGCCTGAGTACAAGTCAAGTAAGTTTAAGACACTGGATACGCTGCTGAGGGAAATCTCTTGATGGAGCCAGGAGGTGGATAGTAGAACACAGCTAGTAGTAGTAAAACCTAAGGTTTTGGCTCATTGATTTACTTCAACGAGTCGCTCACTCCCGATAACTTGGTGAAAAGACGAAGTTGGTCGGGCGAAAAGACTATTTCTTTTATTTTCAAGCGATATTTTTCTTTTTATTATATTCATATAGACCTGTAGTTCTATAATGGTGTGTTGATGAACTTTCCTGTCGTTGTTGCTCCCAACAAATATATCGACGGGTGCAAAGTAAATAAAGTCAACTACAAATTCACGATTTTCATTTTATTGCATTTTCGTACTAATCAAATAAGACTCCACAACCTGGTATATTTGGTTTTGGAGATTTCATTATATTTCAATACATTTTTAAAAGTATAAAAAGCCATCTACACTCAATCTTGCAAATAGTACGAAGATAATGCGACCAAGTAACGTTGGTCATTTTTGCGCGGGGCGCGGGGCGGATAAGTACCGACGCATTAACGACCATCTGCCAGTTGACTCTTTCTACTTCTCGGTTACTGCAGATGTTATGATTTACGTCGGTTAACTTTATACAAAATATTGATCACGTAGTACGATTTTTTGTTTAATAAACGACTTTATAAAAAACAGGCTGAGAGTATTATAACTGCAATTATATTCGCATGATGAATTTGGGCTACTAAGCCAATTTTCAAAAATTTTAACAAAAAAAAACATACAAAAACGATTCTGATAATGTTTTATTCATATTTTGTTAATTAGTTTCATTTGTGATTTGTACTTTTTGTTTTAAGTATATTTTGTGTTAATGATTTCTTATATTTAGGCGAATGTTACTCATTGAAATTAAACAACTTTAACGGTTTTTTTGCGAAGTTTATTTATACCTACCCTCATACGCCGTGATAACTATTGTACTGACATGACTGAAACGACTTCGTTTGACACCTTAGTCTTGCCCGCGACCATGGAGGCTGTAAAGGCTCCGAAACATCGGGAATAAAATAAAATTTGCGATTAAACCGTTAAGTTGTTTAATTTCAATATATTTTGTGTTTTTCTTTACAGCTTCAGATTTTCAAGAAAATAACAAAAATTTACCGAATATAAGTACTGGGTTCTTCAATAAGCATTTCCCATTTGAAGATAAGGTGATCGTAGAACTGATAGACGATCTTGGTGTAGCAGTTTTAAATAAAAACGAGTCTAAAGCTCATCAAGATTTGTCGACACTGTCTTCTTCTAAGTACACCTATCTTGACGCTTTCAAGTTCGGAAACTGAAGTTATCCTTACTGATAGTACATACACATACATTACAAAAATCTTTTTATCTACTCCCTATGGAGAAACAAGTTCATTTTATAACAAATGTAAACTTTCTATTTTAAATTTTACAGTATTTGAAATGGGAAAAAAGAAGGGTATATGTTACATGTGGCCTGAAAATATTAAACGGGGATCAAACGAGATGGCTAGTTGTCTTCTTCATTTCATTAAGGATTCAGCTAGAAAAGGCAGGCCTTTGGTCGGACAACTGCGGAGGCCAAAACCGAAACCGAACAGTTTCATGTACGTTTACTGCTCGTCAAAATTTAAAATAGATATTTGTCATAGATTTCTAGAAAAAGGGCATACACAACAAGAAGTTGACAGTGTACATGCACTGATAGAAAAGTTATTTAAGAGGAAATTTATTTACAGTCCAGAAGAATGGTATACCCTTGTTAGTCAGGAGATATGTATGAAGTAAAAGAAGTAACACAAAACGTAGTTTTTGTTTTTAAAGATTCGATGGATCAAATGAAGTGAACTAAAAACGTTGACAATGAAAAAGTGAAATGGAGTTTAGTACGTGAGATAGTAGTAGAAGCGGAATATCCTTACACAATATTTTATAAACATGATTTACACGAAAAAGAATCACCTTACTACAGAAACGAAATACACAGTCCTGATGAGATGATTTTGTAGAGCTTAAAATTTGTTATAATGAAACTTTAATGACAACACAATCTAAATACAATGACTTAATAAATCTGTGTCAGCAAAATTTAATACCTCCTAGGTATCACGATTTTTATAAAAATTTAAAACATAGGTACTGCTAACACTGAAGAGAACGAGTCTGATATATTTTGATCCTGTGATTATAATAAGACTGATCAAGTTAGCCAAAATATGTGCAATTAAAATAGAAGAAGATATTTTTTTACGTTTTTATTAATGTTAAAGATGGTATTTTTTTTTAATAAAGTAAATTTGATTGTTTGTTATTAATAAAAAAATAATTCAATTTTAAAGTATTATATTTGACCGCATTAACCAAAAATAATTGTTATGAAAATACGAAGCATAAAAAGATATTTGCAAAATTACGTTCTGAAGTGAATATTATATAAATATAAATGAGCATGGTACTCATAAAATTTTATTTATAAGTGGCCTGAGAACAATTGAGATCAGTAAAACAAAGAAAAAACTATTTATACACGATATTTAAAGTCCCGAGCATATACGACCAACTGGTAGTTGGCTCAGTTAACGTTTTATGAAGTTCGTTGTAAAAACAGCTATCTGCAAAATCTCGTAAATTATTAATAAATTAGCTTAATTAACTTAATATAAAAATAAATAAGAGTATAAACAAGTTATGATAAAATTTTCAGAAATATTGGCCCACTCATTAAGAAAATAATACACTTTCTCGATCTTTTCGCTCTCCTGTAAAGTTGCTATTATGCAGATGCCTCTTTTTACTTTGCACCCGTCGATATTATGAAGTCGAGAATTATAATAAATGTTTGTCTTTATTTACCTACATGAAAATCTTAGTCTAAAGCTATATTTTTTACTAGATATGGTATACGTGGCAACGGTATACGTGGAGTGAGTGTCACATGAGGTCTATCCATCGTTCTAAATGTTCGCATTTTAACAGTAGTACGACCCTTCCGAACTTTTTTCAAGGTTTATTCTCTTTTCCAGAAACGCTTTTTGGTCAGTTGCCAGTATTGGAGATTGACGGCAAGCAATACGCACAAAGTGCTGCCATTGCCCGCTACTTGGGAAGGAAGTACAGACTCGCTGGGGACAATGAGGAGGAGGCCTTCGAGATCGACCAGAACATTGACTTCCTCACTGACATCCGCCTAAGTAACTCTGGAATATTACGATATTTGACTTACTTCTAAGTAGACAATCTGTCTAGAACAATAATGTGTCACGGTGTCTGGGTGAGGCGGAAACGAATTTTTAATTTGATACGGGACGCAAAAACAACAGAATATAAGTATTGCAAAAAGTCGATTTTTTGCTAATATTATAAAGCTGAAAAGTTTATTTGTTTGGTTGATAGAAGCAGATGCAGTAGTTTCTGAGATTAGCACGCTCAGGAACTATTGCATATTGTCTAAATTTTTACAGATTTAGATTGTCAATTCAGAAAGAAAATACAATGAAAATTAAATAATATTTACATTAAATTAATAACTAAACAAAACAAATATTTAGATGACGTCATAAAATTCCTTCGTATCATCACTGACTGGTAATGTGCCCAGAAGGCTGGCAGCATAACATCCAAAAAAATTAAAAAAATTATAGAATCGCTGAAAGAATGCGTTCGGTTGTGAGCGAACGGGCGATGTAACTTTGAACTGGTATATAATTTACGGCAAAATTTTAAATATCGTTTATTGACCTTATTAACGAGTGATAACATTAAAAAATTAATTACTGTGCCAATTTACAATACACAGATTAATTTTGGGCTAAAATGATTAACAATTAATTAACTAAAAATATAAAATCAATAGTTTTTAAAAGTCATACCACGTCAAACTGCGCTGTTTCAAGGTTATGTCAAATGTTCGCTTTCATAGTGATGAGACAAAATAAGAAGGCAATTGTAACTGCATATTTTAGTAATCTTAATAAATAATAATCTGTTGGTTGAAAAATATAAAATGGAACGTTATAATTTTATAATAAATGTAATTTTGTAAGAAGCCCCTACCCAAGCTAATAGAAAGAATGAATCATATTTTTATAATGAATGAAATGAATATGATTTTTTTTTATTATTTCAGGTAATAACCCATCATTACAATTAATAATCACATAAAATTAAATAAGAATGAAACAAAATTAAAAATTAAAAATTGGAAAACAAATAGGGCAGATAGATAGCCAAATTAGAGTAGAATTAAAATTAAAATGAAATCACGTTGTCACAATTGCTGACTGTGATTATTATTATGTTATTGTAGGTTGGGAACAGGTTTAGAGAACGGTTCTAGGTACAAGTTATTTATTGTACATAACTAGTCATGACGAATTGACATGTGTCAGGAACGCATAGTCTCAGCGGCCAAACTTAGGCCGAGGTTATAGGATATATTATCATCACGCTACTACTTAGGGAAGCGGAGAATTATTTTAAAAATTAATTTCGGGTATGTATTTGTACACAGTCTGTAAAGTCGCGAGGACAGCTTATCTGTATAAGCGTATCCGTCCGACTAAAAGGGCGGCGTCTTCTTTGGAGATAATAATAATAAACCATTTATAAAAATTTCAGAGGCAGCTGCTATATATTACGAAACAGACGAGACTATCAAGGCAACCAAACAAGCAAACGCTGTCAAGAATGTGTACCCTGAGCTCCTAGATAAACTGAACTCGATTGTAGTCAAGAATAATGGACACATCGCAGCTGGAAAGGTTTGTGGAAAGATTCATTTTGTAAAAAATCCCCTATTTTACCGATGAGGCGAACTCGCAATGTGAATGTGGAGTTACTCCACAGACATATATGGTCCATCCTTGTGCATAATGTGAGAAACTCCTGAGTACCTCTGGAAAGTGCCGATGCGACAGAAGAAGTTAAAAATACATAATTCTATTCTTAATATTCTATTCTTAATTTGCTTCCTCGCTTAATTTTATCTAAGTAGATTTCCATTTTTCTATCTTTCAATCCCGAAATGCCAAATTTGATTGGAAGACTCCAATTAGCTTTTAAAGTACTACTAGGAATACATAGTTAATTTGTAGCTGGCTAAATATGGACGTGTTATGCTTGTGGAGTGAGTGTATTGTCGAAGGTCTAGAAAACAAATCTGCAAATTGCAAAGTTTTGCTAAAGATATAAGGCTAAAAAAGTTGCACTTAGCACGTCTCTCGTCTATAATAGATTTTATTTTGATGTTATGTTATGATCATAAATTCATAATTTTATACTTCTAGCTCACTTGGGGAGATTTTCTGTTCGCGGGTTCCTTCGACTATTTCAAGACTTTACTGCAGATCCCTGACCTTGAGAAGAAGTACCCCGCATTCCAGAAACTCATCGACAACGTGTACTCCATTCCCAAGGTCAAGGCGTTTGCTGATGCCGCCCCAGCGTCCTCTACAGGCTTCTGAGAAAAAATCATGATAATCAGTGTAATGGAACTCTTTATACTTTGATGGACAGCGATAAAAGTGTACCTATTTCATTATAAAATAATTATCATTTAATTTATTGATAATAATATGATTTTTATCACTAATAGTCTTTTTCTCTTTTAAACCTTTTCCTTTAGGTACTAGTTAGGCATGATGGTTAGCTAGTTACGTAGGAGATATTGTTGTAGTAGTGAGCACAGGTTTTCTTCTTGAGATTGAAGGACAGAAAGCTGGACTTCCCGTAAAAGATAAGAAAGAGTTACCGGCTTATAATGCAACCGGGATTAGCTACACTAGGATGATGATGACTCCTATAAGTCCGAGAAATATATTGGAATGTGTATGCCTTTTACAAGTATGATATCATGGGCACCTGCGCCCCGGCAAGTCGAAATTAAAGAAAATAGATTTCATCTTGGGCGACAGTCTCGACGTTTATCGCGGGTCTTAATTACCGAGGTGTAAGGTTACCCAATAGGCATATCCCTCGCACCCCAACTGAACCCGGTTTTAAGATGGCCCCCTCGACCCCCCGAAGGGGGGCAGGGCGAGCATCGCGCCACTTCGTCGGCGCGCGGTCAATCAGCTCGGCCCCGCTCGCTCTCCACTGTGCTCTCGGCTAGTCAGAGGGGCACGTGGAGAGCCTCGAAGCAGCCCTCTAGAGGGCCACTCCCACCCCGGCCGGATTGGCCGCAGGCAGTAGCGTCTCCCGTGGCGAGTGGGAGGCGCTGCTCGCCTCTGTTGCTCGGGTGCACCGCGCGGAGGTTCCAGCCCGCACCTAGACTGCGGCCCCTGATAAATGAATTTCACTAGGTCACCGGAAAATATCGAGGTTCGGTCGCTTCATATCATAGTTAGACTAAAAAACCGACCCCAACTGTGCTTGGAAAAGGCTCCGAGGATGATAATACTTTCTGTTCAAAATGATGGCCAATCACTACATTATTTTGTACCGTTATTGGTAAAAATATCTTTGTTTGTGTAACAACTTTTAGTGATAATTTATTTATCGTAGGTACTAGTGGTACTACTAATACACACTATCATTGTGTTATGTTATGATGACCTGCGTATATTATTAACTGTTACATGATTTGCTATTATTTACGTAAATTGGTCAACTGGGATTTCAAGTCCATAACATTTCATTGCTCATAATTTATGTCACTGTACAACCCACAAAACAAAGAAAAATCCTTAGGGTACAACCGGTAGCCTACTAAGTATTATAAGGCCAAAAACTTTTATAACAATGTGAGTACCTACCTACTTTGAAACTATTAAATTCTGTGAACTCTGTTTATTGTTTTATTGCAATTTTGATTGTACAATATATGGATTTTTCTTTGTTCTGTGAATATATCCAACATCATATTATCATTGCAGTTGTTCTACATGAAAAAGGCTAAAAAGACAAATTTTCATCATATTATTATTTACTTACGGGTATTTTTTAAATTACAAAAATTATGCTATCTAGTTCAGACGGAGATAAATCCAAAAAATATACGTATCTATAGATTTTGTGTCAGATAACATAATGTAACTATATTGTATACTTTAATGGAAAAGTAAACGCAGAAGCAATAATCTTCGAACTAGAAACGATTATCTATTTTTTTACAGAATGCACAAGGTTGAGTTTCGCTTCTTCCCCATCAAGGGCCTGGTGAGGGATCGGTTTATTGCTCGCTTACGGTGGCCAGCAATTTGAAGATATACGTCTAACTCCTGAAAAATGGCTCGAGTATAAACCAAGTAAGTTAGAATAGAATAAAAATGAGATCATTTTTTTTTATACCACTTAGGTGGCAGACAACCACACGGCCCAGCTGATGGGAAGCGGTCACCGTGGCCTAGGGACGCGTGCAACACCAGGAACATCACACTCGTGCTGCCGACCCCGCACAAACCTTCTAATGCCCTTCTTGAAGAACCCCATATTGTAGTCGCTAGGGATCATTACTTGCCGCCAAACTGAGGGCCATCATTGTAACATTATTTGTATCAGCAATGGTGACTCTCATTCCAAAGACTTATCTATCTTACCATCAGACGAGGTATGATTGTAATTCCCTACTTTAAAAAAATGCATGCAGGTTACATTTTCGTATATTAACTCTCTTCAGATTCTTTCTTTCGAACTCAATCTATGTATTACTAAAATGGTGTATTCCCTCTTTCCAGAAACCGTTTTTGGTCAGATGCCACTTTTAGTGATCGACGGCAAGCAATATGCACAAAGTACCGCTATCGCCCGCTACTTGGGCAGGAAGTGCAGAGTCGCTGGTGACAATGAGGAGGAGGCCTTCGAAATCGACCAGAATATTGACTTCCTCATCGACATTCGCTTAAGTGAGTTACCCCATATACTATGACCCACATACTAAGGTGTGCTGCGGCATGCCCATTTACATGCTCAACTCAACTCATGAGTGCCTCTAGAATGCAATACAGGTAGTAGAACACTGGTAGAACAGAATCTGAGAGTGGAATCACCATCGATACGATAGAAGAAAAAGATAAAGTTAATACTGAAAGCTTATTAATTATTTCAGAGGCAGCTGCTATACACTATGAAAAAGATGAGGCTATCAAGGCCACCAAACAAGCAGACGCCATCAAGAACGTGTACCCAGAGCTCCTGGAGAAACTTAACTCAATTGTAGTCAAAAACAACGGTCATATTGCAGCGGGAAAGGTGAACAATCATTTTATTACAGTCTTCAGACAACCTTCCCTTCGGGGATATAGGCGTGAGTTTATGTTGATGTATGTTCAGACAGCGTGAAGCCTGTGGAGCACTTCCCATCAGGTAGACTGTGTGCTTGTCTGCCACATAACTTGTATAAAAAAATGTCGGTGATCTTATATTATGGCCTCTTCCGTTAATCAGCAAATGTGGTGACAAAACCTATCTTGGTGGGGCTACAAAAACATCCATTTTTAATATTTTTTGTTTTGTTTTGTTAGCTCACATGGGGCGATTTTCTG
This sequence comes from Lithosia quadra, assembly GCA_963576445.1. Classification (NCBI taxonomy): domain Eukaryota; kingdom Metazoa; phylum Arthropoda; class Insecta; order Lepidoptera; family Erebidae; genus Lithosia; species Lithosia quadra. The sequence goes on along the minus strand of OY754887.1, from coordinate 2,560,683 downwards.
TTCGCGGGCTCTTTCGACTCCTTCAAGGTTGCACTGCAGATTCCAGATCTTGAGAAGAAGTATCCCGCATTTCAGAAAATCGTGGACAACGTGTACGCCATTCCTAAAGTCAAGGCATACGCTGACGCCGCCCCAGCTTCAACAACGGGTTTCTAAATATAATTGCATGAATGAAAATAAATGAAAATGACAATGCATGAAGTGCATATTTCCTTTTTTTTAATGGAGAACTCAAGTTTCGGGCCTGAGAAATCTGATAAACCAAAGTAAACCATCGTTAATCACATAAAAATATGTTTTATTTTACCTAAGTATTATCCCCATGTAAGTTAGTCTTATCCTCATAGGCAATGGTCAAGGCCTTAAAAATGCCACACTATGCAGGATTTCTTAACTGTTTGACTTGGCTTTGACTGCCTTTGACCATTGTAATTGCCAAACTATCACTATAAATCTTTGTAAACTTAATCGATTTAGTTATAAGAATAATCATTGAAATATGTAGTTAAAATAATTGAAATAATCACTCTTTTTTCTCTTTTTGACCTTGGTGCAAAGCACATCCATCCCACCATATTCTTCTGTCACTAGGTACTAAGGAATCTAACGAAGTTAGGTAAAAACAATTATGTAACGAATAAAAAACAGACTACTCATTACCAAATTTTTCTGTAATCAATTTGAAGCTTAGGGAGATCTTGGTGAGCCACCAACATCTTCCTAAGCCTAAGCAAAGTCACCTGAAAGTTAGTGTAGGAAAATTGTCCAAAGAATTGTCTCCTAGAGTGACAATGTGAGGAGCCAGTTTCACCTGGAAAGTCGGTACTATGCACCTGATTGAAGGACAAGGCTCCGATTGGGTACCTAACCCTGGTGTAACCTTTTCTCTCGAGGAGGAAATTAATAGGAGTAAGAGGCTTTAACTATCGAAACTGGGAAACTATCGAATGCCACCGCGAACAACGCTAAGAACATGATGATGATTATTATAAATTGAATGTCAGGCAAACAATGAAGTGCTTCAGTAAATATTTTAGTGGTTCCAGGTTTTTTTCCAATTTCTTTTATTATCCGACTTCAAATTTTTAAACACATAATTCAGGTAGGTACACTCGTAATGAACGGCGTAAAGTAACACATAATGAATTAAAATACCTTGTCCTTCTAAATCTGACCTTCGAAGAGTATTATTCTAAAGTCAAGGTTGCAGTACCATGACGTGTAGTCTTATAATTTTAGTGCAATAAAAAACTGACATCAAAAATTTGAAGCAGCACTGGAAACTAAAAAAATCGGTAAATTACAGATTAAATAGATAAGACGAAAACTATAAAATGAGTAGTTATTCACAATTTTGCAAATCCGACGAAGCTATGTTGAGAAATATAAGGACCTCACTCTATCAAAAGAATTAAAAAGTAAAAACTGAAAACAGTCGACACAAACTCGAAAAAACGAACCAAAGCATCGTCGAAGTTGAAGTGAGAACTTTGAATGAAGAATAAAATGGCAGGCACAATCGCCCAGTCATTGTTATTTAAGATGAATATAAAAAGTTAAATCACACAATGATGTGGTATTACATTTATCTAGTTTGATAAAGAAATCGCGTCACCGTGAAGTAACGATGACTATATCAAAATCATCTTTTTGTGCCATCTGCAATGACTTATCATAACTGCCTTAATTTAGAAATGTCACTTTTCATAATTAAAAATTTTAATTGTAAATATTTTCATTTGAGGTCACGTGTATCACGAGTATAACATAGTGATACATTTTATCTTATAGCTTGCTTGATGGTTTTGTGTGCATACGCATTAGTTAATTAATAACATTAATATGCCTGTAAACTACAGAAAAAAAGTCAGCAAATCATCATCATGTTGTCTCTGTCTACCCCAATCTGAGATAGGCGTGATTGGTATGCATTTATCATCATCATCTTTGTACCATTATTCCATATAATTATAATTTATTTGAGACCAGCGCAAGAATGTGCGCTTTTCAGGATTCCGTACTAAAATAGAGAAAACGGCACTCTATTATCTATCGATGCAAAAACGATTTTTCTGTGTGCACGTATGTTTGCATGAGGTAATTTCAGGGTTATACTACTTAGTGGCAGACAAGCGCACGGCCCACCTGATGACCACATCGTCGACCACATCGTCACTTACTTACCATCAGGGTGAGATAGTGGTCAAACGCGAGCCTATCGACTATAAAAAATGATTGCATCCAAATAAGCTTTCACTTCAAATTTCAGAGGCTTCTTGGCAGGAATTAACCCTAGTGCGTATCTACGTGTTTTAAGCAATCTCTATACCAGATTCCCTATACAGAACTGTACGTGTCAGGCTGAGGTAAGGAACACCCTCATACAGTGCCTCTTTTCTTTGCCGCACCAAAAATTCTTGGATTTCTTTACCAGCTCATGTGTTTCCTTCCTCCTATAGTCCAGGGTCCTTTTAATTGGGGCGTGAAAAAGTATTTGATGCGGCCGTCAAGTTGAGGGCCACCACTGTGGCACTATCAGTGCATGCATGTAGTGGTGACCCCCCAGTCCTGAGACTTTACCTTTAGCTTAGGCGAGGTGAGGTGAAGTCATGTTTACATGTCCAATATATAAAAAGATATCAGTTCAACGGTTCAACCTTGAAAATGAATAGATGAACAGACAGACAGAGTTTCTCAACATTAATATTGGTACGGATAAGACAAGACACGTTATCAATGCGTTGTGTTATGTACCTAATGCTCTGTGTATAAGAGTATATAACGACAGTTCCTTGATATCTTCAATTACTTCAGCCACCGATCAACCGGTAGCACTACTCCAGGTTGCACATCATACAAAACACATGTAAGAAATTTTTCTATTCTTTTTATTATCTCAGTTTTTTGCGATCGCACTTCTATATCCTCATTTTTTTTAAGTAGATCTGGATGCAAAGCCGTAGGTAGTAGGTAGATTATAATATATTTAAATACAATATATCACGCTTCAAAATCAACTAAAAATATAAAATTATTGATTGATGGATCAAGAAAGTTAATTAGAAGGTTCTAACAGGCTCGGCAGTGCGAGTGTAACGCCCCTGGTGTTGCACACGCCCATAGGCTTGACCGCTTCGCATCAGGTGGGCCATGTGCTTGTCTACCACCTAAGTGGTATAAATAAAAGAAAAAAAAATTGCAAGTGCCCCACTTTGATTCTAGGTTTAGGCACAGATTACTTAACAGTTGTTTAGGTGTAATTAGTTATTTAGTTTAAAATGATTACAAAATACTCTCTTTACGTCGTCGTCTTAGTTTTTCCAAGTTTATACATTTTTAAGTTTCGTTTATTTATGCATATTAGGTGCTAGAAATGCATGAAAGAATCAACTATTGATTAGTTTTATTGCTCAACCAACAACGACTTTATAATAACCTAGGTACATACTAAGTATGTCAAAAAATACAATTTTTGTTGCTAAACCAAATAGGAAGAGTCTAGAAAGTCGCGGACAGCGCGCCCCACAGAGAGCCACAGAGAACCTCTGTAATATACATAAGTAGGTACCTACTACGAAAAGGCATATTTGAGGTTATCTCCTTCATGGTTTGCGCCCACCAGCATCACCCCGCAAACATTTGGTCTGACCCTATTCAATTTTAAAGAAGTGACGTGACACACTTGTATGACGATGCAATCTATCGGCACATGCGTTCCTTGCAATATTGATATCTATACCTATACAAATAAAATTGAAGTGTCACAATTTTCCCAACTGTTCTCTTACAGAATAATGCCGAAGGTTGTGTTCCGCTACTTCCCCGTCAAGGGCCTGGGTGAGGGCTCCCGTTTGCTTCTCGCTTATGGTGGCCAGCAATTCGAAGATGTCCGTATAGCTCCTGAAAACTGGCCTGAGTACAAACCAAGTAAGTTTTTTTATTAAGACACGTTAAAAGAATTCAACAGGGCATAATTTATAATTATAACTACGTTTAAAAAACCGACTTCACAAACTAATATTATTTACTTTTTAGTATACAGAAATAGAAAAGTACCTATTTATGAGGTTTATTATGTACAAAGGCATCAAAAACAGAATTTTTGCCGTAAATTTTATGATTTCCCCTCGATTTTCATAAGATCACAGCATCAGATCCTGATACCCTGGATATGAGACCACCTCAGAAGTAGCCTCTTTCAAACAAAAAAAAATTAAAAATCCATCCATAATTGACGCCGATATCGCGTAACATATAATACAAAAAAAATAGCGTACAAATTGAGAAACTCCTCCTTTTTTGAAGTCGATTAAAAAATCGAACAGATTTTCTTGATATCTGCCATCATGCATACAACGGTATGCTCTGAAGCAATTCTCCAAATTATTCCAAGAACGACATATCCACAACTAGATGTCTCATCTGATACAACAAAACTCTACGCGACGTGGGAAGCTATTCTCTAAGGACTCAACCTTGCGTTCGTCGCTTCGACAGCGATGAACTGCTTAGGTGATAAGGTTCCAGGCCTTAATAATCGGGCAACATGTCGTGATAAAGCAGCCTATCACGACGGGTTGCCCAATTATTAAGGCCAGGAGCCACTGCTCCGTTTGTTCGCGTTCGTCGCTATCGCAGCGACGAACGCAAGGTGTCCTTAGAGAATAGCACTGGCTGTAGTGCATACCGTGCATAGGCACTTATCAGACAACAATTCCATCGATAATCACCCTCCAATCCACGTAAAATTGGAATGAGAATTCCAATTTTATAATTCCAAAATATGCGCAGTGAGGGGTCGCAATAGACCTGACTCACCGTCTCACTCGCACCCACTGCCTTGCACTTGCTACTCTTTAGTACCGTTTATCTGCCAAAGCCACGGTGACCCGAACTTCATAATGGGCCATCGTTCTTACCTGTATTGGGAGCATGCACTGACAAACTTTCAGCTTTTATAAAATAACGAAGGTCTGGGGTTCACGGGCTCTTAGTCCATCACCGTCCGTGATAAAATATTACGTATAGGTACGAGCATATTGGTATTACCTAATGTTTGTCATCTCATAACACAAAAATATTATTCAGCTGATACTTTACGAGATAACCACCACATGATTAGTCCATTTAGGTATATTGTTACGTGATACTTATGGAATACGTGTGCAGATTGTGTTATAATCGAAGTTTTGACATTGAACTTTATGTAGGTAGTTACCTACAATTAGATAAAATGTTGTTATTTTTGACCAAAATAAATATGTTTTACATTGTATCAAGTTCTCGGGTAAATAAATTGAACGATTGTTGCTATTATTGACGATCTATATGACTATAGAGGTAAAACAGAGGTCACGAGTTCGATTCTCGCTCAGTGCAAATATTTGTTTAGTTTGAGAACACTAATGCTGGATTTTGACCAATGATAACTCAATCAAAGCTAATTAAATTGCATTGATCAATTTTAGTCAAACTTGAGAACTTAGTTTTATTGAATACTAGATCACAATAGATAGGTTATGTACATCTTGACTGTTAAAATCCACTCTTAAAAGACTCTTAAATTATTGGTAGCTTAGCGGTTTAAAAACAATTGCATTATGATTTAAGTTTAACACATATTCTTATTTGTTAAAAATCTTCAAAGTCACGCCAAATTTTCAAAATTCACCCTGTTCTGTTCTGATTAACAGCCTAACTATATTTGCGTTTCCATCAAAGTTTTTATCAAAGCCTGCGTACGCTTTAACAGTGGGTAAGCCCTTATAACATTTCCCAACCAAACCTTTAATGCTTGTTCTTTCTTTCCAGAAACCGTCTTCGGCCAGATGCCAATATTGGAGATCGATGGCAAGCAATACGCACAAAGTGTCGCTATCTCCAGGTACTTGGGCAGGAAGTACGGAATCGCTGGGGACAATGAGGAGGAGGCCTTCGAGATCGACCAAAACGTTGACTTCCTTACCGACATCCGCCTAAGTGAGTCAAAGTCAATAGTCAAAGTCAAAAATCATTATTCTGTATAGACCATTTAAAGCGGAACTTACTATAGTCATTCCACTCCTTATTTTTGCGTTTGACATTTCAATTTTCTGTCAAATAGTTATGTCCAAATGCGTAACCTGACCGATTTCAAACAATAATCGACATTATCTCTGAAGAAGTTGCAATCGATTTCAAACTTCAATATTTTATTTCTGCTCGATATTTTATATTTTTTTATATACTTCTTTTGAGTGCCAGATGTGTAACTGACTAAAATAATTCGCAATAAAATCTGTTAAAAATAGTTTTATTTTTATTATAATGATAATATTAAATGATGGCTATTATTTGATCTTCCAACAAAATTTGAGATGATTAGCCATTGAAAACATGTACAAGAATCCATAAATACACCATAAAAACAAAGCTTACATGTTACAACAACTTTTATGTTGACATAAATGTAAGTAAGTGTGAACGATTATTTTGGATTCGTAATTTGCAGCGATTTCATTCAATCCCAACACTAGATATGGTAGAGTGTAGCTGTTTTCATTGAGTGAGCAAATAATCGTAAATTTAAAATCAACCGAAACAATTAAAGCATTTTAATTTTGGTAATGAGTTATAAATAAGGTAGATACATATGATACGCCAGTTTATGTAATTTCTTGGTCACACATTTCCAAGTTTACTTATACGATTAATGCAATAGTTACATTCTAAAACTGCTGTCAAACGCAAAAATAAGGAGTGGATTGACTATAAACGTCAAAATCAAAGATATTTAAAACTAGAAACAGTTCGAAACGCGGCCCAAACCTGAGAAGACTTCGGCAAGAAACTGAGCTTTTTTTTTGGTCTATTTACAACAATTGCCTTAGTCTAGATAAAGTTAGTAATCCTTGAAATATAGGTACGCAAGAGGTTACCGACATATCATTTGCTTCTCAGCAACAATAATCAGGGGGAGACAGAAGATGGTGGTTCTCTTTTAGTTTAAAGTGTACAAATAAATCTCGACAGAAAAAAAAGATCAGATAGGTAACTCGATTGCAGGATCACCTACGAAATCAATTGTAAATCTAACTCAAACACACGCCTATATGAGGGTAATTTTTTTTATAGTGTAATTTACTTCTAATCAGAAGTTGGTATCAAAATATGCTTCTTATTTTGAAAATAACGGCATGTTTTTTCCTTCTTTTATCAGGTCGGCGTCACTGCCTAAATCTTGGACGATAATATTTTGTTAATCAGTATAAATTTTTTTGAGAAAGTTGATTCGCATTCGGTTTCATAGCTAATTTCTAGTACCTTTCATACTTGTCTGGAACATGTTTACTCCATAATTCATCAATAGGAGAAGAAAATCTTCGGCCCACAGGCCGGATCCGACCCGTGCCAAAAATCCTTTTTTAGTAAATGCTCACATGCCAGCCATCTGCTCTTTAAAGGCTGCAGCTGCAGCTGTTTAAGCCCTGCCCAAGAGTAGGTATCTATTGTATAATATACCTAAGTAGAAATGAATCTATTGAAATCGCTATTTGAAAAATAGCGGAATGTAGAATCAATTAAGTAGGTAAAAGAACTACGAGATTATGACTACGCTAGATTGATAGCAAAGTGTGTGTGTGTGTGAATTCAGAATATCATTATTAATCTTTCATAATTCTTATTACTCTAGAGGGAGCTGCAATTTTCAACGAACCAGATGAGACTATCAAGGCGAAGAAACAAGCTGACGCCGTCAAGAACGTATACCCTGAGCTGTTGGACAAACTGAACTCAATTATTATTAAGAACAACGGTTACCTCGCCGCTGGAAAGGTGAACATTTATTTTGTTGCACATAATATATAATAATACTAGCTGTTGCCCGCGGCTCCGCCCGCGTGGATGTCGAAATCCGTTTCAAAAACTATCCTATCTCTCAAGTTGGATCGAACTGCACATGGTGTGCGAATTTTATTATAATCGGTTAAGTGGTTTAGGAGTCTATTGAGGACAAACATTGTGACACGAGATTTATATATATTAAGATATTATACTTAGTATTATAATCCGTGATCATGGCCGTGTGCTTGTCTGCCACCTACGTAGTATAAAAAATACTAGCAACAGGGCCGAAATATCGGATACCTACTCAACATAATGACAAACACACATGGTAATAAATAGATGTTCGGAGTTTGTAGCGTATAACGTGGAAATAGTCCTAAAGTAGATCGAGTTGATTTCGCTAGATGACGCTACATACCGTAAAATGGGGTGAATAGAGATCAAGGGGTGAATAGAAATAAAATGGTCAGATAAATTTTGCAGTTATTATCTTTTTGGCAAAACTGTAAACCACTTCCACGTCACAATTAAGAAAACCATCGAATATCCGGTTAAATACTTGACATTTTCTAGAAGAAATGATTAAACAAATTCTAATAACCATTTTATTTCTATTCACCCCTTGATTTCTATTCACCCTGTTACCCGGTACCTATATGAATCATGTGGGCAGTATCGCCAATAACGCGCCGAGACAGACTCAAGCATACCTAATAACATAAGCAATATGTGTTTTTTTTTCTTTTCCAGCTCACTTGGGGAGATTTCCTGTTCGCGGGCTCGTACCTCTTCTTCAAGACTGTGCTGGGGATACCAGACCTTGACAAGAAATACCCCGCCTTCAAGAAACTGTACGACACCGTATACGCCCTTCCTAAGGTTAAGGCTTTCGCTGATGCCGCCCCGGCTTCCGCCATGGGCTTCTAAAAAAATAAGCAAAACAAAATGGCGGCCTAGATGTATTCAAATTCAGTGTTAATGTTTATATTATAGTTTAAATTTTATACGATCGTAATTTAGATTCGTCATATAAGATTTCAACTGCGTATTTCATGACACGCAATTTTTACTATAGAAATTATAATATAAAATAAATAATTTTATTTTTTAAATCGCTTCTTATTATATTGCCCAAGATTGCATGATTTTGAAAATGCCGTCAACCAGGCCGGCAGAATGTGAGAACTCAGTTCAGTAGAATCGAGTTGAGAACCATGTTTAATTCTTGTTGACCACGGAGCACAATAACCTGGTTATTGTGTGTTGTTGACCTAGCACGTCAATAAGAAACATTATGGACTATACTCGTCTATGAATCGGTGAAGATCGGTCTTCACCTGGCATAGATCACTGCTTGGCATTCACCCATTTATGTGATAAGCAAATGGAATACATAATTATTTATGAAAACATTTTTCGTCTATCTCTATTATAACGTGCCTGTAATGACTGCTCCAACAAAGTGTTTATGGGTATTCTTGATTAAAATTATTTTTTATCACCCATTAAACTACTTCGATAACCAGCAACTCCTTTGAAAACAAATAGTTGTAACATAGAAAATAGATATGCCTCGGTAGGCTTGCCTACTTATTTTTTTTAATAACTACCTACCAGCTATTTGCATAATTACAGGTAGGTAAGTCAATTTAGGTAACTACACCGATTTAATAACCAATCGAAAGTAGTGTCACGAGAAAGATAATTTATTATACTTCCCATAAGGTGGGCCGTGAGCTTGTCTGCCTCCTAACTGGTATAAAAAAATTATTACCAAATCAATGGCTTGCCTGCTAAAAACTGCTCGATCTTCAATGGGTACCTACCTCTACCATAAGAAAAATAATGCTAAACATCTCACATAGCAGGTTCGCACCAAGAAGTCTACATTCAATCAATTTAAACCAAACCTATAAGACTCGCACCATAGACGCATGTTACTTATTTATGTAAAAAAAAAGTTATTTTATAGAAACAAAACAATGTCAAAACAACCTTCTGCCGTCGCATTTAGAATGATTTTTCTGTGGCCAGACAAATAGCTATGTACGCCATAAATCATAAAGCCGAATTCAATGTTACGTCAAGTCAAAAGAAGAATCTTGCAGAAATTGTTGGAGATTATTTTCGAATTTTTGAAGCCACGATTAAACGCCAGAGGATTAAAGTGAGTAAAGTCCTAATAATTATGTAGTGGGTACTCAGATTTTTTATTAGCCTGAGGGTGGGTATGGACCTTCCGTGGTGGTTTCCTAGTAGGTAGTCCAGTCCCTACCTACCAATCCTGATAGATACTAGCATGATACTAGGTAATAACTGCCAATTATAACTATAGCAAATAAGGTACCTAATGGACAATAAATAGGTTTTATCCTAAGATGTCAGAATGTTTCGGTCTTGTCAGAATGCCGACTGGCCTTGGGAAATGTCAAGAGGTTTTGGATGAGGTTTTGATTTCTTAACATTTCTCAGGTGCCCGGGCAACGGAGGCGAGCAGCGCCTCCCACTCGCCACGGGAGACGCTGCTGCCTGCGGTCAACTTTAGGGCTGAACGAGGCTCTCCACGTTCAGAGGGCCAAGCGGGGGGGTGAGCTGATTGTCCGCGCGCCGACGGTTGAGTGACAGGACGGCCGCCTCTCAACCTACACCACACTGTCGGCGAAGTGGCGCAATGCTCGCCCCATCCCCCTTTCGGAGGTTCAAAGGACCATCTTAAAACCGTAGATGGCCCGGGGTCAGCAGGGGTACGAGGGATATGCCGATTGGCCCCCCGATGGCTGACGGGGGTGGTATCCATGGGGATTTCCGAAAGATTTCCGCACAAAAAAAGGTAGTGGGCAGGTGAGGCTAAAGCACAGAATAACTTACTAAAATAGCACTACCATACTCCCAGATATACGTAAGTACCTAATTCTTTATTAGTTTAGTAGGTACAGTAACATCATTCTGTACATTACCCTGTAAGTTTTAATTACGTACACTACATGCAGGCTACACTTTGTGATACCAAAACACACCATGTCTTCACCATAGTGAAACTACGCCCTAGCTACTGTTTGTTATGAAACAATATTCATTCACAGAACAAACGGAACTCATTATGTCAACTTTGACCGAACGAACAACCAACATCTTGTCTTGACCCCACTCGACCCCCTTCCTCGCATCGCACCACGCGTCGGTAACCGGCCGGCTTTTCGACGTAAGGTCGTACGTTCGGAACTATTCGGTAACATTTCGTTCAACATTCGGCTCCGCTCCGCAACGGCAGCGAACGACAGACGAGACGACAGCAGCCCGGTTCAACCAGTTTATTCTATTTATTCTTTTTTGTTTCATTTCATTCAGTATTCCCGCGCGCACCCCGCACAGCGAACGCACAGCCGTTTGAGTCGTTGACGATCCTACACGCTACAAAATATGTGAGTATTATTTAAAAATGTTTAGTAAAAATTCTATGAAACAGAATAGGTAGGTATCTATTACTTTTCTAGATAACTGTGTGATAAACTAACTTTTACTATTATACTTAATTATTGAAAGTCTATTAATAGCTAAATTGTTGAAAACAAGGTTTCCTGGACGAATCTTTTGAGTTGGTTTACTATTCTGGTAAGCGTTGCGACTAGCAAAATACAAATAAATGACTTCCTGGAACTTATTGTGTGTAGAATTTTAAGAAAGAGAATAGTTATTTAATTCATTTGTGTGTAATGTATAAATTACCTAACAGAAAATAGGGTTATAAAACAAACTTCCCGACTCGCAAAAACTGACAGTTGATTTACGGAATTTCTGGGACCGGGCTTAGGTAAATAAAAAAATTAAACGTGACTGAAATCAATAAATGAAATTCCTACCTATGTACCTAGGTTAGATTAGGTTAATATTATTGCATTACCTATTTATTATAATATCTAGGTAGGTATAATTAATGCCATTTTATACCTCCTTACTATTTTATTTAACGTTTGATACCGGTTTCAAAATGTAGGTTCACTTTGGTTCACTCTTCGTCCTGCTTCATTCAATATGCTATTGTAGGCAGGTCCAGTCCAGCGTCAGACTGGCCATATATGTATAGGCAGGCCGGCAAGGTGGCATTTGCCGGCCGGGCCTGGCTTGGGGCAACCTTTAAGAAAACGAACCAAAAATACCGAAAAGCTCAAACTCGGTTTCCCAGATTTTGATGAAGTTTAAACCCGATAACCCGGGTTTTCAAAGTTTCACAGACTTCGATGCCCTAATCCGGGTGGCTGATGCTCGGGCCGGGGGCTTGAGGTCAACCACCCGGTCCCGGGCCAGTCCGACCTGCCCAGGTCTTTCGGTTTTTTTAATAAGCTGTCTCTTTACAGAATAATGCCGCAAGTCGTGCTACGTTACTTCCAATGCAAGGCTCTGGGTGAGGGCGCTCGCCTGCTGCTTGCCTATGGCGGCCAGGAGTTCGAAGATGTCCGTGTAAATCAAGATCAGTGGGTCGAATATAAACCAAGTTAGTACATACTATCAATATTGACTATCAGCTGTGCCCGCGTGGGTTTGGTCTTAAAATTTTTGCGTGGAACCCTAGACACCTACGTAAATTTTTTTCTATATAGGTATAAAAGTAGCCTATGGTACGCCTTATAACATTGCCTATCTAACGGCAATCAGTTCAGCCGTTCTAGAGATTACCTACCTCATTCAAACAGACAAAATATAAAATGTACCCTTCAATTTTATTTAGGTATTTGTACCTACCTACCTACCTAAAGATGTATAATTACTTAATTATGTAGATACCTACCTACACCTATACTCCTTTTGGTTAGCTAGGTACTTCACAAAAGGTAAACAATCTTGCAGCGACTTTTAATAAAACAAAAAACAAAAAAAATTAGGCCAACTAACTAGTGGTTCAATTTCGGTTTTTGTCTTCAAAATGAGTTTCTAAACTCAAAACTATTAATAAACTCAAGTTTTTAAATAAAAAAGATTAAATAGACACATCAAGATTGTTTAGGTACGTTTAATTAAGTAGGTACCTACCCAACCAAATGGAGTACAATTACATTTTTAGGTGTAGATGATACTAACTGGTGGTACCTACTGACCTACATGATCTCTTGTATCAGCGGAAGGTTTTGACAGCATGATAAAAACATTACAAGCACTTCAATTTCATTTATTTGTTGGTACCTACAGGATTTGTAAAAATTATCGCATCTCAGTATTCTCAGTAGGGGGCATGCCTACATTGAACTGTTCAGTTATCAACTGTTTAAGCCTTATCGCGCATTGCAAAATTAACGACAAGAACATAGGTAAAGTACAAACGCATAAATGTCGTAAAGTCGTTCAACCATCTATATACGTACGAGTATATGTATAATATAAATAAAAGAAAGTCGTATTAGTTACACTATTTATAACTCAAGAACGGCTGAACCCATTTGGCTGAAAATTGGTAGGGAGTTAGCTTAGAACCAGGAGACGTACATAGGATACTTTTTATCCTTTCTTTAGAGTGGAGTGGAGAGTGAAGTGGAGAGTGGAGTGGAGTAGAGAGTCGAATGGAGAGTCGTTTTATTAAAATAGACTCGGTGGCGATACCGACTTCCACGCGGGTGAAGCCGCGGGCGAAAGCTAGTTTTCTGATAAAAAAAACCTACGGGAGCCCACCATAATCTTCACGGAGCAAGCCACCCAACAAGCAAAGTAGCGATAACAGGATCTAAATTTAAAGCTTAAAGTTATATAGTAGCTATATAAGATCTAAAATAATACTTTTAGGTGATAGTACGGATATAAGAGAGTTTGCTAAAGCACCAGCGATAGTAAGGTGATATAAAAGATATAGAAAAAATACGCTGCAGCTTAAAGTTGTATAAAGGTGCTATAAGCTACAACCTTACAGTCGTTATTGCAGCTTTAAGTGAATTTTAACATTAAAAGCTCTTTTGGAGTGGCTAATATCACTTGCTGATGTAAATGCTCTATTTAAGTGCTATGTATACCTTTAAGTGCTAAATATCACTTTTGATGTTTAAGTGGTTATAAGAAAACCTTCAAGCCGTTTAAGGGTTATAATAATCAATCTTATAACTCTTAATAGTGCAGTGATACAATAGAGTTAAGGTACCCTGTTCAAACACTATATAGGTGTTTTAGCGCTTGAGGTGCTAGAGAAGCTTGAAGCTTTATTAGCCCTATAAGAGTGCTAGTGTGGACATTATTAAGTCTTATAGCGATATGATTTTTGTTTTAAATATGAAACCCTTCTCTATCACCTTAAGCTGGTTAACGAGGTTATTTATATTAAAAAGCTTTAAAATACTCTACATTAGTGTTAATAATCACTTTGAATGTTAAAAAATTCCGTTATATCGCCTATGTGGTAAATATTAACGTCCATCTTTTATTTTACTGAACACACTAAGTAAATACAAGCGTGCCTTTTCGTATTTAAACAATGCAAAGGGAAATTAAATCATGGAGTGTGAATGAAAATCCAGATGGTATATGACAACATAAAAAACTCAACAACTAACTCTAGTATAGACTACAATGCTTTACATTCTAATAATTCGCGTAATAATGAAGAGGGTTCCGTCCATCAAAATATTGAAAATAAACAAATTAAAAAATTTCGACAGACTAGTAAAGTGGAACAAATGAACATTAACACGTCAAGTGAACAGAACTGCAGTTTGACTGATGAACTGATGTGAAATGTCAATTTATTCTCGATAAAAATATTTTAACTCTTTATGTTTTTATTCCAAGCAGTACCTGATTTAAAAAAAAAAATATATATAAATGTTTACTCAATATATTTGAACGAACTGAATATTGGAATGAAAATGAGTATAATATGTATATTACTTTATAAGCACACAAGACTCAAAATAATACAAAAAGAGACCAAAAAGGAGCCATGAAAGCCCATATTTAATCAGATTCGTCTATGACCACCGATTACCTATACGAACTATTAGGTACCTAATCGATGTCCATATTGCTATAGTCACTGTCGTCACTGCTATCATCACCTACATTAATTTATAGGTTCTTTTTCTAAAATATTATCTATTTTCATATTTCGAAAAACAAATTGTGTGGTAAATAAGTACACCAATAATTATAATCTTACTAGCTTTTGCCCGCGGCTTCGCCCGCATGGATGTCGTTTATCGCGTCCAAACATAGCCTTATATCTCGAGGTCTAATCTAATCTACCCCTACACCAAATTTCATCAAAATCGGTTCAGCGGTTCAGGCGTGAAAGCGTAACAGACAGACTATTTTGAACAGGTGGCACTGATTCCCACAGATATTTTGTATTAGCTACCAAGATATTTCATATTTTATACCCCTGATACATAAGATATGAAGATAAATAAAATACAGTTTAAATCAACACGTTGTATTTATTTATACCTATAAGATATGATCTAAGTTGCGACAATAAGAGCGGGTACACATTAGGCGCTTTCAAACGCGCGTTTTACGAACTAGAAGAAGCACGCGCTTGCATGTGTAACGCTGGTTTCCTCTTCAGTATCACGTTGTGTGAGCATAATATTTATTTCTTTTACTGCAGCTTCGTAAGTATTAATGTTGTTTCTTATAACACTGCACGGTATGGAACACCAATGCGCTTGCGGTTAAGATGTATCGTCGTTTATAATTTTTTGTGGCTGTTTAGGCCACCTTAGAACGCTATTGTGCTCCCATGTAGACGGTACTGCAATTAGTTTTACTTTATTTCGCTCTTTGGTCTGAATTATTTTAAACGGCATACTGAAATATAAAAAGTAACTGTTGTAAAAAGAACTTGTGTGACTTGACTATGCATTCGCACCATTTGGCACCAACGCGGAAAACGTCACATCGGGGCCTTTGATTATTATAATGAAAGATCGGGGTATTGTATCATTTTCTAAAATTAGTGTAAAATGTGTAAAAACGGTGGATTTTTAAACATAACAGTGCACAAGTTTGGAAAAGTGGCATATTACCGTGAATTGTGCTTTTCAACGTTGATTCCAAAACTCCATAGAAGCCTCTAGTAAAGTCTCCACTATTTTACTGGGGCAAGAAGAAAAAATCCATGGTCATAGGTACCCATGACCATGGATTTTTTCTCAGACACGAAGGGAGTCCATGCTCAAAAATTACTAAGGGGGGTTTATATGTAAACTAGTAGAATACTCACGTTTTAGAGATGTAGGATTGTAGGTATATACTGTACGGCACTCGCAGTCGTCCAACACGTCGCTTTGTTGTTGCCGTTGCCGTCCTCGCGTTGTGCTCAATGTATTTTATCGCTAAAAGCAAGTTAAAAATATATTATATTAGATATAACAATTAAACACAGAGGTTGCAGTATTTAATTTATCCCGAACAAAGTACAAACTTTAACACTATTACGAAATCAAGCGCGTTATAATATTTATAATTTTCGATCACAATTTATTAGTTGAATAAGTAAGTACCTACTTATAATAGTTAGGTATGTAATAAAACAAGTATTGTAACTACTACTTTGTTAATTGAAAAGTGCCTATTTAGATTTATCGTATGACATTCACATTATATACCTATTTGCAAAGATACAATAAACTTGATGAAAATCTTTTATATTAATGGTTTACGTATCTTACCAAGGAACCCAAATGTCCCACCCAAATACTTATGATAAAAAATCCTTTCAACGATATGAATTAAGGCTCTAATCGCCGTAGTTGTACAAACAAAAGTGCTAATAAATAATTTTATAGCACCGTTATAAACTCATGAGTTCTAAAAAAGAGATAATTATCACGATTGCCGTTAGCCTAGCATTTAAATTTAAAACTCCATTATTGTTTACAAATATAACCTAAAAATCTTGATATACTTATCTATTAATAAAGTTTACTTAAATCATTGTTGTTTTCTCACAATTAAAGATCTAACAATTTTTGATTAACCATTTGGAAGGGATTAGTACAATTAGCAAAATTACAAAAAAATACTAATATTACCGCTATATTTTGGTTTAAAGATTTCTTAAAACGCCTTATTTCAAAGGCGCTTGAAAATTGAGATTAAAAATAGTATACATAATAACAGAAAAAATACAACCGCAATAGTATTTCACTTAAATATTCACTTAAGGTATATATATTGTAGGACTTACCGCTTTTTGTTAATCAACGCCATTACGTACACATCACACATGCTAGATATAAAAAACAAGAACTTGCACAGAAGGAATTAGGTACATATAAAATATTACAAAACGCAAAGATTTTATTTACACTATTCTAGCGTTTTTGCATCACTTTAAGTGATATATGATACCATCTTACATCTTTAACAGAACTTAAGCGATATAAAAAATAACATCTTATAACTAAAATAGAACCTCAGGCGATTATTATAGGTTTTGCAACACTTCAAGTGATATAAAATAGCATATTATAACTTTAATAGAACCTTTTTCTATAAATAAAGTTTTTTCACACTATAAGTGATATAAGACTGCATCTTATAACTTTTATAGATCTTTTGGTAATAAACACAGCATTTGCAACACATTAAGTGATATAAAATAACATCTTATAACTTTATTAGAATCTTGGGTAATAAATACGACTATTTTACTCTTTACTATCGCCATTGGTAAGAAAATACCATATAGTAGCATTGTTATGCCACTTATTTATCACTGTTGCAGTTAATACGAGCTGCTGTAGAACTTACAAGTGCTAACATCGTTGCCCAATTCGGACTATAAGAGAGTTATAGCGCGCTCTATCGCTAATTTTTAGGCCGCGCTATCGTTATTGGTGTTAAATTGAACAAATAACCGGCTGTTATAGACCTTGTTTTATCGCTAAATTGTTAGTTGGGCAACTCCCTGCTGTTTGCTTCCTCTCTTTCGAAGCTATAGCCAGAGAATCTTCAAGTCACGAGTAAGTAGGTTCCTTCTAGGCAAACTTGATTTATCGTAGACCACATCATCACTTCACTTACCATCAGTTAAATTAAAGTTCAAACGTGAGCGTATCATAATTAAAAAAGCCAGTAGGTATATTCTAGAACCAATAAATGTTTCTTTCTTCTTTTATTTCTTTCTATAATCTTTACGCTCCTTGTGGCATTCCATAGAATAAAATATGTCAATACTCAATACCTACGTTGATTTTCGTTGACATAGCAACAACTATGGCTAGACAATATTCTTTTACCTTGTAGGTATGATACTAAGATAAAAATACTTACCTAGCTCCACCTGGTGAACTAGTTCAGATAATAATGATAAGACCCGATAGGCGAGTTGCGAAATAATCTTCAATCTTCAATCTAATCTTATTATTTTGAAGAGATTTCATTTTCGTTGAGCTATCAAGTCGTCTTTAGTTATCAAAAACATTACCCTCCATTCTTCGGCAGTCGGGTAATTACTTCTATGTAGGTACACTTAAATATTACTAGAAAAGTTATCTATCTATTATAAAATAGCGCCCTGAACACCAGCATACCAATTTCAATTTCAATTTCAATTTCCTTATTTTTCAAAATAGTGTAACGTAATTACATCTTTTTGACGTCAAAAACTACTTAATACTAAGTTTACCACCGCTTCCTAGGCGCTAGTGGAGAAGAAACGGCGGCGCGGCGCAACAAACTCCACTGCTGCATTTTAAGACGTCAGGTTATACATAGATATCTTAAGACTAAATATGGACGAATGTACATTTTGTCTCGTGTCAATATAAATAAAGGTATATAAAAAAAAATATAATAAATTTTAACCGAAGTTAAACAATAAAATAATTGAAAATGTCAAAAATATACTAATGTCAAAAAAATAGCAAAAAAGGTCGCGTGCCTACCACAATATCAATATATTGTAGTAGGCAAATGCCACAACTACAGCATTATGTAGTTGTAGCACTTTAGCATTCTAGGAGGGGCCTGCACCATGCTCAAGCCAGACATTTTTGTCTTCAAGGTAATCAGCAGTCCTATAGTATGCTTTTTTGCATAAGGTGGCCTTAACAAATGTTTTAAATTTATTGTCAGGCATACCAAGGACCGATTCAGGCAATTTATTGTAAAAACGTAAGTAAGTAACGTAAGTAAGTAAGTAACGTAAGTAATAAGCTGACCTAGGGCTCCAAAATGCAAACTTTGAACGCAACTTCGTATCCTACTTAATATTATAAACGCGAAAGTTTGTAAGAAATTATGGATGTCTGGCTGAAATTTGCTTCAAGAAAAATTATAGTCTGTAATAAAATAACACAGGCTACTTTATAAACCAGAGTCCACGCGAGCGGGTCGCGGACAATAGCTAGTCTGTCATATTCTAAATGTATTAAACTTCATAAAAAATATAAGTTGGCAGTTATCAATTGCGTGCGAAGACAATAAAAGGAAGTGATACTAAAAGCTTATTGTATGAAACCGGCACTCAATGTCAACATCCTTTATTATCAACGACAATAGAGTACCAGCAAGTTTATCAGACCATCGATAATAGAACTGACACAAATAGTACCAAGTATTCATTGAACGGAAATATTGAATGATCGTTGATACAAATATTCCTGTCAATATGAGAATAACGCCTTCATACGTAGTTTTTATCTTATCTTGAAAACTAAGTCAAGTGTCTCTTTAGTTCTTTGGCGGGTGACCTCATGACGAATTTTATCCATCAAAGAGACTCCAAGCATAGCTTGCTCCATAGCCCGCTGCGCGACTTTTAAATCGTGGACTAGTTTCACTGTACATGTCCACGTTTCGGCACCGTAGATCATAACAGGTAGAACGCACTGATCGAATCTTCTACATAACCCGTAACAACAAGACTGCTAATCCACCTCTGAATATACCTACCTCAATTCAGTAGTGTATAAAGGAAGTCAAATCACAATTTGGTAATTGACCTTATCCGGTAGCTACCACCGCGCCATATCAAATAGTACATTCATGCAAAAACTGCATAATGGTTTCAATCTGCGGTACAATGGTGACTGTGCTCCGAACATAATGCTATTGCCAACATAATGGCATGTTTTGCACATAAATATCTCACAAGGTCGTTGGCCAAATGTGCTGGGTCATTGAGCAGGTTTTGATGCTATGATAGCTACTGTTGAAAGATCCAGTAACGAGTTCTGTGGAGTACTGGTTATCACTTATAGTTAATCATTGACAGCAAGACATACTCCAAGTGTGGTCCGATTACGACTTGTGGAGTAAAAGCTCTGGGGCCTTACCACAAACCCTTAAAGCAATATTATTTCAATATTACTATTTTACTCTAAATGAACTAAATTTATCCACAACATACCATAAAAGTAAGAGAATGCTAGACCAAATAACACTATAATAGTATCCGTCGACATCGATGGTCCGATTCACACTATGAAAGTTAAGTAGGTACCTAATATTGAAATAATAGTGCTCTAAGGAGTTAGTGGTAAGGCCCCTGTTCAATAGTGATGAACTGCTTCTTTCTAAGGCTCAAAGCAGATTCAATAAACGTAGGACTCGGACAGGCAAGGGGCAGATGTTCTAACATCTGCTCCTTGCCTACCATGTCGCGTTGAAACGTTTGTGTTCCAAGCATGAAGGAATCGCTCTTATTATGTGCCGTCAAAAGGGGTTCCAGTGTCCAGTTCAGCATCCGCCAAGCCTACGAATCTTGGCGCTGGTTTTCGACATGTATCTAGAACATGTAGTGCTCAATGCTCATGCAAAACAATTGTTAGCATCTAGCAGTCTAGCACAACTTGCGAATTGATCGCGAGAAACCATTTTCAAGGTCGCAATTATTATTTATCAAGCTACGTCGCGTGGGTTCAA
Source organism: Lithosia quadra (assembly GCA_963576445.1). Classification (NCBI taxonomy): domain Eukaryota; kingdom Metazoa; phylum Arthropoda; class Insecta; order Lepidoptera; family Erebidae; genus Lithosia; species Lithosia quadra. The sequence goes on along the minus strand of OY754887.1, from coordinate 2,540,010 downwards.
AATGGAATACCTAAGTATAAAAAGCTGTTGCTACCTAGTGACACAGAATGATAAATAATATTATGTGATAAAATTAATGTTTTATTATTCTTATAATAATGATGACTGACTACGTTATTTGTTATTTTTATAAGCTAGTAGGTAAGTAGGTACCTAATCACCATCCTCGGTATAAGATCATAATGCCACCTTAGATTTCAGTACACATCCACCCGCATCTATAGGCCAGCGTGTGTGGATTAAGGTCCAAGCCCTCTCGGCTCTCTCGTTAGAGGAGAGGAGACCCGTGCCCAGCAATGGGACATTAATGGGTTGCTATCAGAATACATACCTATATAACCTAGGTCTTTCTTTACCCACACTGCCCACACAATGTCTTGATTCACTACCGCTTACCGACTTTCTCAGCATGTCGTCCATAAACACATTCATGTCTTCTTTCCTCTCTACCAATGAAGTTACAGAAAAAAGTACTTACCTATTTCTGCGATTTCATTAGTCGATAGAAAAGGACATATACCTACCTACCTAAATTATGTCTCTACAGACGCCATGCGAGGCAGCAGGTTATCTCATTTTCTATAGCACACAGTAACCGTTTAGCGTTGTTTGACTGATAAATACGAAAGAATTTGCCCGCAGGCCAAGGTCACGGTCGTCGGCAAAACGGCAAATAAATTCAATTTATCGTCGCGTGACCTTGGCCGCTGTTCATTCCACAGATGGGTGCCTGTACGAAGTTATGACTCAGATGCTCGCAATATTTGCCACTGAAATAGATGTAAACAGCGATAACTATAAAAGCACTTGAAATAATCAAGGAACAAGTTGTTTTTTTTATGTCTAAGGACAGAGGAAATAAAAGATAGGTAGGGTTTTTTTGTGATAAGATACGATTTTATGATATTTTAGATGTCCTACCTACCGTAGTTACGGCAATACTTTACGGGGTCATTAGGCGTGTGACCCAAAGATTTAAGGAACCACGGTGTTAATCCAAAAGTTTATAATACGAGTATGAGTACATGAGTTGTAAAAAAAAATTAAAACTACCTAGGTAGGTACCTATCAACTGGAATTACAGATTACGGAATATGGTAACAGATAAATACGCTCCCGCCGGGTAGCGAAGGCGGCTATGTTGGAGTTTAGTAGTCAACCTATTAAAACCGCACGGCCTGCGTGACTGGAGAATCTGGTGCGCCCTAGAAAGGATATCCCAGGGCCGACGTGTTATTTGGGGAATTCAATTCCCCCCTACCCTGTATAGAGGTGCGTGGAGGGCAAACGCGAGCCCATCAATGATTAAAAGAAACCTTTCCTCATTCCAGAGACTCTCTTCGGTCAACTGCCAGAACTGGAGATCGACGGCAAGCAGTACGCACAGAGCATCGCCATCGCCCGCTACCTGGGCAGGAAGTACGGCCTCGCTGGGGACAATGAGGAGGAGGCCTTCGAGATCGACCAGAACATTGATTTCTTCAATGACATCCGCATCAGTGAGTACCTTCTAAAACATGACTACGCTATATTCTAAGATATAACACAAGATAGGAAAGCGTGGCCTCACTCGCAGGGAAGCCAATGTCGCCTGAGGCGGAAGTGTCTCTCTAGAGGGCTGCTCCGAGGCTCTCCACGTGTTAGCAGAGAGCACAGAACGGCCGCCTGTCACCCTACATCCCACCTCCAGCGAGGTGGCACAGTGCTTGCTATTCCCTCCTCCTCCCCCCCCCCTCCCCTCGGGTGGTCGAAGAGGGGCACCTTAAAACTGTAGATAGCCCGGGGAATGCTGGAGTGCTTGGGATGTGCCAATTGGGTACCTCACACCCCGGGACGGTTATTCCCGCTCGTCACCCCAAGCTTTGTCCCCTCCGGTGACAAGTGGGAATTATATTGAAAAAAAATCCCATATGTCACCCCCAGGTGACGAATGGGATTCCACTTAGAAATCATCCCAGTCGTCACCGCTAATAAAAGCTTGCTAAAACCATAGTTTTACATTGCGAATGGAAATTTGTTTTTGAACTAAATAATACAATAAAATTAGACAGCCAAAACTTTTTATTTGCTTTTATTTTCAAAATCAGGTTCTAAACGTTTTACATTCTTGTTGTTGTTGTTCTGTTGTCATGTTGATCTGTGATAATAAGAATTATTTAAAGTTAGTATAGATACATTTTAAGATTTTTTTAATATTATTTTTTTTATATTTTGTAACGCTATGGTGATTACTTTCAAACTGAACCAATGAATGTAGCCTAGTCAATTATGTAAATTGTGTTGATTTGTGATAATATTATTTAAAGCCACCACTTTTGCACCACTAAACGCAAAGACTGTTGTTAATACTTTTGTGTTGAATGTAAAACGTTTAGAACCTGATTTTGAAAATAAAAGCAAATAAAAAGTTTTGGCTGTCTAATTTTATTGTATTATTTAGTTCAAAAACAAATTTCCATTCGCAATGTAAAACTATGGTTTTAGCAAGCTTTTATTAGCGGTGACGACTGGGATGATTTCTAAGTGGAATCCCATTCGTCACCTGGGGGTGACATATGGGATTTTTTTTCAATATAATTCCCACTTGTCACCGGAGGGGACAAAGCTTGGGGTGACGAGCGGGAATAACCGCCCCGGGAATTGAAACCCAACACGGTGTGAAGCTTTAGTCGGTTCAATTCCGCCCAGACATTTTTGTCGTCATCCAAACAACTAAACATACTAACATTAAGATCTATTTGCAATGCACTGTACACGTTTACATCATTATTATTCGAAACTAACGTCTATTCGTAATGCACTGTACTCTTTCAAATCATATTGTACACTTTCAGAGGCTGCTGCTGTCCACTACGAAGCTGATGAGGAAGTCAAGGCGAAGAAACACGAAGAAGCCAGCAAGAACGTGTACCCTGCTCTCTTAGAGAAGCTGAACGCTATTGTGGTCAAGAATAATGGTCATATTGCAGCTGGAAAGGTGAGTAGAGTATTTATTCTATACTGCTTAACTACGACGGTTCAGTTGCAAAATGTCTGGTTATACCACCCCTGCTGGACCCTATTAGGAAGCCTCTCCTAATGTTTCATACCACTTAGGTGGCAGACAAGCACACGGCCCACCTGATGGAAAGCGGTTACCGTGGCCTATGGACGTGCGCAACTTACACTAGAGGGGCGTCACTCTCGCGCTGCCGACCCTGTAAAAACCTTCTAATGCCCTTCTTGAAAAACCTATCTTAAGAAATATAGTCTAGTTTCTAATAAAAACTGTTCACTTTCAGCTGACATGGGGTGATTTCCTGATCGCTGGTATATTCGACTACTTGAAGGCCATGCTTCAGATACCAGACCTTGAAGAGAAGTACCCCGCCTTCCAGAAACTCATTGACGAGGTGTACGCCAATCCCAAGGTCAAGGCATACGCGGATGCAGCACCCGCATCCGTTTACGGATTTTAAAATAGTTGTAAATCCGGTTTACTACAGATTCAGATTAAGCTAGATGCAACTGATGTAACTGTAGCAGAAAAATTTCGTTAAATTGTCGTAATTTTTGCATTTCAAGTTTTTTTTATATTGGAAAAGTCAATATATAAACCATGCCTGATGGTAAACTAAAGGTGAAGTCTCAGGATCGGGAGTCACCACTACCAAAAGTAGTGGCCCCCTCAGCTTGACGGTCTTATCAAATACTTTTTAATGTACAAGATTGCACCTTGCACCCCATTTCACACTCCTTTTGACTTCCCTTTTCCCGCTCCTTTATACGTGTCCAATATAAATAAAAAAACATTGCATCAAGTTAAAGACACTAGGATGGATGGCTTGTGGTGTCTGGCCTAATTTAATCTGTTCAGTAAACAGACCAAGTTCTCAGAGAGTAAGCAGTGGATATATTATTTTCGTAATGAATGTCGATATTATTTTCATTATCGTAATGTGTAATTTTAGCTGTTAAGGATTTCAAAATAAATACCTATTATTTTTTTAAGTGCTTGTTTTATTTTACCTGAATAATTATTTTTTTAATATTATGTCCACGGCTACATTCTACCATCACGATCCCCCATGGGATCCCAAATAGAGGTAATTCCATTCACTCTTGTTTGGTGGGACCACGAAAATATTTTGTCCCTTTCACTTAATCACCCTTCTACTTAATCAATTAATTACCTTAGTATCACCACTTTAATCAAATAGGTATTACAATCGGCTCCTATTTCGCTATCTACACCTTGTGTGGGCCATTATCTAAACAGCCCCCGTAGATAAGTGTCATAGCGTAAATCGCTATCGTTTCGAATAGATTAGGTCAACCAATCACATCCAAGCTCGTCGCCGGCGTACGATGCGCGCGCCGCGGCGAAATCACGAGCTGGAGTGTGATTGGTCGACCTAAACTATTCTATTCGATACGATTCGATCGAATAGAATAATTTTTCCACTTGGCTACGGGCACAGTTTACTTATTCTATTAATAACCTTGAAAACATTATTACCAACCTTAATTTTTTACTGTAGATCTACAGTAATTGATCTACAGTTACAGAGTTTCACAACCAGTTACAATAGAAGAAAAAAATATATTTGTACTAAGTAGTTACTTACCAAAGCTTTTAAAGCTTGTCTTAAAATTTAGTCAAAATTACTTTAGATAAAATTTGTCTTCATAATAATGCCAACTTAACTGTATGCAATAGTAATTAAATAATAATAGGTACTAGAGGCACAATCTCACTATTGCTTTTATTTCTTACAAGATGATGCCCGATATTTTCACGGCCCCACATCCACTCGATCTCGGAATGAAAGCGAAATCAATGCCAATTTTCATCCAAATCTATTAAATGTTTTCACGTGATTGAGTAACAAACATCGAAACATTCACATTTTTACATACCTAGTAGAAAGTAGGATATTGTATTATTGTATTTTTGCAGGGTCAGCATGGTGATCGTAAATATAATTATCTTCTTTTCTCCAGAAAAAACTTGTCACATGACCAAAAAGTCATCTAAACCCGTAGACAGAGAAGGTGTCTACGCCTAAACCTCTCTCTCTACTTAGTACTTACCTAAACCTCTACTTCTTTCTGTTGTACTCATAAGAATATAAATAACTCACCTAAAACATCTTTTTTTTAAACGTTTACTAAATTATTCATATTGTCCCGCGGATCCTCGGGGCGTGAAAAGGCATTTGATGAGGCCATCAAGCTGAGTGCCACAGCTGTGTAGCACTATCGGTGTATGTAGTGGTGACCCCCCGGTCCTGAGACTTTACCTTTAGCTTACCATCAGGCGAGGTGAAGTCATGTTGACATGCCCAAAATAAAATAAAAAATACATAAATATTATGCCGTTTTACTGTACGACAGTGTTGGCAACACTGGTTGGATCCGGCCGGCCGGCATAGTGCCCAACATCGCATGAGTAGTTCAAGAAAAAAACAACACATAGCCAGTCTCCGTCAGTACTTGTTGAGGTACGCAACTGTACATACGTGTGCTTGTGAAGTAGGATCATTTCGTATACATAAATAATACTGGTATGTTTCAAATTATTTATAAAGTCAATAAACTGCCCTTAATCATGCCTATAGATTACCTGTAGGTACAACTTAGATTATTATCCGTCTGTTTGAAAGTATGTTGTGTTTATCTACATACTTGAAGTGGTAATTAATTATACTTTACAACATTTACTTTATTATGGTGTATTTACTTTTTATATTACAATACGACCTTGTGTCGTTCAACTACTTACTGTCTGTATATAAATAGTCGTGGGATCGATTCCCACTCCGCTCTGTCCGAATATTCAAACTTTTTGAAATGATTTCTGTATAGGTACTAATGTTTCTGTGTAAAGAGTTTCTGATCCTGAATAATATAAATAGATAAATCTTTAAATCATCAATCATGGTGGGCACCCTACCAAGAAACTTGAGGTCCAAATAAACCTCCTCTGCTAGTTGGCAGGTACACCAACAACGAAGGAAGGTACATACGACGTAGGTACCAATTAAAAACATTAAGCGGACCTCGGGCTCCAAAGCACCTTTGGATTGGACGCAACTGGGGACAACCGTTATGATCATTTAAAAAATTGGAGCCGTTTTTGAGGAGGTCCGAGATTATTTATACCATTTTGGTGGGATAAGAGATTAGTACATGACCGGGCAGTGGAAGAGATCGTCATTTAAGGGAGTTATGGGAATGGTGACCACTAATTTTGGACTCAACCTCAGTTTACAATCAGGCGGGATGCAGTTATATAAAAGAAGAGACAGGCCAAATATAAAAGAAATGGGTACCACGGCCTATGAATGTGTGCAACACCAGGGATGTTACATTCGCGCTGCCTACCCTTTATGAACCTTCTAATACCTTTCTTGCTCTATACTACCGAAAAAAAGGTCTGTACAGGGCCAACTGTGGGTGACCAGGTGATACCTAGGTAGTATCAGAACTCCACCGGAGAATTCCCCTTGACTATTATGGCCACTTTAACCTTGAATAATAACATTAGTGTCCTAGTTTTTTATTAGTGACAAGTGTTAACATTATCTGTTTGTTGCGAAATTGATAACTGTGATTATGAAATAAGTACCTTGATAAAATTGACACACGCATAGGTGTTATCTTGGAACAATCTTTGAACACAATATACCTACTCAAATTAAAACTTAAAAGGTATGATTTTCTATGGAGCGTTGAGTGGCTCGAGAAATTGAATTTTCAATCAAATATTTTTGAAACTTTTCGTCATAATAAAATATCACTTTTACTATAATATTATAAAATGATCATTTTTCAACAATAAAAAAAATATTCGTCATCCCTATTAGGATCGGGATAAATGAGTTCCACGACGCGATTGTGGTTTCCATTCCAATTTGCCCGCGAACCTTCAATAGGTACGCAACTGTAAATCTTTCATGGTGCGCCTACCATCCCGTTGTCTACTCTTTGATTATATAAGTGTCTGTCTACTATACCGGGAGCGACTGACATCCAATCCCCAAACTTGAAATGGAAGCCTGCACCAGAGCCTTGAGCTCGACCGATGTTCGTCATGTGTACCGGTTGGGGTGAGGTGGCTTGGGTCCCGAAGTTCTTGATGGAGCACTATACAACCAAACAACATCCTCTTATAAAAAACATGACAAGTTTAAATTGAATGCGTCATTCTGTAACAAACAAACAAAACTTCTTTACAATTATGTTTCTATGTAGCAGAGTGAATCCAATTATTTAAATTTGTGTGTGTAACCCAATAAAAAATTTGGAGTTCGGCAGGCTTGGTTCCGGTTTAACAAGAATACCAATATAGTAATGAACGCCGCACGTCACCATTAAATAAACTGGTTTTAGAACGAAATCCTTGACGTAATCGTATATTCCGATATAGACCGCTAGCCTCAGTGCCGATGTAGGCTTCTATAAATTATAATGATACAATAACCCACTGCTGGGCACGGGTCTCCTCTTCTCTAACGAGAGAGCTGAGAGGGCTTAGACCTTATTCTTCTCACGCTGGTCTATGCGGGTTGGTGGATCGGACATGTCCTTAGAATTTCTACTAGGACATGTGAGTTTCCTCACGATGTTTTTCCTTAACCGTCAGGAGATGGTAAATCATGTGATTAGCACATTTAATTTCCACAAAGTGGAATTCACATTGGAACTGTCCAGCCGGATTCGAACTTGATACCTCTGAGATGAGGCCGCGTCCTTATCCATTCAGCTACCATCGCAACATGAAAAAAAGAAAATACTCAAATCGATTTATTTACAGAAAAATGCCGAAATACGTGTTCTACTACTTCAACGTGAAGGCGTTGGGAGAAGGTGCTAGACTGCTGATGTCTTATGGAGGCCAGGAGTTTGAAGATCACCGGGTAGACTTCGAGACCGAGTGGCCAGATCTGAAAGCGAGTAAGTACTCACAGTTTTACCAAATTGCGTATATTCAAAACATAGAAACATTATAGGTATCATATAGGTATTATGTCCTATACCTATAGTCCAGCCGCAATTTGAATAAAATCTCATGTTAATACTACCACGGCCACCTTCCCGGCTTTTAATAATTAACTACTAGGTACTAAGGTAGCTACTTAAGGATTGAGATTACATAAAATTAGATAAAAATCAATATCACCACACTCCACTGTACTTAAAATCGATATAGCCGACATTTTTCTGTTTTTTTTTTATTCAACCTTGGCATGACGCACCAAATGCAATGACGTCCCATGCGGCCTTGACCGAAGCTCAAAAGCTCGTTATTTGGTTACGTTTTTTTTTATATCGGACACGTCAATATGGCTTCACCTCGCCTGATGATATGCTAAAGATAATGTCTCAGGAATGGGGATCCTGGTTGTTCCTTTGTTTTTGCCTGGCTTGGGCGCTACGTAGGTACAGTCAGCAACAAAACTATCTTAACACTGATTTTTTTATCTATGTTTATAATCCTAAAAAAAACTCTGATGGAGAATTATAGTCCTTATTTCTCTGTTTCAGAAACTCCCTTCGGACAGTTGCCAGTCCTGGAAATAGACGGCAAGCAGCTCAGCCAAAGCTTGTCTATCTGTCGGTACCTAGGCAAGAAGTATGGACTCGCCGGAGACAACGATGAGGAGGCCTTCGAAATAGACCAGATCATGGACTTCGTTAACGACATACGCGGAAGTTAGTACTACACTCAGGCACAGGCTTTTCTTGCCTATTTGATCAGGCAGATTCCGTATTAGCCGACCCCTTGAAAGCAGTTTAGATACCAGAAAATGACCCCTCAAGTTCCACAGGAGTCAAGGACCTAACTTTGCAGGACACCGCACTATTTTTTTTATAACATCACACAATAAATTTCAATTTTATTTTGAAAACTTAACTAAAACGCGGTCAATTTTTTCTTTAGGGTCACCGCAAGCCAGGCCCACGGGGGGCCCGGATAGGCTAAGGCCCGGCCGCGAAGTGCCACCCTGACTATAATGGGCCGACTCTGCATAACACCGTCTAACCAATTTATTTTCTCACAACAAATTATTTTCCCTGTCTTTTTAGAGGCTGCGAGTGTGCATTATGAAGCTGACCCAGCTGTCAAAGCCAAGAAACACGAAGACTTAGTGAAGAACCACTACCCAGGTCTTCTGAAGAAGCTCAACGAAGTCATTGTCAAGAACAATGGACATCTTGCTGTTGGAAAGGTACGACATTTAATAGATAAGAAGTTACATATTATGGCACCTGACTATTATAAAATGGTAAATGAGCTGTGTGTCTGTGCGTTCGAGATATTAAAAAAAACGGTTATGTTATTATCATAGACCAATAATTTTATGTTCATAAGAAAGATTCGGAATAAAAAATATATTTTTGGTAAGAATTCTTGTCTTTTTGTTTGCGATAGACGCAAAAATACTGAACGGATTGCGGATGCAGTTTTTAAGTAAAAAGGTCTTGGTCAGACTTAATACCTGCCGTAGGTATGGTTGATTGCAATTGGTTGAATACAGCCGGAGATATAACCAAAAGTACGGTAACCGACATTTAAGTGGGCCCTTTAGGTGCATGTGGTCCATATTCTTCCTTTATGTTGCACAGGTGGAAACCAATGTACAACTCAATGGACAGGTGTTAAACCTTGTGGAATCGACAGTGTTCTTAGGTCTAAGCATTGATAGGAAGCTACAGTGGGGTTCACACATAGAAAAAATAGCCAGTAGGCTAAGTTCGGCTTCCTTCGCCGTAAAAAAGATTAGGACTTTAACAGACGTGGACACGGCAAGAACCGTCTATTTCAGCTATTTTCATAGCATCATGAGCTACGGAATTCTCCTTTGGGGTAATTCCGCAGACTTAAACACGATCTTTGTTTTGCAAAAGCGGGCTGTGCGTGCTATTTATAACTTGGGCCCAAGAGTCTCCCTCCGAGAAAAATTCAAAGAAATAGACATTCTTACTGTAGTCTCACAATATGTATTTGAAAATCTCATGTATGTGCGGAAAAATATTTCACAATTTCCAAGACTTTGTGATAGGCACAATATAAATACCAGGCACAAAAACAATCTTGTAGCCTGTGATAGTAGGCTCCAAAAAATCAGTAATTCTTTTCGGGGTAACTGTATACGCTTTTTCAACAAACTCCCAAGCGAAATTAGAGATTTACATGTAAGTAAATTTATAAATGTTGTTAAAAGAAAACTCTCCCAAAAAGCTTATTATAAAATTCAAGATTATTTAGATGATAAAGAAGCTTGGAAATGAACTGTTCACTCAACTATGTTACTCTAAATAATATTGTATCTAGACTAAGGCAATTGTTGTAAATAGACCAAAAAAAATACAGCCCGCTGAGTTTCTTGCCGGAGTCTTCTCAGGTCTGGGCCGCGTTTCGAACCGGTGGTCCATTTGCTTCTAGTTTTAAATATTTATAATTTGACGTTTTGTAAGTGCCGCTTAAAATGGTCTATACAGAATAAATGATTTTTGACTTTGACTTTGACTTTGACTTTATTATCATTTCGTCTAAAGTATCAAAGGTCCATAGTATTATAAGGTCTCCATTCAGGTATAATCATCTGGAAATTTATGTCATTCTCTTCTGTTCTATTCTATCTGCCTACCCCTCCTATCTAAAAACTAATACTAATTAACATTTCTATTGTTTCAGTTGACCTGGGCTGATTTCATGTTTGCAGGCATGTTTGACTACATCAAGGGAATGCTGCAGATGCCAGACCTAGCGAAGGACTACCCTGCTTTCAAGAAAGTGGTTGATAAAGTGTATTCCATCCCTAAAGTGAAAGCTTATGCTGATGCTGCTCCCGTCAACCCTCATGGTGTTTAAGTTCTCTTAATTTTGTGTCTAGACACGTCGGGAATAATGTTTTTGTATGTGTGTGATGACTATTAATGTTGTATTGTGTTTAAGATTCGATATTGCAAACTCGTTAGTCTAAAATTTAAGTGCGCTATTCATGATAATTATTAAGGTATTATCCAGTGTTAGCACTTACTGCAATTGTGTGGCAGAACAAAAAAGGATTTATGTGCTAGGTTGTTTGTGTGCACTCATGCGGGCACTTGTTTCGTGCAGATAATTTGCTAGCACATACGATTATTAGGTATCTATTCTATGGGGCAGCTCAATAGCTCATATAAATCCAAATAACCACAAGCGGTTTGCTACTCATTTGTAGTTTGCCGATTCACTACTCAATCAATGGTATAATAATGATAAATTAGACCTATAATTTCTTTATCACTACAAATAAGTTTTATCAATTATCTACGGAGATATAACGGCTTCAAATACCAACTCATAGCATCAAAGCTACTTATATCCAAGGATACAAGGAAATTTCTAATGTTCTTGCTTATATCTTATCTCTACAAACACGTTTGAAATTAGAATGGAGCACCTTGGCAATCGTCCGTGGCAATCGTATTATAATCAACCGCTTTGATGACTTAAAAGAGATTACGGTCCTTGGTGTTGCTTTGGTTAATTTGGCTTATACCTACCTATCATCACAGTATCTACCTATCTATAAGGCACTAGGTATTAAAAATAAATGTTGGAAATTTTTTATCGTGTTTTATTTAAGAAATAATTTACATCATGGACCTATTAGTGTTGCAAAATAGTAGATAATGACCGAAGACAATATAAGTTTACTAGTAATGCTGGGTTCTTCCAGGTGGACACACTATTTTGTCAAATACTGCCATTTTTGTTAAATTAATGAAGGCGCAAAATCTCCAGTAGCCAAGCTAAAATATTCCAAAAGAAACAAATCAATTCAAATCAAATGTCACTAATGTCAGATGTCAGATCAGTCAGTGTCGTATCGTACCGAATCGTACGTCAGTCGAATTCAGCGAAATCGTAAGAAGAGCGGTGATTAAACTGAAACCAAATAATATTCATAATTCGTAAACTTATACTCATATTTATCAGGCAGTTAAGATTCGACTGTATAATTTTAAATTTGCCACAAACTACCTGTACCTCTCACACGGCACAACATGAGTCAAAGGGCGGCAAATAGATCCAGAGACGCGCAGCCAGACTTGACCGGTCTAGAATCTGCTATAAATGAGTGTATACGCTATGTAATGAGTTCTGCAACTGGTAAAATACCAGTCAAACATGCCGATTTAAGCAAACACCTTAATACTGTTTGTCAAACAGCTCCAAATCAAGTGGCCGTTGTGATTAATGAAGCGAACAAAGTTATGAAGAGGGTTAGTAGTATTTGTAATTTATTCAATTTATAATGAACAGAAAACATATTGACTGCCTGTGGCGTAGCGGTAGTGTATTCGACTGCTACGACAGGAGACTTGAGATCGATTCCCGCTCAGTACAAATATTTGTATGCATGAATATGTCTATTTGCATTGGTCTGGGTGTTTCTATGTATAATATTTATGTATTTACAAAAAAAAAGATGCCTATATAAGTATGTTTATCCACATTCTAGAAAACATAATACAAGCTAGTTAAGCTATGCTTAGTTTGGGTCCAGATAGAATGTCATAGAATATTAATATTTGTTATTTATCTTGACACTGTAGGTCTCTTCACGCGCTTCGGACTTAGGCGCGCCAATCAATCTCACATAAAATACATTATAATATTAATCCAATCACAGATTCAAAGGACTCATATCATTGGTTGATCCGTTCTGTTATTGGTTGGTGGTAAACAGAGGGTGTATCTTTGGACTCCTAGTCAACTTCCCCTGCAAGCCTTGCTGATTGAAAGATAAGGCTCTATCGCAGGCTTTTCTTTCCAGTTTGGGCCATCAGAAGGTACTAAGTAGCTCCTCTAAAGGATGAAATTTGGAAGGATGGACAGTAGACTCCGGCTCTAAAAGGCAAGCTTTGGCTGCAACTGGATTAGTACATTAGCAAGATGGTTAGGATAGAACATAAGATGGTGTCTTAAAACTCAGATTTTACAACTTTTATTTTCAGATTCATGGCTGTGAAATGTCCAAGATTGATGCCAAGACTGGTAAACAGTACATAGTAGTGTTGTTGAAAGAAAATGATTCAATTCTAACGGCGGTAGTTATTGAACGCCATCGTAGGTTGCTGATTGCAGCGCTTATGCACATCTTCATGACCGGAGCACCAGTTAGTGAAGGTAAGTTTCTAGTAAAGGATATTTCTAATTAGAAAAAATTATGAGTGCTTCGGATAGATAAGTAGCAGCATAACTTATTCAGTACTGAATGGATTGTGATTATACATGTGTAAGATCCCCAACGAAATCCATTCTGTAGCCTTTGCGTTCATCGTATCACCAACAAACAAACATAACAAGGATTTAAAATATCATAGTTTTATGTTCAGAACCTTTCACATAAAATAACCCAATTTTTTTTTAATATCTCCAATATACAGACAGCTACTTTACTTTTTTATAATAGTATAGATAGATTTGCAAGCAGCTTAAAGCTGATGTGCCTTACCTAACTACGAAAAATGGAAAGCTGTTGGATGCGTACACATCTTCATATAAAATAGATCTTTTCTACGGACAAAAACTACACAGCTGATTGTTTGGTAAACATATTAAATTTAACTTTTAAGGGAAATGGGTGAAATGGCCTTCAAGGACAAGGATGATCACCCGTCCGGCAATCCGGTGTCCCAACCATAAATAATAATAATAAAAAAAATTACTTTTACAGATGATATGTACCAGTTCCTTATCAAAGCTGGTTTGATGGAGGAAGACGACCATATCACTCGTAAGCTGCTCACGACAAAGTTCACCAAGCAGCTATACCTAGAACATACTAAAGTTAAGGTAATTTTCAAATTTTTTTACTTAAAAAAAATTGAACAGACCAAATTCAAATGGGACCACTTGGGAAGCACTAGCTATCAAATAAAAAAAGAAACGTCAAAATTGCTTCATCCTGTTGAAACTTCTTAGGTAACAAATATAAATTAAGAACCTCCTCCTTTTTTGAAGTCGGTTAAAATGAGTAGTAACCAAAATCACTACTTTAACTTAGCAGGCTATTTAGGCTATGAATGAATTTAGGTTGTGTTGTTTAGCTTGGTTTGGAATATTATGACGCGCCTTCAAGGTGCATTGCAATGTTAGCATCTTATGCACCTGCTAATGTATGCTTTACTAGTGTATGTATTTTCTTGAGTGTGCACGTATAAACTTATTCTTACTTTCAAATATTATCAATTTTGATAACCAGCATAAGTATGAAAAAAATTGTTTGTAGGTAACAGATGCAGCGGGCAACGTAACCAGAAATGAATTTAAGTGGGGTCCAAGAGCAGAGAAAGAGGTGCCAAAATCGTTCCTACTCAATAAAATGGCTGAGGTAATTTATTGTTATGTTAGCTATTACACGCGGCCTCGCTCGCATGGTGTTCGGTGGTCAGAGTTAATCTGCCGTGAGATAATACCGAGATATGACCAAGAAACGGAAATCTACACATGAGGGGACCAACAGACATTCTTTTTTAACTACTGAGGTGGCAGACTAGCACACGGCCCACCTGATGGGAAGCGGTTACTGTGGCCTACAGACGTGTACCATCCTGCGGTGGGGAAGAAGGAGAGGGGGGAGGGGGATTGTGAGTTTTGGCCTAACTTTTTTATCTGTATATAATGTGATTCCTATCTCTTCAATTGCAGGCATTCGGGAAAACGCCTGACCATTGGGGTGAACAATACAGAGAAGCAACGCAAGGAACCACAGAATAGATTATTTTATCATTTACTTCAAGTCCCCGTCAATCCGATCAATAATATTGATGTATAAACGCGATAAAGGATATAATATAATACCTATTGTCTCACGTTACGAATTCGATTCACTTACTATTCGTAATGGTGGAACCACACTTCGCTATTCGCCTTATTTCACGTGTATAAATCCAAATGGGGAGGGCTTATTCGTGTATGTTTGCTTTATTCGCACGAATATTCGCCTTAGTCGCTTTTCTATGATTGTGGAGGTTTTGGTCATGTAGAAGAGTTTCCTTGTAAACAATAATGTTATAGTCGAATAGCGAAGTGTGGTTCCACCATGAGAAATTTCCGCGCGCTATTACTTTCTTTATGTATACGCCCTACACACACACATACCAAAATGTAACTCAGATGTCGACGCAACGCCGCCGGTTTATTTAAGTTATACTGCTAAGTAATAGTTCTACGTTTTTTTATATTCATCAAAGTCAAAGTCAAAGTCAAAAATCATTTATTCTGTATAGACCATCCCAAGCGGCACTTACAAAACGTCAAATTATAAATATTTAAAACTAGAAGTAAATGAACCACCGGTTCGAAACGCGGCCCAGACCTGAGAAGACTCCGGCAAGAAACTCAGCGGGCTGTTTTTTTTTTGGTCTATTTACAACAATTGCCTTAGTCTAGATACAATGTTATTTCGAGTAACATAGTTGAGTGAACAGTTCATTTCCAAGCTTCTTTATCATCTAAATAATCTTGAATTTTATAATAAGCTTTTTGGGAGAGTTTTCTTTTAACAACATTTTTAAATTTACTTACATGTAAATCTCTAATTTCGCTTGGGAGTTTGTTGAAAAAGCGTATACAGTTACCCCGAAAAGAATTACTGATTTTTTGGAGCCTACTATCACAGGCTACAAGATTGTTTTTGTGCCTGGTATTTATATTGTGCCTATCACAAAGTCTTGGAAATTGTGAAATATTTTTCCGCACATACATGAGATTTTCAAATACATATTGTGAGACTACAGTAAGAATGTCTATTTCTTTGATTTTTTCTCGGAGGGAGACTCTTGGGCCCAAGTTATAAATAGCACGCACAGCCCGCTTTTGCAAAACAAAGATCGTGTTTAAGTCTGCGGAATTACCCCAAAGGAGAATTCCGTAGCTCATGATGCTATGGAAATAGCTGAAATAGACGGTTCTTGCCGTGTCCACGTCTGTTAAAGTCCTAATCTTTTTTACGGCGAAGGAAGCCGAACTTAGCCTACTGGCTATTTTTTCTATGTGTGAACCCCACTGTAGCTTCCTATCAATGCTTAGACCTAAGAACACTGTCGATTCCACAAGGTTTAACACCTGTCCATTGAGTTGTACATTGGTTTCCACCTGTGCAACATTAGGCAGAGTAAATTTTATGCATTTCGTTTTGTCTCCATTGAGACAAAGATTATTTATACTGAACCAATGAACCACCCTTGCGATTGCACCATTCACTTCGTCGTAATTATTTAATTGTCTTTTAATTTTAAATATTAACGAAGTATCGTCAGCAAACAAAACAATACTATTTTTATCTTTTATATAGTACGGCAGATCATTTATGTAAATTAAAAATAAAAATGGTCCGAGTATCGAACCCTGTGGAACGCCCATTGAGACCACAGATCCTACTGATCGTGTACCATTAACATCGACCCTCTGAATTCTATTATTCAAATATGAAGTCAGAAGCTCGAGTGCCTTTTTCCTTATTCCGTAGTGTTCCAATTTCCTGACTAATGTGTCATGGTGAACGCAATCGAATGCCTTGGACAGATCGCAAAAGACACCTAATGCATTATGCTTATCTTCCCAGGCCTCGTAAATACAATTCAATAATTCAATACCAGCATCAGCAGTCGAACGTCCCTTGGTAAATCCGAACTGTTTATCGTGAAATAATTTGTTTTTACTAAAATGGGTCAGTAGCTGCCCAAGGATCAGTTTCTCAAATACTTTGCTCAAGGTCGGCAACACAGAAATGGGCCGGACTATAACTAGTTTTCACCCGCTGCTTCCGCTGCGTGGAAATTGTGATCTCGATCCCCCAAACTCATGGAATAAAAGGGATATAAAGTAGCCTACGTATAAATCCATTAGCCATTAACACGTTCGCTGCGTTAGGAGGTCTAAAGACCCCTTACGTGTACGATCGCTCGGTGCGCGGAAAAATACAGTGATCTCCGTCTAGTGCGAAGGTCACAGCTAGTAGGTTTCTGAATATTAAAAAGAGATAAATATATGATTATATTGTTCTATTCATTTGTAACTAGAATTACTCAAAAAATACGTGAGAGGTCTAAATACCCCTTACCGCACTACAAGGGAAATATCATCTCAGGGTGCGGATAAGAGGCCTATAGACCTCTTAAAACGTAGTAGGTCATTCCGCCCCTTCCCGCACCTGTTATTATCTATAATTTAATGACCTATGAACTAGTGATGCACTTTTTTTCCGTATCAAGTATCGTTGCAGAGTGTATTAGTGGAGTGTGATAGATAACCCATGTGTTGCAAAGCTACAGAAAAATCACAAGTTTCAGAAAAATGGTGACCAAAGAAAAAAATGTGTCGGTTATGTTACGAAATTCTACGTACCACTATGAACAGTCGCGAAACAAACAAAAAGTTAAAAAAATAAGTATTTTTGAGTTGATTGCAAACAACCGATGCGTTTACAATATTTTTATAACAGACATGTTTGATACTTATTGAATTTCTTAAAAGTAATGATAAGTTTTATTTTTCACGCATGGACGCCGGCAGCCGGACGGACGATCTAATGTGCACATCACTAGTTATAACATGTTTTGAACATATAATTCAGTGCGATGGGAGGCTGATGTGCCTCCTAAACATTTTCTCATTTTCTGGGCTTCCCTGACCACATACCTTCAGGCGAACGTAAATATAAGCAGAGTAGCTCTTTACCTATAAGACAGTCATTTATTTTTAGACTTTTTATGATTTATCCAAGAACATTAGAAATTTCCTTGTACTTAGCTGGATGATTCATTTCGAACGAGCGGTTGTCTCCAGGATTTTTGAATCTCGGCCGGAGGTCATCTCTCTCGCACACTGCCTAAAATTGCCATGATACGTTAAAATTTCCCAATCCAAACCTGTCAAAGTCAAATTTACGCAAAGGCTGAGTTCTTCGGAGCTTCATTTTGATTCTAGTTGAGCTTTATGAAAATTCACAGAACACCGTACATATCAATTATTATTAATTGAGTAATATTTATAGAAATTAATAAAAAAATTGACACATATTCGCTTCTTAGATTGTGGGTGACAGCCATTTTAATAAAGAAGCAACACTGTTTACCAAAAATTCGTAAGGTGACCAACCATCCGTATTTTGCGGGATAGTCTCCTACTAGAAGCTCCTGCATTGCAATAAATACATAGCATAGTCCCACAAAACGTCAAATGCTTTCCGCACGTTTACAATATCCATCATAATATATTACAATATTAACTGTAGAGAGGTCAATTCTATACATCCATACTAAATTATTATAAATGCGAAAGTAACTCGGTCTGTCTGTCTGTTACGCTTTCACGCCTGAACCGCTAAACTGATTTTGATGAAACTTGGTATAGGAGTAGATTAGACCTAGATAATGAACATAGGCTATGTTTGGTTGCGATAACCGACATCCACGTGGGTGGAGCCGCGGGCAACAGCTAGTTGAATATATTTCAAAAATAACTACATATTGGGAAATAATTAGTGATCGATACTAATGCAAAAAATGCAATCAGTATTTTTTTTGTCTTTCTGTCTGTCTGTATGTGAAGAATAACTATTGGGGGATGCCCCAATAGTTATTTTGTAAATATATGCAATGAACAGAATTGACCTCTCTACAGTTTTATTATAAGTATAGATCATGAATTTGTCTTATTTTGCTCCTTAAATTTACGAAAGAAAATATAATAATGGGACAGGGATTCACCTGACGATTTTTAAAATTCACATTATCTTTCAAGTCCGTATCGATTCATTCGTTTTAATCGACCTTTTTTAACAGGTCACCTCATTATGAATATAAAACTGACAAACGTCAAATGTTACCTATTAATGTGACGCTACTATAGGAAACACCCTTTTGTTGCTACTCTGTAGCATTGGGTTTGCCTGTAATGACACCGTATGTATAAAATAAATAAATACATAGTCCTTCATTTAATGTCAATAATTTATTTTGTTATTACATGCTTACATAAGTCTCAATTAATAAATAAATAAGTTACAAAATTACTGTTTTCATCTTTAATACCTTTTAAATATATTATATGTATAGTAACCTTTTCAATGAATTTGGCCTCTCTTTATAATATTAGTAAATATGGAAACGTAGACTATACCATTTATTTTCATGAGCATAGACGTAAACTACATCATATATCCCAACCTTGCAATTAAACATGGTCACCGCAAAGAAAGGTACACAACCCAACCAACTAGATGGAGACACTGCAATGTATGTCCTTGCAGTATCCATTACTTTTAATATTCTTGATGTACACTTAACGCCACTAAGCTTACGCGATCGCATTTTTCAGTCTATCGATACGAAAACATCTGTCAAATTTTGTTCCGGTGGCAATCGGTGTTTGTGACGTCATCTTAGCTAGGCCAAGAATATTAAAAGTAATGGATACTGCAAGGCCATACATTGCAGTGTCTCCATCTAGTTGGTTGGGTTGCGTACCTTTCTTTGCGGTGACCATGTTTAATTGCAAGGTTGGGATATATGATGTAGTTTACGTCTATGCTCATGAAAATAAATGGTATAGTCTACGTTTCCATATTTACTAATATTATAAAGAGAGGCCAAATTCATTGAAAAGGTTATTTTACTATAATAATATATATTTAAAAGCTATTAAAGATGAAAACAGTAATTTTGTAACTTATTTATTTATTAATTGAGACTTACTTATGTAAGCATGTAATAACAAAATAAATTATTGACATTAAATGAAGGATTATGTATTTATTTATTTTATACATACAGTGTCATTACAGGCAAACCCAATGCGACAGAGTAGCAACAAAAGGGTGTTTCCTATAGTAGCGTCACATTAATAGGTAACATTTGACGTTTGTCAGTTTTATATTCATAATGAGGTGACCTGTTAAAAAAGGTCGATTAAAACGAATGAATCGATACGGACTTGAAAGATAATGTGAATTTTAAAAATCGTCAGGTGAATCCCTGTCCCATTATTATACTTTCTTTCGTAAATTTAAGGAACAAAATAAGACAAATACATGATCTATACTTATAATAAAACTGTAGAGAGGTCAATTCTGTTCTTTGCATATATAAATTTACAAAATAGCTATTGGGGGATGATTGGTGATCGATACTAATGCAAAAAATGCAAACAGTAAATTTTTTGTCTTTCTATCTGTCTGTATGTGAAGAATACTAAATATATAATAATATTTTGAGTCAACCTGTATACAGTAAGTTTATACTACCGTGGTCTAAGTATGTACAGTCGTGAACAAATAAAAAAGTGTAGTGGTTTTTAAAAACGATAACTTAATACCTACTTGAGTAGGTATAGGTTATGTCTAGAAAGCAATAAATAATAAGCGTCAAAGTTGAAATTATATACTTAATATGACCAGCTTCCTAGCAATGGACGTAAAAAGTACTGAACGAATTTTTATTAGAAAGGTCTTACTTAGACTCAAAATTTATCGTATGTTTGCTTGCAATTGGTTAAGTACAACCGGAGATATGACCAAAAACGACCTAAAAACGAAGCGCGGGTGAAGCCATGGGTATATCAGCTTGTATAAAAAGTAGCCTATATGTTGCCCAGAAGTATGAACTATAATCGTATCAAGTTTAATCAAAATCCCTCCAGTAGTTTTTCATCCATGCGTGCACATCCAGATAGACAGACAGAAAGACAAAAAAAATACTGATTGCATTTTTTGCATTAGTATCGATCACTAATTATTTCCCAATATGTAGTTATTTTTTAAATATATTCAACTAGCTGCTGCCCGCGGCTCCGCCCACGTGGATGTCGGTTATCGCAACCAAACATAGCCTATGTTCATTATCTAGGTCTAATCTACTCCTATACCAAGTTTCATCAAAATCAGTTTAGCGGTTCAGGCGTGAAAGCGTAACAGACAGACAGACCGAGTTACTTTCGCATTTATAATAATTTAGTATGGATGTATAGAATTGACCTCTCTACAGTTAATATTGTAATATATTATGATGGATATTGTAAACGTGCGGAAAGCATTTGACGTTTTGTGGGACTATGCTATGTATTTATTGCAATGCAGGAGCTTCTAGTAGGAGACTATCCCGCAAAATACGGATGGTTGGTCACCTTACGAATTTTTGGTAAACAGTGTTGCTTCTTTATTAAAATGGCTGTCACCCACAATCTAAGAAGCGAATATGTGTCAATTTTTTTATTAATTTCTATAAATATTACTCAATTAATAATAATTGATATGTACGGTGTACTGTGAATTTTCATAAAGCTCAACTAGAATCAAAATGAAGCTCCGAAGAACTCAGCCTTTGCGTAAATTTGACTTTGACAGGTTTGGATTGGGAAATTTTAACGTATCATGGCAATTTTAGGCAGTGTGCGAGAGAGATGACCGCCGGCCGAGATTCAAAAATCCTGGAGACAACCGCTCGTTCGAAATGAAACGTCCAGCTAAGTACAAGGAAATTTCTAATGTTCTTGGATTTATCACAAGGAAAATGACATTTAAATGATCAAATTCGGTAAGAGGCTTTAAGACCTTAATCGCACCAGTAAAAGGTTACATTTAAGGCATATAGGCCTCCTATCGCACTGCTGAAAAATTCGTTTGATTTGGCTTCGCAACGAACGTGTTAAAGTGTTATTGAGTGACAAACATTCAAACTTCTGTAGGATTTTAGATTGACATGGGCATTTAAATCACTGGTACCTATTATAATAGTTAACGGGATTAACATGTTTGTTTGTTTTATTGAGTATCCAATTTTTAATATTATAAGGCAGTAGGATAGGATATAATTTCTAATGTAATGCCGTTGTTAATATTTTCTTAAAAAATAATTAAGTACCCAATATGGGTCGAAGGGGCCGGAGTTGGCCTGGGTCATCCGCGATGCGAGGGAAATGCCTTTTGAGTCACCTTACACCCTGAAGACGCGAGAATGATGGTATGCAGTTTTAGTCGTTTCAAGTTCGACATAACTGCCCCTACCAAGAAATCCGTGAGGATTAAAATTTTCACATAAATATGTATGTGTATTTCTGCTGCCACTAGCAATACTAAAAACGATAAAAATAAACATTTAAGGCTCCCTTACAAAAACGTGTTTTTTTTTCTCACATAATCCTACAGAATACGGAAACCGTCGTGCGTGAGTTCGACTTGCCAGCTTATGTAAGTGTACGTAAAGCAGCGGTACCACGGCCTGTCGGACGACAGGCCTCGCCAGACGTCGATGCGCCTGTCGTGGCCCGTCCTGTGCATTCTCACGGCGCCTGTGCCGGCCTGGCGCTTGCGAGGAAATATTTGATGATAATTGTTTTTTTCTTTAAACTGTCCGCCGCGCCTATGAAGTTACCGGCTCCCGATGGATCGTGCGGGCGACAACGCACCTCATTGGACGCGTTGGTTCCCACGGCCTGTTGGCCGGGCCTGTGGTGAACAGGTCGTGGGACCCCTTCTTAACACGGACAACGCGGTTGATAAAATAGAAATAAGAGTATTTTGCACCAGTCGTCGAGCATATAACCAAGCACCAGTTTAACGTGTAAGGGCCCCACACAAGATCTCAATAAATTTATTTCTTAAAACATTTATATTCACAAATTAAAAAAAATATGAAGTGATAAAGTGTCTATGGATGATACAATTTTTGACAACTTAATGTCACGTCAAAACTGTCAAATTCAGCTGTGCTGTCTCGCAGTTGTGTTGCTGTGCTGCACACATTTTGAATTATTCAGTCCATGTTTCTAATATTCTGTGGACGTTGTTTTGTTCGACAAATTGTGTTTATAGACTGTGTTTTATTTATAAAATCTAGTGATTATGGCACAAACAGCTGCTGCACCGGTGAAGGAGCGATATGTACCAAACGGACTTAAGTTCGCGTTCGGCGGCCTTGCTGGGTACAAACACTTAATTTATTTTAAGATTGCATGTCCTTCATATAGTACCAATGTCATTACCGCACGGGAAACGTCCGGTTTACACCTACATGTAACTGAAAATTAACGTTTCAGATAAAGTTCGACTTAATAATTTAATTTTTTAAATGTCTGCGTTCTCAGCGCTAGACGTCTAATCTAACCTATATAATCGCGATTTGCACGCTAAGCAACACTGAGATATTGTCATAATAATCATGAATTAATTATTTGATTATGCAACACTTGAATGAGATTATTTTCAACTCCTCGGTGCCTGTAAACTTGTTATCTTAATTAGCGTTAGATATGAATTTGTACTCACAAAAATTATTATTTTATTTAAATTTTTGCATTACTTTACACTCTATAGATATGAGATAGCTTGAATGATGCTTGCTTGAATGCTAGAAATCAGAATTTTGAATACTCTAATAGATAATCCAAAAAAAATCTTAATTTATATTTCACGTGTCCAAAGTACATAGTTTATTTTTTTTATTTAAAATCAAGAGCCCAATAAAATTGTTGGCTTGATTCTTATGTTCAGCCACTAAGGTATGTGCCTATATGTATTTATTACTTAAGAAAATAAATAAAAAACAGTGGAGATTTTTTGGCAGTAATCTGTAGTCTGTTGTTTACATTATTTATCTCTACTTGATGACCTTACTATAGATTAACTCCAAGACAACTCATAAAGTTCCGAATTTTTGTTATCATAATAATTATTAAGTAAATAACGATTGTTCATTCAACAACAGGCAGATAGACATTACCAAATTTTTGGAAAGCCTCAGTCAGTATACTCAATTTCGTTTGGTCCCCTTGCAGTCTAACTACGAAACGACTGTGATATCTTTCAAGAAACGAATGTCATTTGACGTCCACAACCCACCTTTAATAATAAATTTCTGTACTAAGACAAGCAGGCTAGTTGATAGTTTAGTGCTTCATATTCCCGTAATATAAAAAGTCACAGGTTTAAAATGATCACCCATCCAAAAACTGACCTGGATAATATTCCTTAACCTTGCAATATGTTATCTACTGTTACCACATAGCCATGAGCCCCTCTCATGAACTAGTAACCTTGGTAATGTGAAAGCAAGTCTCGTGTCAATGATTTACGCATGCCTTTCAAGGTAAAGTTATTAATTCAAAAACATTGATTAGCTTACTTAAAGGCTTGTAACAACATACCTCCCTACAATTAATATCAATTAAAACGATTTATGAAATTAAGAGTTCAAGAAAAAGAAAAAAAAACTTTGTCCATAGTACAAACTTAGCTTGAAAGCCTTGTTTTAATAAATAGTTACTATTAACTTAATATAGTCTCGTCCAAAAGGTTAAAAAATATCTTTCGCCTATTTCGTGCCTATTGTTAAGGATATTGTCAATACTGTGCTTCTGAATACAAAACATAAACAAACAATACTCTACCGCACTCTTCACATTGACCGAATTGTCGGAACCGGCATCGCTTGCCATATTAAAAATAGAATAGTGCATACAGTTTCTTTAAATAGCACAGATATAAATATATTTTGATAACACTGCACAGTAGGTATAGATCGCGGAACGGACGATATACGGGTATTTCCCGAAGAAGCTGTGTTTTTATACACACGTTCCATCAGGTGGGTCGTGTGTATAAAAAAAAACCATAAAGGCACAAAGAACCTAAGTTTTTTTTCCTTTTTCAGCATGGCTGCGACGTGCGTCGTCCAACCTTTAGATTTAATCAAAACTCGGATGCAGCTAAGCGGCGGAGGCCGGAGCTCCTTCGCCGTGGCTGGCGAGATTGTCGCGAGAGAAGGTTTCGTCTCGCTGTATACGGGCCTCTCAGCTGGACTCCTGAGACAGGCCACGTACACCACCACACGTCTAGGAGTGTACAACTATCTGTTTGACGCTTATAGAGAGTGAGTATTGATAGTAGATAGATACATTTGGTATTCGCCAGGATACTAGATAATTTTGTAATAGTAAACTACTTATTAAATGGTTCGGCATTTAAAAAAAATCTGCAGGTATTGAGACTTCGAAATTACGCGACTGTGGTAATGCTTGGTTATTGGCATTCCGAAATTTTTCAACTGATGAGTCCCAATAATGAAATTCGTAATCAAGAAGTATAAGTGTTTTGATTTTACAACAGATTCCGCCAATGATAATAAAAACAACATAGGCACAAAGTAATGAAATGCGTTACCACATCTTAATGACAGGTATGAAATAATATGTAGTTTACTTAATCAACGGATTTTCACTGGTGAACACCAGCTTTGGAATTATACGATTCCACTTTCCGAAGTATTTCTTAGAACAAAACAACAAATCAAGAGTCATTTTATCAAAATTATTGATGCAACTAAACACTGAAATATCTCGTATTTGTCAGGATATGAATCTGACTATCATTGAGGTGTGGTCAGTAACCCAACGCCTAACTACCATGTTTTTCTCAGTAGATTCATCTTATCTTATTAGCGTGTATCACACTACAACAGGATGTTCTCGAATGCCACCGTCTAACAAAACAAAATAGCAAACGTAACTTGTAGATATTTTTATTACAAAACTCCCCACAAAATGAGTCTAATGTTTTCACGATTTATTAAGAGTGAGTACGAGTTTTATTCCACCATAACTTTTGAATGGCTACACAGATTTACAGTACATATCTATCCTAGTTTATTTTACAGTTAGGTTTCTTCTGCTTCATTCCTAATGATCCTTTTGTTGCTTCGCTTTGAATAGAAGTGACTACCGGCTCGCATAAACATGCAAGACATCTGTTATAGTAGTAACATACAAGAAAATTTTGATATCTTCTGGATTTTAGTATCTATCGCCGACGGTAAAATAGTGCTACGATACCTGCCCCCATCGACAAGTGGCACAGCGTAAATCGCTAAGAAAAGGAATAGAATAGGTCGACCAATCACACCCAAGCTCGGGATCCTGCCGTGGCGCGCGCGTCGTACGCCGCCCGGCGACGAATTTGGATGTGATTGGTAGACCTATTTTATTTTTTTCGTTAGCGATTTACGCTTGTACCACTTGTCTACGAGGTCAGTTCATGATGAACACTATATAATATACCTAAGAGAACTTCTCACAAACGCTATTGTATATTCTAGATTTGGCCTGGATTGGAGTGCTTTCTAGTACAAACTTGAAAAGATTGCAGTGGTTACGATTTAAGTTCGAGAATGAATACCACATTATGGTACATTTTTTATGTTTTCCTTTAGTAGCGTAATTTTATATGAAATGTTAGTTAGATGTAACGATTTGTACCTAAAAGATTATTATAGTTTTTAAGTATACCAAGCGTATTTAGATTATCAGTAATTGATAGCAGAAAATGTATTGATAGCGTACCTGAATTAAACAAGAAATTTTATTTTTTATTACTTCTAAACTAAATAAGAACTACATTGTATAATCGTAATTCCAATATCTCGTATTGATTGTGGCACTATAGATCCATGTATGTACCTCCTATTCGATCTCTCCCACCAACAAAACCGCTGAACAAACTGTAAATGTAACTGTGGTGTAACAGTACGGCAGGTAAGACTTAAAAGTAGATACGCAGTAGTTCGATATACGTCAAAGGAAGAGGGGACTGAGATGTTATTTGCAAAACTTAGTGGCATCGCCGTTTAGGAGCCACGTGCTCCTCCCCCATAATGTCATTTCTGTATGACCTTACAGATGGGTAACAGCATTATTTCGAAATTATAACAAATCTACAGCTAATTTATTTTCTTTTTAGGCTACCATATTGTGCAGGTAACCATGACTAAATTGACGAGTAAGTCGACAAGTCACTTGTATGGACTGTTCAGTGCATTGCTACTTAGTGTTAATTGCCCTCTACGCTGTACACAAAAATAGCTCGGCGCTTGATTGTATTTTGACATTTCCTCTCATTACATTTCATTGACGTGTTGTTCTGTCAAATAGTGATGACGTATTGGCGGCAACGAGTTCAATAATCATGAACCAAATGCTGATATTAGTCGACTCGGTTGCTATAGGAAAAAAAGAAGTCTGGCGCCAAGTTGGCGAAGAATGTGCTTGAACGGGAATTTAGCGTTTTGACAATTTGGCAAGCGCTGCCATCAATACCCCTGCCACAGATTCAAGTCAGGCTTCCATTCCAAACAAGGCGGAGTTTGCTCAATTCTATTTACCTACATATAGATGGGTTTCTGGCCTGGCATTTTGGGCACAAATAATAAATGCTAAAGTGTCAGGGCATAAACCCATCACTTCACGTGCGGCGGGAAAAAGCATTTGACGAGGCCGTCAAGCTGAGTGCCACCATTGTGGCACTATCGGTGTTTGCAATGGTGACTCCCATTCCAGAGACTTTGCCTTTAGCTTACCATCAGGCGAGGTAAAGTCATGTTGACGTGATCGACATTGAAAAAAACTGGTTGCAATACCAGAAGCGCTCACACTCGAGCTGTTGACCTTGAAAAAACTTTCTTATTAAAAACCTCACAGTGTAGGTAGACGCTTGGAAAAACCACAGCAGAGACCATTCCACAGTTAGAACGTCAATACTCTAACCACACTTGTATTCACGTCATGTTTGGTTTTTAGGCGCAACGATGGTGCAACTCCAGGCTTCGGCACAAAGACACTGCTCGGCGTCGCTGCGGGCTCCATCGGTGCCTTCGGTGGCACCCCGGCTGAAGTGGCTCTCATCAGAATGACAGCTGATGGCAGACTGCCCAAGGAACAGAGGAGGAACTACAAGAATGTTGTTGATGCGTTGGTCAGGTAAGTAAACAGAAACTAACGTCGTGTTGTCGGGGATCAAAACTCCTCTTTCCTATAGAGAGACGCGTACGGAAACACGACACGCCCGCCAACCATGGCCTGCTTCTGCTAGGGCGACTATTACCCTACGTTCACACGGAGCCACGTTTTGCCGGATCTGATTTTCATCAACGTAGGGTTACTCTCAGGCCCGTGCTCTTGGAAAACGGAGATCCTTCTTTGACCAGCACCACCAGCATTGCCTTCTGCGGTACCTACGTGAGATTGCTAGAGATTTCCCGTTCCTTTTCCGCCGCATCTTGGGATCTCATCTCAAACAAATTAGGGTATCATGTGGCAACCCAAAATCCACTCGCACATGGTTAGCCGCCGCCATTATTGGGACAGTTTCGACTTCGGTGTGTTCAGTCCATTGGCTTTACGCGTTAGGCGTTTTACATACGGCGGGATGGGCCGTGTCGGTCAATTTTACGGCGAACGATAGCGCAAAAGGAATCCTATTCTACCAACGCACATGAAGGGCAAAAAGACCGTGCCGCAGGTGCCCCTCGGGCACTGGCATGTCCGTGAGGGAGGTCAGTCGCGGGCATCGACGGGCAGACGCGGTCTTTATTACTTCGCGGTCGAAAAGACCGGCCCGCCCCACCGTCTACACAACCCCTTAATGTATAAAATCTAATCAGTTGAATAGAACGGTCGACTGAATTTGTAAAACAGTTCATTAACTCTTTGGTTCCCTGGTTTTGGCGGCATTTTTTTATGATACAGATGTCAGATATGCAAGTTGGTCTCAAGTGGTGCCGGATAAACTACCTTTAATCTGTTTTATTGCGAAGCTCTTGACACAGTACCTATCTCATTTATTATCTCCCTCGATTAGAGTGCTGATAGGATATTCAGTACCTAAATATTATTGTTCGCTGTTTGACCTGGGCCTAGATTCTGCTAAAGGCAAACCACTATCATGCCACTGACACTCTAAAAAATGCTATTTAATTATAGACTTTACCGTAATACAGTTAAAGTCTAAAATAAAAAATGAAAAGAATTCTTTAAAATTTTTCATTTGCTCTACAAAATGTCATTTAATTTTAGACTTTAACTTCAAAATAATAAAATCCAAAATTGAATAGTATTTTTTTGAAGTGTCATTGGCTTGTTTTAATAGAATTGAGGCCCAGTATGTTTGTTTTGGATTATCTCGCGTTTGGCTGAACTGATGTTGATGCATTGAATGAAATTTTTAAGCAATTGCATGCTAACTATTTCCAATGATTTTCTGATCGGAAAAAATTATCATCCACGTTCAAGACCCGTCCTGGATGATCATTTTTTCCGATCAGAAAATGATGTTGATGCAGTTTTCAGGTAAGTATTTTGAAAGTTCTGGAGAAAGTATTAGTTATCCTACTCAAAAAGCCATGTTAATAGAGGAATAATATTTTGATTAAAAATATATCTCATCTAGTTATCAGATGGATGAAAGTCGATCTTCACTAGCTCCTCTCCTAAAGCTTCAATCTGTGGCAGATGTCTTGATATGCCTTCTATTAACAGGATAGTGAAAGAGGAAGGTGTGCTGAAGCTATGGAGAGGCGCCATGCCCACCGTAGGACGCGCCATGGTTGTCAACGCCGCTCAGCTTAGCACTTACTCACAGGTAATTAGATTATTGTTATAGATTCATGGAGGTAGGACACGACGGTATCTCCCGTCCGAAATGAGCTGTCCGACTGGGGTAGTACCTCCGCCCTACAGAAGACTGCGG
Source organism: Lithosia quadra (assembly GCA_963576445.1). Taxonomy (NCBI): domain Eukaryota; kingdom Metazoa; phylum Arthropoda; class Insecta; order Lepidoptera; family Erebidae; genus Lithosia; species Lithosia quadra. The sequence continues at coordinate 2,510,452 of OY754887.1, read as the reverse complement.
CCATAATAACCATCGTATTGTGTTCCCGCCGGTAAGTAGGGTAGCCAGAGCTCACTGTACCCCTCCTCACCCCACCCCTTCCTAGACTCCCCACCCCATCCTAGCCCTCCCCCTTCCCTTCAGGGTAGGCAGCCCGTGTGACACCTTTAGTGTTGCACACGTCCATAGGCCACGGTGACCGCTTCCCATCAGGTGGGCCGTGTGCTTGTCTGGCACCTACGTGGTATAAAAAAAAAGATAAATATTATCACACATTATATAGGATTTTAGATTGAATCCGACGAAACCAAAATCTGCCACTGTCCTTACATACTTCACGCGCTTCCTCTACTGTCATTAAACCTTTCATGCCCGCTGGTTTCGAGTGTTTTTGACCTGCCCTTGATAAATGCCTATTGCCGCACCATAAAGACTTGGAATTCTATACTAGCGCATGTGTTTCCTTCCTCCTATAGTCCCGGGTCCTTTAAGCGGGGCGTGAAAAAGCATTTGATGAGGCCGTCAAGCTGAGGGCCACCATTATAGCACTATCGGCGTATGTAGTCATGACCCGCGATCTTGAGACTTTGCCTTTAGCTTGCCATCAGGCGAGGTGAAGTCATGTCAACGTGTCCAATATAAAAAAAAATCTATGATAAAATTGTATATGTACGATATCGCAGGTTTATAAGTGCCCGGTTAATGGCAATGGGCTCGCCACCTATTACATTGGGACCTAAACATAAACTGGCGAAATGTCGGTGCTAGCACCTCTGCCTACCCCTTCGGGGATATAGGCGTGAGTTTATGGTATGTTATGTTATGTGTACGATAAAGATCACCGTAAATAAAACTGTTTTACGGCCAGGCTCGCGAGATGTTCGTCGGCTACGTACCAGACGGTATTTTCCTCCATTTCTGCGCGTCCATGGTCTCCGGTCTCATCACCACAATCGCCTCCATGCCGGTTGACATCATCAAGACAAGGTAAGTAACACGTAAATTACGCGGCAGTAGTGTGTAACAGGAAAATTGTACACTGTTTACCGACCGCAGAATTACAGTAATTATACAAGGATGTTTGGATGTGTGGATGTATGGATGAGTGTTCTCTTCAACGCAAAAACGGCTGGACGGATCTGGTTGAACTTTGCCACAAATATTTTATGGTCTGGAATAGGATTTGAATTGCTTGTCTGTTTGTTCGCGATGGACGCAAAAACAGCTGAGCTTATCGTCATGCGGTTATTTCTAATAGAAAGGGCTCGGTTAGACTTAAAATTTGCCATACCTATGTTTAAATGCAATTGCTAAAGTAACACCGGAGATATAATATGAAGCCACCATTCTAGGGGTAGCCCCTGGAAAATATTGGCCACTATTTATGGACTTCACCTCAGCTTACCATCAGGCGGGGTGCAGTCAATCTGACTGACTAAATATATAAAAATAAAATAACGCGGGCGGAGCCGTGGGCTTCACCTAGTACAATAAGATTGTTTACGATTTGAAAATGTTATGCTCATGACGCGCATGACCAAGTGTTAATTGGGATATAATCATTCAACATACTTGTAATAATGCCATTTGTTACACGCTCACGATCGAAGAATATTTATATACCTATCTATTTAGCGCAAAAACATATACTAGCTTATACCCGCAGCACCGCCTGCGAATCATCGGCGGCAATTTGACGGCCTCTGTGACGTAGTCGGTAGTGTTAGTGCATTCGACTGCAAAGAGAGGTGGCACGGGTTCGAATCCCGCTCAGTGCAAATATGGTTTAGTCGTATTTGTTCCATATGCGTTTGGTCCAATCCACCTAATTCGCAGTTAGTCTAGTTCGTGGTTAGTCCAATTTGCAATTAGTCCAATTCGCGATTGGTCCAATACGCGATTTGTCCAATAAGCGATTGCTCAAATTTTTCTTTTCTACTAATTTTTTTTGTGTTGTTTTTAATGTTGTAATTATGGCTGAAAACTGTCTAGGGTTAGGTTAGGTTACGTTAAAACAGTGACCTGTAATGCGCGAAGGCGAGCGAGCGAAGCGAGCGTGCCGCGGCAGCGGCCGCCGAGTGATAGATTCCCTCTATTTTCATGTTACACACGACGACCAAATACGACTAAACGGCAAATATTTGTATGCATGGATATGTCGGTCCTGGTGTTGCACATGTGCATAGGCACCGGTGACCGCTTTCCATCAGGTGACCCGTGTGTTTATCTGCCACTTAGTGGTATAAAAATAAGTTTAATACATTGCATGCCCATTTATGTACGAGTATAAACGTGTTTAAGCAAATAAATAATTATCTTACCTCACCTCACCTCACCTCACCTCACCTCACCTCACCTCACTTCACCTCACTTCACCTCACCTCACCTTATCTTATCTTATCTTAAAAAAAACATAATCTCATGCCTTTTTTCATCTTTGCAGGATACAGAACGCGGCTAAAGGACAGAGCCAGTTGACGGTAGTGACAACTCTCCTTAAGAACGAAGGTGTCCTATCCCTTTGGAAGGGCTTCCTGCCCTACTACGCGCGTCTAGGACCCCACACAGTACTCACGTTCATTTTCCTTGAACAACTAAACGCTGCGTATTTCAGATTGACATAATTATGAAAAAAAAAGCTTGAAAATGTAATAAGTGGTAAGAATAATATTTTGTAATACGCGTATGAATATGAGACTCAATTTTCATAATAAAATATGTTCAAAATTTCGGTCGTTAGGTGTTTGACACCAAATTTAAGAACCACGGTGTCAATCGTCATGTCCTAAAATTATATTAGGCGGTTGGTGTCAATCGCCTTTTTTTATTTATCGTGCAGAAATCCTCACGGATTTCATCGGGGGTTATGTTGAATTCGAATTTAGATGAGATCGGAACTGAATTTTGAACATATAATATAACGAGAATGACCCTTTGGAATATAATCTAGCCCAATGTATTCTAACCAACATTTGATATAAGATAGTTGGATGGCTTATACAGGGTGGAATTTTTTCACCACCCGGATTGAATCATGTGCTTGTTTTATAAAAATGTAACAGTTATGTGCCGCTTCCCATCAGGTGGGACGTGTGCTTGTCTGCCACCTAAGTGGTATAAAAGGTAAATTCTATTTGCGCAAAAATCAATATATTTATTTAAGCTCGTAATTTGTAATATCTTTGAAATTATTTTCCAATATCTTGTCACCGTGAAGATTATTTGTTCATTGGTTCATTGTAAATCAACACAATAGACTGACAAATATGTGCATATAATACTGCAAGTACAGTCACCTACAAACGTCCAAAGTCATAACAAAAATAAATGGTTTCGAATACAAAACCGACTACAGAATTCTAGAACAAGATACATCTGCATGACATGAATGTATAAAACTTATAGATGGAACGCTTTGAATAATACCACTGACCGACCGATACTCGACCCACTCACTTATATGAAAGTACAAGTCAGCATGTACCTACACACTTGCACACTATTCAGGCAGTCAAAGTCAAATATATACAATTACAGCATGTCTTGTGTAGGGAAATTGTGTAAAAACCGCAGTGACAAAAAGAAAAAATATCCAGAGTGCTCATACTGAGATGCACAAAATTTTTTGACAGAAGTTGTCACTGAGTTAGGTGAATCGAAGTGTCGTTTGCCACCAGGCGGCGCTAATCCAATCCCATACACTCTAGCGAGTGTGAAATGGCAAACGCAAAAACTCAGTATAGGCACTCAGTAATCACATTTCAATTAACATATTGTAACCCAGTATTCAGTTACACATGGTTAGCCGGTCAGCCACGACAAGGCTCGTATTCAACGAGTTCCGTCTGTAGGTTTTATTAGTGTTACATGATGTATCTTCTGATATTTGAAGTCGAATTTGTATTTAAAACAATTTATAATTTTATTATGACTTAGGACTATGCTCGATGCTTAGGACGTTTGTAGGTGAGTGTACTTGCAGTATTAAATAAAATAATACAATGCAAATATTGTTGTTTTAAATGCAGTTATTGAAACAAATAACTATTGTTTATATATGTTTGGTCACAACAGTACCTACGTCATACGTTTTTAAACAACATACCACAACAATACTCGATTAGTAACAGTCGATTAATCGATAAATAGAAAAAGCATTTGTTTACACTTAATTACCGGCGGATAAGAATCGATTTTCTTTGAAACTAGTTGCAATATGGGTGTTAAATAAATAAGTACGAAATGGACTCGCATAAAACATACGTAATAAAAATAAGTACTTATATACGTCCGTGTTTACTTGTATATTGGTTTTTAATATCACTACGTTTTCAAAACGTTTGATTTCAATTCGATTAGAAGGATTAATGTAAAGAAAAACTTTGTTATTTGCTATTATCTGTCAAAATAAAATCTAGTTACGCTTTCGTGAGATTACCAAACCTTAAAAATCACTTTTAGTTTTGGTTAATATTATCATTAACTTTATGTGCACGGGGTTGCACACGTCGATGGGCCACGGTAACCGCTTCCCATCAGGTATGCTTACCTGCCACCTAAGTGGTATAAAAATAGATCTTGTAAACATATCTGTAAGGTTTCGTAAGTTTTTAAATCACACGTTTTGAAAACGTAATTTTACAGAATCAGGCCCCTGAATTTTGAGCGCATCGTGGTTATGCCCCAGTAGAATGTTCTCGAAGAATGCGAGTAATATAAACAAAGTTATTGTTACATTTTTGTATCGATTTGTGTAGTAACCGCCGGCGTACTTGTTAATGAATTACGCTTGCGTAATATTCCTCACGTTGTGTGACGTACGAGAGAGGTGTGTTATGTCAGAGAGCGCTATTTCTGGCGTTTCTCAAAATCTAGAAAACTACTCAAATTATTTATTTATCATAATGACAACAAGTGATTGAAAATTTGAAGCAATAAGTATGATAATTTTTGGCGTCGCCCCAAGATTCATACATACATATACTCACGCCTTTTTTGCTCCAGGGTAGGCAGAGACAACAGCCCGCCATCTGCTTCTGTCCTTACATACTTCACACACTTCCTCTATAGATCCATCCTACATCCCAAGATTCGTGTATAAAAGAAATGCGGCTATCTCAGGCCACTGTCCATAAGGCCAATTCTCGTAATAAAAATATGTTCAACATTCAGTCTCAGTCTAGTCTCGATATCAGGTCGATCTCCCAAATGCCAAAAAGGTACCCATTGTTTTGGCTACGAATTTGGCTACTAATACCTTTTTTGAGATTTGTGAAATCGACATATTTTGAATATTTTTTACGAGAATTTGTCCACTTGCAGCTCATTTTGTCCAAGTATTCCCCTTAGAAAGGGTCGCAGTTCAAATCCCGTCCTGAAAATTTACTTTTACGTTGAGAAAAAATTAAAAATGACCGAGAACCGACGTAATTTTAACCTCTCTTTTATTCTTAGTTATTAAACTCGGTTGAACTATTTATTTTTGCTACAATCATCTCCTCACTGCCCAATTCTTATCTCAACGCGTTAATGATTATAAAACTATGTTGTAATGTCAAAGATAAGGCGCGTATGTCGCAACAAAATGATAAATTTGAAGACATCGTTGTACCGCGTTCATCGTATGACACATTGGTTTTATAATACTAAGGTAGTAAACAAACACAGCTCATTTCATAGTGAGTGATGCGAAATTTTGCAAAAGTCGGTCATAGTGATTAAGGTGTCAGCTTTCGAGAGGTCCTGGGTTCGAATCCTGGCCATTACACTACTGACGTGAACCCAATTCAAACACACGCTAAAGAGGTTAAGGAAAATACTAGTAATTTCAGTTATTAATATTCTTTAAAAAAGTTGGCTATCATTTATTAGGAATAAATATTAAGACATAATATTTATTTATTTTATATTTAAGTAAAATGACAATCAAATCGTTTGCTGTGACGGCGTTACCGGTGGTTCTACTACAAAAAAAAACTACAATAACTAATTTATAGTATCGGACTTGTGTACTATTTATAATCTTATCTATACCTATATACAACATACAAAAGTGCTGTAATGTAATATAATAGCCACTTCATTTATCAGCGCTCGCATAAATGAGAAAATCTAGCCCTCTATCGTATAGAATATAGATAACCGCCGAAATTACGCGAACACGATCGAAAAAGCCGACTGTTATTCAATGTTATAAAAAATAATTTTGACAGTTCATATTGTCAAAAAGTGGGTAGTTGTCAATTATGTCAAATCTATCCACCAACCCTTTGTGCTTTTTGCTACACTGTGTGCCACAAAACCACTATTTTGTGATGGGTTATATATACGAGTAATAGGTACGAGCCTGTAGTTATTTATTTTATATAAAATCTATATTATATACTTAGTAATTTGTATTGAATAACTGTATATAAATAATATTAAGCTTACCAGTTGATGTTACAATATATAATATAATCAATTTATATAAAAATATATCTATTTATTTATTTCTGAAAGTTGTATTATTTGGTGCCACTGTGTACATTTCGTTAACTTCATACATTTCAAAAGTAATAATAAGTACAAATTAATTTTGATATATTTTTATTATTTTATGAATGTTTTTCAGATTTTGTAGCAATAATTATCGTTTGCGAGAAAATATATTATTATCTTGAGATCTCCATTTTTACTGCCTTACATTCATTTACAATCTTATGAATGAGCTCTAAAATTATAATCAATTCTGTTAAAATTATAAAAACAAAGGCAATAAATTGTACGTACGTATTTAAAATTGTTGCTTGGACTTTGTGGGTGGGTGGGTGTTATACCAATATGAAATTATGTAAAGGTCTTCGTGGTGGAGTCACATGACCCCAGAATGTATAATGTGTATAGAGGTTGTATCACAAAGTATGATAGAAAAGTAATGTCCACACTGTGTTAATTATGTAACTAAAACTTAGTTAGGCCGTGACCCCACATTGGGTGCACGTGCGATGTGACTATCATTGTATTGAACTATTTTGTGTTACGGAGATGTGTGTTATATTTTGCACATTTTGTTGACTTTTGTTGTAACAACTTCTTTGTTTTTATATTTAGTTTTATATTTTGTTAAATATTATACGGTATCTCACAATTGGCTTTTACTTGAATTTTGATGCTTTTATATGTACTTTTTGTGGTACGATTAGTTAGCATACATAAATTTACACTTAATTTGTAGATAATTCCTGCAAGGCAATCAATGTGGCAATGATTAATATTTTGTCTAAAAAGAGACAAATGTTTGTCGTAAAAATCCGACTATGGGGAAATCAAAAAAGGATTATGTACCAACATACGTATATTGTATGTATGAATAATTGTACCTACTTAGATTTTATTTACATTTATATATCTACTAACCATATTTTTGAAATTAAATAAATTGATTGATTATAAAAAATCTAAATGGTGGAATTTTGGCGCCAAATGAATATTTTTTGCCTCCTTCGTTGCTTCGCCGCGGTTGCTTCTTTTTTAAAACACTGTTCAGTAATATCGTATAATATATTGTGTCTAACAATCGTTATGTAAGTGTAAACTAGGTTGTAAGCATTATATGTTCTTCATAGGCTTAGCTAACATCGCATATTATGATAAAGGATATCATAATATGCAAGCAAGCAAGCATCAATGACACTACTAGACAAAAAAATTGGTCACTTAGTTGTGTTGCCTTGTATAGATAGGGGGTCAAAATTCATTCCCACTTCACCTCCGACTGTGACACGATTTTTGGCTTAATCAGGCATCCGATTCAGTAACGCCTTGTTTTCAAAACGCGTGATTTCAATTCGATGTCCTAATTTGATTCATTTTCAATTTGATTTCGAAAAAAATATCTATATGTTTTATAGGCTTTGACAACGTACGTTTTAAAAACGTAGTTTTGCTGAATCCGGCCCCAGCTTGGTTATATAGGGTTATATATCACACTAACTACTCCAAACCTGTAGTTATTTACTGGTAAATACTTTAGCAAACTCACCCTTAACATAGTGAAGTACAATTGTGATAATATGCTGTTAATATATATATTTTTATAGATTATGATTTGTGAGCGGAATAAAAAGCAATGTTGTTATAGGTTATTAAAATCATGTTTTGAATTTCTGTGTTTTATTCTCGATATTTGCATTCACCTCCCCTGAAAATATCCCTTTTATATACTATATAGGTATATATATTTATATATTATAAAATAATTAATAACTAATCTTACTAAGTTGTAAGATGCTGATTGCGTTGATGTTGACTTTAACATTAAAAAAATTCAACGGGCCAAATTGAATGGGACCACACGGGAAGCGCCAGCTTTCAAATAAAAAAGAATAATCAAAATCGGTTCACCCAGTCGAAAGTTCAGAGGTAACAAACAAAATAAAAATCCGTTTTTGAAGTCGGTTAAAAACAGGGAATTTTATTCGTGGCTGTGCCCACGCCTTCACCCGCAAGGACTTAGATCGGGGCTCGAATTTTATTACGCGGTACCCTAATTATTTTGGTAAAATTAGGCATTACGCCAGGAATGTTACGCCTATAATTAAAGCTGTCTGCAAATGAAAATACCGTCAAAATCGGCCCAGCCGTTCCAGAGATTACCTAATTGACACTTAAATTTTATTAATTTGTATCGTAGACTGAGAATGTACGTATAAAAATAAAAATTGTGTATAAAACTAAAACTATCTCCATCCATAAATTTAGAAACATAAACCTTTTTCCTCTGATTCGAGGGATAGCAGTCTACGGATAAGATTGAAGATTAAGACAGGAGTCAAAATAATTTGTCAAATTATTATACAACGTAAAATGTAGGTCGACCAAAAATTGTCCGAAAATTTTGAAATTTACAATCTAAATTTCAAAATTAAATGAAACCAATAATTTAAAACTATGGATAAACGCACCACCACTAAATATTTATGAATGCGTTATGGAGAAAAAGCGACATCACCACAGAAGTCCACGAGGTGTGAAGGTATTACTTGGCAGCCTGTCTGGGTAAGCTATTACTACAAGTAGGTACTTATAGTAAGGTATATAAATTATATATCATTGGTGGATATATAATTCATCAAAACCTGAAATTCTTTACCAGCACACGTGTTTCCTTCCTCATACAGTCCCGGGTCCTTTAAGCGGGGCATGAAAAAGCATCAGGCCGTCAAGCTGAGAGCCACCATTGTGGCACTATCGGTGTTTGCAATGGTGACTCCCATTCCAGAGATTTTGCCTTTAGCTTACCATCAGGCGCGGCGAAGTCATGTTGACGTGTCTAAAAAAATACTAACAGGTTGAGTTAGCTCGACCCTAGGCAAAGGGACAATTGATTTGTCTTACAGAATTGAAACAAATCATACTTAACTACATCTTGTGGCTGTATAGCCTGTACCTTTATCTTATCTTGCTACGCTGAGACAGTGCTTCCTTTTCCTCGCTTTGCTCTGGCTGAGTTCGCTTACCATGCTTCGCTTCGCTTTGCCTTGCATCGCTTTGTCGTGCTTATTATGCAGTCATTCCGCCCTACATTTACTTTTACCTTAACTTTATTAACTTTTACCAAGAATTGTAAGACCTAACGTATTATGAAGTACAAACACCTACTAACTATAATCTGCCCAATGTTATCTAGACCTAAACTGAGTATAGCTTAATTAGCTTCTATTATGGTTTCTAAATTAAATCTAATAGAAAACCTAGGTCCATTCGCGATATCAATTTTTTTTCCAGATTGTTATTCAGAATTTAAAAGAAAAGTAAATTATGTCACAAGTATTTTCAGTATAATGTCGACGTCTGTAGTCCATCCGTGCGATGTGATGAAAGTCCGACTCCAACTTCACCCGGAGATCGTCGGAGGAAGACGGTTGTTATCTCAAATCGCTCGCAGGGAAGGGTTGAACGCTTTCTACACGGGTCTATCTGCAAGCTTATTGCGACAGGCCTGTTACACCACCTCAAGACTCGGAGTATACTACTGGCTCTACGATCATCACAAGAAGTAATTATAAATCTACTTTATTTATATAAGGTACAGTCATCGTCAAAAATAGATTATTGGTGACATATTGGTGACTGGCGAAGTGAATTCATACTGACATGCCCTATTTTTCCAAGCCCATATATAAGGCTTTTCCCTCGCAAACCGGTTGCCCTAGGGCCAACTCAGGTTTCAAAATGGCTCGCTCGGGTTTGGACACCACGGTGTCCCTGTCTTACCCCCGGAAAAAGGGGGGTTCGAATTGACGTGCCCTACTTCTCTATAAGTATATCATATGAGATGATTTTATTTACGTTTCTTAGATGGTACGGCAGAACACCGAGCTTATCGGGTAAGTTGCGATACGGTGCCTACGCCGGGATGATCGGCGCCCTCACGGGCTGTCCCGCAGAAATGGTGCTCGTAAGGATGATGGCCGATGGGAACACCGCGAA